>WQNJ02000015.1:63692271-64892271 GCA_016584745.2 Phylloscopus trochilus trochilus | reverse complement strand
CTGATATCTAATCTAAACCTACTTACTTTCAGTTTGAAGCCAATCCTCCTTGTCCAAAGTCCCTCTCCAGCTCTCTTGTAACCACTCCAGGCACTGGTTCTTCCTGAAACATTCTCTTCTCCAGACTGAACAACCCCTGCTCTCTCACCTTTTCTGTATAGCAGAGGTGCTCCAGCCCTTGCAGCATCCTCATGGACTTCTCTGGATTCACTCCAGCAGGTCGATGTCCCTCCATGAGGACCCCAGAACCGGATGCAGCACTCCAGGTGGGATCTTATGGGAGTGAAATAGAAAGGCAAACAGACTCAAGATGACAGAAAATGGAAGAGCTTCAATTCAAGCATCTAGCTTGAATCTAGCTCTCCTCCATGGCTGTTTCATGAGTGGTGTAAGGCAAATTTAAGGGACACAAGCTCCAGGACTCCCTTAAACTTTACATTGATTGTACAGAGTTTATCAAGAGTATTCCAGTGTATGGAGAGCAGTCTGATTAAGGGGATGTTGTCTTCAACCCATATTTGCAGATGAGAGACTTAAGTCAAGGAGATATGTTTGGACTTGATGATTCCCCATTCTTGGAAGTTTTCAGGGCCAGGTTTGATGGGACTTGAAGCAACCTGGTCTAGTGGATGGTATCCCTGCCCACAGTAGGGGGGGTTATGACTAGATGATTGATAAGGTCCCTTCCAACCCTAAACCCTTTAATGAGTCTGTGATTCCATGATATATGGTTGGACTCAATGATCTTAGAGGTCTTTTCCAACCTTAACAGAGTCTATGATTCCAAAACAGCATTATTCAACTCATGCAGCCTTTGGCTCTCAAATAGCCTTTTCTTCAGGCATTATTCCTCTTGCAGCAGAGCTTCCATGTCTGAACCCTGGCACTGTAGTGCAAATCGCCTTGAGTAGAATTAATGTGAGATGCTGGAGTGTGAGCTAGAGAGGCTGAAGTGAGGCTGCACATCCTCTTGTGGTTCTGGGCATCAGGGAGAGACAATCTGTAGCTGAGAGGAGAGTGGAAGGGCTTATATCACAGCACAACACAAGTCAAGAGCACCTCTGTCAAAGCAAGCGAGCAGCTTAAGCTGCTTGCCCAAGGCCACAGAGAAAAGCTGTGTCAATGATGAACCCAAACGAGATCCCAGCCCAGAGCTGCACCCACTAACCTCCACCTGTGGAGGCAAACACAAGCTCTGGAGTGCTGGTGTGAGCACGGCTTTACTGCTCCTGGTGGTGCAAACCATGCAAGGCAAAGGTGGTAACGTGATTTGTTCAGGGTCTTACAGAGAAGCGCACACTTCCAGAGCTAGTGCTTCAAAATATTTCTCTTTAAGCCTTGTAATGAGCCTGTCCTTACTTCTGCCTTTTGTTACTACTCATTTTTCTCTTGAAACTTATTTCTCTCCAACAGCAGTGGTCACAAAATTTTTATTTCCTGCAAGGAATTTGTTCTTTGAAACATACTGTATGGCACTTTTAATTTTTGTCTTTTTTTTATGTTTGTTTGTTTTTTCCCTTCTATCTGAGACTGGCACTGAGTCTGTTGAGAGTATGTAAGTATAGCTGCTTTTGAAGGCTGCAAGGTAAATGCTGAAAATGACATCTTAACTGGAATAATTAAAGCAGATGTAAGTATTGTCCGAATACTTCTGAGGTCTCCTATGCACAGCAATAGTGTCTTTATTTCCTCTCCTGATGCATACACCTTTTCAAAGACAGTTGACAAACTACTATTTTTTTTCTTTCTCCCTATTTTCAAGCCTGAACTTATCGACTACATTCATATCTTAAAGCTGTAAGCTGTTTGCTAGGAAATATCTGAAAATCTGACCAAAATGGAGTCATGGTGCAAGGGTGGTTGTGATAGTTATCTACTCTTTTTAGGCTACTAAGAAGAAGGAAATGAATATCAAAATGTTTAACACTAGCTTATAGGAAATAAAGCAATGTGCTCCTCATTATGATTAGACAAGATTTGGTGACTGCCATGGACTCCCCCAGTTGCAAAACTTGATTCCTGGTTAAGGCAGCATTCATCTCAATTTGTTACCCACTATGTAATAGGTCAATGCTACTTTATATCTGCCTATAAGCAAGGTAGAGACAGTCCTTTCCATAAACTGGATAGCATTTCTGTTCTTTGGGGTGAGATGAGTCTTCAGAAGGCCCTTCTGGCCTCTAAGGAAGGGAAAAGGTACTTTTGGAGAAAGCTCATATGACCATCCTGCACTAGATGTCAATCCCTCCAACAGTGAAATCTAGGCTACAGCAATCACACAGACTGATTTTTGGGTTGCTGCAAGCCCAGGAGCTGGCACCCCTGACAGTTGAGCTAATCTACTCTGAGCATTGCACTGTCCACTGGCACTGTAGCTCTGCTGAAGAACGGCTGCCCGGGGTGTTCTGTGGCACTCAGCTGCTCTGCGCTGGAGCAGCACCAAGTCACATGCTCAGGAAGCTTGAGCAAGATAATAGACAGACAATTTGGCTTTGGAGATGCTCTGATCACCCCTTGAGTCTGAGCCCATGCCCATATTTCTGCCAGATGGAGCTCTTCTGATGAGCTCTTAGTCTATCCCTCTGCTCACACTTGTGAGGCACAGCAGAAAGCGGGAGGAGCAGGATAACTCCTTTTACCAGTGGTGCAGATCCCCCCAGAGAGTTTCCTGTCTGCATCTGGATGAGGTAAATGCAATTTCATGGTGTTTAATCCAAACAATACAAGTGAAGACCAGTCTGGAAAGTCTATCACAGTATTAGTACAGCATCGAGCCTCAGCCCTGATGCCATTTAGCAGATTAGTCCCATCTGGCATGCACTAACCTCAAACCAGGGTACACATGGCATGATCATGTGGAATGAAGCACATGCATGTTTAATGGCATCCATTATGAAAGACTGGGACAAAAAAAACCCACAAGTAACAAATTAAACATCCAGATTCACAAACTCAAAGGAAAGGTGGCTAGCAACATCAATACCAGTAACCCTAGCTCTATGATCTCTAAGTGATGGACCACTGAAGGCCGCACTCAAGACACTTAGGATGGTCAACCAGGACTTTTTTAATTGTTAAGAAGAGGGAAACAAGATTGTCGTGTCTTATGGTACAAAGCATGTGGGATATTTGGTTTGAGGGACTTCTGGGACTGCGCAATATTTGTTTTGCAATGTTTGAAGATGCCTCAGAGCTCTCTGGGTAACATGTGGACTGGCCCTGGCCCTCAGCTTTGGGATAACAATTCCTTTTTTCCAACTACTTCTGAGAAGCCCTGAGCAAGTTCTTTGGAGTGATCATACTTTATAATTGCTATTCTTTTTTGGGACTTACTATTGCTATTATAATACTTTATAATTGCTATTCTTTTTTGGGACTTACTAGACTCATGCTCAGTTCCATGGATTTCCAGAAAGCACTTGCTGTTACTGCACAAACCGGGTAAGATACATCTTTAGATGTTTTGCTGGTGCCAGGTCACAACACTATAATGCTAAGAGACCT
The DNA here is from genome assembly GCA_016584745.2 of Phylloscopus trochilus trochilus. NCBI lineage: Eukaryota > Metazoa > Chordata > Aves > Passeriformes > Phylloscopidae > Phylloscopus > Phylloscopus trochilus. The sequence goes on along the minus strand of WQNJ02000015.1, from coordinate 64,888,767 downwards.
AATTTTTTGACATTCAGACAGGCTGAAACCTGAGATTACAGCAATGTAAAAGCTTCATTTATGTCATGCTTGGAAAGGATTTTGTTTGCTTTCTTGCTTGTTGTTTTCCAACAAAGCAAAAAACAAGGGGTAGCTTCAAAGGAAAGCTGAAATTCTGTCAGTTATGAATTATGTGGAGACCCATGCAGGCAAATGTTTGACACTTTTGATGCACTGTATAAACATTGGATCTACACCTAAGGAACTGGACTGACTGAGAGGTTATATCGGTACTTACTGAAACCAGCAGGTCCTAGGAGCAGACCTGCCTTGATTCTGGCCCTGCACATTTATATTTTCCTTGCAGAGTCAGATACTGGTATATATGGATATCTGATTCATAACCTGTCCTGCGCCTCACTGAAGGTATTGGTTTAGGACCTGGGTGGCCTTGATTTTATTATTAGTGCTTCCACTGGCCTGCTGCTCAGCAGTAGGTAAATGAGGTCATCACTTTGTGACTCTGTTCCCTTTTGCAAAATGTAGATAAAAACTCTTTTAATCCTGCTGATGAAAGGTGGTATGATGAATAGCATTCTTACCAGCCTTGCCTTCCTTATAGTAGGGGTCTTTGTGAATCTGTTCTATTAACAGCTCTAAGAACCATAGAAATCCCTATATAAATTAAACACAAAACCTTGGCAGCGCCATGAAACTGCAATTAGGAAATGAAAAAGCTATAGTTTTCAGAAGAACAATAGACTTGCCCACATTGCATATCGTGCATAGATTTAAGTATGCATTTAATAGTCTGACTGGTAATAAAAATACTATATAGATACAGTATGTTTGAATTATTATTGCTACGCTGGGAGATCCACACTGTTTCTGTACCCTGGCTCTTGTGTGTTTAAATTTGTAACTTCACTGCTACACTCTCAGCCTTGTTTGCATTCAATTTCTTTGGGCTTTCTAAATTAGATATGTACGTGACGCTCTGTGTTAAAACTAAATCGATTCTTAATAGTCATGTGGTGTTAATATTAAGCCAATTAGGCTCAAATTAACACACACATTTATTTAAGCAAGGCCCTGATCTTGTAAACAACTTAAGCATGTATTTTGAACTCTGGCTTAGCAAAGTTCTTAAGTACACTAGCAATACAAACCCTATAAAACATAGCTCAGCTGGACAAGTTAATTACTCAAGCAAAGTTGTGGAACCACAGAGAAACTATATGAATAAACACTGTCTTGGGTTAAAGAAAAACAAACAAACAACCCACCCCCCCCAAAAAAAAAAAAACAAAACACACACAAAAAAAAAAAAAAAAAAAAAAAAAAAAAAAAAACTAAAAACAAAAACAAACAAACAAAAAAAAAACACAGTTAAAGATAAAGTTAAAACTTGAAAAAAATTCTTTGGTATCTATAGATTCAGAAAACAAGATGTACATATCTATGAATAGCTTTGGGTGTTTTCTCTTAGCTCTACTCAGAAAAGGCATACTAAAAATTATTTAGTTCTTTGTGAAGTGGACATTTATCAGTGGATCAGACAAACACCTCTAGTTTTCACTGCTCAAATCCCCACTGACTCCAGGGGGAGTTCAGACATGAAGCTCATATGAAAACTGTTATATGTAGACACAGATGTGCATAGGCTCATTTATGTGTCCAAAATGGGAGCTGAGCCACTCCTGTCATTAGAGAAAGATTCAATGGAAATTCCCTCTGAGGAACCTAAAACGTTTGCACTCATGTAAACCTTAAATAGCAGCTGTACAGGTGAATAAACCTCCTGTTCCAGAAATCACACACATGTTCATGGGTTCAATTGAATCCAGCCTCAGCAGGTTTCATTTTTGTGTAGCTAGCTTTTCTAGATGATAAGAATTTATAAATCCTTCTCTTATCCTCTCTCCAAATTGTCTTCTCCCTCTTTGGCCAGATGCTGCCAAAACTTTCTGCACTGAGGTACAGAGTATTTGCTCTCTTCATTAAAGTTTTAAACTTAGTTATATCATTATATACATACATAAATAATCAAGTTGAATTGACTTAACAAAATTCTACTCATATTCCAGGGTTACTGCTCACATGTTAACAGCTGTGTATCCACACACACACTCACAGACTTTTCTAGACATGAGATTATGTGAAATGGCTCAAAAGTGCACAACACTGCCTTAGGAGGGGTTACTGGACTCCAGTACCTCTTTAGTTCCCTTGAATACAATCATTTTTCTTATCCAAAATGATGGTCATCGAAGATTTGTATGAACTGCATCTGTACACAAACAGCTGGGTACACAAAGACTAACCTGAGAGGTGAAGAAAGATGAAGTTGAGGGGAAGATTTGCTCAGGGTCTGCAGAGGCAGAGTTTGTCTTTGCAGTGACTGTTTGTGCAGCAACACAGAGCTGCAGAGAGGTACAGGCAGGGCAGCAAGGTCTCCAGCTGTGTTTTTGTCATTGCTAGCTGTGGAAGCCTTCAGGGAAGTAATAAGGCCATGTACTGGCTCAAATGTTTGTGGTCAAGAATTCGTGCCCTCAGAAAGAAGCAGTGCATAGCCCTGTTTTATGACCCCTAGAATGAATGGCGTAATTCATCCAAATTCATTCCCAAAGTAGTTCTGCTGCAGCCTGCGGAGAACTACTCTGGATGCATTTAGCCCATAATCTTCCTCCATCAAGATATGACTATACCCTCCAGTGGGCAATAAAGTGCTTTGGGGCATCTAATTGAAAGTGTGACAGTTTTACACTGTTGGGAAGCAGCAGTTGTGGGTGGCATGTGCTCCACTGGCATCTGAGGGTAAATACATCAGAATATGTGGCAGTCTACAACAGGGAGCTACATTATGCATGTGCTGGGAACAGCAAGCCAGTGCCACAATGCAATTATAGCTTTAAACCGTGCCCAGTGTGTCTGTTCGGCAGCAGTAGACAGACAGCTCCAAATCATTATTTTTTTTCTGCTTACTTAGCTTCTGGTGATTAGGTTCCTGTTTTGCAATTGTGGTGACTAAACCAATTAAGGTGCAATTTAAATAAGGAACTCATAAATACTGTACAAAGGTAGTATTGACATAACTAAACTTTATGAAAAAAAAAAAAAGAAAGGGGGAGGGGGGACCTGTGGGAAGAGAGGAGGGTACGTTTCCAAACCAAGCAATCCATTTTAGAAGACTCTGCTACGTGCAGTAACTTCTGCAGTATGAATAAATATGCATAATCAAAAAGGGAGCACAGCTCGCTTCTCTCTATTGCTCATTTGATATACCTCTTCATGTCATATCCACTTTCACATAAACAACACAATAATAAAACATCTGCATTGCTAAATAACACTACTGTGTTCTAATTCCTCTGGAATGACATGAATAAGAACATCCAACTCCTGTTTATTAGAATTTATTGATGACATGAGTGTGTAAAAGCAGCAGAAGGCATAATTAATCCTGGTACAACCCCAAGTTACATGTCCAAACTTGACAAGTTTCACTCTTGCATTACTTTCCCTTGACGCATGGTAACATCAAGGGCTTTGACAAGGTACAGATGTCCTGCTACAGGAGTGACAGGAAGGTAGTTTGCTGCATGGTTCCAGCTTCTGCAGATGCAAAGGATGGGTTATGGCTCAGCAAGGAATGATGGGGGAATACAGAGCACTTGGTAAAAAAGAAAATAACAAAATAAGCATCCCTTTGTTCAAGATAGCAAACAGCCCACTAATGAAGCTTACAGATTATGTTCAATTGGGAGGACTAGTGAGTCACGTCAGGGAAGAGCAATAATATTGGCAGATTTAGAGAAATTGGAAATAAGAGAAGGAAATAACAAAATTAGATCAATCTTAGAAAGACAATTTGAAACACAAAGGCAGCTGGAAGGAAAAGCTGAAAGCAAGCTGTAATACTGAAATAAGTCTAGAGGAAATAATGGATGTGAAGATAAACATTGTTTACAATATGATGTGGCTACGAAAACAATGGCATTTGTAGAAATCTAGCCACTAGGTCAGTTCACCTTATCTATCCCCAGGGAACTGGTAGAGCCACCATCCTTAGAAGTGTTCAAAAAACAAGTAGCTATGGCACTTCATCGTGTGATTTAGTGGTCATGGTGGTATTTGGCCAAAGGTTGGACTTGATCATCTTGGAGATCATTTCCATCCTTAATGATACTACGATTCCATCCCTTTCCAAGCCACAAAATATATGAATATCTTACAGCTCTAAGCCACACAACTTTTGGGACATCTTTAGGAGCTGAAGCTTGTGATTTTGAAATCCTATGATTTGTTCCATGACCTTTGAGGCACTGGTAGGTAACCAGACCTCTAAGGGTACAGCCCTTGGGCCCTCAGTCAAAAATCTGAATTCAAAAGGCCAATATTCTCTCATATTCTCTCTGCGTATAATTTTATACACCTTAGTTTCCACTGTGCCCATGGGACAGAGCTGGAGGAACAGGCACGACTGATGGGAGAATGAACAAAACACCACTGCATGTCTACTCCCAGAGGGATGACTACAGTGTTCATTAGAGAAGAGAGGGACAACATTCATTTCTTTACCTGATGGCTTTGAACCCAAAACCCTGAGAAAAGAACCTCACCTACAACAGACAAATGTTCTAGAAGGGAAACTTTAAAATTCACCTCCTTTGCCTTTTGTACAAATTGCATCAAATTCTGAACATTGCCATACCAGAATGCAAATAACCATCAGTCAGCTTGGGCATTTTCCTTTCACCCTTTCTCTGCCCTGTTGTCCAAAATATTCCTTCTTCCATCCAGACTTGGAAAGACCAAACCAAGGCTACACCTACACAACACTTTCCTCCCTGAAGCACCTGGAAACTGCTTCCAAGAGGAATTAATATTTTAAGTCCTGTACTATTGTGCTATCAAGATGCCTCTTTGTGACTGCAATGCTGTGGACTGCACTCAGCACCTTTTTAAAATGTTGCAAGGCTGACATTGTGATTCTGAGTCACAGCTTTGTTAAAGGTATAAAATGTTGCTCATATTGGTATTTCTGAGACCTCCTGACTCAAAAATTTGAGCAATTTTTGCACCAAAAAATGTCAGGAAGAAGTATATATTTGTATCTTCTTTATGTATATGTGCAAGTTAAGAGGACAGCCACAGCTGCAACTGTAGGTTTGCTCTTGGGCAAGGACTGTCAAAAAGACTTTGGAGAACTAGAGGCAATTCAGGGAAAAGCAGAGAGCTGGAGGAGATGAATTACGAGTAAAAAATCTTAAAATACACATCTTGTAAAAATTGTAGTTTTAGAAGGGAAAAGTCCCATATGTATATCCCTGGGAGATTTGTCCAAGCACCTATTTTTCCTTTCCTTTTCTTTTCTTTTTCTTTTTTTTTTAAGTGTGTACATTTTTTCCCTCACCTTCTGCAGAGAAATGCAGTGAAAACTTTGAGTACCTTCCATCAAAAGTGCATTTATTTCAAAAGCTTGCATGATGATTAATATCTGCCTGCCCACAAGCCACTTTATTCAGTTGGGATTCATATGGGAGATTTCATAAATTTAACAACAGTGCTTCTCAGAATCTTCCTGTCTCTTATGAAACATTATTTTAATATTTTCGTTTCCAGGGAACTCATCTGCTAAAACTGCAGCACCTATCTTCCCTGCCTTAGACAAAATGTTAGCAAGATTGTGAAGCACACAATTAGAAATGTGAAGATGTACTCCTGATAGATATATACACTCCTGATATATATATTTATATGTGAATACATGTATGCCTTAGAAGTTGCCAAGCTCCAGTGACAGCAAGAATGTCTCAGAGATCATTCCCCTTCCCCAGGCACTCTGGCCCAGAGGGTGTGAAGTGCTGCCAGTGGAACCAAAAAACAAAAATTATGACAGTTCGCACAGCATGGAGGTTAAGCAGATCCATGTTCTGCACCAAACTGTTCAACAAAGGAAAAAAATGGATCATTTTCATAGGAGATCCCTTCTGAAGGGAACAGAAGGCCCAATGTGTAGACCAGGCCTTTTTTTGGGGAGCTGCTACCTCCCTTTGGCTTGCTTAATGATGTAAAGAGAAACTCCTGCTTTGCTAGGGCCCCCAGGCCATTATTTACTATTGTTTTTCCAGGTGGGCAGCAACGAAATTACAACGAGAAGACCAGTGGAAATCAGGAGAGACTTGAGGGGCCTTAGGATGGCAAGTTAAGGGATCAAGAGCACGAGTGGTATATTCAAGATCAATACCAGGCTCCAAGCCTGTAGGTGTCACCAGAAGAATTTAGGGACAGTCAACACAAAACCAGGCCTGCTGGTGACCCACAAGTTATGCCTGCCTCAAAGTGGATAAAGAATCTTTGCACAGGGGTGATGTGTTCATTGGGAGAGCTTTAAACTAGATATGAAAAAAGCTGGTGGAATAGCCTTGTATATTACAGTGTTTTGGTTGTCTAGAGCTTAATGTTGCTGATGATAGGATTGTGTGTCTGTGGGTAAGAATCAGGGGAGGGCCAAAAAGGCAGATCTCCTGGTGGGAGCTTGTTATAGACCACCCAACCAGGATGAAAGCAAACAAGATATTCTATTAGAAGCTGGGAGGAGTCTCACAATCACTAAATCACAGCACAGCATAGATGAAAAGAATAATCCAGGAAGTGCCAGGAGTATATGGAGGAAACCTTCCTGGCATCCTGACAACCAGGGGAGGACCCTCACTGGACCCACCAATGGTGAAGAGAAAAGGGCTGGTGAGAGATGTGGTGGGTGAAGGCTGTCCTGGGCTCAGAGACCACGAAAAGAGAGTTTCCCATTCTCAGAGAAATAAGGGGAGAGGTCAGCAGAACTGCCCCTTGGACTTCTGGAGAACTGAGTTTGGCTGGTTTAGGAACCTGATTGAGAGAGTTCTTTGGGAAGCTGTCCTGACGGGCAAAGGTGTCCAGGAAGGGTAGATAATCTTCAAGAAGAAAATCCTAAAGGCAGAGGAGCAGGCAACTCCAAAGTGCTGAAAGATAGGCAGGGAAACAGACTGGCTGAACAGAGCTTTGGCTGGAGCTCATGAAAAAACAGAAGAGTTTAGGACCATTGGAAGAAGGGGCAGGCAACTCAGGAGGACAGCAAGGATGTTGTGAGGTTGTGCAGGGAGAAAATTAGAATGGCCAAAGCCTAGCTAGAATTTAATCTGTCTACTGCTGTAGAAGACAACAAAAATATTTTATAAATACATCAGCAACAAAAAGAGGGCCAAGAACAATCCCCATATTTTATTGGACATTTTCCATCCCTGGCTGGGAAAATCTGACCTTCTGCCTCATAGCAGCCACCACAGAGGCATGATGGGGTGCAAAGGGACCTGCAAAAGGACCAGTTAGAGCTACACAGCTGAAGACAGCCCTGACACAGAGTCATAAATCACAGAATGGTTTGGGATGGAAGGGACATTCAAAACCATCCCATTCCAAATCCTGTGCCACGCACATGAAGGAAAGGATTACATGACTTGTCAAAAGTAAAGTATCATGTGTCTCTGTGAAGTTTCCCAGACCAGCAGCAAAACAGGATGGACCTGGAGTATATAGACCTTTAGAAACAGAGTTTCAGTGCAGCCTCTAGTACTGTCAGGAAAAAAAAAATCAGGAATTTTTTCTCCTGTCAAATTCAACCCTCAATTTTTCTAAATTCTGTAGTTTTCAATGTTGTGGTAAAAAAAACCCACTTGTGTTCTGTACCATTGCAATATCTATATTTTACCAGACTGTCTATAAAGCCTTTAGGGATTCTCTTGATTTAACCAGAAGCAGAAATGCTTGATGCCTTCACACATCCTATACACCTGGAATCTATCAGAAAGTATGTTAGATTCCACACTTCCTGGACTATCCCTAAAGTTCATAACAATTTTGGCATTTTGGGGTTTGCAAAATACTCACATATAGCTCCTTAGCCCCTATTAAGTGCACACGTTTTCTGAAATCAAGGAGAACTCAGTGGATTTATATGTTTTTTAACAACTGCTTCCATGTTCTACTTGACTCACCTGTATTAATTTCAACAAAGAGGTATTGGTAGGTGTGAGTTACATTCCTAGCCCTTGTATAGATTTTTGCAGCAAAGTGATGCGTGATCCAGGAAAAGGATGAACAAACTGGACAGTTTCTGTAGAGTCTAGGTCCCTGTCTCCATCACTGATGCAAAACTATCTTTCCAACATACCTGTATCCAAGAACCTGCAAGCACCTCTCTTTTTTCTCAGCAAAGTACCACACAACCTTGAAAGAAGAAACTTGGGACTCACCACCCAAGAGCCACAGCTATTAAGCAACACCTCAGGCCTTGTCCTCTCTGACCTGTGATTTTTTGCACTGCACCCACCCAGCAGTTCAGTCTCAACAGCAAAGCCCAGCTTTGGGGTGTAAAAGAGATGGACAGAGACAACCACAGGACAGTGGTGCAGTGATCTTTTCAAATTGTTTTTTCCAGGTCAGAGAAGACCCAAATCTTCAGTCACCCCTTCTTTAATTTTTTCTCTGCTTATCAAGTCATTTACTGTAAAATCAGTCCAATGAGAGTGGAGCTGAGATTTGCCCAATAAAGGTCTTTAATTCTTTTTCTGGATTTGTTCATATAAAGATCTCTTGGCATCCCTCACTACAAAAGAAATTTTATTCCTTCCTTGGTCCCATTCTTTGTCTAACTCATTTAAAATAAGAGCTTTTATAGAAAGGGAATTATTTTTATTTTGTGTTTCCTTTGGCGCCTTGGAAAATTCATCTTTGCTTGAGTCTCTGGGTCTGGTCTTTTGTGACACTAAAGAATAATAAGAAATAGAAAGGCAAATATCTTTTTAAGACAAAATTTCCTGCTCCTCCTCATTTTGAAATCCATAGATCTCACTTTGCATAACATTTTCATAAACAGAGAAAACTCTCTATAGCAATGAAATAAAATTAAGATACAGTGGTGCCCCTCAGAACACCCATCATACTTTCAAAATAGACCATTCACTTACTGCAAAGGTTATTTCAAGCTAAGAATCCATTTATTTGAATGTATTTCCATTTTAATCAATATCCTTTAAAATGGTCTCTTTCTTAGTCATGTAAGGTGAATTGATATAATTTTAAGGACATGTATTTCTTTTCTAGATGTTCTTATATGGCAAGGACACATATGAGATTGGATTTTCACCTCTGGTAGATTTGAGTCAACAGCATTTTCTTTACCTAGTGCAACAAGAAGATGAGTTCCAGAGGCAAGACTTTCAGAAGAGGAGACATTTCTACAGCACCTGATTGTGGTGATAATCCCTTATTTCTAATCCCAAAAGATCTCTTAGCTGTGCTGCAAAATCTTCCTTTCCCCCTGAAAGCCTGAGACACCTTTCACCAAAAACAACTGAAAGACTTCCTTTAAGTCCAAAGACTTTCAATCATGGTCTTATCCAAGATGAGTGCTTTCTTTTAATGTATGAATAGAAGGCAATTACCTTTCATTACATCAAGTGTAGCAGAAGATGGGCAAGTAGTTTTTTCTGCTTGGGCTTGTACATTTTTGTAACATTTGCAAAATGCTGACTTACGCACACAGTTACACGCAAAACACAATTACTCATATATAAATCTGCATTTGTGTTTAAATATCACTGGTAACAAGAACACTTCTAGTAACAAATTTGTTTATCAAATATACATCAGAAAATGGCATATTAAATAAGAAAACGTTCAATAAAATATATGCTCAGCATTTTTACAGATAGTCTGGGCCTTGTCTAACAAACCCTGATGTTAAAAGAAATGCTATCATTAATGTCTAAGGATACGGATTAAAACCCATAATGGGAAATTCTCAAATTTTTGCTTTCTTTACACTTTTCAAGTGCAGCTTTTCACACCAGGATCTGACTATGTGCCTCTGTGTACTGAGCTCACAGATTGAAGCCAAGAGTACTTGTCTGCATTTCAAGGGAGAAAGAAGAGTTTTCTGTTCCAAAAGTGATAGCAGTACTCTTGAGGGGGTTTTTGTTTTGTTTTGGTGAGTTTTTTGTTTTGGTTTGGTTTTGTTGGTTTTGTTTGTTTGTTTGTTTTTCTGAGAGGTCTCTGAAATTTACTGTTGTGTTCAGTTTGATAGCAATGAATGCCCAAGGATGATAAGGATGATCAAATTTATGAAACTAATCATATTAAAGAACAGCAAAGAATACTGGGGCTCAGCTGAGGAAAAAGAAAAAAAGAGGTGATATATGCTACTGGTCTTAAAACCAGGAATGATGACCTGGCAAAAGTAAGCAGAGAAAGATTTCATTTTTCTTTTTAAGGCTAGACTTGAGAAGTAGCAGGTGAGGCTACCAGATGGCAAGCAGAAAGTAAATACTAGTTTGGAAGGGTAAACCAGCCTTGGAGAGGCTGCTGTCTATTCCCTGAGTGTAAACAGAATCCAAATTCTGAGTGCAGTTACTAAAGAAGGGTAATAACATTTGAGAAGGACTGGGATGTCCATATGGAACCATCCACACAAGACCTATATAAGAGCAGTATTGAAGTGTCAGTGGAAGGTGGAGGAAGATCCTGGAGCATTTCCAGTGATGCTGGAATTGGGTCCAAAGCTCTATACTTTGAAACTGGTCACTTTGTGATATAGGTCTGGGTCTAGTGGAAAATCCAGGTGTGAATTCTGCCCTTGCACTCTTTCCCATGTCTGTGTGGTAAATCACTGTCCTTAAGGTTTATTGAGGTATCCATGAAGCCATTCTTTAATACTGGTAAGAAAAATAGGAAACAACAGGTGGGTGCAGGGAATTTGGCAGCATGCAAAATCAGCACGACAGGGAGATGATTTTACCTCTGTTTATAGCACTGCTGAGATTGATATCAGAACACATTTGAAAAGATACTGAAAAATTGTCAAGGATGAAGTGAAGAGCCAGCAAAAAATATTAGAGAGTTTAGAGAAATGCCTTGCAGTGAGAGATTTAAGCAGCTCATTCTATCTAGCATATCAAAGATGTATTTTAGTGTAACCTGAAAGTCAACACGGAATGATTCAAAATGGTAAAGTCAGAAAGCAGCAGCTTTGCTAGGAGGCCTAACCCTCTGTCTTGTTGTGACAATATATCTTAACAAAATTACAATGATTTATTTGTAGTCTGGGACAAAGTTACATGGCCCTTTCCTAAATCTGAAGATGTATACATATATATTTATACATATGTGATGCTTAAGGAATTATAAGTACGTAGTACTAGGTTTAAAGGAATCATTATTATTTTATAAAATGCTCAATTTAATGAGTTGTTGGGGTTGTTGTGTAACCCTAGCCAACAACTAAGCACCACACAGCTGCTTACTTCCTTCCCTGTGTCCCCAGTGGGATGTGGAGGAGAATCAGAAATAGTAAAGCGCATGGATTGAGAGAAGAACAGTATAATTCTTGGCACAAAATAAAATAAAATTAATGATAACAACAACACTAATAGTAAAAATAACAACAACAACGACAATAATAATAATAAATTAAGAAGAAAAGTGAGAGGAATAAAACCCAAAAGAAACAAGTGATATACAAGAAAATTTCTCACCACTCACTGACTGATGTCTGGATGAGCCCAAGCAGTGACCAGCCCCTTCTGGCCAACTTTCCCCACTATATATACTGGGCATTAGTTCTGATATGGAATATCCCTTTGTCCAGCTCTCCTGGCCAAGCTTCATGTGTACATGCTCATGGGTAAAGCATTGGACACTGAAAAGTCCTTGACTGAGTGCACACTGCTGAGCAGCAGCTAAAACACTAGAGTATAATCAACATTATTCTCAGACTCGATCCAAAACACAGCACCATACCAGGAACTAAGGAGGAAATTAACTCTACCCCAGCCAAATCTAGAATAAGGGAATCTAACATAAATTCAAAGGCAATTTCTATTTCTTCACAGAGAGAGAAAAAGAAAACAAAATCACATCTTTGTTAAGGGATGTTAGTAAATTATTTATCCTACAATCTTGTAGACAGATAATTTGTAGAATTTGGTTTTCAAGACCACAGAAACTGCCAGAGCTTTCTTCTCTCACCTGTATCTCTCCTCATGGAATTCACAAGGATAACAATTGTAAAAATTCTTGAAAAGCTCTATCAGTGTTATTTAAAGTGATTCAAGATGTTGAAAAGCTTTAACGTAACAGTAAGGAAAACATGGATAATTGTCTTTCCCCATTGCTTTCTGAGCCTTGCTCCTTCACAGCACCCCTGCAGTAGTTTGGTTCGCTCCTCATCATCATCTGCTCATTATTCATTAATCAGCTGCATCTCCAGAGGTGGGGACCAGCAGCAAAAGCAGTACCCTGGTATGAATGGCTCTCACAATACGTGAATCTGTCTCTCCTCATTGTAAGACAGTGGTGATGGCAGAGGGAGCCTCCAGTCACTTTGCCACCACAAATCTACATTGCAGCTTTCCTTTTTTTTTGTAGAAAACGAAATGAAAACTAAGCCCACTGACCCTCTCCAAATGGCCTGATGCAAACCAGGCTCTAGCCTGGACAAGCAGTACTGCCATGATAGTACACAGTCTTTCCCAATCCATGAGCTCCTACCAGATGAGAGAGTTCAGTTCCACATGAAACACCATCTGCCAGCTTAGTGAAATGAGTTTGTGTTTTCTTGCACCTGGATGCATAATAAATATATTTGCTTATTTTGAACTGTGTTGTATTTAAATGGAAGCTTCAAATAACAAACATATAACGTAGCTGGTACATAAATAGGAAGGTGGTTTGCACACAAATATAGCAGGACTACTAGAGGAGATCATTAGTTACTAATATAAGCAGTTATTTGAACATTAGCATAGTGTTATTCATAGCAGAATTCATGATGCGTTTAATAAGTAAGTAATAGCTTCCTTAATAAACTTAGGAGCATAAAATTCCTTGTTCTGTAGACTGTCAAAGATGGACAATGACATTAGTGATATTAAGATCTGAAATTTTCCAAGAGTTATGCATATTTAGATTTAAAAAAAATACATGAGAGTATTTTTGATCAATTTTAAATAGCTTTTCCACTCTTATTAAAAACTGTTGAAATTAAATAGACAGAAAAGAAAATCAAAAGAATGGTAGAAAGCATTAAAACTCTAAAGAAATGTTAAAAATGTCCTCCCAAAGAGCAAAAGTAATTAATTCCCTATTACATGGGCCTTAAAGGATTATATATTCATAAACTGACAATTCAGAAAGGACTATCCCATCAAGCTGGCAAACCAATCAACTATGACAGAAATGCATATTTAAATTCCCCCTTACCCAAAACCAGGCATGCTGCTCCACCGGTGAAACTGGGCAAGGGGAGACTCCAAACCTTTCTGATTGCAGCCAACCACAAAGCCTACTTCCATCTTTACAGTGCCATGAGATCTTCTTGCTCAGTACTTTTTCATCTCTGATTTTGCCAACATTTAGAAAAGAGACCAAGCAGATGAAGTGGCTTGACAAAGCAGCAAGAAAAAATACTTTGTTGCCTGACATTCCTTCCAGGACAAGACCAAGGCCAGTTTTGCTCTTCAGTCACAGCTCTGTGAGATTCATATCATTGTGAATTAAATAGGGTTGGACTCATCAGTTAGACACTTCCAGGGATACAGCTGTGGGAACACTAAATTAAACATGGATCACTAAAGCCATATCAGATGCTGAAATAAGCCCAGGTCAAACTGGAGCCTCTCCAGGGGAGACAAATCTTTTTAGAGGTAATTTGCAGATACATAACACATGGGTATGTTCTACCATAGCCATAGCCCAAGACACCGACTTCATGGGCATCAGGAAATGTCAGCAAAATTAATTTGAAGCTGTTTTTAAAAAATTCTCCTATGTGATTGTAAATATTGTGATTTAATTTATCTTTAGTATTTCCAATTAGATCCCAAATGATTTCAAATATGGCAGCTAAAAAGAAAACAAGATTGTTTGGGTTAATGTTGACAAATAATGAAATTTAATTGTGATTTCAGATTCCTAATGTTCATTGATTAGTTAATTCAAAACTCTCCTTGAATAGCCTCTTTTAAATTACTTTAATTACTTACTCTTTAGTTTTCTAAGACTTCACTTAGGTCACTCGCCTTCATTAATTTCTATTGGTTTCTGGTTTTCTTTAGCGACTCTTTTATAAGACCCTTGCTCATATATAAATCATCTTGGTTACACAGAGTCCACTGAAACCACAGCAAACTGGAGGGCAACATTTACTAATGGCAGAACAGAAAAGAACACCCATAGGGGTTCACACAGTGTCAAGCCTCCCGGCAGAGCTGGGCAGGAAGCATCACCAAAGAGGCCAGAAAAGTTTGGTTGTTCTGGAAAGTGAATTCAGGTAAAACATGAAGCTTCTGAGTAGCTCCCTGTCTTCTGAAATAAATGGTTCTATTTGGTTCTATTAAAAAAAAAACGACAAAAAACCCCCAAAAACAACCAAACAAAAAAAAAAAAAAAAAAAAAAAAAAAACAAACAAAAAAAAAAACAAACAAAAAAAAACAAACAAAGCAGCACTAAAAAAATACCCTAGCCAAGAAAAAAATCCCCCCAGCATAGATACACAAAGAAAAACTCTTGCAAAGTGAAAATTTGGTTAGTTTTTTGTTCTCTGGGTTTTTGGTTGTTTGGGGCAGGAGGTAGGAGGAAGGTTGTTGTTTTTGGTTTTGGTTTTCTTGGTTGTTTTTGTTGTTATTTGTTATTTTGGGGTTTTATGGGGGCGGTTTGTGTTGTTTTGGGTTTGGTTTCTTTTTCCTTCTTTTTAGTTTTGGGGTTTTTGGTTTGGTTTGGGGTTTTTTTTGTCGTGTTTTGTTTTGTTTTTTATTTAGCTTTTCATTATTTTTCCTTAAATAAAAATTCAATTCTCATTGTGAATTCCAGGCTTCCAGTATTTCTCCTGCATTTCTTCCTAGCAGCATTCTCAAGACATATCAAAAGACACCATATATGTAATACAGGGGAAATCACGCTTGAACAGTCTTCGCAGGAACAAGTTTGAGCCCAACCATCTTGTGTTAATTTAAAATCTCTGCTTTACAAATCCTGAAGACAAGATTACTTGGCACTCCACAGCTCTTTCCTACTGCATTGCTAAAATGAAATGTTTCAATATTCTTGCAATGAAACATTCTGACATTATCAAAATGCAAGGAAAAGATTGAAATGATTCATTTGGACTTACTTCCATAAAAAATGTCACCGAAATCAGCACATTTTCATAACAAGATTTGATTTGGGTAAAGCTGCATATACTGGGGTTTTTTTTGCCTTGCAAGATGATTTAATTAAAAACAAATGACCAGCTTTAATTACAACTCACAGAGCTTTTGCTCCAAAAATCAAAGCTATTAAAACTGCACTTAGTCTGTATGTACAGGGAAACAGAGTCTGTCTTACAAGTGGCTATGAAAAACATTTCACACACTCTCAGAAGGGCTGATATTTAATGTCCCCAGGACTGCAATCCAAATTTGTGTCTTGCCTTTAAGTGGAGTCCACAATTTGTAAGAAAAAAATCAAAAATTTAATAAACAATCCAGAGGCATAAGGTGAAGGGTGCATCCCAACCCTTTGAAGAAAATTACCATTGACTTTTGAGTTTAGTTCTGGAAATGGAAAGCAGGATCTACAAAGCTGTGTCTGTACAGCACTGGAGCCTGAGCAGATATCTGAGACAGGACCAATTGAGCCATCTTCCGAACCAGAGTCAATACGGCCACGCCAGAGCAGCCCTCTGTCCAAACTGATTAGGCTGCTGAAAAGCTGATTTTGTAACTTTGTCCATGCTATTAAATTAAATGTGCCTTAGCCCACAGCATGATACCAAGGCCAGCTGGCATGCAACAGCTCACGTCAGTATTGAACCCTCCGTTGCCATGCAGTGGGTGGGTGCACCCTGACTGCCCCTTGGGAGGGACCCCTGTCCCAAAACTAACACCTAAAAAAAAGTTCAGACATGGTTTGTAGGAGTGTCTGCTTGCCTGACATGAAAATGCACCAGCAATTTTTCACTACAATTAATCCATAAAGCTGCATTGCCCAATACTGAATTTAGTAATAAGCTTAATTTAGTAATAGAAATATAGAAATGTAATCTGCCCATGTGACTGACTTGCACCTTTTAATGAGTGAATATCCCAGCCTTTCCAGGGTTGTGAGACACAAGGCTCATTGCTGTGCCTGTGGCCTGAGAGAGACCTGTCTAGTACCCATCTGAGCCCCTACCTTATTACAGGACTCCAACACCAGACCTTGTTCACGACTGTCCTGCTGCAGCTCCAGGGGCAAATGCTGACATGCATCTCTCACTCATCCTGGGCTGTGAGGGATTTATATTTTGTTTTCAAAATAGGTTTTCACTACATCATAGGCCAGTTATTTCATGTTTTGCCCTTCGGAGAACTTCCTTTCCCTGGCAAGATTTGTCATTCTTGGTTGATAAGGACCATGAGTCATATTCATGGAATCTTTAAGGCTGGAAAAGTTCTCTAAGAGATGGATTCCAACCATTAACTGCCATATTCACCACTAAACCATGTCCCTAATCACCACATATATATATTTTTGGAATACTACTATGAATTGTTGTTTCACCACTTTCCTGGGCTGCCTATTCCATTAAGAATTTTTTTTTCCTAATATCCAATTTAAACCTCTTCTGGAACAATTTGAGGCCATTTACTCTTCTTGTTACCTGGAAAAAAAAGACCAACTGGCCCCCTGCCCCCCCCCCCCCCCCAACCTCATTTCAGAAAACTGTAGATCTATAATGAACCCAAATCTGGACCAGGATTCTCAAGGAAAAATAGGATCCACTTTACCCTCCCTCCATGGTGCTCCCTCTTGCTGTCAGGGTAAAACCAACATAAGTTTTGGGGCAACCTCTGTGAGTCAGAGACAGGGATAATGTTAGGCTTAACTGGTCTCTGCTTGGCTGATGCTCTCTCTCCTTCCCTGTATCCTTCCCAGCATGGCAGGTACAGCCAGGGAGAGCGGGCACCAGTCACCTCACAGGCTCCAAGGATGCACGCTCGTAAATCAGTAATACCGTGTCACCGAGCAGGGCTTTGAATAAGGCCCTAATTGTAGCATTTCTATAGAAGAACCACTAAATGAGTAGCTGGGATGTAAAATAAAGCGGAGGTGATGAACATTAGGAAGTGCTTCTGCAGAGGTGGGTTGAGGAGAATGGCTGGGTGGGTGAAAGGGAAAGAGCTGGGAAAGCAGTTGATAAAAGGAAACTTTGTATGGCACTAAGGAAAATTCTGTGTGAAATTAAAGCCCACACAAGCACAAAAATGAGTAAAGAGCTCCAGACACTCACCAGTGCTTCAGTTGGGTGTCTGGAGTCTTTGACAGAAGATGTGATTCATCAGCTCCCACACACACCTTTTTTTAAATATGCATGCTCATTTCAACAAATGTGAAATTTCCAGGAAAAGCAAGAGCACAGCATACCCACACAGCCCTGAACAGCCTGGCGTGGGCACACTGGTGCCATGATGAGGACACCAGCCAAACATGGCACAACCACCGTGCCATCTTCTGTCCTCCTCCCAAAGGGTGGGCAAGAGGAAACATCTCCCTCTTCTTCCCTTCCTTCCACTGCTTCCCTTGGGAAAAAGCTGGGTTGTCTCTTGTCTGGGTTGGGTGATTCATGTCTTGCACATATATGAGGGAAAAGAATTTAAAAATATATATCTATCTCCTGTGGGACAGCTAAGGTATGAGGTTTGGTGGATAGATCAGCATGACAGCTGAGAGCCTGTCACATGCTGCAAAGTTGTCCTCTGCTAGCCACAGTTGTTTTTTTTTTCTTTTTTACAAAAACAAAACAAAACAAAACAAAGAAAAAAAAACAACAAAAAATAAAAACCCACAGAAAATGTTACAGAGTTCACAGGCAGGGGGGAAGAAACAGTCACACAAAAACTTGATATGAAAAACATGTGGGATCAGATGTAGTAACACCTGCCTGAATCTTCAACAATCTCATACATCAACTTCAGCAGGTGAGAACTTGGCACACCCATGATAACAGACAGCTCAAAAAGCTAGTTACATCAGAAATATGTGTTAAAGTTTTACTCTTTCAGAATATTGATATGAGCACTGAACCCTCTCCTTTCTGTCACACCACTCAAAGTGTCACGATATCTTAGAAAATACCAACTTCTCTATCTGTTTCCCTCGTGATCCAGACACAGGACCAGTAATTTAAATAAAACAAACAAATAAACCTTCTTATAGTTAATGAGTAAATATAGTTAAATGCTCAGCCACTTTTATACTGCCTTATTCATGTTTGTATAAATAATGTAATAAAAACCACTATCAAAAATAACTGAAGCTTCTCCAGAGTTTTCATCTTCTTGAATCTCATGCAAAATTTAAGGATCTTTGACTCAGAATTTATGTCTGACTTGCCACTGAGTACCATCACCTTTGTTGGTGAGAACAGCCTGAGTTATCACTCTGGCTATGAGCTCAACTAGATGACCTCACAGGTCTTTTCCATCCTTGCTTCCTGAAACTCTATTAAAGGCCGCTGTCAAAACCCCACCTCAGTGTACACTGCCAGGAGTGGAGGAAGCATTTCAGTTTGCAGTCAAAGCAAAAAAATGGAATATGTAAAATTAAATTTCTATCCTTCCTCCTATCCCAGCTGATAGCAGTATGGATATAGACCAGCAAGAGAAAAAGTAATATTCCTCAAAATACTCAAAATAACTTGGTGATTTAGACCCATTTTTCAAAGAAAATGAGATATACAGAAAAGTCAGAGGGTTTTTTCCTTTCTACTGCCAACCTGACTTACACCAAGAGACTGATAGCTGGATTATTATGTGGGACAAATACTTTCAATAAGAAAAATAAATTAAAGGAGATAATTGGTTTAAGCATCTGTGTTGTAAACTCAGTATATTCACTGTGTACAAATTGTGTTGAGTGTGGCTGAGAGTTCAAAAGCTATGGACATGAGTAAACCCGCCCTAATTTCTGCTTCCTGGATGGGGCATAAAGTCAATATTGACTTTTTATAAATCTGAGAGTATTAAATATCCTAAATACATACCTAAAGTCAGACCAATACAGGATAATATTGTCAGTACAATATAGTATAATTTCGTATAATACAGGCAGTTATTTTTTCATAGAATCACAGAATCATAGAATGGCTTAGGTTGGAAGAGACCTTAGAGAACACCAAGTTCAAAGCCCCCTGCCATGGGCAGGGACACCTACTAGAGAATAAGAGCGAGGGAGAGAAGGAGAGAAAGAGGTAAGGTAGGTGGGAAGGAGGGAGGAAGGATACTTCCTGTGCTTTTTAGAATTAGAACATACAGTATTTTAAAAAATTGGGCAGGTGTTCCCTCATGCCTTATAGACATGTGATGATTTATATCTGGAAATCTCCAACAAGGCAGCAGCCAATGTACACCCATATTTCTGGGGATTTTACCAGTCAAAGCTATAAAAGAGTTAAACATTGTCATGTATTATTTTTAGTCAGTTGCCTTGAGAAATGTACAGGAAAAAATACCACAATATAGGACAATGTGTTGCAAAAATAAACACTTTAAAAGAATTAAATGAAACTGAAAAACAAACCCATGTATATGATTATCATTTCAAACAGGGAAAGACTGACCCATTGGATACTCCTGAGAATGCTCCCCCATGGAAAACTATTCATATTCATATACATCAGCATTTGTAAGATCCAGCACAACATTGGTGTCATTTTGTTTAAAATATACTGTGAACTCAGCAAGATACATCTGCTTTATATTAGTATTGTAGAAATACTATAAAGGGCTTTGGGGGGCTTTTTGGTTTTTTTTTCTATTTTTACTTGGTGGATAATTGGGATAAAACCGAACTTGTGTAAAAAAGGAAACAACTCATAGTAGAAATACCTTAGTATCCTAAGATACTAAGATGTCAAAAAGGAAACAGAAGTCTGAAAATTAATTAGGTTGTTTTAAGGAAATATTTACTAAAGTATCTCATGATATTTTAATATTCTCTTTATCATTTTATTGCAGTATGGTGTTTTTGTTTCTATTTTGGGAACATGGAAATTTATATTTTGATATTTAATACAATCACAGCTCAGGCTCCAGATCAACTAATCACCTAATGGGGCTGAGTCAAGCCTGTTCACCTTGTACTGTCATTAAAACAACAAGTGCAAAGCTAGGAACTGGTTTAAACTGATCTGATTTGTGGCATCTTTCCTGCAATTTGTCATTCTCCTTGCACAGATGCAAATGACAAAGGAAGGGAGAATCAGGCCCTCTGTGCTGACAAAGGGCTCTTATCTTCACAATGTTTTGCTAGCTGATCATACTGTTTCTTTGTCCTTTCATTTAAGGGTCATCAAGATAAAAGTGTTTGTTTGAATTCTTTATTTCTCTTTCTTGCTCCCAAGCCCTGTTATACATAATGTTTCTACTAAGGTCATACTTTTGTTCCCTAAATATGCTTCTGCATGGCTTCATGGGCTGCTCTGCTTTTACGGTTTTGCTTAATAAAGCAATAATGTTAGGTCTTCAAATAGAAAATACAGTGAGTATGACAGGGATCTTAAACACCATTTTCTCTTAACTTGCCCTTCACAATCTTTCAAACCAACATAATTTGGGGGGATGCCCCCTTCTGCTATACCTTGTCCTCGGGTCCCCAGCCCCAGCTCTGCTTTGAAACAGAGCAGAAAGGATTTATCTGAACAGGGTCTAACAGCCTCAGCATCAGCATCTTGTACAATCTGAGATGAGGAGCTGCTACAGTCATCTGTTTACTTTCTTTCTCAACTTAAATAAAACAAGAGAGGTAAAATGCTCAAATGAGATAGCTCCTGCTTATGTGAGCAATTCACAGGGAATAAAAATAAAAATCTATTTATCTTCAACCACTTGCAATGAATTATGAATACAGAGGTGTTTCCAATTTGCATAGAGCACGTACACACAGCCCATTCTTGCTTAATCCTTTTGCTTGAGCTTTTTATTTTTTCTTATTACAAATTCAAGCACAGAAGGCAATTTCAGCACCTGAACTATTTAGAGAGGAGACTGATTATGTTATTATGGAGAAAACTGTTTTTTTATCAACTGACTTGGCAAATTTAGGCTCAGACACTCTCCAGTTCCCTGGTCTCCCATCTTGATTACTGTGACATCCCGCTCAACTTACTTTGATTCATATTTCCATGGTATCAGCCATTCAAAGCACAAGCAGCAAAGCACAGAAATGAGCAACCATTAGCTTACCAACAACATTTCAGTTTCCAGTCCTTGCTTCTTTTATTCCTTGTCTACCACAACTTTTCCAAGGGCTCAGTTTCAGTTTTTTTAAAACTTCTTCTGTTTGTACCAGGACAACATTGATGCTGAAGAAAAGCTGGGCACAATGGAACGAAGTGCAAAGTATAATTCTCTTTCTGAGGGCAGAGATTATTTCAAGAGTCTCTCAAGCTAAGAAGTTTGGCAAAAAGTATTACTGAAGTTCCAAGGCTTCTTTGTAGAGAAATTGAAGGTTGCATCTTTGCATGTTTAGAGAGGAGTAGGCTGGGAGGGACCTCTCTGTTTGATCATCCCTGGTTCACTGGATTCATGACCTGAACCTTAGCTGGATACCGTTGGCTTTGACTGCAGTGATGGCATACACATGTAACACAAAGACACAGAAGAGAGAAGAGTTTAAAAATAAACCCCAGAAGTAACAACAACAAAACTGCCAAAAACACAGTATATGAACAAAAAAAGAGGAAAAAAAAAATAGGAGCAGAAGAAATACAGATGGAAAGTGGCCTGGAGAGTGGCCTAGAAGGTAGAGGGGAACAGCAAAAATCAGGCATGGTGGGAGTTGTCACTTGAATGAGGCCAAGAGAAGAGATGAGGAGGTGAAAAGAGCCTGCAAGGTGCTAATCTATGAGCAGAAGAATTAGGTGCAAGAGCCATAAAAATGTATTCATTGATCTACAATGAGAGTCATCCACATCAGTGAAGTGAAGTGAAAGCAGAGGACTATGTAGATGAAGAGAGCAAGATAGATCAAGAGAACTGAGACCAGAAAAAAACACTTTTTGGTTTAGCTCAGGCCGGGAGGTCACTAATGGCTTTGGCCAAGTGGCTTTCAGTGGAGGGGAGGAGTTGTGAGCCAGCACAGAGATGTTCAAAGAGCATAGCAGGAGGAGCAGAACTTAAGGCAAAATCAAGCACGCTCTGCCATTTTGGAAAACAGAGGAAGGGACAGGAAGGTGGCAGCGGAGGGAGGGGGAAGGAGGGGGAAGGAGGGGGAAGGAGGGGGAAGGAGGGGGAAGGAGGGGGAAGGAGGGGGAAGGAGGGGGAAGGAGGGGGAAGGAGGGGGAAGGAGGGGGAAGGAGGGGGAAGGAGGGGGAAGGAGGGGGAAGGAGGGGGAAGGAGGGGGAAGGAGGGGGAAGGAGGGGGAAGGAGGGGGAAGGGGGTGTGGCTTAAGAGGCAAATGGGAAGAGCAGGGCCTCAGGGCAGTGCTGAGTGGTGCTGGTGTAGAGCCATCCTGAGGCATTGCTACCTGGGAACAACCTTCTGTTCCTGTGGTTTTTTTTCACATCCCCAAGACTCACTCTCCCCAGGGGAAAAAAAAATCAAACAAACAGAAAAAAGAGAAATTATTAATGGCATCAAGCACAACAAAGCATTGTCATGGCCCAGAGCTCCATCCTATAATAAGTGAGTGGCCCAGATGTCAAAAGGGTTAGAGCATTCCCTGCTGACACAGACAGGTTCCTGAGAGGGAGAAACATTTTGCCCTGCTTTATAGCATGCTGGAATGGGAGAGGGGGAGAAGGAAATGAGGGGGAGAAGGAAACGAGGTGGAAGATAACTGAGAAGTAAATTGATTTACATTTAAATGTTATGTTTTTATTACTATTTTTTCCCATTCCATGTGAAATCTCATCCTTTAAACTGACAAACCTATAAAATAGGGTAAACTATTTTTCATAGTGTGAAAAAAAAATGATTGACATTCTGAGGTAATACTTTTTAAATTCCTCCAATTAAACAAAGCGAATTTAATTTTAAGTTTAATTAAAAGAAAATTTAATTAGAAAGAAGATTAAATTTTAATTAAATTTCTCCAAAATCCTTATCCTTGCCTTTACTGCTAATATTTCTCTCGGAACCAAATCCCTTTTTAATATTCTTAAATTCTATTCTAGTAAACTTCCCCTTTATATTAAAATTATATCTGTCTGGAAGTACTTGCTACCAGGGGAAAAAAAAAAAAAAAGAAAATCATTGCCCCTTTTAAAATACTTGAAGAGTACACCTGAGACACAGAGTAACTCAAGAGCGACCAGTGGAACATTTGGATATGCTCTAAGTGCGACACCACTAAATTAACCCGCCTGCTGCTGAACACTCTGCAGGCAGGGAAGCATCTGTGTTTCACCAGACACTGCTTTCCTGCATGCAGCTCTCTGCTGCTCAGCACACCCATGATGTCTGTACTGCTCAGCATTTTCTGTGTTCTGCTTGTGCATTCAGTTTTCTTCTTTTTTGCTGAGAGTTTTTTGAGTGGTTTTTATGCTTGTTTGTTTGCTTTGCTATGTTATATTTGGTTTTTTTCATAGAATAGTTTGAGTTGGAAGAGACCTTAATGATCATCCAGTTTCAACCCCCTCTGCCATAGGTGGGGGCACCTTCCACTATCCCAGGTTGCTCCAAGGCCCATCCAACCTTGAACACTTTCAGGGATCGGGCAGCCACAGCTTCTGGGCAACCTTTTCCAGGGCCTCACCAACTTCACAGGCAAGATTTTCTTCCCAATATCCCATCTCTCCCTGCCTTCTTTCAGCTTGAAGCAGTTCCACTGTGTCATGTCACTGAGGACCCTATTCAAAATTCCATCTCCAGGTGTCTTGGAGCCTCCTTCAGCACTGGAAGGGGCTTTAAGGTCTCCCTGGAGTCTTCTCCAGGCTGAACAGCCCCAGTTCTCTCATCTGCTTTCTTTTCCATCTGCTCTAGTCTCCTGGAGAGGTTTGCTTCAGTCACAGCACCCATGATGGACTGAGTCAAAACAGTCTTTCGCTTACCTCACATTCCTGTGATATCAACTCCAGCCTCCATAGTAGACAAAACTATCTGGTGCCATAATGCATCTGTAAAGGCTTGCAAAGCTCTGCTTGCAGGAGGCAGCTAAAGCACCAATGCACCCACATTGCCACTAGACTGTCCCCCTGAATCTCATAGGATGCATGTCCTGTGCACAACCTCACTGCTGTTCAACAGCAGGGACTGGGCACTGCCCAGCAGTTGCAGACTGGAGGCAGCCATAACAGGGCAATGTTTGTCCTGAGCTATGCTCTCTCACTTTCAATTTTATTCTTTCTCCAGCAAAGGCAACCATGTCCCATTGCAACAACCAGGTGAAAGGTGAGCTGGATGTGCTGGGAAGCAGACAGGCAGGATGGCACCTAGTGTGACTTTCCAGAGCATCCCTGTCAATCATCCCTTGATAACTAAGTGAGGTAAGCTGTCACAGCCTCTGTCCACCCCTGTGACCCCACAGCCCAGCACAGTCTGGTGGGTCCAGCACAGGGTCACAGCTTGGCAAAGCTGCTGTGAAACTGCATCAGCCTGAGGTTTGTGCTGAGGCCAAGAGGTGGGAGCATGAGGAGGATTCCAGTCAGCAATGGCCCTTGAGCTGTGGTTAGGGTTTCTGTCCCCAGGACCTTCCACACTCATTATGAGTATCTGACCAATCATCCCTGATAACAACCCATGTTTATTTTAGCACATTGCCATAGTGACCACTAGTCTTGCCAATGCATACTGACTTGCAAAGCATTGTTATTTGTGTACTCTTACAGGCAAAATCTCACCTGCTGTACTCAAATGCTATCTGGCTGCCTCAGCATCCCTTCTTTAACAGGAGTCAGGACCAGGCACTTCAGAAATTCCAAAAGAAGTAATTTATAAAATCCAGACTATAGATGAGGTTTTATTTACACAGAAAACTAGTAAAGTCACACGCTCACTTAAAAAAAACCTAAACAAACCCAAAACCCCAAAAATAAACACAAAAAACCCAAACAAACAAAACAAAAAACAAACAAAAACAAACAAACAAACAAACAAACAAAAAAAACAACCTCCCCCCCCAAACAAAACAAAAAACCAACCACACCACAAAACTGCAAATGCCTGTACTCATGAAACTCAATTTTTCTTTTTTTGGGATGCTTTTTTTGTTTTGTTTTGTTTTGCAGACAAAAATCTGCATGAAATGCTGAATGGTGCTGCAGAGTATTCACCAAACTTTTGAACAACCAGTCAGAAAACATTTTGCAGGATTCATAGATCTTCAATTACTTTTCAAGGGAATCCAAATAAAAAGCAACTTCCCTGTCTGAAATTAAAGTAGTTATACATTGCAAGGGCATTCAAATAAGATGCAGCATCCCCTGCTGATATTAAAGAGGAGTTGCCGGGAGATACTGTGTGTGCAAGGCCAGTCCCAACTGCTTCACTTGGATCAGAGCTATCACAGTCCCACATACCACACTCTGCATCTTTAGAAATACTCTAACAACTACCTGCCTACTTTGGCCACTTCTCTTCTGGTAGTTAACATTTCTGAGGTCAGTCAGATTGCTCCTGAACAGCAGTCTTGTGAGTTTTTAGGTTTTTGGAGTTTTTTTTATTAAATAATATTTCTATGTTCCCTTACCTTCAAGTCATGTATTTTGTCTATGAGAGCAATTGTGCTCACCTTCTGATCTTCATGCTCTCCATGTCTCTCTCCTGCAAAAGTCAGCAGGAGCTGACCTTTGTCCTCACCAGCTGTCAGACCTGGCTGGGGTTTCTGAGCAGAGGAATTATTGCCTCATGGGGCTTTTGATTTTTTCTTCCCCATCTACCTTAAAAATAAACATGGACCAAATGACAAAAATTCATACACTACCAGTCTGTGCTGAAGGCAGTTACATAGTTACAGTGATTGGAAAACACGTGGAGTGGGGATTGATTAAAAAATGGTGGGCCAATGGCATTATGTATCTTATTTCTTTCACAGATGTAGTCCTAAAAGTATTCTAGGACAGGCTTGAGAACATGGTGATAATATTTTATTTATAGTGATTAAATTGTTAACATGATAAAAATTTATATTCTTGTTTCTGTGTAGTACTGGTCATTTCCAAAATCTCTCTTTTGATCGGGAGATATTTTTATTATTAGCTCCACTTACAGTAGGATCAACACAGATGAAGTCTAATAGGCAATGCTAAGATATAAATAGGAATGGAAACAGGCAAAGAAAATAGCATTAGTGCATTTTTAAGTGAGAAACTGAGGTATAGAGAAATCAGCTGTGGGTACCAACTACCTGAAAGTGCTCTCTCCAGTTAATTTAAAGAGTTCCAAAAAATTCACCTGGAGAACATGCTGCAAAATAGTGAATTCAACCTTGATTTTCAGAGTCCTAGGTTGCTACATTAAAAAAAATCAATTTTTTTAAATGCATAACAAAATTAAGAGATAAGAATGTTTTTACTGCCAATGGAAATACCTGTATAAATATGATATTATATAATGACAAAATATGACACTATCTAGATATGTTGGATAAAATCATGACACTATGATTCAAAAAGACAGCAGAAGAAGATAGCAGATGCTTATGCTTATTACCTTACTGGATATTCATTCTGAGAATATGCTCTGGACCACATTTTTAGCCAATGGGTTTTGTGACACTGAGCTGGAAACTCTTTACATGTTGGTGCTGTGTCATGGTAAGCTGTGCCTCATGATGGCTTGCTGTTTGAGAAGGTAAGACATTGAAACATATCACAAAAACAGACATGAAACTGAGAATAAAAGCCCAAGAGCATAGTACTGTCTCCATTTAATGGAGCTGGACTTTTCCAGGTGATATGCCCAACATGTAGATCAGAATTTGTCTGCAGAGGAGAAGAGATACAGACAGAGCTGGACTGCATGAAGTCAGTGGTCAATCTTACTCAGTATGTCACCTGGCAGGGACCAAGGAGGTATCTAAAGAAGGTTCAAGACATTTCTCTCATGAGAGAACTTTCCTGCTTTCCCATAGAAGGTTAAGGTCTTCTCAATCCTGGATGCATAAGGATTTATTTCCTTTCTCTTGCTCCTGTTGAAAGAAAACTGTTTTTTACCATTTAGAGTATTCTGCAGACTATCTGGTGAATAAGGAGCTTTCATCACATAGACACAAAAATAGAGAGAGTTTTATGGGGTGTGTTTCATTCCCGTTGGGTGCCCACCAGCCATGACTACTGCCCTTTGGGCCACACAATCAACCTCCTCACTCATGAAGATAAATGTCGTATCAGCCCTGCAGTAAGCCATCATCTATTCTTGAGAAACAAAGAGAGTATATAGCATGACCTTCCTTGAAATATTGGATCTATTTACACGGGTTTGCGTGGACCACATTACTTATGAGTCACCAAGGGGAAACTGAGCTCCTTGTAGATAAAGCGATCAGTGCAAACCACTGTAAATAAATCTGAAATTTCTATGAAGGTCGCACTATGTCTGATTTATACTTCAGCACCCTATGAAATAATGTTGACCAGGTAAGTGGTTTTCAATTATTTTTTTATTCACATAAGAAAAGGAAAAAAAATAATAATAAAAACCCCCACCTTTTTTGTAGGATACGGGACTGCTCTATTTTAAAGTGCATCTGGTTAGAGAGATGATACATGCCCAGAAAGTAAGTTATTGTCTGGCATAAGGCTAAATATTCCTGGACCTGATTCTGCCACCCTAACTAACCAGGATGACTTGAATGGGCAGACAGGGCAGAGAAACCCAGAAGCAACCACAGATGATCCTTAGAAAGTTTGAAGCTCCATTTTCCTGATTAATCTGTACCTTTGTTTTCATTATTAACCCTAGAATAGGTCAAGCCTGAGTGAAACTTCTGCATCACTAAAGTAGGAGCTATCATAAGCACAGGCTTTTGGTCTTGCAAGGTAGGAAAAGCTCCAGTGGCCACATTATCAGAGTGGAAGACAGGAATGTTGCTTCTATCATTAATCTGCATTGTGATCAGCTTCAGTTTCCCTTCCAGCTTTCATCTAACCTGTCTGTTAAAGCAGGCAAGCCTGGTATTGGAGGAGACTAACTGATGCAATTTGAAGCAATAATATGAGGACTCTATTTTAGGTTCAGGGATATTGACAAGTTTTCTACTTGCTGTCTATAATGTCACTGGAAGGTAAAAATGGTATCTAGTAAGTGAACTTAATCACTTTTTATGCCCTTCTGAGCCCTAAAATGGATATCTTAGTGTTCTAAAGAGGGTGAATTAAAAATTATTTTAGAGCACCTAAGCTTAGCATGGAAGCAAAAATATTTTGAGAATTACAGCAAGGTTGAACTTGCCTGGACTGTTACTCATTCTCACAGAAATAAGTTCTACTTAACAAAGTAGAAAGTCAATATTCAGAAAGACTGAGAGGGTCTTCAGAGACACTAAGCAGCCTTGGTGATCAAAGCAGATGAACTTCAAATCTGGCAAGAGCAATGATGTGTCTGGAAAAAGCAAAAAGTTGAAGTTACTTCATGACTCTTCCATAATCTCAGGGAAACACACCTTCTTTAAAATTTCCTGGAAAATATGCCCAGTGCTCAAACTTCAGCCCAGTTTTTAAAGTTCTTAATAAAGTGGTCTAAATTAGAAGTTGCTCTGAACAAAGGAGTCCTTTCAGGGAGTCTGGCTACAATAAGGTTTTTCTAAACCAGACTGAGATTTTAAAAACAAATTGGTTAATTTAAACCTGTGACCAGCCTTTTGCCAGCCTCAGCAGTTCTGCCACACCTCAGGACCTTTTATCAAATCTATGCCTCAGCAAATTTAAATGCTGGTTTAACTGCTGTTGTTAGTTAAATGACAGTTAATTACATCCTTGTAGCTCAGATTAATCACTTTAGCGTATGAGTAGCTTACACATTTCAGCCATCTGATATGGCTGTAGGAAAGCTGAGACAGACCAGCAGCTTTCCCTTCACTGTGAAACTACCTTTCTGCCTCACCAAAGGCAAACCTGAGCACCATCAGCCCTCCAGTGCCATCCTCGGGCACAGGAGGTGTCAGCTGGGCTTCTCAGGGAAAGGACTGAGAACAGCCTCATGGCACATTGGACCGGCAAAAGCATTGGAACAGGTTCCATGAAGAGGCAGTGCATGTCACATCCCTTGAAATGCTCAAGGTTGGGTTGGATGGGGGTCTGAGCGGCCTGATGTAGATGAAGATGTCCCTGAGCATTGCAGAGATGTTGGACTAGATGACCTCTAAAGGTCTGTTCTGACCCAAACAATGCTGTGATTCTATCAGATTGGAGACTAAAAAATTGTTAAAGTAGAATGATCACATTAAACAGGTGGGTTTTTTTACTGCTACTATTAACACCATTATGATTGTGTCAGTTCTTCTCACAAGTACCAGACAGGAAGAAACCCCAAGTTGTCTCAGTTCCTGTGTAAACTCCAATCCACGTCCTAGAAAACTGCCACCTAAACTTTACAGTTAAATTACATTGAGTGATTGCTTTTTAATTTGAGTGTAATGGCTCTGGAGTAATTGCACTGCAAAACCACCTATGCAAAATATTAAATCATATTTTTATTTATTTCATATGGCAGTTGGTTTTGCTGCCTTCTCTTCACCTGGTTTTATCAGTAGTCTGGTGACCCTCAAAGACCATTTGAGAAGTGCTACAGCCTTGGCAAAGACTAAATCCTAGCAGAAGACTTTCAGAAACTCACTGTAAAGCTCTCCCACTCTGTTGTTCCACAGACCCTGCTTCACCATCTGCCTTGCGAATTAGATTTTTTGTTGCTGTATTTCACAGATTTAAAAATATGGTTATTATGATACATAAACCAGCTTTCACAGAGATTATTAATTAAGTCCCAAATATTGTATCGACGTGCTTTGTGAAATATATCTCCAACGTCAGAGCACTGCTGCTGTTATGACCCATCTGCATAATATTATCTCAGACTGCTTAAAGGCCCCAAGTTTTGCTGCAGGGGATGGTGGGGGGGAGTTTTGTTTTGTTATTCCCTCATAGCAGTTCAAGAAGTAAAACCTGGAGCCTTAAAGTCAGGTGGGTGAGATAAATTGAAACGGATCTTATTGCTCCCAAACACTCTCCTGGAAACAATGGCATCTTGACATTTTATCAGTCACTCATGCGGTCATTCTCAGCGGTATCAGCCAGAGCTTGAAGGATAGAGCCGTAAAGAAAGGATTGTCAGCCATAAACATTCCTCAAAACCATGAAAGCCACAAATGAAAGCTTAAGTAATGGAGGACGGAATACCCTTGATATTTCAACAATTACCTGCAACAACAGGCTTTGTTCAGAGCCCAGGAGATTTTTTTTTTAAAAGCCTTTGGTTGTCATGGCCAGAATACGATGGGGGGGCGGTGGGGGAAGAATTAGAGAAAAGAAAAAGAAAGGATAAGGAGAAAAAGAGACAGATCAAAAGCTCTGCTATAAAAAGATAAATTTGAGTGGCCGCATATATGAGGAAGTTTACGGAAAATTTTAATTTCTTAAAAAAATCAAGATTTATAGCCAGATATTAGAATTATTAGAGAGTTTTTTGGGTTTTTTTTCACTGATAAATCATTAGGAAGACATTAATGCTGCTGAGTTGTTACCTGTCTGGTCATTTCTGATGTCAAATTACAGAAGAAAAAAATTACACTTGCAACCACATGGCAGTTTGAAGGAGCTTCAGTAACTGGCAGAAATGAGCAAGTGAAAAAACAAAACTGAATTCAACTTCACTACACTTCAGGAAAAATATCATATTTATGTGCAGGATTAAAAAAAAAAAAAGGAAATCTAGTTTTAAATAGTCTTTGTGTGACTATTTTAGCAATTTAGAGCTCATAGAAACAAAGTAAAATGTAGTTCTTGGTATGCAAGTCAACCCAAACTCTGGAGGCATCAAACATGAAAGGTTAAATGCTCTAGAAATTGCATTTGTAGAGTTTCTCAACTTAGGAGATTAATAGTTACTCAAAGCAATGGATAAATATTACTAAAGAACAATTAGCAGGGAAAAACATATCAGTGAATCAGAGCTCCCCAGCTTATTGGATCAATTTTAAACAGGATTATCTTGGACTTTTCCAGCACCTTAATGAGGAACAAATTGTTTTTTTACCCCTTTTTGTTTCCTGAGATTTTGTTGATTTTTTTGTTGTTCGGTATATCTAACCATTAATTCAAATGGGTCAGTGGTGTAAGAGTGTTAATTCCCACTCCTTGCAGGTTCCTGAATACCACAATTGTATGAAAGCCCCCTTTTATTACTCTGCTCATGGTCACAAAAAATTTAAGAACAAATGAGTTACTATTGTTTAATGTTTCCTATACAGGAAGACCAAGTAATGAATGCAAACAAACCCAGAAACACGAGACCAGGTTTTTTTGCCTTTTATATATATACATATATATATACATAGGCAACAATAGGAACAGCTAAGCTGGAGCTTCTGCACTAGCATGAGTAGGCCTGTGGCCAGAAAAAAAAATAAAATCATACCCTGTGTTTGCAAGCAAATATTAAACAAGGCAGTTGAATAGGAAAGTTCTGTTTTAGCTTTTAGATCTCCAGGAGGTTTTAAAAAAATAAAACAAAATTAAACCAAACCAAACCAAACAAACAAACAAAAAACCCCACAAAAACAAAACAAAACAAAAACAAACAAACAACCCCCCCACAAAAAAAAGTGAGTGACGGAGAATGATATTTAAAATACAATCCTTGCTCAAACAACAGAATACACTCATTATACTTTATTAATGGTAGAGCAGAGAGCACAGCAGGCGCTCTCTGTTTTAGCTGCTCACTTGCTCGTGTAGAAATCTGAGTTCATTCAAAACGCTCCAGGACATGCCCGTGGCCCCTCACAGTCATTCCAAAATACTGCAGGTCCCCATAAATGCTATACAATTTCGGACACGGTGATGTGGATCTCTTAAACACTCAAGATTGTCTCAGATGATTCAAAACACCCAGGGGAAAGAAAGGGGAATTATCTTGGAGAGCTAAACCATCTAAAACACACAGACATCTGCCTCTGAGCCAGGCATCTCGTTGGCTATTGACTTCTGTGGGTTTCAAATGACATTTGGCACCTAAATGCTTCTGCAGAGCTGACTACAGGATCTTTTTTCCCTGGGGAACCTCTGTCTGGAGTTGATAACATTGCTCTGCAACCTGGGGGCTGGGTTTTCCTCCTGACCAGTTGAGTAAATCTTGATGATCCATTACCCACCTTAACTTTCATTTGTCATTGTATGAGTTTGGTGTATTTAAATCGCTGCCTGTAAGGTTGAATTTCTCTATGCCACTGTAAACTGAGTCCAGATTCCTTTGGACATTGTCAAAGGCTGAGGTAACAGACTAGTTTCCCCAACCTTTAAATAGTTCGTCAATTTGGAAGGGTGCTGGAAGCTGTTTATGCCATGAGGTGTCGGTGAGAGGGAAAGTTACCTTGTGAACCTGTAAAATCTCGTGGAGAAACTTGCCCTCACCTCCGTCAGCACTAGTATGTCTCCTGAAGAGGGAACATCATGCAATCCTGCTCTACCCACAGATTTCTACCCAGGGACAACTCCTTGCTCTCCTTAGCCATATAAAACTGTCAGGATCCTGAAAAAGTCTTAGTTTACATAAAAAATAACTTTTTTTTAAATAAAAAAGTCTTAGTTTACATTTTAAAAAATTATTTTTTAAAAAAATAACAAAAAATCCTAACAGATTTTGACATCAGCAGTTTGTTTTATGCATTATTTTGATGTAGAAGGTCTAACAGGATAATTCAGAAATCTGTTTATACCAGTTGCAGCTGACAAGCAGATGAAGCTGCCTATATATATATATATAATCAGCATTGTCTAAGTTCTGCAAAGAATGATGTTAGAAATTTTAGAAGGTTTCTAAACTGGATTTCTTTCGGATTTATATATTCATCCCATTTTCATGGCAAAAAATATGTTCTTTTTATGTGAATACTTCCTGTTTTTTCAGGGGGAAAAACAGAGTTACCATGAGGTTAAATGCTGCAGTAGAGGTCTGAGCAAGTTGAAATACAAAGCAACACTTCTACTTCCTCCAATGAAATATGCATTTCATCTTCCATGAAGACTTGTTTCTTGCTAGTCTCTGTCAGCAGGAGCCATCAACATAACAGTATTTTGCTGACCTGTGAAAGAGCTTCTGGTAACCACTACTCAAGAGCTCCATTAGGATGAAATCATTTAAGCTGATTCTGTAACAATGCAAAACTTTTGTAAAATGAGGTTAGGAGGTTGATGCATTTTATATAACCAAATGCAACCATTTTGGGCCTGAACTTGTGAGCTGCTGAATAATCTCATCTTCCATTAATGTCACAGACATGCTCAGCATTTTATGCGATCAATATCAATGAAATCTAAAATCTTAAGATAATATTTTAGTTACAGTAATAGCAGTGACAGTGCATAGGAATTTGAAGGCATTTCCAAAATAAAAGAAACAAAACTCATGGCATGCTTACTTGTTATTGATGACAGTCTCTAGTTAAACCTTTGCTTTGTTTTGTGTTGCCCTGCCTTACCTTCCTTCCTCTTTAATCTGGACTACCTCCTAGAATATATAGTAAAGCTAATCTAATTCATGACTTAATATATTTTTGACACTGTTCCTCAACCAATCACCAACTATATTAATTAGTCAACAATTACTTGAGCAGTTCCATTTTTTAGTGAGTGCAACATAACACAGTCAGCCCACTAAAAGTAAATGAAAGGGCCAATAACCAATGTAGATGAATCAGATCAGAAGTCTAGCCTGAAAATAATCAAGTCCAGTTCTCTGGGGTTTTTTTTTTCTGGAAAGTTTATAATTTAGTCACACATATAAAAGTACTAAACACTGTTGTAAACTTAGTTGAGTTCAGTTGCCTCTAACTGGAGACAAGTTCCACAGCCGTATTCCTCTAAGATATACAAATTCAATCTCCTTTTCAGGATAAATATATTAATGTTAATTTATCCCTATAAAAAATGATTGTGGTGATACCATTAATGTATAAGGCATCTGAACCCACAGAGATTTTAAGATCTTCTGGAAGATATTAAAGATTGTCCATTCCCACTGACTACAGCAGGCCTGAATAGAGTATACCAGGAAGATCAGAGCTAGGATACTTCCAAAAATTCTATCAGTGCAAGTAGAAACAGCACTGCTAAGAAGCAGGTAAAATTATAGTTTGTGGGAAGGTATAAACCATTTCCCAAAAATATCCTTTCATCTTGAAACTTCTAGTACTTGAACACAGAGATCCCTCCTCTTTCTCAGGCTATTTATCATTTTTAGAGGCTATAAATTATACACACCAAGCACCAATTTTATACACCAACAACCATAACAATGCAGTTGCAAAACAGAACACTCTGAAGGGTATGTTCCCCTTTCAAAAAGGATAAGGAAAAATAATAATGCAATGCCTAGGTCTGCAGTAATGTTTTCTGTTCAAGGATCTCAAACTGTTATAGGGGAGCCATTAACCTCATTAAACATCTGTGAGACAGGAATCTAGCCATTATGTTCATTGCTTTCCATGAAGAGGAAGAGTGGGGAGGGTATCCTAACATTTGCGCACCTTAAGGGTAAGTTTTACAAATGTTTTCCACTCTTGCTATGACTGGTTCAACTCCATCAGTTTTAAGCAAATTCAGGAACAATATATTGATTGTTCTGAGCCAAGACAGATTACATGATATATAACATGCTGACAACAATGCTGGATAGATCAGGATTCTAACACCAACCGACTGATTGTTGTTAGTATTGACATTAAGTTAATTCATTGGGAGGAAAAGTTGTACTACAGAAATCAAAACTGCACATCACCACCTTCTCTCAAGCCAGAGATTAACTGGTGGAGTTCGGGATCTCCCATCGCCCAGAAAGGAGCACGATTGTCTCTTAGGAGAGCTTGCCACAAACTGGAGTGGGGAGTCACCTCAACTCCCTGCCAAGGGGGACATCCTCTGTGAAGAGGGCTGCGCAGCCAAGCCAGGACTGGCAGGATGCTGCACTTCCTTTTCTCCTGGATAGCTCTTAGTAATCACCATTTATTTGAGTTCTGGATCACAGATCACAGCTAACCTCCTTCTAGTCACTGAAGAGTGACTGTGACCTGGGAAAGATCAAGGCTTTCACTCTCATCTATCTGGAGAAGCCTAGAGCTGAGCTTGGCAGCCTGAGCTTTTATTATATTCAGCAGCACTTCAGTCAGCAGCATATGGAGCACTATTTAACCCACCCAAAAGTGGGTATTGCAGTCTGAATGTAGAGCTGGATCCCACCCTGTTTTACATTACTGCTGTCAGGCATCCATTTTTTCAGATACTGAGATGCCAGAGCTGGCTGTCTCAGTCTTTTCCCTGTGTATTTATAGTCTGTGTGACATTTTGACTCCTGGTTTTGATTTATTAACAGTATTTTTTACAAAGTTTCCTGGAAAAACAGGCCTAGAGAGGCTCACCTGCTTCCTTGGGGTCATCAGCACAGAAACAGAATCCAAATAATCTCTATCTTCTGCCCCCAGATCACCAGGCATCACCTCAACAATGGAAGAGGTGTTTTCCACCACGAGTTACCTTATTTTCTAGATAAAGTATTATCTGAAATGTCTCCATGGCTGTCACCAGAGTCACATGGTCTCCATTTGAAAATCACTGAGCTCCATTCTGACACAGGCACTGCCACAGGGCGGTTTTGCTATATTGCCTGTATCGCTTATCTTTCAACTTTGCTGCCTTTTCTCTTTTTAATATTACATCTAGATTCTTAGGAGATTACAGATGTTATATATTCACACAGAAATACATAAACTAATAAGACATTTCTTAAATACCTGAACAACTAAGAAATTTCAGACAGTATTCAGGAGGAAATGTCCAATTTTTGCTTTTCTTCTTAACAATTATGAAGGTCAGTCTTTGTTCAGCCTTGTTACCAAGTATATTTCATGAAAAATGTCAAAATTGCAGCTTATGCAGAAAGTCTTTACTTTTTTCACCAGCTTTTAGTTTGATAGATGAGGTGAGGATATTCAGGGAGTTTGAGGTTGAGGGATGTGAGATCAGTTCCCCAAACTCCAGCACAACCATTGTGGTAAGAGCTGAACATGCCATGAGTCAGAGCATCCCTGAAATGCTGAACAGGGAAGTCAGACAAAAGATGACTAAGGAAATGTCCACAGAGACATCTGGCCAAAATATAGGAGAGGTCAAGAGGAGAATGAGACATGGATCACAAAGCTCTTGTCTCCTACTAAGTGCTCTTCCCACAAGGTGAAAAGGACTTGTTAATTTACCCATTCTATTTCAGTACCTCATGTCACCATATGAGACTTTCCTACTTGTTTTCCAGACTAATTATATAATTTTAAAATTCTTGAGGTTTCATCTGGACTCTCAGAAGTCAGAATGAGATGCAAAACAAAACGAGTTATAAGAAGGAAAATCCAATTGTTTTACCCTTCCTGCAGTGATGTTCACAGGAAACATATATGTCACCTGATGATTTTCTGGGGAAGGCTAAATTATTGTTTTGCACTGTGCTCTTGAACAAAAATTTCTCTCCTTTCCACCCTCCAAATACATATAAAACTCAGAAGTGTGTAGTCTTAGCTCTTTGTAAATATGCCTACCTGGAATATGAATTCAAGTTTGAGCATGAGCTTTGCTTGATCTGGAACTCACTTTGCCAAGAGGATGCAAACATTAACATATAAGTGCTGACAGTTCTCCAATGCCATTTCCACAAATCTTCCTCCAGGGATAGTTAAATAATGAAATGACTGAATGGAAAACAACACTAAAGCATCTCAGCCTACAGAACCACAGGATATGCACCAGACGCACATGGGTGAATGCTGAGAACATTTAGTAACACAGATAGGACCTTGGGAATCTTCAAGCCTAGCTTGTCTAGGCTAACTGAAGCGTAAATCTGGAGTAAATGGAGCAACAGTGATGCAAACTGTCATAACAGATTGAAAAGCAGACTCAGAGTTCCTAGCATCTACCTATATGATAGGAAAAATCTTCATCATCTCTATATCAAGGCATATTTCTTGATATTTCCCTTTTGAACAACTTTTGCTGTTTTAGCAGTGCAAAAATGCAAAATATTCATCTTACATTTACAATTGACTTCCATTCTGTTAATTCAATTACGCAAGGTTTGACCCAAATGATCCCTCTCTTGTTTGTTTGCATTTATTTTATTACTTTGCTGATATTGGTAGGCAGTCTTTATGTCCAAGGCTGTCAGTGAACTGAGTTTGATCAGGCAAATCTTTACTCCCAAGACTGTTCTGCTGAACTAGAACAGTGGAATGTACTCTCCGTTAAGTGCATTAAGCAAAACAGCATAACAGCATGCAGCATTTTAGACTTGTAGCCTACAATTTTCCCTTCGGCCCGTATCAGGGAGATCTATTATCCAGCAAGCAGGTGATTTTTCCATTCAGTGACCACTTCCTTTCCTATTCATTACTAACATGCTATTAACCATTTCAGCTACTGCTAGGAATTGAGCTGATGTTTGCAGAGGAGTATCTAAAATGATTTGAAGACTGTCTTCCTGATACTGTTAAATATTTCCATGTTGTTATTACATTAGGGACGGCCAAATAATGACATGACTTAGGTCTTCTCAGAAGGCTAGAGCCTCGTTTATTGTATCACATCCTTTTTATAGATGGTTCTCAGAGACATAATTGGTTCTCAAACCAACACCTCTCATCATTATTGACTGTTTAGGAAAAACGTCTTTTCATAAACATCTTGTAAGTAAACAAGTGGGAAAACAGCAGGTGCTAGGATTGTTTTTAATTCTTTCTCACAGATTTCCCAGACCACTGTATGGGAAAGCTTGCCTTCCCACAGTCTCTGCTACTCCTGATCTTTAATGAGGCTGTCAGCATCCACGTTTCCTAAACTTCTTTATGGAATAGTGTGGGTTTTCCCTTATTTAGCAGGTAGATTTAGATTCCTCTAACTATAAGGGGACTATATAGCACTAGGATTCCATATATGAACTCTGACTTCTCAGACACATCAGGGTCTTCAAGTTTGAGCAATTAATATTTGTTATTGAAAAGATTTACTTCAACTTTCTCTGAGCAAAAGACAACTGAAGGACATACAGTCTTGTGCTGCAGTTATTAGGCTGTGATCATCATCATCCTCTCCCCAATTAAAAGCTCCTTGGTGTCTCCTCTCTTCTCAGCAAGAGAGGTGCTCTAATTCAAGACACTGACATCAGCGCTCAATTTTCTACTGTGGGCTTTAGATATAACACATCTCTTTCAGTAACCCAGTACTGTCTTTTTGCTATCCAGTAAGCCACAGTTTTCTTTATAATATGATACACGTTGTTCTATTGGAGGTTTTCTGATTTTTGTGAGAGACTGCCCACTTGGACCCTCCTTTATCAACAAGAGGCAGGAAAGGGTCTTAAGCCCCTTAAACCAGCCTAAAAGGGAAATGATTTTCATACAGTAGCTCTTCAGTTTTCAAATGTTTCTTGCTCATTGTGCTTTGATCCTATTGACGCTGAATGCTCTCTTGCTATACCTCAGTGTGATATAATAGAAGGAACACCATGTGGTAGTCTGCAGAAAAGTCGATTAAACTAGCAGACATAAAACTGCAAACAGCTTTTACGCGTCACTAATGGACTGGGACCACTTGGCTTTCATGATAGTTCAGAAAACCTTACACACCTGAGGTGCTGTAAAAATGTGTAACAGTTAAAACCAGGAAGAAATGTAAAGGACAAGGTGCAAAGATAGATGGCTTTTGGCATGAGCTGTTCAACAGTGTTAGACCACGGTCTGTTTACGGTACCAACAAAATGAGCTCTTATCACAGGAGAACTGCCTTTATTCCAAACATATCCTAGAAACTTGGTGATCAAAAATTTGACTATTAGCAAAATCCTTTTCCATCTGTTAAAAAGAGGCAATGGCTTTGGTCAAGAGGGACCTTTAAATTGTAGGTTCAATGTTTGGCTAACTAAGGATGAGACTTGGGACTTCTCTCAGACTTAGCAGAAACACTGGTCATTAAGTATGTTCCCACATCATGTTTAGCTCTGGCCAGTGCTGCCTGTCTTTCATTTTCAGACCCTCAAGGCTTCTTGCCTTATCATACTGTTGCCACATGTAATGTCTACATGGTGCTGTCTCTCCTTTTAGGTCTCAGGACTCAGAAGGACAAAAGTTCTGCCAATTCCTTTTCTCCTCTTCTCAACTGGCAGACACTCGAAAGAAAAACTAGACAAAGCAGTATCAGAGAAACGACAAATTTCTATAAATAATGCTGAATACTGCAAATAATATGACTGAAAAATCACTCAATCATTAAACGAGAAAGGATGCCTTCTGTAAAATAAATAAACCATGAAAAGAGAAGTCAAACTTGCAATTTAATATTCATAAGGCCTGAACTGCTCAGGAAGATCGTGGCCAAATGTGAAGACACTCTGTGTGCCATGCACTTTTGACAGATGCTGTCCCCAAAGAAAAGCTGAAGCCAAGTCTGACACCTGACTCATACCAACAGGGAAGACAGAGAAATCTCCAGTGCTGGCTCAACTAGGCAGGAGACAGCAAGATTTTTTATGGCAAAATCTTTTGACTATCATAAATTTTCATGCTCTGTACCTCAATACCATGATGAAAGGCGATGGATTAGGTCCATTTGTCATTATTAAGATTCTTGCTCATAGTTGGAGGAAAAAAAGTTAACTTGCAGACAGTATAGCTCAATTAAGTGGAAACCACATATCCTAAAGAAAACCAACCTTAATTGCAGAGCTTTGACCTAAAATGAATCAGGTTTGGTCTTAACTGACTGAGCACCAAAATGTATATTCTATTATTTTTTATCTTGCTGTGGTAATTAATGTGAGAAATGTTTCATGCCAAGTTAACTTCGCCTGTAATGTCCTCAGATTAAAGAAGTTGGAAATAGCATTTCTGTCAGAGTGGTTGCACAGTGTTTTCATCCCCTGAAGGAAACCCAAGCTCTGCTGATTAAGAAGACTTCAGCATTTGATCATGAGTTATTGGATATTGACCCATCATTCAGTCAGGGCTGCAGACTGACTGTCCTGAACTGAAAGGCTTGGAATCAGATCACATCCAGGGGGAACAGCTCTCCAAGCAAAACTTCTTTGTCATCTAAATCAAGTCTACAAATAGCAACTCATGTTTGTCAGACATTCATCAAATGTGACATGCTTCATAGAGCCAGGCCACAAAAACACAGAAACTTGTCATAATAACCTCATGCAAGACAGTAGATGGTCCTGATGCTGTATGACATGCCAGGGAGCAGGTATCATGCTTCCCAAGTAGGTGAATGTAAAACTCAATCTTGTAGAAAGAGAAATTGTCAGTCATAAATGGGAGAGAAAAAAAAAAAAAAGGTATCCGATCCAATTAAAGTGTATATTGATTACAGTCAGGTTGCAGAAATGCTGACACACAAGGATTGATCCTGCTTAAAGATGGTGCATGAAGCGGCAAGCCCCAAAACTGGGGGCTATCAGTCTTTCCAAACCCACAAGAAGTAGCTACTAAACCAGGCACAAAAGTTCTCCAGAGCTAGGCTATCTCTTAAAAACACTACTGGTTTGGGCAATAATTTTCACTATTTTTGTTATGCTTCAATTTAGATCATCCTGCAGCAAAGAGCAGCCTGCAAGTCTCCAGGCTATGCAAGGACCAGGTCCACCAAAACACAGCAGACAAGACATGATGGGAAAGACCAGTCAGTGTCAATTCAAGCCCAGCTAGCTTCAACAGGGAGCAGGACTGCATCAGGAGGTATTGCACAGAGAATGTTTTGAAATATAGCTGAAATCAATAGTGAAAGAAAGTAAAGTAAAACAAAAATCTTAAAAAAAAAAAAAAGAAAAAGAATAAAAAAAAAAAGAGAAGTTTTTAACAAAACTGTCTCCTTTTCAAAATTAGGGAGTGAGAGAAAGTAGGTTTAGATTGAAAGAGGTTCCTGGCTGTGAGGGTGATGAGGCTCGGGCACAGGCTGCCCAGAGAAGCTGTGTCTCATTCCTGAAAGGGTCCAAGGCCAGGTTGGATGGGGCTCGGAGCAACCTGGGATAGTGGAACTCCCATGGCTCCCAGGGATTTGGAACAAGATGATCTACATCTTGTTGTTTACTTTAACATTCATTCTAACCCAAGCCGTTTTATGAATCTATGAAAACTCTTTTGACCTCTAATGATTTGTTCCTTCTGAAAATGTTTTTTAAGAGGACATTTTTCTCCCTTCACCATTCTTCCCTTATATCCCTTTCTCTCTATTTTCAACCTCCTACTATCCCATTTTTCCTTAATGAAAGCAGAGCTAGAATTAGGAAAATAAAATTAGAGATTAACATTTTCAACAAATTTTTCACAACTAAAGTCTCAAATAAGCAAAATACTAATTTGTTTTGGAAAAATAAATTAAAAAAAAAATCTTACTTATATAGATTTACTGGAAAAATCCTATAGCCAGTAACAAATTAATTTATTTTCTTGTCCTAAAAGAAAAGAAAGATGGATTTGGTTCACCTAGTGAGTGTTTCAAGGGCCCATTGTGTCCAGCTGTGTTTCATCCAGATGCATGTGGACACTCACATGTGGACATTTCTGTGCCATAGACAGTATAAAATGATACCTACATTTATACTACTATCCACTTAGGTTAAATTACATCAATTTTCCCTGTGTTAGTTTATTCACCTTCAAAAAAGGAAACTAATATTTCTTGTGAACACTTCAAAATTCTATTTAATCCATTGGCAAAATTAAAGAGAAAATATTAAAATATATGGACCTATCTATCTAATGTATTGATATGTTTTTGATCAGTAGATGAAGTGATGCTATACACCGGAGAAATATTCCAACTGAGTGACCAGAAGGAATGCAAAACTCAGCCCTCCCATGGAAGAAGTTGTGACTGCTGAACTTTGACTTATGTCCTTTAGCAAAATAGGTAATTGCTGAAGTAGGTAATAGCTTTTTTTCATGTAAAATAGTTTTCTGCAATATTTTGCAGATAGAAATTATTTCCCCTTTGATGGTCAAGTTCTAAATTACTGTGACATTTAATTGACAGCCTAGGATGGTCAGAGCTGGGTAAATGCCCATCCAGTTTATGTACTGGATGTTGCTGGAGCTTGAACTTATGAAAACCTCCCCAAACTGCAAGTCACCTTGGAAAAATCTGCACATTGAGCTTCACACAGGCACCCCTCTTCCTAACACAAGACTTAAAAGATCTTTTATACCATGACAAAAAAGTGATAAAAACTCTCCCCTGGATGGTTGAAAACTTGCAGCTGGAATGAGATGCTTCATGATTAATGCCCTGTGAGGAGGATTCTATAAACAAAACATTATTTTGTATTGCAAATAAATTGGTCTGCTAAGTGCTGTCTAAATTCCCCCAGGTACCAGTGGTCCACAGCTCTGAGAAAAATGCATTTGCGGAGCACTTAGTGTCAAGAAAGCCCATCTCTTTGTGCCAAAGAGTTGGTTAAGAGTCTCTCCAAATCAGAGGATAAACTCATTAAAATGGGCCATTACTGGAGAAAGAAGCCCCAAGACTCCTTCTCCTCTTCTGTGCCAGGTTAGCAGGAGAAACCAAAGAGCATAATACAGGTTTGAGTGCACATAAAACAATAGTAAGCTCCATAAGGAATGAGGATTCCAAAGTAAATAGAATAGT
Source organism: Phylloscopus trochilus trochilus (assembly GCA_016584745.2). Classification (NCBI taxonomy): domain Eukaryota; kingdom Metazoa; phylum Chordata; class Aves; order Passeriformes; family Phylloscopidae; genus Phylloscopus; species Phylloscopus trochilus. Next base: position 64,845,892 of record WQNJ02000015.1, on the reverse strand, counting down.
CAAAGTCAGCAGAGGCAAAAGTTAACTTAATATAAAATACTTGACTCTCAGGTAAGGCATTAAGATGCTATTTTGGCAGCCAGAACTAATAGCAGGCTTGCTGAAAGGGTATTGGCTTCAGAAAGAAGACAAATACAATCCTAATCCCTTTTTCCTACCACACACTGGAGATGAGTGAAACCCAAGGGAGAAATTCTTATTACAGCAAATAGGTGCAAGTCCACAGGAAAAATTAAGCCAACTTGACAATTTACAAATTTCCTTTCAAGCATGAAAAGTGGATGAAAACAGAAGGTTGTTTTTAAATCCAAACCACAGTATTTTGTATCTGTTAATATCATTGCTGAAGAATAGGGGACATAGGAGAAGAGTCCATAATGAACACAAGTTTCATTTCACTGGCACAAAGCCAGGACAAAATAACTTTTGTTAGACAAGCAGTATTAGAAAATCTAATACCAGGAAGAGACATTTTTCCCTCTTCCCATCAGAGGCAGTGAGATCTGGCAGTTCATCCACAGCTTTCCAGGTGAAGATGCAAACCAAGGGAAAATCTACTTATCCCTGACTTTGCTTGCTAAGGAATATACAGTGTAATATTCCTTAGTTTAAAAAAAAAAAATTAATTTACTGTGTGCTTCACCTTCCTTCTGATTTATTCCCCTGCAGACAAAAGAGGATTAGGGATAATCAAAGTTTGCCATCAGCATACCTGTACCATTCCACAAATGAAAGACCTTGAGCTTTGTGGAAAATACCCATAATGTTAGGTGGGCATCTGCTAAACTTATATGGACCTTTAACATGTGTTTTGAAATGCTCAGGTATGCCAGGACCTAGCAGTATTAAATCTTGCTATTGTAGGTGGAAAAAATTGCAATCCATGCTCTGTTACAGTGAATTGACTGTACAGATCAAATTATATCCTACCCACTACATGGAGACAGATACACTCCTGAATCTTGGGCTTAAATGTTCCCAACTCCCTTCTGGCATCCAGCGTGCTGCACTTCCACTGTTCTTTTTGCTGATGGAAAATAAATACCTTCCTCTCCAAATGCACTGTGGTTTGAGTGTACAGCAACACAGGCATGATAAGAGTCAGTGAAGATTGTACCTGGGGCAAAAATAGCTAGTTTGGGGATGAAATGCTAAATGTTAAAATCACATCTTTCTTTGATGTTCCAAAAAGTGGTTTCTTGGCTTTTTTTCCCACATTATAGATCCAGATGTCTCTTCCTGTTGAGTGAGGAAATCAAAACAGATGACTCTGTCTAAACTGCTGTATGAGCTCTAAGCACATGCGGCTGCTATAAAAGCATGGTTGACAAGGAGAAAGGATCTGAGGAGTAGACAGATGCTGGCGGAAAAGAATCTGCATCTCAGATGCTGGAAGAAAGAATTTTACCCTTTTAGACCATAGAGGAGTCAAAGGGATGTGGAAGATCAGATGAGAAAATTGGTTTGGAAATTTGCTCTCTTGTTTCTCACAGAGGTCACGTGGATGGAGAAACACATCCAGTCCTAAGGGCAGTCTGTGAATTTAAGGCTGAAGCTGTGTAGAAATAATTCTCTGGAAGAAAGAACATCAAATAATTCCCGAAATGGAAAACATCACAGAAGTTCATAAACAGACAACATTTAAATATCTCTGTCAGCAGATACTCTGGATTATCATGTGCTACCTCAGATAACAAAAGAATTTACAGCCAATAAATGCAAAAAAATGCCAAATCACAATAAAATGTTAATTCTTTTTGTAACACTGCTCTTCTTTGACAGTACCTAATTAGAGGATTGTTTGGTGAGAGATCTATGGGATTATCTGTATGCATATGTAAATATTAATACAAATAAACATATAAGTATCTGTAGATGAATATATAAATATCTTTACACTGAGGCATTTAAGCCAACATCAAAATATATCTTCTTTCTAGCTGTGCCAACAAATAAGATGTGGACTTCTGAATTTTCAGTTAGTTTGGATTTTAAAATTTTTTGGTACAGACTCATCCTCACTAATTTTATCTATTTAGTTATTTTCTCTAGGTTAGGTCTTGGTCATCCTTGTATTTCTCTATAGTTGAAAGAGAGAAGGAGATTAAGATATTCTTTGAGGAGGTGACTCTGCTCTTTTTTGGGTTGAATCACCCTCTGGAGGTGCCTATTTCATCCCTGCCTAAGCAGTCAATATAAGATTACTTCTTACTTAGCATGCTGACTTAAAAATTTGGAATTGAATTTGGTGCCTAGCTCCAAATTCCTTGATCAGCTAAATAAAACAAGGTTTCCTCTTATTAGGTGTGGGGTTCCAGGATTCCAACAATTAGGGGCAGATCAGTAGAAATGTATTTGAAGACAGTGAATTAAGCCTGGTTTGATCAGTGTTGACCTCATCTTGGGACAGGCATCTGGAACTGGTGATATCAATTCTAGAGGTGTCAGCCCAACATGATTGACTTCACATGATTATGTTACAACTCTTTGATAGCTGAAGTCACATGAGGTGCACCTCTTGTTCTTCCTTTTATAAATATAAGCATGCTTCTTCTCATCGGGGTGAATCTCAGATTTCCTTGAAAAATCATCTCTTAAAATTCAAGCACATCAAGGATGAAACATTGTTTTTGGTTGTGGTGGGTTTTTTTAATCTCTTGCAAGACTGCAAGATGTACCTATCATTTAGGACAGAAAATTATTTAAGTCTGAGTTAGACACCCGTGCTCCATCACAGATAATAGAAAGAGGCAAACAGTTCAGAGGGCAATTAATGCCCAGGATTGGTCTTGATTTTCATAAAGTGAAAGTCATTTTGGGGTGGGTATGAAAGGTAAGAACGTCTTGCAACAGTGATAAATAGGAGAGGTGTTATGAGACAAGAAGAGTGAAGGCAACAGTACAGCTGCTAAACATCTAAGTTAGATGTGTACCTGGAATTAATCTCATCCAATTAATCTTCATCCACTTAAAAGACTAGTGTCAGGTCCAAGTTAATCTAGGCTCTTTTCCAGTTTATGAAGAGAGCATGACCAGAGGGCCCATCTGGTATCTCCAATATTGGCAGCTGAAACACTCATGGCTTTTGTCAGCACTCATCATCAACTTCAGCAAAACCTTGATAACTAGTTGCTGGGTGACTTACTTTTAGTCAACTTCAATGAGGTGCGATGGATTCCACACCATATGGAGGATACCATACCTTCCTATGGAGGCAAATTAGCTTTATTTTTATGTTGAGTTGAAAACAAGACATAGTCCTCCAAAAATTCTTCTGTGCTTCCGGCTCAGGAAGTGTAAAGCCTGGAAGAAGAGTATTAGTTCATCTAGTCTAACCACTTGCATATCATTAGCTATTTACTACCACACAATCATAACTGCACTAAACCCAGTCAATGTTTTTGCTTAAACTTATTCTGTACTTGGCTACATTTACTTTTCAGTGTTGGATTGAAGACATCAAAAGCAATAGAATTCCCCTCATCTCTGTAGTTTGTTCTGAGAGTTAATTCCCTTCTCCACTGTAAATGTGCACCTTTTTTCCCCGTTTGAATTTGCCTGGCTTTTAGCCACTGACTCTTGTTAAGACTTTATCTTTAAGATTCAAGATCCTTTTACAATCCAGCATATTGGCTCCCATAGGAGGCAACTTACACATGGTCAGAGAGGAAATATATAACAGAGCAAGGAACCAAACCTTACATTCTGAAATCTCAGGATAATGCTGAGATCATCAGCTCATCCATGCTGCTGACAGCACTTTGGAGAATGGGGATGGATAATGGTTATTAATGCAGCATGCAAGAAAGGGTTTTTACAGGTGAGAAAGGACAGTGTTACCTCTGTCTTGTCCAGTGATACACATTGCATGTGGCAGCTGGGACACCACAGAAAAGACCTGGTTATACAGGACACAGATTTCTCAGGTACTCAGCAATGTATGGTTCTGGCCTCTCATGAGACAGACTGTTTTCCACATTTCTTCTTCAACCTGTTTCTACCTTAATAGCAAATATCTGCCTTGACTATACTCTAACTTTCGTGAACTAGACAATGCTCTCTGCAACACTGCAAGTAGCACGTGCCCCCAAGCCTGACATCCCTCATCCTCTTCCTCCAGCTTCCCCTCCTGGCATCCTGGAGTTATTGTGCCCAAGAAACATGAAAGGGCACACAACTTTTATGGGAAGTGGCAAAATTCATATGTGAGAACGCAACTTCTCCCTCCCTGGAGCTTCACCTTGATGTTGTGAACTGAAGCTTTACTCTCTGTCTGCTGCAGCCCCACATAAAAAGAAAATTGTTTCTCATAAATTACTTCAGAAATGCACATTGCATGTTAATTGTAAAATAAACAGTTTAAATTCATTTCATTGAGCACAACGTCAGAAAGAAAATGAGCCAACTGCAGTAGATTATTTTTGTTGGATAGGTTTCAATCATCTTTACTGATGCCCTTCATTCTTCTCCTGATTACCATCACTAAAAACCCCCATAGCAAATTTCATCTGAGTATCTAAAAATAGAGATATTTATAACTTAGCTGCTTTTGTGTCACAGTTCTCCTCCCCCATTCCGTCTTGCATTTCTCATCAGACTTATTTCAGAAATATGTAAAACGTCCATGCAGCGACTATGTATGCAGAGGAATCTGGGGATATCAGCACCTTTTTTTTTATCTGTACCATAGCTGGACAAAGGGGTAGGTTCAGCTTATTCCCATTTGCTCTGCCCAGTGTTGTCCTATGAAACTTTTTCTCTCAACTGCTTATATGAACAGTGCCTCTTGACATGCAGCTCCAGCCAGGTTAGCAAAGAGTTCCTAATTAGACTGGTTAAACAAACCTAGTTTGCTTTCACCAAAAAAAAAAAAAAAAAACAAAAAAAAAAAAAAAAAAAAAAAAACAAAAAAAAAAAAACAAAAAAAAAAAAAAAAAAAAAAAAAAACCAAAAAAAAAAAACACCCAACAAAAAACAATCCACCCCTCAGTCCAGCAGGAGCAGAAGGGAATAGATGGGGCAAGACAGAGAGCAGCATCTCCTTCACTGAATTGCACTACATCCAAGAGATGAGTGATCAAGGCAAAAATGCAAATTCTCATTCAGAATGAAAGAGCCATTGCTCTTCTTAGCCTACACCAAGGAGAAGTCAGCTGATAAGCTGGATGTCAGAACAGAAATTTTCACAAGTCTCAGAGATGTGTGTATGTCACCCTTCCGTATTTGATCTTTTGTTTGACATCCCAAAAATTAAGCAATTCATATTGAAGTCAGAAGTCTACAATGCTGAGCCTACATGATCACTCTGTAGGTGGCAAGTCATACCTTAAGGCACAAAATAACTTGAAGCTTAGCCCAGGCTTGTTTAAAATTCAGCTCACGTTCATAGAACTACAAACCTCAGTAAACCCTGTGAACTTGGTTCAGTTTTAGGGTTTGAACAGTCCAGGTCTAAACACATTTAAAATATTTTTTCTTTTTTTCAAAAGCAGCCTGGGAAACAACTGAAAGCCTTGGGAAAAGTTTCTCTGCATAGGAAAATAGCTAATGCATCAAGTTATGGTTTCTTAATGGCATTCAATTAACACATCACCGTTGTTAGTTGATTAAAAATTAACTGTGAATACACATTTAACATTTAGTAGTTACAAATGTTCCTTGATTTATTAAAATTGTCAGGAGTTAAGGAGTCTTGGGATAAGCCGGGAATATTTTCTTTGCCTATTTTGGTAACTCTGTAATGAAGCAAGCAGCTTTTAATAGAGAATTCATACTTGTTGGAAACTTTCCTGTAAAGTACCTTATAAATCATTCTTCAGATATTAAACACTCATTTTGCTCAGTTCATGCTGTTTGTGAAAGTGTGTATTGACTAGCTGCTTTTGCACTGGAAGAAACCCCCTACTGCAAAATTGCAAAAGAAGGGACTGTTTTTGGAAAAGTGCTGATGAGTTTCCTCTCATATCATGTCTGCCAATGGGAAAACTCTACACTCACTTTTTGGGTTGCAGTATGGCAAAAAATGCCACCATGGGCCTTTTGCTGCATGGTATCCCAGTGCCACTGTTACATCAACAAGGCCAGAGGTGACACCCCCAACCTGTGGGTAGGACTAAACAGATGGAAATCCATGCTCAAGAGAAGCACAGCCAATGCAGACATTATGTGCATATTCCAAACAGAGGGTTTCCAGTGACTGGCAATCACACCCACCTCTGATTTGACCTACAGGACCACTTCTGGCAGACCCATTGATGCAGCCAGCCTGTGTTCCCTGTCATCTCACATCAGTGTAGTTCCTCCTAGGCAGGATCTCCCTAAATTTGGACCTGTCAGTACTGATGGTGTATACTGGGCTGGCTCTGACTGCACATGCAATTGCTGCAATCACATGTTCAAATAGACATTTAAGCCTCTGAAGAAATATTTGTACTCTCAGAGGTGGCTAATGTGTTTACTGAACCAGGTCCAGGCAATGACAGGCATGAGGACACTGCGGAAACAGAAACAGTCCAACCAAGAAGCAGCAATAGCATTGCAAAGAGCTCAACAATTCAGCTAAAACAGTCAGAGAAAAGAGGGCTTTCCTCCTACCTGAGCACTGACATTTCAGTTCTGCCTGCTTTAGTCCATGATCATGCTTCTCTGATAAATTGACATATGGTTGCAGATCACAAAAACAAGACCCCTACAATGTGAGCATTTGGTCACCCTGTTCGTGAGATGCTGACAAAAATCTCTTAAACACAGAAGCTTACTTCAAACACTAATTTTCTGCCTTTGCTCTTATACATTGCTCTACCCCAAGTATAAAACATATGAGGGGGTAAAAAAAAGAAATGAAAAAAACAAAAAGAAAAAAATGGAAAAAGAAAGCTTGGGAGCACTTTTTATCACATTCCCCTCTGACTTGCTCCTGGGGAACACAGCAATGTTTTTCCCTAGTTCTGAACCTAATGAAACTCTTGTCATGATGCAGGGATTAATCTCATTATTTATTATTTGCATTAGGATGATACCATCTGCCCTTCCTTCCCCTCTCTTCTCTTTCTCCCTGAATGGTTAGGGATCTGTTGTGTTGAGCAAGATGGGCACTGTGTGAAGAAAAGACAGTTATCTGTTTCAAGGAAGGGAAGTGAGTAGGGAGAATTTAGTGATTTAGCTGAAGTTTGCTGAAGCACAGTCAAAAGCATCCTATCCATTTCTGTGGGCTGTGTATCAGGCCCTAAGCGTAAGCCTGCTCTGCATAAAACATCACTGTGAGATAGAGATTTAAATTGGCTCCGAAATAGTCGAACGTCTGCACTGCAGCAGCACCACCTGAGGAGAGGCTAGTTCTGGCTGCTCAAGCAGAATGGTCATCCCAGCTTGGTGCTGGTAAACTGAGGTCCAGCAGCCTCCTCACTCAGAGTTGGCTTAGTGTATAGCACTCCAGGCAGTATCAAACACAAATGCCCAGGATAACCTCCCTCAACTAGCACAGGAAGCAGTAAAATGAGAAAATAATATTTTCAGTCATAGTAAGTAGTTTACCACCATCCTGTCTCAAAGTATATATATGCTGACAAGGCAGGATTCAGGATGAATGGTAAATAGGAACATTGCTTTCAGATTTACCTGTTTTCAAGTATTCTGCTGTACTTATTGAGTCTCTTACCAGGTCTAAAATTCTAATTTATGAGAGACACCTGACAGGGACTTCATCTTTCAGTGTCTGGAGGGACATGTCAGAGGATGGACTAGGCTTTGCTCAGTGGTGTTCAGCAATAGGAAAAGGGACTATGGGCACAAAGTGATACACAAGAATTTCACCTAACCATGAGGAAGATCTTTAATTTAAACATCCTTGAAAATTTGCGTCTTGTGTGCACTTAAAAGTTGTCTATGCTTATCTGACACCCTTAACTGCTGAAGTATTTTTGCTGCCATTACCTATAGACAGTGATGCCCCAAGAAAAATTTAGCACTAGTAACAACCCTTTTTGCCAGTGGGGATGCTGACTTTCACAAGGTCAGAAGTCCATAAGATCCCCACAGTCTCCCCAGACACACCCTACTCTACTTAGTACACTGGTCTTATCTTGCCACCTGCTTACATGAACCACACACTGCTGTTACCAGAATTTAGTGGTTAAATCTGAGCCTGACATTCTTCAAGGAAGTGATGGCAAAAGGCTTACTCACACCAAAGCTCTTCATGTAACAAGTAAGAGCTTATTAGCTTATATGCCTCAGAGACAAAGAGGGATCTACCCAGGCAACAAGAAAACTCTGTCAGAAACCAAGTATTTGTCAGGCTGTGAAATAAAAGCCTCATCTCCACAGATACAGAAAAGTCCAGAGAATAATAATGGCGAAGAAAGGGCACACAAATAACTTCAGGCAAGAAATGAGCCCCTGTCATGCCTCCTCCAAGGGGCGTCCATAAAGACCATCATCCCACCCTGAGCTGCTCACAGGAGCTGCTCTGTGGAGCACCCCAGGGACAGAAAGAGGTCAGTACCCAGGCGCACATTATGAGGTGCAGTAGAAAAGTGTTTGGGGATAGAATGGAACTCATTGAATATTTGGGAGAAGTAAGAAAACTAAAAACATGGGAAAGGGAGAATCAAAGTGGTTTGGGACAGCCAAATATGGGGAAACTGAAGGAAAAGGGGATAAATTGGTCATCTCTGTGTAAATACAACTGGCTAGTTCTCTTGTCTGGATCCCGTGTGTGTGTGTGCATTTGTGATGGTACAAGGTGTCTGTACTACCTTGAGCTGCAGCCTCCTATGTCCAGGTGCCACCAACATGAGAACATGAGGGAGGTTGGGATTCACAGGTAGGTACTGGTCAGACTGACTGAGTCAAGCTACTGGTGGATCCACATTTTGTCCGTGTGTGTATGTTTTGCACTGATTTTCACCCTGACAAGCCAGAGAGGGGACATGATGGGCTGTGGGTGCTGACTGTGTATGTGCAGAGTGTCTTTGAGGAGTGCAGATCTGCATGCATCTCTGTATAAATACATGCAAGTTTGTGTTCCTGTGGGCCTGCAAGGAATACCCACTCTGTCTCTGTACTCGTGGGACCTCTGGTGTATATCTGTAGCAGTCTCAGCTCTCCCAGGCCACTAAATTTGGTGTTCCATCAGCAATATTTCCAAACCACTAGAAATGCAGGTGTGTCATATCCAACAAATTCAGCTATCTCAGTCTTCAGAGTCAGACTTTGGAGGCTTGGAGAGGTTACTATATTGTAATGCTTTGTTTGATAAGCTTTGCCAGCCAGATCTGAGGAAAGGAAGGAGAAAAGGAGGTACCTTTGGACAGTCCTGCCAGGCAGATGGACAGGGGAGCTTTTCAGTTGAATGATCCCAAGCACAATTGCAGGGAGCAGTTTATGGTGCAAAAGGAAAGATATTAAGAATATAATGTGGAGGAAATTTTCAGATTAACAACTGTCTTCTCACTCTCTCCACAGGCTGATATTGCATGGTGCTTTCATTTTCTGTTACCCTTTACATCCAAGCACGCTGTGATCTCTCTTGATGAAGGCGCTGAGACAAAGAGCAGTTGGGTGCCTAAATATCTCTGAATATCTCTATGGACATAGCTCTGAAGACCCTGAGCATTCAAAATTCAAAATGGGGTTAGATTCCTCCAGCTGCAGAACAATAACTTTTATAGCCCTTTTCCCCAGACAGTCTCAAAGCCTAGAGTTTGAGACTATAATGAGAAGTTTAGAGCAATTGAAGTCTCTTATTTCATATTCATCTGAATGAGGACAGCCTGGAATCTGGGATATCTCACTTTTTCGTTTAAATAGCTAGACCTTTTTATCTATGAAAGGGCCTTGAGTAAAGTAAGGCCTTGTGCTGAACTTGAAGACATCAGGGATGGTTCAAGTTATACCTATCAGATTCAGAGCCTTCACTTTGCCTAATTCCTGGATCTCACGGGGATTTAAGCAGGCATTAGCCAACCCACTGTTCAAATTTAAGGGTGCTCAGGGTATGTTTCCAGAGTAAAAGCATAGAAACCAGGAGATTTATTATTCTCATGGATTAAACAGCTGAAAGGTGGTATGGTTTAAATGAAAATTTGAGAGCATTTTTGGAATCAAGTTTCTTGTTTTAGAGTGTTCCTGAAATGAATTTATGAGCAACAGTGCTCTGCAGGCATTTATGAGCAATGGGCTGTGCAGGCATTGTTTGCAACTGGAAAAAGTTTCATCTCACCTAGTTTTTCCCATTCCCTCAGGTAACACTGAACTTGGGGTCCTTCCAGTGACAAGAGGTAAACAGAAGGGACTCCTTCTTCTGCAAGCTATGCAACATGAATTACTTTCTTCATGGATCTGTCTCTCCCTTTTTGCTATAAGAAGGAAATTAGATTTTAGTCTTAAAATAAGAACTAGTCTTAAAATAAGAATAAAAAAAAAGAAAAGATGGACCTTTCCTGGCACCACACTCTTCTTCCCAAAGCCCTGTCCTGTCACTGAGTTTAAACCATAGAAAACTCTGGGAAATGACCACTCATTCCAAAATCTTATTCTATAATTGGAAGATGTTCACTAGTGTGATGCAGCTTGTTAATTATGAAGCATTAAACATACCAGGCCAGATTTTGACATCTTGACAATGATGGCAATCTTGTATACAAATAGTCCTGCTGTAATAAATTGGACCATTTGTGTAATGGGATCTACCCAAGGCTACAAGTGACTCTGTGAATCCAAATCTGACACCTAATATTTATAATAGGGGGTTAGATGACTCAGGGCTTCGTAACAAAGCACAGAGTTTTTCAGCCTCCAGCTACCTGCTTTAATCTCACCGCTGTCAACCGTGACAAAAAGTCAGCACCACATGACAGCTGTTCAGAGACATCCTAATGAGCAGGTGATGTTGGAGGTCCCAGTGGACAATACCCCAGGAAGCAGAGCTGCACCCTGGCCCCTGCAGTGGCAGCCACAGCAGAGGAGTGCTGGCCTCCAGGTCAGGGTCAGAGCATGTCAGGTGGCACAAAGAAACCGGCATTGCTGCCATCCTGTGGCATCTGCTCCAAGAGAAAGGCATGTCTCAGCACCCCAGGCATGGTGAGGACATAGCACCCTATCAGCATGCACAACCAAAAATAATCCCTTCCCCCCCCTACAACTTTGGCTCACCAATGAGGCCTAAACCATGTATTCTTCAGGGAGCACAGCAAACCCAGAGACCATAATTAAAATATGTTAATCTACACTGGGCACTTACCCACGGATAAACACTTCCATTTGGCACAGTTTCCTGCAATCTTGGGAGATTTGTGACTGATCTCAAAACCCCACTCCTTCCCCTTTTGGCATTTTTGGTCTTGCATTTGAGCCAAAAATAAATAAATAAATAAATAAATAAAAATAAATAAAATTCTAAGTGAAAGAGAGAGAGAGGGAAAAATGACACTTTTTTCCTCGTAAGCTTTGTAATTCCAGTTCATTTATACTGGGGGTGGGGGAATGCTGTCGCTAAGCTATGTGCTCATTACAGCCAGGGGGAAAAAATGAGGTTGGCTCCCAGTTTTGCTTATGTTGTTAAAAAGAGCCTCTGAAGCTGCAGTTCTGGAACAGGTCTCCTCTTTCTTTGAAAGCATGCTGTTTGATAGACTGTCATTTGTCCCCTCCTTTCAGAAGAGCCAGCTGGCAGCTAAGTGCTAAAGCCAGTGACTTGCATGTGTTTTTCTGACATTTAACAAATGGGAACAGCTTGCAAATCTGCATTAACTCACTCTGTCTCACAAATAATCATCGGCTATGCGGTGTAGACATTCGAACATTAGCGCAAACACAAAAGGGAGCAGGAGTCTGTGGGAAAAACAAGTTGGCAAATAAAAGATGTTTCACTAAGGGACAGATAAAGCTTTTTGGTTCAGATGGAGGGTTCCTGAAGATGGGGGGTGGGTGGAAGTATGAGAAGAGCATGGTGAAGGGAACTAATCTTCTCCCTCAATCCGCAGAGTAAATTATCGGATTTGCACCTGAAGTTATGTGTCTTTCTCCACCATTCACAAGTGTTTATCACTGGAGCATTTTCATTCTGCAGCCTCCACATGAGACAGTCTGAGGAAAATACAGAAAGTGCACCCAACGCCAAGCTGTTTCCTCATCACTATTTCTGTGTGGGAGCTTATGGATGTCCCCACTTGTTTCTCTTTGTAAATTAATATAAGAGTCTGCTATCAGCATGACAAATGCTATGGCATTGTTCAGGTAACAAAGGAACATGGATTAACTGAAAACATGATCAGTTCCGAGGCTAAAATACAGCAAGCAAAACATTTATTTTCTAGGCTTTTGTCAGAGATTTGGACTTCTCACTTGAAAAAGAAATACATACTTAATTCCTTTAGCCTCTCTGAAAACTATAGCCACAGCTTTCAGGGACTGAAAGACAAATCCAACTGTTACTTCATCTTAACCTCTCTTTATTTTCCCCTCCTAGAGACTGAATAGGCTCATGCCCAAATAACAGTGTGGACATTTTCCCCTCATGTAAGAATACTCCTTTTCTTTGTTGGTAAACACTCTTACAGGCAATGGGGACAAATGAAGCTCAAATGAAGTAAAATTATGGGAGAACCTCACATACAGACCATATGAGTTTGTGGTGATCATCTTCCTTTGAAACAACATGCAAGCCAAAACTCCAGAATTTAGACCAAAACACCTCTTTTATTGAACCTAAGTCCTGTGCCTGGGAGTCATCACAGACTCGTGGCACCTGCAGGTACCTCTCTCAAGGCTGTGAGTAGTGAGCTGCAGTACAGAATTGATCCCCGTCTTGGGCAAAAGAAAAGCCCCACAGCAATGGCATAGTTATGAGTTCTAGAAAGTACCTGACAGACTTTTAGTACAATTATAAATTGTTTTGCCAGTGGAGTCAAATTGCACTATTGTTAGCTGGGATGGAAGCAAGCCTTGGCTGCCTCATCTAGTACATGAACATTTTAGAAAATGTTGGTGTTCAGAAAAAGGGTGACTTCTGTTTCTGACATAATTTAACCAAGATGATATAAACTATATACGACCACTTTGTCCCTGAATTCTCCCACCCCATGCTAGTTGCAGTTTAAAATATGGATTATATGTAACTCTTTTACTAGTCTCACTAATGCCAAGAAAAAGTATCTCAGAATCAAATCTTGTGCCAGCTTTTGCACTAGGCAAAAGTCAGCAGCCTGTAAGACCCTGTGAGGACATAGTCCTTCTGGAACCTGCCTGGTCTGTAGATAAAGCCTTAGTGTACTCAAGGCACTGTGGACAGCTGAACCCCTCTTCCACTGGGAGCAAAAGCAGCCCCATAGTTTCCTGGGAGTGCAAAGCCTGTCCCAGAAAGAGCAGCAGAGCCATAGGTGCTGGATGGCTTTGTCTCCCCTCACCTTAACATCTGCAGGCAAAATTTTCTTTGGAGTAAAAGATTAGGTTTCATTGAATCAGCAACCAGATCTACTGGGTAGCATCCCTTCTTATGCCAGGAAATTAGGACTAGATACTCTCTGAGGTCCTTTCCAATCCAAACCATTCTATGATTCTAGGCAAATAAAGAGTTATTATTTGTGCTTAGCTGTATTCCTCATTATGTTCCCCGCCCCCAAATCTACTAGTAAGAAATCATCTGGTCATTCCAATCAGCTACAGGAAGTCCAAGACACTGACTGATAAATTATATGCACCATCCCTAATTACTCTGTCATCTGTTTTCACTCAAGTACTGGGCAATTTCAATGAAGCCTTAAGTAGGGGACTCAAGTCATACTTCCTTGTCACAGATGCACTTGCACTTTGTTTGCCTCTCTGAAATATAAGCACTGCCATTTTTCCTGTAGTATCCATATTTCTTTTCACTACTTCCCTCTACATGCATCTCTCTCTCATTCCTTCTCTCTCTCACAACACTTGGCAAGTTTATTCCTGAAAAAATGTCCATCTGTAAAAAATAAACAAAACAATAACACCTCGTAGGCATGATGTAAGTGTTGCTTGGGTTTTATTTTTGTACCGATACTTACATTTTTAATTAAACCCAGTTCTGGCAGCTTTGTAATTGCTTAAGAGTATTCTAACAAAAGCCTAACTATTGAAGTGGGCAGAACTGCATATTCCTTCATTTTTCTTGCTCTCCTTTAGCACATTCTGTGCAGTGCAGCAGTGAGCGTATGATTTACTATTGTCCTGGAACAATCTCTGCAAAACCTTACTTCTGATTCCCCTCCCCACCTCTGCCTGTTCATACACACATCTACACATTTTCTATCTGGAGCGGTCCCAAGGGAAGATCTTGTACAACTACCTGAAGTCAGTGAAGTTTCACCATCACAGATGAGGTTGGCCCCTTCAAGCAAAGCCCTGTAGTGGTTACAAAATACATATGAAACAACCCAAAAGGTATTCTCTTCCAGATTATGAAACAGCAGATCAGGCAGACAGATGGAGCAGTAGGCAGACAGGAACAGATAGTATTTTCTCTCAGAAAAAGAAATGGCAAATACTTCCATGGCTGAGCTCAGAGCAGTGTAGTTTTGGAACAAATATTTGGAAGAAATTTCAGGGGCTTGGAGGCAAGTTGCAACTAAAAAACCAGATGTTGCCAACTGCAAAAAAAGAGGAAAGTGTTCTTAGGCATGCTTGTGCCAGGTTCAGCTCCTTGACTGTCTTGATGCTACAGGGCACAACTGGCCAACAGATACAACCAATGTGCAACTTCTGAAGATGCTGAGGTGTATCTTTATAAAACACCATAGAACAAAATAAAAACTAACCAGAAGTTTACTTACGAGCAGCCTTCATCCTAGAAAATAAGTAATTCCCAGACAATAGCTGATCAAAATCAGGAACTGTAGAGCAAAGCTGACATTCAAAAGTTTCACACATGGTCTCACTACTAAAGCCAAACTTTTTGGTGCAAAGCTATTATGCAAGAGCAAATCTCAGTGACGAGATCAATGCTAGAGTTCTTCCTGAAACTTTGTTTTTGTGAAAAATGTTCCTGCTCACAGCAGCTGCCATGAAACTAATGAATGGACTTTGTCCTCCGGGAGAACTTGTACTGAGCTCAAGGAGCTTTAGATCAGGCCCAAAGCTGTTGGTTTTCTGTGATGAAGCTTGCCATGGAAAAGCAAAGAAATATGAAGCAGCAGACTAAGAATGACCTTTCCTAAGTAAAAGTTAGGCCTAGGTAACAAAGTCATTCCCTAGCAACTCTCTGGATCATTTAACAGTTCGTAACATTTTTAGATGCACATTTCCAACCTGAATGCCATTCACGGTTGTTTGTATAAAGATATCACAGGAGTGTTTGGGTTTGCTTTTGTTGTTATTTTTTTTGTTTGTTTGGTATGGTTTTTGTTTTTGTTGTTGGATAATCAGAGACACCAAACAAATATTTGGAGGGTTTAGATTTCAATGACACAGAATACCTTAGAGACAAATTGTTTTAGATACTTTTAGAAAAGAGCTAGTTGGCTTATTTTTTTAGAGAATAAGAATCAGCCTAACCTTTTCATGTACATTGAGCAACAGTATCGATCCACAAACCTCCAGGGACAGCTTATAGGCAGAAGAGGTCAGGAAGAAACGCTCCCCGTTGCACAGCAGGGTGTTCATCGGGAGGAACCAAGAAGAGACATTTGTTATTCACGATTTCCTGGAAAATCTCACTGACCTCTCACGTGCTCCTCTTGGATGTAAGAAATTTATGTGGGGAATGAAGCCAAACCAAAGCACCGGAATAAACTACTGAGCCTGAGACTGAACGGGAGAGGTTACCCAGCACAAAACAGAACAACAGGTTTGAGTTACTGCTGAAAAGCCAGACTGAAAATCCAAAATCTGCAGCCAAGTACACTTTTAAATTTCCTGGTAGCCCCTGCAATATCATTCCTACAGATGGAAATTCCTCTCCCAGTTACTTTTGGAAATAGATTGTTGTTTTTGGAAACTAGAATGAGGAAAAGAGAGCTGCTGCAATTGAGCTGTGGCTTCTTTAGTCCTGCTCCCTATCTCTTCTAGCCTTTCCTCCAGAAAATGTAAAAATTGAAAAAAACCAAAAAGAAATCAAAAAGTAACATGCAGGCATTTATGGCTGTGCAGGCATGTGTTTGCATGTATGTGAAAGAGACAGATGGAGAGAGGATTCCTGACCCAGAAGTGTGATTAAATCCACAGAAGGTTGATAAAGGATCTACCGTAGTAGGATGTATTAAAAAAGAGAGTTATTGTATCTTCTGAACTGATCAAGGTGATAAAGTAACTGATCACACAGAAGAACTGCTGGAACTGCACCCAATTCTACTCTATGAGTAAACAGACTCCTGTGGCTCATTCAAGGGGCTATAAATTTAAGCTTAGTATTTCAGGTCTATATCTAAAGAGTGACAGAACCTCATATCTCCTGATTCATCCAGAAAGAATGCATCATCTTTTTGTACCAATCTAATCAGAAACACTTTTGCCATGTCCATTTTTCTTTTTAAAGTCAAAAAAAGGCACAGAAGAGATTTAGTTTTGGGTTTTCTCCCCCCCACCCCTTCCTCCTGGATATGGAAAAAATAAAACCAACCTCGACTTTCCTAAGCGTGTAACACACATACCCTCACTACACATCTCACAGCAGAGAAACTCATTCCAACCCTGTGCTTTAACTACCATCTAGTGGTTACAAACATACTTGCATTTCTGTTGTTGGAGGGTCTTTGGATTCAGATTTCCACATCTTTTAAGAGATTATCTAGCCTTATCATTTTCTGAAATGAAATAAAAAGGAACACTCTTCTATTTATTCTTTCTCTTTTTTAGAAGAAAATCTTTATGTCTTTTTACTTACATCATCTCAGTTCCACTGCAATATTTAGCAACTTCAGAGAAAAGAGGGCTCGATAAAAATGTAAATGTGGGGGTTTTTTTCGTTACAGAGAGAAAATAAATGATCCTGCATTAACTTTTTTTTAACGATTTTTCCATTAAGAGTTCAACACATATGTCTCTGAATATGCATTTGAGAATTGGCCTTCAATTTGAGCCATTTATTATTTTTGAAAGTACTGCTCCATCTATCTGCCTATCTTATATTAATATCTCTCTTTGTGTGTTCTCCTTTCCATATTGCCTGCCATCTGTTAGATGATCACTGAGCGATAAGCCTGGTTCGTTTGTTTGATTAGTTATCTTGCTTTCTATGTCAGTGGCCATTGGTTAAATGTACCCATTGTGTTGCTCTCCTGATATCAGGAAAGTTACACTGTAAACAGGGAGAGGTGAGCTTCTTTTTTTCACCAAGTCTATGTGATTTTCTTCCAGCACAAGGCTCCAAACGTCAGATAAGTAATCACATAAACCCATTAAACAATGGTTTGGGAGAAAATAGATTTTGTCTTGTTCTAAAACAGACATTTATGACAGATTAAATGAAAATGTTTAAGACACCTGTCTTCTTCCTGATTACAAAGGTTGCTCATTGATACAGGTCAGGTTCCTCGCCATCAGCCTCCAGTGATGGTCAAGCTCCTCAAAGTAGTGCCTTCAGGAGACTCTCCTCTTCCTGACTGGTAGCCCAGGGCAAAAGGGTACCACAGCAGCTCAAACAGTCTGAAATCAGGAAGGATGAGCAGAGTCCTTGCATGCTTTGGCTCTGCTGGTGTGCTGTGAGAGCCATCAGTCAATGCAGCTCGTGGAGTGAGGGGATGATGCTGTTCCAGTCTCCAGGACTGCTCCAGTAGCTCCCCAGGAGCCACAGGCAGTGCTGTAAGGTCAGCCTTAACACCAACCTGGCATAAACATCTCTAGGTGTCTAAATTCAAGTGTTTTATTTACAGACAATATCCCAATCACTCATTTCAGTCAGCTAAAATTTAGCAAGACTGGAAGTTCCACCACAGGTTACTAATTTTACCTTGTAAGTCTAACTGGCAAGTGATGTGAGAAAAATAAAGACAATAAAACATTTATCATTCTCACACTGCCTCAGCACGGGTTATTACCCTCTCTGAATTTGTCCCCACAAACATTCAATTTGGTGTTTGTCACAAGTGATGGAAAAAGATCCCATAAAGAAGGTCCTGCTGCTGATGGAAAATGTTTCTGTCTCTGGTTCTCAGTCCCAGCTGCTTATGCCCTCTCCCCCATGATGTAGATTTCCAGCCATATTTGCATATAGTCTAACTGGAGCTACCAAGAATATGTGCAGGGGGAGAATTCTTATATGACAGTTAAAAAAGTTTGTTAAGTTCCTAACTGACAAAAGCACCATTTAACTACTTTCCATTTGACAAAATTTAGAGATTCCCCTTTTTCCTGCTAGAATACTGATCATGCTGCTTGTATCATACATCATAAAATGCTGTCTAATGTTGAGCTGTGAATTTTCATCCTAGAAGTTCTGCTGGAGACATTTTGACATGAGCACAAGATTTATTCTTGGGCAGTCAGTAGATCTGACATCTGTGATGACAGATATTCTTTTTTCAAATGAATGTAATGACACCGGAAAGAACAGGATCAAACTTAATGTCCATGAAGTATTTTTCTGTGAGTTGCAGATGTACCTGCATGCAGATTTCTGAGCAATCCCCATCAGAAGCAGGGGTATCATGTAGGGTTATGGGAGCAAGAAGAACGTGCACATTTGTTTCATCAAGCACATGCATCTTGCCTGCAGGAGTGGGGAGGGCAGGAAGGTGGAACGTGGAGACCTGGATTGCAGCTAATGGAGAGATCCTGCTCTTAGAGGGGAAGATACAGCACATCTGTGGGCTACAGCATATTTCTGTTACATTATCCAGAGCGAATAGTTTATTACGTATCATTACCTCCAAACAACAGATAATCAATTTGGATGTGTCCTTATTTACCTGGACAAACACTGAAAGGCTTTGCAATTTAATGGCCTAACGGTTAGAACAAATAGACCTATTCAATTCTGAGATCACAGTCAATCTGACGGTTTATAGCTGGTTGGTTTCTGCTTTCGAACTGTGAAACCCTGATTTGTTTTCAAGGTGTAAAATTAGCAGTAACATTTTCACATGCTAACGGAGAAGCTTATTGAAACATATGACTGCACTTGCTCACTGCAGAGTGAAAATAGCCTTGCTCCAAAACCCACCACAAAGCCTGTGGCCTGCCTGAATTTCATACAAGCCCTGAAGTGATACCAGGTGTGAACCAGCCCAGACACCAGCTGTCTGCTCAAGAGTAAATTTCAACTATTAATTTACAGGTTAGAGCAGAAGGTTTTCCACTCATTATTAAATTATATTATTTGAATACAGCTCTGCAGAGTAGCAAGAGAGTGCTTGAACCAAGAATGGGCATTGAAAACAATTATTTTCTGAAATTATTAGCCTTGGTAACACTCTGAAAAGAGGTGTTAAATCATCTTCCATTGGTTTAGTAATACATTCCATCTTGTAATCACACTAGTGTAAATAAGCACAATGTTAGAAAATGACAAAATACCTGAACTTAAACCTCTGCTTGGAGATCTTTGAAGCCAAAGGAGTAGAACAGCATACGAGGAAAGGAAAAGTAGCAAGAAGTGAAAGTGTATTTTACTGTCTTAAAGCATCAGTTATTTTCTTCTGTTCAGTTGCATAGGCCAAACTACATTCTCTGAATCAGAAAGCCAAGATACATTTACCAAATATCAAACCAGACTTCAGAGAGCTCAAGATGGGAGAAAGAAAAAAAAGTCTGGTAAATTAAACATCTTGTAAATCTGGACAGTGTGGATGAGTTGCTGTTTCCAGTACAAACACCATGTTATTCAGCAATATCTCTGCATTAACCTACTTGAGAGACTTGCTGGAGCTCAGATTTATACTTAAAGACATCTACTAAGATGCACTGCTTGGGAATTCCAGGCCCAGAAAACTCTTAAAATCTTGTGCATGCAGGCCCAAATACAAATAAAAAGAATACAGTGTCCAATCTGAGAACCTGGAAAAGGCTTCCAAGTTTAGAGACAATAAGGAAAAATATGAGTTTGTAGTTTAGATACAAACATATTAAACTAAGTAGTGGAAAGTTTTAAGGTTTATAAATTTGGATATGGAAGTAGTTACAGAAACAGTAAAAAGTTTTAAAGTGTAGCAAGTAGTTTGTGTGTCACTATAAGATTAGATAAGAAAGCTGGCATTGCGGCAAGACGTGTGAGACAGTTCAATTAATTATTGGTGTGAAGACATAAACTTTGTGACAGTAGTTCATTGGCTAATTAACCCTTAAAAGACCTTGTAACTTGTGGTCTTGTGACCACTGACCATGGACTTTCCACATAAGGTGAAGACGTTCTTACCTTTCGATGAGTCTGCAGCAATAAATTATGTTTTAAAAAGTCTTGATGGGGTCCCGTCTCTCTTAAAGGCCCAACAGCACTGAAAAATATCCATAGAGTGTATGTGATACAGGAGATACTATAAATACACAGTGATGTTCAAAGAGGATGCTTCAAAGTGACAAGTAGGTGCTCCCAGCACTCTGTGTCCAGAGGACAGCTGCACACAGATACACACCTTATCTGCACCTATCTACATTTTTTGCTGTTTTTCTTTAATTGGAATACCATTTGTTCCCATGAGGAAAGATAATTATAGAATAATATGACTCCCCTGTCTTGTGCCTGCCCCTTTTATTTTAAAGTCCAGTCTCTTTTCATGTCTTTATGTCTTTAAAGAACCTTTAAAATAGGTTCTTTATTCACCTGTTAATTTTAACAGTCTTTCTCTGTAACCACTCCATGTTGGATTTGTCTTTTTGTAGCCATTAGCACCTGTAAGTTCCTGTTAGATTTCTTATTACTTGCCTTTCCTGTAGTTGCATCACAGAAATTAATCCCAGACATCATACAACTTCTGTGAAGCATAGGTTTTTCTCCTTCCTCAATAATGACTGATTAGCTATCTTTTTAAATCAGAACTGGCTAAGTTACAATTCCTCCTAAGCTCATGAATGATACCACAGAACTGGTTCAAAAGGAATCCTACCAGCAACCTGAAGAAAAGTCCACATCCAACACAATGTTTTTATTAAGTCCATTTACATTTTGGCTATCTCACCCTTGGCCATGCTAAGATGGAATATTTTTTATTTAGCAAATATTCCCTTAAATCCCACTTAAATCACAGAAATTGCATATAACAATTTCTGAATTGTGTCTTAATCACCAATGTACAAAGAACCTTATTGGATACATCACAACCACATAAAGGTGGTGAGGTTTGTGAGAAGCGAAACCACACACAATACACAGATCACAACTGCCCCAGCAGCTCTAACTTGTAGGGGGCCATCCATGGACACAGAGGGCTGCACTGCCATATTCAATTCTCAGTGATACCATTAACATCTCTGTTTAAAGACTGGATAGCCTAACAGTAAAGCTAACACAACTGTCACTTAGATTTTCCCATCAAAGAGCTTCTAAAACCTTAGATATTTTTTGTTTCCAGCTCTTCACATAAGTGGTATTTTTCAATATTTTACTGCATTTTTAAATGAAGGTTCTCATAAAATGGAAAAAAAAAAGACATAGTGAATCCTTTTCCTTATTACCATTAACATTAATAGTATCATTGTCATTATCTGATATCTCTGGCTTTTTACTAAAGCTTCCTGCCTCTATATATCTGTGAATGACATAGGACAGGCTTTTATTGGAGGTCCGCAGTAAACTTAGAGCAATATTTTTGGACCAGGGTGCTAGGAGCATTTATTCAGTGATTTCTAGGGATCCATCTTTAAATTAACCATGTATTTATAATACTACAATTCTGCTTTTTCATTACTGACACAGTTTAATTGCTTCACAATCAGGAAAAAAAATAGAAATAAGAAGAAAGAAAAAAGAAAAGCAGAAAATACCTGCCTGACTTAACCACATTAAGCAGCATGGTGCAGAATATGACTTAACAGTCCAGTGAACTGTCAGTGGCAGAAGTAATTGGAAATTGGTAGGATAGTTGTCTATGTGATGGGGATAGGAGTCTTTCATGCCTGTTTTTAATGGGCAAATAGCTCTGAGGGCAGCTTCATATTCCGTCATTAATTTGTAAAGATCTTTTATAAAGTAGAAAAGTTAAGATAGCAAAAAAAAAAAAAAAATCCAATTACATGTTTAATGACTTGGCATTTGTGGTAATGTTATCTAGCACTAATTCACCTGTTAGAAAACAGTCTATCTTTTAGTCCCTGGGGTTAATAGAGTGCAAAAGCCTAGTCTTATCTGAGGGTGGGACAAAAGTGAGTAATTTATTCCTACCAATAAGAATGAAAAGCAATGACAAAATTGATCAAGAATTTTCAGCTTGCTTTTTTGAACTTAGCATTTCTACTTATTATTAAACACTTTCTAAAAGAAAATAACAGGTTTCTAATTACTGGTGTCTGACTGTTCCCTAGGATTTTGCAGAGGCATGTGGGACTTTTTTCCCCTTTGTAGGCAACATGAGCACCCACTGGAGTGAGACTTATACCCATATCATGTCATGGGACTGCAGAGGCAATGCTGCAGAGCCTGCCCTTGAGATCAAGGCCTGTTTCACTTCCACATAGAAATGGGATCCATAATAAATATGGTTTGATCACTCAATAGATGGACGGAAGGACTTATCTTGGCTTCAGTTGCATGCTCATAACTACACTAAAATTGGTGGCAGATACTTAAATGGGACTAAGAGTAGAATTTGTTCCACAGCAGCAAAGCAATACAGCTTATGCAAACATACATATTCATTTTTATGTCTTCCTTTATCAGTCACTGCTTTATTTGCATCTCACCCTGAATAAAAGGTTAGAGAAAGCATTTGTAATGAATGCTCTCATTTTTAATCATTTAAATAGTCTGCAGTATAAATTGCATATTCTAACTGACTGCTCTGGTGTGAATTTGAGTCCACTGAAAGGAAGAGAGGCAGCATTTGCTGTGTTTATGCAACAACTTCTTTGCTTAATACCAGATTTGTCTATGTCACAGCTAAACCAGGATTAGCAGCAGAAACGCTAAATTACGTTAGAATTCACACACTTCGTCTAGCCCATATTAAAACATGGAAATACTGTAATGTCAAACAAATAAAACCAACCAAACAACCAACAAAAACCCCAATTGTCATCAGTCCAGTGTCTAAAACTAGGAGTTTAAAGATGAGTTCTGTCTAATGCTGGAACATTAGCCCTGAAAGCAAGACTTATAACCCCTGTTCCTAGTTCAGCTTGTGGTTCATCTAGCTAGAGATCACTAATGAAGGCTGAATACTGAGCATCCAGACTAATGAAACCCAATGAATTCTGTAACCTTGGGTTTTCTGAGCAGGGACCCCCACAACTTGTAACTGAACACTTTAGGGTTGATAATGGTTTTGTCCTTAATATTGGAGAAGAAAACATTGAGCTTCATATTTATTCTAGTTCCTGAGCACCTTACCTCTGCAGCACAGAAGATGCAAAATCCAACACACCCTGAAAAAATTGTACATGTCTGCTGCTTGGAGAATTAACACTTTCAGTGTGCACTTTAGTTATGTGGAGGTTACAGAGAAAATACACAAATGTCAGCTAAAATGAGGGATTTCACCCCATTTAATATTAGCTTATAAACACAGGATTTAATCCAGGTTCCCTTTGCAAGCTCTCTGAGAAAAACAGGACTGCAAATGATGGAACATCCTGACCTCACACAATTACTGAAGGTGAGCATGACTATACTGCTCTGGAATATTATGGTCTCCTTCCCTTGACACTAATCCAAGGGGAGACTAGCCCAGATTAGAGAAAGTTATATATCCCAACCAAACAACATAATTTTAAAGAAAATAATAATATCTTGTTTATGGCCTGAACAGTTATTTGGATTTGGATGCTTTGAAAATGGGAGTCTTATGTAAGTGGATGGATGGATGGATGGATGGATGGATGGATGGATGGATGGATGGACGGACTTAATTTTTCTCTACTGTATGGTCAAAACATATGCTTGTGGGTTCTATGATTGTTATTTTTTAAAGTTGTTATTATTGTTCTAGAAGAGATGTTCAGCTACTTTGGGGAAACATAGGGTGCAGAGTCAAACTAGTTTTCCCTAAGTTAGTTGAAAATTATGTACCCTTATTCCCATGGCAAAGAACATTTCCTTTAACAGCTAACAAGTTTTTCAAGGTTTTTCTGCACATCCTGTAGGGAAAGCAAATTGTCATCAAAATTGAAAATTCAGAATATGTCTTTTTGGTGGGGTTTTTTTTTGTTTGTTTGTGTTTGGTTTTTTGTTTGTTTGTTTGGTTGGTTGGTTGGTTTGGTTTGGTTTGGTTTGGTTTGGTTTGGTTTGGTTTGGTTTAGTTTGGTTGGTTGGTTGGTTGTTTTTGTGTTGTTTTTGTTTTTGTTTTTTTTTTCCCAAAGGTCCTTAGGGCTCTTGAAATGCTAAGTAGAAAACCGAGCTCAATGCATATGGAGGAGATTTTCATATTTTAAAAGTCAGACAGAGTGTCAGCCAGCAGACGCAGCAACTCCAAGAATCTTCAAAAAGGCAGAAGCAGAAAAGTTCACTGCTTGTTTGGCGGACACATTATTTTAGCCTGTGTTCTGCGGATTGAGAGGCAGATTGCCTAGGGTCAGAAGGTGACCCTGGCCTGCAGTATTACTCTTTCTTTTTTTTTAAAGTGAAAATTTACATTTGCCTGCAACCTGTCTCCTTAATGATGGATCAGCCTTTTCTGCAGGTATAAGCTCTGATTGATGGGGCATGCGGATAGGAGAGGAGAATGGAGAAAACAAGTTTATAAATTTGACATAAGATTTGAATCGCAGCAGGAACTCTGCCAGTCTCCTTAGGCATAAAATTGGACTGGCTGGAGATATGTACAGCATGTGTGATGTTTCAGCACTTATTGCTTTCATTATATCTTTACGCACTCGGTTAACAGACTACTGAACTTGCAAAAATCTAGCAGCTTGTTTTGTTGTATTTTTTAAAAAACAAATTTTATGATGGGGGCAGGGGAGAAAGAAAAGAGAAACCTAGAATTATGTAACTATGTGGTAGGACTTGATTAGAGGGTTACAACAATTGAATACAATTTACTTGATTTCACTGAACTTAACTTATACTGATTTTCTCTGGGTGATGACCTGACTCAGCATTCTGGTTAGGTTGTAAGGTTTTTTTCTTGTTTTTTTTGTGTGTTGTTTGTTGGTTTGTTTTGGTTTTTTTGGGGGGGTGGGGTGCTGTTGTTGTTTTCCTTTCTGAATTGGCTGTGTTGACATCTTATGTTTCCTACTACTATTGTTCCCTTCCCCTTTGTTTTGGGAATTATATGGCTTATTGACTAAACAGCATCAGAAAACTAAAGTTAATGGGCCAAACTCTTCCCTAGTGCAATTTTATTGAGTTCAAGTTATATAGAGATGAATGAGTTCAGGGACTCCTCCAAAAAGAGTTATTTCAGAGGCTTATTCTATAACAAAAGAGAAGTCCAGAGCTTTGTTGTCATTTCAATGGAAATTAAATATTTAAAGAAGTCCAGTTCTTCATATTCAATTGATGTGATGAAACCTGAGGGTACTGAGCACAAAAAGGTAAAATCATAACTTGGATGATTTAATCTAATGGATTAGAACAAATATTTCACTATTATCAAGAATTCATTTAATAATACTCTTGTTCATTTCTACCCTGGAGACCTCAAGTGTAAGTATAACCCAAGTGCCCATCTTCTCCATAATTTCATCATTTCATCATTTTTAAGGGATTTTACAAGACATAGAGATATGGTACATGGGAATACAGGTTAGAAGAAAGTTTGGCAGTGCTGGGTTAACGATTGGACTTGATGATCTCAAAGGTCTTTTCCAACCTGATAATTCTATGATTTTTAAATTCTATCAATGGCAACTGAGGGCAGGGCAGACTGACTGGTATGACAAATGTCTCAAGAGCAAGGTAAGACTGTGAGGATCAGACTCCTAAAATTACAAAAAATACACTAATCTGGATTGGGCTCAAACAGAGAAAACAGACCCCTATGGCAGTGGAGGGGAGTTCCAGAAAGAGAAGTTCAGGGGAAGGGAAGGGAAGGGAAGGGAAGGGAAGGGAAGGGAAGGGAAGGGAAGGGAAGGGAAGGGAAGGGAAGGGAAGGGAAGGGAAGGGAAGGGAAGGGAAGGGAAGGGAAGGGAAGGGAAGGGAAGGGAAGGGAAGGGAAGGGAAGGGAAGGGAAGGGAAGGGAAGGGAAGGGAAGGGAAGGGAAGGGAAGGGAAGGGGTATTCTTTTCTAAAACTCCATTCTTACCCATTTTTAAAGGAAATATGATAACCATGTGCTAACTACCCATCCACTGTGGTTCTGAAAACCTGACCAGCACTGTGGTATTTGAATAACAGAAACTCTCCTCTGTACATCCAGCATGTGAAGTCTTTCTGAGGATGGTAGTAGAGGGAAAAAGGCAGTTGCCGATTCAGTTTTGTTCCAGTTCATTAGTGAGTGAAAGTCATTATAGTCTGACAGATGCACTAAGGGTTATGTACAGTTCCTAGTTGTCTCAGTTCAGTTTTTAGTGGACAGATGTCCTCATTCAGGAAAGACAGAACAAGTCTGACAACACAGCTACTTTCAACAACTGTGCTGCAAGTCTTTACAAGCAATGTCAGGCATGGCTGGACATCTGATCAGTCCTCTTCCCTATTGTGGCAGTCCCACCAGCAGAAAATAGATGCTGTATGAGGAATCAGTGTTATCCTCTGGAAGATGGCATATATTTCTTGGATTGAGAGGTTACATATTTCTCTGTGGCTATCAGTCGAATGTGAACTGCAAGTTACACCTCTGCTTCAAAACAAGAAAAATAGCTCCATTCCCTCCAAAGAGAATTGTGTCAGAAGCAGACCTCTCTATTGCTCCCACTGTTTTCTCAATGCTTCACCTCATCAGACTTCCGGGAGCTGACAAACTATCAGGCTGAAAAAGAGAAGAGGGGTAGGGGAGATTCTAATGCATGAGCAGAGAACGAAGAGTGCAAGCTTATGCTTGTTATATTTTTTCCAATGACAAGAATGGCATAATATCAGCAAGTAACTAAATTTAGGTGTATCTAGCCAGTTACTTATAGTCTTCATGAGAAAAAAAAAATCTATTTCTCTTGGTGTACTTTTTTCCAAAGAAATTTTAAATACTTACATATACTAAGTTAAATTGGTGTTTCAAGATCAAACACTCAGGTAAATGTTAGAACACTACAAGAACATGTTTCTGGGCTGTCCTGGGGCAGAATGCCAGGAGCTTTCCCACTGCATCCACCAGAAAGAAGGGAAGACTTGCAGTGCTGCCAGGACAGGTCCAGACTGGGGCATCAGACACCTCTGTGGGGATGGGTCATTAGTCTGAGTGAGAATTGACTCAGTGGAGTCCATGGCTGGGTCAGGCAGGGCTGTGGTGGAGCAGGAGACTGATTTCTATGACACTGCTTGGACACAGAACTCCCTGAAATGAGGTCGTGGGCCATAAGCAGGAGGGACTGGCCACCAGTAAGTCCTAATAGTTCCTCATGTCACTGTCAGCTTCACCCCAAGCCTAGAATGGACAGATGCTCCTTCTTCTGTTGGCACAATGAGAGTCAGAATTTGCTTCACAATGCACTTGGAGCTTCACAAATCTTGACACTCTGGTTTACCTCCAGAATGTGTTCCTGCTATCAACATATATGTAATTGAATACTAGTTCACTTCTAGGCTCCCCTGTGGCATGTATTAGTCTTCTTAAGGAAGAAACCCAAGCAGACGTGCCAGGAGAGTTTGCTTATCAGCAGATCAACAACAGAGAACCAGATGTGCCTCGTTTGAAATGCAACACTTGGAATAATCTTGCCCTACTTCAAGAGGCCAAAACAAGAAACATGCAACCACCACAAAGTGCTCTCATGAGTGCTCTCATGCCCTAGGTGTCACACTACAAAAACCTTCCTGCAAGCAGTAAAACAGCCCTTACATCGTATGATCATAAAACTACAGAATGGTTTGGATTGGAAGGGATCTTAAGGATCCTCTACTTCTAACCTGCTCCTCCTCCTCTTCCATGGGCAGGGACACCTTCCACTAGATCAGGTTGCTTCAAGCTCCATCCAACTAGGCCTTGAACATTTCAAGGTATAGGGCAACCAAGACTTCTCTGGGGAAACCTGAGCCAGCACAGTCTGCTACTATATCAGGCACTTTGAGCTGGAAAACACACACATAAATAATCATATCTTTTGGCCTGTGGTCACTGAAGCTTAGAAGAGAGAAGAGATGGACCAGATGAGTTATGGATGGACCTTATCTGCAGGGGCCGGATCAAGAGAGGGTAGTTGTGAGTCATGAACTACTTGACTCAGGGGCAACAGGTGGTTGCTTTTATTATTTAGTACAGATGCTGCCACAAATGTCAAGTGCACCGAAGGACTCACAGAAGTGGCAGCAGAGAGTAAAACAGGAGAATGTCCTCATCTAGTTTTGCATCTGCTCTACAGGGAAAGGCCCCATTCAGCTTTACTGGCTGTAGGTGTGTGGTAGTACAGACACCCATCACTTCCAGCCAGAACTGCATCAGAGCACAAGCAATGGTCCTGAGTGTTTATCACTGCCTCTTCCAAGTGCTTCACAACTCCTTAAGGTGAAAAATACTCTTCCTCTCTGCCTCTGTGCAGTATCTGAGAACCTAGAAAAGTAAGGTTATTAATAAGAGAAAGTAGGCATAAAGTGACATTTTTGATTGAAACAGCATCTTTCTTCAATTTTATTGTCACAAATATCTCTCCTAAACATTTTTCTCTTCTTTTGCCTCATCTAATTTACCCATCTAGTTAGACACATTGGAATCTGAAAAGGTTGGGAGATAAACTACTTAAAAAGTTTTTATCTCTTTTTCAGAGGCCTTCTGTAATTTTTTCTCCTTTTTTTTTGTTTTTTAAACAAAGCTTCAATAATTACCTAAAAATGCCTGTAGTGGTGCCACAGATTGTGAGATTATTAAACTGATACCACTAATTTCATTAATTGAGAAAAAATTTAATTTTTCCTGACAAAAAAATCATACCAAAACAGGTATACACATATGAATGTACTTACTGTTTGTGCACAGAGGCATACATTGCTTAGCTTTAAAACAGTGAGATTTACTTGTCTTTTAATTTTTTGCAGGTTTACGTTTTACTTTTTCTTCACATCCAAGGAGAAAAAAATGCTGTTAAGGAAAGCAGAGACTTTATGTAAAAAAACCCAAAACAACCACCCCAAACAAACAAACAAAACAAACAAACAAAACAAAACCACAACACCAAAAAAAAACCCCACAAACAAACAGGGATGGAACCAAAGTAACAAACAAACAGAAGTCATCAAAAATTATGAGGCAGGCAACAAACAAATGGGAGCTGTCAGGGCTGCTGAAATTGTAAATGTGATAAAAAAGTGGAGAATTCAGGTAGAAAAGATGGATAAAAGGTCATCTTTACTGTGCAGAGAAATTTGTTAATTTATTTATACTTATGTTTTGCACTCATGATACATGCCACCGGGTAGTGCTGGAAAGCAAAGACTTCATTTTAGTGATATAGGTTCTGGGTTATGGACTTCTCTAATTTCCTGTTTGTTTTGGAGAAAAAGGAAGGAAAGATCCTCTGGTCACAGCACTTGAGAGGAAAAAAATTCATTGTGTGAACCCTGCCCTGGCGAAGACCCTTTCCTTGAGCTAAGATTATTTAATTTCTACGAAAACTACTTAATTAATCATAATGGAGGGGCTTTGCTGGAAAAGTTATTAACTCTAAACTTCTGTGTATAAATAATGGTGTAATTGGATGGGGCTCTGAGCTCTGGGGGGACCACTGGTCTAGGGGATTGCACTGTGATCTAGAGAAAGCTGTCCTTGCCCAAGGCAGGAGGTTCAAAATAAAGGAGCTTTAAGTTCCCTTCCAAGCCAGACTACTCTATGAGGGTCCAAAGGAGACCATGAGAATGGTAGAAGGTCTGGAGGTGAAGCCTTAAGGGCAGCAGCAGAGAGGTCACTTGGTTTCTTTGACCTGGAGGAGACTGAGGGGACACCTCATTGTGCTCTTCGAGATCCTCATGAGAGGAAGAGGAGGGGCAGGTACTGATCTCTTCACTCTTGCAACCAGCAATAGGATCTGAAGGAATGGCATAAAGCTGACTCAGGGGAGGTTTAAGTTGGATTTCAGGAAAAGGTTTTTCTCCGAGCGGGTGGCTGAGCACTGCCAGGGATGTGGTCACAGCACCAACCCTGTCTGAGTTTAAGAAGCCCTTGGGCAATGCTCTTAGTCACATGGTTCCTACCATGTAGTTAGGACATCCTGTGCAGGGCTAGGAGCTGGACTCGATGATCCTTGAGGGCCACTTCATACTCAGGACCCTCTATGATTCTGTGAGGCTGTTGCAACGCTCCATCCCTCTCCACCCTCAGACGCCACAGATGCGATCTGGCCGCCAGGCCCTGCCTACGCGGGGCGGAGAGGCGCAGGAGGAAGCGGGCGGCCGCCGGTCCGGCGGCCATTTTAGTCAAGGGCCGGCGCTGCTCCTTCCTCCCTTACCGAAGATGGCGCGGCAGCGCATGCTCGGAGCGCGGCCGGGGAGGCCGGTCCTGCTGCCCGCGGGCGCTGAGGGGGCGGGCGGGGAAGAGCGGCGGCGGCGGCCATGGGCGAGACGGAGAGGCTCTATTATGTGTACAGCTGCGACCTGGACATCAACGTGCAGCTGAAGATGTGAGTGAGCGGCGTCGGGGCTCAGTGGGAAGCGGTAGCTGGCGCCCTGGGGGCGTACCAGGCCGCCCGCCCCTCGGCGGGGTGCGCTGGCGCCGCAGCCCGGCGGTGCCCGTGGACAGGCAGTGCTGGCTCAGCTCCGGGTGCTGAGTCCCGGCCCGCGGGGAGGTGACGGGACGGGGTGGGTGGGAGGCCGGGCTGGAGCTGTGCTGCGAATGCGTGTCAGATGTTCCCAGGTGCTCCAAGGCAGCGATTGTCAGTGCAGGCTCTCATAGCCTCTCACCTGTCATAGAATCACCAATCATAGATTGGTTTGCGTTACAAGGGACCTTTAAAGCCTGTCCTGTTATACCCCCTGCCATGGGCAGGGTCACCTTCCACTATCCCAGGCTGGTCCCAGCCCCGTCCAGCCCGGCCTTTAACGCTCCCCGGGATAGGGCAGCCACAGCTTCTCTAGCAACCTGTGCCAGTGCATCACCACCCTCACAATAAACTTTTTTTTTCCCTTTAGCTACTGTCTGAAGCCATCCCGCCCCCCTCCCTCGGCCTGTCACTACATGCTTTTAAAAATAGTCTAGCCCATTGTTTCCTCTAAGTTCCCTTCAGGAACTGGAGGGCCACCACTGTGTCACAGCTCGCTCCTGAGTGTTAAGGGAAGGAGATAAACTGATTACACTCTTCCTGCTTGTTTCCATGCTGCTGTGAAAGCACGGTGCTCTTAGTGGGGTGTTTTACTGTAAGAAGATCCAGGTGTTGAACCTGGATCCATGTAAATATATTCTTACCTGAGCATGTGGAAGCACTTTTGTTGAAGCTGGCATTACCACACAGTGATGTAATTTTTGGTTTGTTTAAGTTGCTTTTCTTCAATGAGAAGTGTGGCTGATTCTTAAATGTGTGTACCCAGTGGTGGGTATATTAAGGTACATTCCACTTTTCTGGCAAACTAATTTGGAGAAGCTTATTAAGGGTTGTTGAACTACTGAACAGATGATGGTAGTGGGAGGTAGCTCCGCTCATGACAAGGGTTGAAACTGGATGATCTTTAAGGTCCTTGCCAGCCTACACTATTCTGTGCCATCAGGAGTCAGATTCATGTGACCTCTTTGACAGTTCATTCCACCAAATAAAATTAAAACTAGCAATTTTGTTTGTTTGTTTTAGCACACAGAAGTGTATGTCATCCTTAGAGTGTGCAGTGCCAGTTCCAAGCAAGTAACATGCTCATTTAATCTGAAATGCTATTGTGGAAACAGATTTTTGTTTGGTGGAGGATTGATCTTAAATGTTTTCCTATCACCACCACCTCGTTGTTTTTGGGTTTTTTTTGTTTAACTTGTGTATCCACAGACAGGTACCTAATACGCATGACTGTTTTCATTGTGGTATAGCTGAAGCCTGAGAAATTCCATCAATTCCTCTTAACAGTAATATTGTGCAGAATGCTGCGAGGCTTTAACCAAATTTTATTTGAACAGTCTGCATAAGTGGACTTTATTTTGTTGTGGATTTGAGAGATGATTGGCTTCCAAACCAGTCATATATTAAATAGATCTTAAAAATTAAGATTTACTTACCATACTTGTTTTGGGGTTTATTTATCCAAATAGTATTTGTGGCACATGTAATCTGATGCTTGTTTTGTCTTTTTTAATAATAGCACCATACGTCTTCTCATTTATTTTTGCCCTACTTAAGGTCTGTCTGAGAATCCACAGGTTGTACTAGAAGTTACCTCAATTTAAAAGACAAACAAGTAATTCTTGCTTTCCCTGCTCTTCCCCCCACCCCTGCCTAAATCAGTACAGCAATACATTACGTGTTGGCTCAGCATTTCACATCCTGAGTTCTTCTCTGGTGTTTAGGTTTCACTACAAGCAAGCAATGCAAAGTGAGAATAGACTCAGTACTGGGTAATCTAAATATAAGCTACGGAAATGCAATAGGATTTCTACTACAGATAAAATAAATTCTGGTTTATTTATGTTTTCTCCTTTCCTCCTCCCCTGCCTTTTCCCCATAGAGGAAGTCTGGAAGGGAAAAGAGAACAGAAAAGCTACAAAGCGCTCTTAGAAGATCCGATGCTCAAGTTCTCGGGACTGTACCAAGAGACTTGCTCTGACTTGTATGTAACTTGTCAGGTGTTTGCAGAAGGGAAGCCTCTTGCTCTTCCAGTTAGAACTTCCTACAAGGCTTTTAGCACTAGATGGAAGTAAGTGGCTTGCCTTTTAGTTCATATTCCTCATAGTGGGGCATCAAGTATTTGTTTCTGTCAGAAAGGTTTGTTTTCTTTTGTCTTCTTCAAAATGGCTTATATTTCTTCAGATGTCCCTATGGTTAATGTTAACCAGTCAGCACAAAACAAACCTTTTTGTGCAGAGGGGAAGTGATAAAACTGTTATTTGTGTGTTTGGGCATGTCTTGCTACTTAAATAACTTCTGGCGCCTGGAGTGATACATTTTCTTGCTTTCGCTGGCAGCCTGATCCTTGTACTCAGTTATCAAGCCAGGACATTTCTTCTTTTGGTGTGTAGCCTTTTAGTCATGCTTCAGACTAAACAGATGTTTGAATGATTAAAGCCCACAGGAATATAATCCATCTGTCCTAAGAAATTTTTATTCTGAGTAGAATCTGGCTTGTGTAAACTGATAGATAGTAACTTGAATTGTGAAGCTTTATGTCTAATAAATAGTGTTTCTCTGCAGCTGGAACGAGTGGCTGAAACTGCCTGTGAAGTATCCAGACTTGCCTCGAAATGCTCAGGTGGCTCTGACCATCTGGGATGTGTATGGACCTGGTAAAGCTGTTCCTGTGGGAGGAACAACAGTCTCACTCTTCGGAAAATATGGGTATACTGCTTTTCGTCTGTGGTGCACATCTGAAGCTCACATCTGAATAGCATGGGTTATGAGAGATAAGTTTTTAAGTATTTTATGAACTAGGTTAACAGTTCTCTGTTTGAAAAATCACGTATGTAGGTGATTTGCTCCATTTATTCCTGACTATAATTTCACACTTGCTGCAGTGTTGTATTAGAGAAGTCTTCTGTATAACACCATTTTTGGGGTTTTTTTTTTATGATCTACAAGCTTACATTTTAAGATGGCAAGTGCTGAAATCACTTTGCGATCTACACCCTTGTAAAACATGGATGCCAGTACTGATTACTTAAAAAATTAATTGGCTTGCAATTAGGCTGTGAATGTACTGTTATTTGTAGGGAGTAAAATGTCATTCAGTAAATCAGCACTTTTCAAAGTTGTTCTGCTAAGATCCAATAGAGGGTATGTTCAGTAAATTTGTGGATGGTAAGAATAAGGTTGGAAAGATTACAAGTGTGCTGGAAGAATCTTACCTAAGTGCAGAGAAGACTGAAAAAATAGGTTGTGGTCTAAGGAAGATTATGAAGCACAGGTACTTTTTTGCAATTGATTTGTATCATCTGCAGAGTGGGGAGCAGCTGCCCAGGAAAACAGAGGAACAGACTTTTAATTTAGAGCGAATCTTAAATTTTGTGTGGTTCCGCATCATGGTGCTCTTGTAAAATGTGCAAACAACATTGACTACATAAATGGTTACAAGTATGTGCATCAGAGACACTTCTGTCTCTGATGCTTTTGTTTTCCTTTTCTTATTCTTTCCTTTTCCACTTAGTTGAGGTGTGTTCTGTTCTTTCCAACCGACTTCAGTCAAATTTCAGTCAACGCCAGGAGTCTGTATCATTGAATGTCTAGCAAATAGGTGTGATGGAACAAGGATTATGCCTAGTCAGGGTGAAAAAAAAAGCATGTAGGAACGTTTTTCTAGTATGTACATACTGCTGGAAAGTGGGGAGAAATAGCCTGTTTAGTCTTGTCAGCGGATGAGAAGTAATAAGTTTAGACTGAAGTGTAGGAAAAGTTTAGGTTAGCATTAGGAAAGTTGCTCTAATGATGCTTGAATGCAGAAAGTGACTGTAGAGAGAGGTTGTATCTCTCTTATTGAGGATACTGCTTTAACAAAAAAGAGGTTGCCTTAAGGCAAAAAATTGAACCTGATCAATTGAACACCAAAGACTGCTGATAGCTGTTAAAGCATTAAAACACAGTACCTGGAAAAAGATAAAAATTAATTTCATTTATAATCCTTATTTCCAGCATGTGGAACTTGGATGAAGTAGATGGAGAGAAAACAACAAAAAAAAATTCAATTTTGTGGTTTTTAAATGAAAACCCTTGTAGTAATATTCCACAAAGTAATAGTGTAAATTCAAGGTCAGATGGTCTTTCTAACTGTTATTTCTCATTTTTAATGGTTCACTTTTAAAAATGTTCTTGTCAATTGTATTTACCTGAAGTTGTTAGAGTTAAGTGATCAGCTCTTACTGGTAAAAGTAATGCATTTGATTTCTTAGGATGTCTTTTATGGGTGGATCAGCACAAATATGCAAGGTAAGCAGGGTTTTGCAGAGAAATGATGTGGTCAGTTACCCTGCAAAGTTCACTTCACACTTTTAATTATCAGTTCAATTTCAAGCATTGACAGAAGGAGTGGTGTGTGGAGAGTTGTGGCATTTTTTGCTTGGTGAGTTGTTTGGTTTTTTTTTAGTTATTATTATTTGGCAGCTCAGAAGGCTGCTTTATGTCCGTTGACCTTCAAAAGCAACTTAGGTAGTGTTTTAGTTGTTTTTTTTATACTGGCAGACCTAGGGTTACTGTTATAATTTGTAAGTCAAGAAGAATGCTTTCTGCTTCATTACAAATAATAAAACTATGAAGGTTGAGCTTTCTCCTTAGTTTGTGCTTCTACCAGCCCACTGACTTTGGGAATTACCCATTTTTCTTCCACTTGCCAATTAAGTTATCTCTGACTTCAATATTTTCTTCTAAACTCCATGCGCCAGTAAAATAAAGGCTGTAGAGAACACAAGGTGCAAGGCACTTTTGAAGTAAAGTTCAGTTGTGCAATTTTGTAGTTCAGTAGTTCAGGCAAAGGAAGATGCTTCATTTTCTTTGTTGCTGAACTTTGATTCCTGACAGCTGTATTATTTTGAATTTACTGAAGTGATTCTGCATTTTTCCCTGCAGTATGTTTCGACAAGGAATGCATGACTTGAAAGTCTGGCCCAATGTAGAAGCTGATGGCTCTGAGCCCACCAAAACTCCTGGGAGAACCAGCAGTACAGTCTCTGAAGATCAAATGAGCCGCTTGGCAAAGGTAATGGAATAGCAAGTAGCCTTTAAAATGTATGTGACAAGCATGCACTTCACTGGAGATAAATGAAGACAGCTTCCTGTGCTATTTTCTCATGTGAGAGCTCTCTTTCTTTGGTTATTTATGTGCTTCACAGAATTTATACAAAGCAGTAGAGCAGATAATAGTTAATTGCTTCTGAAGTGCTTTTTTTAGAAAACCTTCTAATACTTGTAGCATTCTGTTGAAACAACTTAAGATCTAACTTCTTTGTAAAGAATGAAAACATGAATATGCCTTGAGGATGCTTAAAGCCAAAATTCCATCAGGTTTAATAAGAGCATCTCCTAACAGTAACTTGGGACAGTCTGGTTTCTTTCGGAAGCCATCCGTTAGCTTTGAGGCTGTATGGTGTAGTGTTCAGAAGTGAAATACCTCTGCGTTAGAAAAAACGTAAGAACTGCAAAAATTAACCCAAGTTTCATTCATTTAAGCTCATGAATATGTATATTAGTATTTTCACCTCCAAGCTTTTGATGGCAGAGTGTCAAAACTTGCTATCAAAACTATTGGAATTGATCAGCTGTTTTACCAGCTGATCTCTGATTATTCAGGAAAGCTTTCTCCAAGCTTTCCAAACCGCTCAGTCCACTTAGTCAGTGAGCTGCTTTCTTAATCTTGGTCTCCCAGATTTTGTGCAGGCCTTTGTGGGACTCTCAATGAAAGATAGAACCATTTTCTCATCTAGAGATTTATGACAGTGATAAACTAACTTTCTTTTAATGGTGTAAGTTTTATTAGTGCAGTTTGCATTGAATTTATAATGGAAAGCTCATTAAAGCCAGTGGTGCCCCATTTCTTGATCATAGTAGAATAAATGCCCTCCGGCCTAAGCAATCTCTGTAGTGAGACACTAAATATCAAGTCTTATTTCCAGTTGTTCACATGGTTAAATGATGGATGCGGTGGGTTTCTGAGAACGGCTTTGAGAGTGTAAGACCACCCCCCTCATGTTAGTTCTGTTATGCAAACATTACAATTCTCTCTCTCTAGCTCAACTCTAGGGAGAGTTGTAGTTAGTGGCTAATAGAAAGCTGTCATCACTGCCCCCATTCTCTTCTGAAAGCTGTTTTGGGAGATTCTTATTTTTGAAGGAAGAGTGTTTTCACTGGTATTTTGTTGTGGTCCTTTTTATAAAACCATTTTACCATCAGATGCTAGGGAAATTAGTTGAGTTTCTAGGTAGTGTGTCTGTGGGAGCTTTCACTGCACAGCTGTTTGCACAGCAGAGGAGGTTCTTCCTATTCCTAGATAGCCATTGTTTAAATACAATCAGCTTTAGTTTTTCTGTGACTTATTCATCAGTTTCTGAATGCCTCATGTTACTCTGTCTGAATGTATATTTAAATATAGGTAAAAGGACTAGGACTGAGGTACATACCTGGCGAGTTTGTGTGGACTTCATAGTTCTTGGGTTTTTTTGTGGTTTGGTTTTTTTTTTTCTGTTTCTGAATAGATTTATTAAATGAGCAGAAAAAATAGCATTGTGCTATTGATGGATATCTGGTACCAGAGCCCTGTCTTGGTTTGGAAAGACAGGTGTGTGCCAGGGAAAGTAGGAGCTTTCCTTGGAATAGAGAAAGTAAATCCCCTCCCTCCAAATTATTACAATTTTGCAATCAAAGGGGCTTTCAGGCAAAGATATGGGAATAGGAATAACAGTTCTTTACTAGGAATATTAAAAATACAAATGTAGTAGTACGAAAAGAGACAAGCAAAAAAAAAAAAAAAATCCTAGAAACACTGACAGAGTCAGAATATGACCTGACACCTTGTTGGTCAGGATGTTGAGAGCAGTCCAAATAAGTCCTCCTGGAGTGACAGATGTGATTCTGTTGGAGTAGAGATGATCTTGTAGAAGGGTCCAATGGTGGCGAGATGGGTCCAGTCTATCTCTGGGAAATCCAGTGGAAAACAGACTCCTTTGGTGTTCTGATTCTCAGGTTTTACCCAGGTAGAAATACTTGGCTCCTCCCACTGAGTGAAGCATCTCACAAGGGGGTGATGTAATTTTATCAGTAATGCAGTGAGCCTTAATGGTCCATTAACAGCAGATATCCCCTGGAGGGCTGTGGAAGAGATAAGGACACTGCCCCACCTGGTTTTAACAGCTGGCCCATTAACACCTCCCCAGCCAGTTTCAGCAGATGGTAATAGAATACACACACAGGTAACTTTGGAGAAGAGCATATGAAGGATCTTTTCTCCATCTGAAAGATAACTTTCCTTAACATGCTTCTGAGTTTATGTCTGTATGTGTTTTTTATTGTTGCATGGAATTTGTATAAAACCAGTGACTAGATGGTCAAGGAGTTGCGTCCTTTTACCTTCAGTAATTGATACTGTGGCAAGTCTCCCCTTTCATGTTGAGATGCCATATGGGTGTGCCTTCACAAAACATATGAGTGTTGCTAGTAAAACTGCTACTGATGAACACACAATGGCTTTTTGCGTTCTTGAGGCGTTGTGAATGCAGACTTTTTGTGTACTAAGGAATATTAATAGAAAGAGTGTGGAATATTTTAACATGCTCAGACATGAATGACATAAGAAGATTCTCCCATGAGTGATGTGTTAATTTATTCTACTTAAAGTACTCTTAAGTTCTTTTTGATCCATTCATTTCCCTCACACCTTCTGCTGGCTGAATGAAATTAGATAATAATAATGTTGAGATACTATCTAAAGGGATGTATCTTACTTAGTATCAGGTGATGAATGCTTCTTTCCCTGAAGGGGATACACTAGCTTCTCTCTTATTTTAAACTTTAAATATTAATTCAAGACAACAGTTCTTCATGTGCATCTATATGCTCACAGATCTTCCAGGTCTTGTGTGTCTACCCAGTAAATTGCTGTATTGCAACTTTTTTCCTCTCTTAAGGAGGTTTAAAGGTTTAAAATGTTAATAATTATCATCTGAAACACACAAAATAACTTTTATTTTCTTTATTCTCTAGCGCAGTTTACAAGAAAATGAGCTAAGAATTTGTGACCAAGTTTTTTTC
This sequence comes from Phylloscopus trochilus trochilus, assembly GCA_016584745.2. Classification (NCBI taxonomy): domain Eukaryota; kingdom Metazoa; phylum Chordata; class Aves; order Passeriformes; family Phylloscopidae; genus Phylloscopus; species Phylloscopus trochilus. The sequence continues at coordinate 64,806,902 of WQNJ02000015.1, read as the reverse complement.
CCCAAGACTTTGATTAGACAGACTTTAGCCCAACATACTTGTCCTTGTGCTATTAAGACATCATTTTAGTGAGGATTTGAGAGAGAATAGTGAAACAGTACAATGGGTGCAAACTCTTTACTTCTCTGTCTTCATAGTCACTTTTATTTTCAGTGTATGTCTAATGTTGAGCTTTGGAAGGTCTAGTGCATGTCTGACAGACCGTGGTGCCTGGGCGGTGTATCCCAAATCTTAAATCTTCCGTGTTGTTTTTTTGTTACTAAGACCATCGCCAGTTCTGTGCGGAAGCAGCAGGCTGCTGTTGTGTTCTCCTGCATCCAGTACCTTCATTCCTGCTGTCCTAGGTCTCTGTATATTGCCTGTCCCCTAGCTGGGCAAGAAGAGACAGTTGGTGTCAGTGTATGGCCTGTTCACATTCAGATGCTCATGGGTGGGCAGGCTGACTACAGAACAGTCAGTGAAATAATGGTTGTAACCTTTCCCCTAATAAGAATAATTCTGAGGGGTCTCTTTGCTAGGCATTTTCTAGACAGATACTAATTTCTTTGAGAGATAAGGAACTTCATGTCTTCTAGTCCTTCTGCATCTCTTGCATTCTGCAATAATTACTCTTTGGTTTTTTTTTGAGGAACTCTTGTCATTTCTTAGCAGCCAAAAGGGGTGATCTTCATATTTGTGTGGTCTGCTGCTGAATGTTTCATAAACAATTGTGTTAGTGTATCTGAAGCTACAAGTAGTATACCGTCATCTTATCTTCCATTCTTAATGAGTCCTTTAACAACTTTCTTGCTATTGCTAGAGCAATTTGTAAACATAGGAATAAAACTTGAGCTACTTATCAGACGACTGAGAGAGAGGGCAAGCTGTCTATGACTTGCTCTAAGATCTTCAGTTGATCCAGTTATAGTCCCAGTCTGGAAACCTGTTCAGGTAAGGTTGACACAGGCAGTTCAGTATGGATAGTTTTTGAAGTACTTTATTTTTGTTTGGCTGGGTGAGTTTTACTATATGAGTCATAATAATACAAAAAATGGGGTCTGCGTCTTATGTGACCTTAGTTAAGAAATAGGTTCCTGGTTTTGCTGTGTTAAAAATGGAAAGGTGATGCGCTTGAATAATTATTATGGTCTTTGCTGGGATTGATATTTTAGATAGTAGACTTATTTTAATGGCACGGTTTGGCTGTTTACAAGGTGTACTATGTTACTACATGTATGCTATACAAGGTGATATTTTTTCAGTTCTTTTATTCTTTCCCTCTGATTTCTTATTAGTGTCTCTGTTATACCTTTGGTGCTCTTTTTCTTGCTCTGAGCAATTTAAATGTTATCATTGTGTTTTTTTCATGCAGCTCACCAAGTCTCATCGGCAGGGTCACATGGTGAAAGTGGATTGGCTGGACAGACTCACCTTTAGAGAAATAGAAATGATCAATGAGGTAAGTCGTTGTACATCATGTTTGGAATTTTAGGGGTTTTATCATGCTAATATGAACCTTCACTTGTTTAAGAGACTTAACTGCTTGGTTTTTTTTTTCTTCAACTGCAAGTGTATATGATAAAGGAAAAAGTAATTCTTTGGAAGCTTAAAGTTGGTATTACTTTAGAAATAATGAGAATCACAGAATAGATTGGTTTGGAAGGGACTTTTAAAAGCCATCTAGTCCAATTCCTCTGCCATGAGCAGGGATATCTTCAGTTGGATCAGGATACTCTGTCTAGGCAGACCTTGAATGTTTTTGGGAATGAGGTTTCTACCATCCCTCTGGACAACCTGTGCCAGTGCCTCAGCAGGCTCACAGTAGTGTCCTCTTTACACCTTGTCTTAAGTGCCTCTCCAGCTCTCCTGCAGGTCCCCTTTAGGCACTGGAAGGGCCTCTAAAAACCCTGGAGCCTCCTCTTCTCCAGTCTGAGCAACCCTAGTTCTCCCAGCCTGTCTCCAGACCAGAGGTACTCCATGCCTTGAGGTGTCTTAGCATCCTCCTGGGCTCCCTCTGTTAGGTCCACATCTTTTTCATGTTGAGGACCCAGAGGTGCATGCAGCTCTGCGGGTGGGGTCTCACAGTGCAGAGAGGTGGAGTCCTCTTCTGCCTACCCTGCTGAGGAGCATTTCAGCAAAGTTTGTTTTGGGGCAGCCAGTGCACATGGCCAGGTTATGTCCGGTGTTTCATCCGGCATGGTACACAGCTGTCTTAGCTGTTTTCAGCTTCAAGTGAACTTGATCATGGAATACAGACTTGATTAATTATTTGGAACAGCTTGGAACAAACACTGTTAGGCATGACTAACTGAGCTCTAGGATTTAGATTATGATGGAAAGCTTTTTAGACATTTGGCCTATTCCTTGGCTTCAGACCTGTTCAACTTTATTTTTTTTTTAACTTTGGGTGCTAAGAAAAGACATTTGTAAGTTTTGAATGAATATTTTTAAAAAGAGAGTAATCTGGTGGCTTAATGCCTAAATGAGATTTTAACCCTCATTGAGCAAAATCAGCTCAAACTGTTTAATTTGTTATACTTGTCTTGCACCAAAGAACTCTGTTTTTTCCTGTGCCCTGACATTTTTTATTGTCTTATTGGTAATTAGAACTTTGAAAGTCAGATTATTTTTTAACTAAAACCTGTGTTTTTATAAGCCTCTATAAATATTTTGATGTTTTTTAGAAATTAGCCTATCATCTTTTTTATCCTTTTTTTTTTCATTTTCTTCCTCTTCACTGACAGTAAAAGTATAGTGAAATAAAAGTTTCTAGACCTGTGCCTTAAACAGAGAACCACTTTGTTTATGGTGGAAAGTCAAGCCATTATGAATGCATTAAATGAACTGATATTACTCATTGCTATACTTCTTTCTTTTTTCTCACACAGATTTTAAAGTTCTAAGCACTTTTTCTAGATAAAGCATTTAAAAAATGCATACATGAGCAAATCTTCCTCTGAAGATAAATAAGCTGCAAAGCTAATCTTGTAGTCTAAGTTTGTTTTGTCTCTTTTATAGTGTTGGCTTAAAAATTTGTTTTTTCTTTATCTTTTGGTTTTTTTTTCTTTGATGTGCATAATGATTTAGAAAAAAAAGCAAACACTAACTATGCAGAGATCATCTGATTATTCTGCATTGCATTTTTTATACCTTTAGCCCACAGCTGGAAGCTGCTGATGAAAACATGTTTTCATCTGTTAAGTGTGAATGTGTATCAAGAAGTGGGAATGTGAGGTATTAAGACTGTCAGGAAGGAGGTGGTGTGTTCTAAAGTAGTTCTATGAAATGATTAACTAAATAATTGCTACAACAACTGATAACCTAATTAATCAGTTACGGCACAAAAGAAGTAGAGTAATTGCTGTACTGAGAATGCTAAAGATTGATGCCCTGCAATAAATGATACACATCTGTGCTGGCTCTTTCCTCAGAGGGAAAAACGAAGCTCCAATTTTATGTACCTGATGATTGAATTCCGTTGCGTCAAGTGTGATGATAAAGAATATGGAATAGTTTACTACGAAAAGGTATGTGCCCTGCAGGCTTTATGGTTGTCTTTAAAAAGCAGCATATGCACCTAAAATGAATGGGTTTTTCTGCTGAGATGAAATATTCTGCTGTAGTAAAGCAGCAGACAGCTGTCAGTGGCAACGGTTTATGTACATAATAAATCAAATAGTACAGATGCAACAAGATTGCAGATGTCAGTCGTTTGTGTAATAGAGTTCGAGATTACAGAATTTAACAAGTGTGAGTGATTAAAAACTTTCTGATTTATAGTTCCTTCAGTCATCCAGCAGTACTTTCCAAGTAGCTGTACGTAAAATTATGACTTAGATCTGAAGGAAATGTACCAGTATTGAGTGGTAACTTTATATAAGATGAGTTATTAAAACTTTGCACTGAGCTCTGCTGGTGAAAATTCTGTAAAATAAATGTAGAAGTTTAGTCTTCCATACTGAAAATGCTGTGGAGTAATTAAGTAAAAAAATTTTGGATTGGAATGTCTTGCATCTTTTCTTGCTGTTTATGAAACAGATCTGCAAAGCAATGCCTTCATGTTTTTCTAAAGTTAAAATTTAATGGGATGAAGGTTTAACAGTGAGCTTAACAGACGTCATGTGGTATTGGAAGGCAAATATCGCACTTAAAATCCTACGTATTGTGGAAAGACCCACTGAGATGGAAAAAGTAGTGTATCTATAATCTGGTTTCAAATAAAATTGTTTCTTAGATTTTTCATCGTGTTTAGATTCATAAGAAGTCAGAAAGTTACTGAATAATGCAGCTTTATTGGAAAGAGAAAGAAGGTAGAAGAAGAAACTGGGGTGCTGTTGAGACCAGAGGCACTGACTTCAAGCAGCGCTTATTCTGAGGATTTTAAAAAGCTTAATTCAGTACACAAAACATTAACATCATGGAAAATGGTTTACAAGTATTTCTGTGTAACTATTACTGGTTGACCAAAAGAACTGTGATCTTAATGAAAAAATCTTGAATAAGTCAGTAAAAAATACAGTAATAAATAGCAAAAAGCAGGATTAAAAAAAAAAAAGGAGAATACATCAGAATCTGCTTCAACTAATTGATATATTGCAAGTTAAGACTTGGGCTATATTGGCTTTCAGAAGTGTTTTCTGAGGGCACTGTTTGGTTGGAGCTTTTTTATGGGTTTTGCCGGGGGGGGAGCAGTTGATTTGATTTTCTTTTTGTGACTTTGTTTTTCTTTTTCTTTAGTTTCCTGGGGAATTTTGGTAGTATGGGTGAAAGTGTATCTTAGGCAGCTGTGTCTAGGTTAGCTGTTTAGCATTTCTTTTTAGGGACTGTAGTTGACAGTGAGACCTCTCCACACATTTCAAATCTTTTTGCCTTTAGAATGGCTTTTTTTGCAGTGTTTCTGTACACTTATTCTAGAAACAGCAATTGTAGAGGACTGTTGCAAAACTATTTTATATTACAAATCACAGTGAAACCTACAATGTGTCAGATTTCCCCATGAACAAAATAAAGTTGTTTACTTCTGTGGAAGTAAAGGAAATACTTGTCTAGAGAGCGTAACAGAATATGATCAAAACACTGAAGCTTTTTACTAACATCTAGCTCTTCACATGAGAACATGCTATACCTTTCACAGGTGCAAATATATGAGCATGTGGCGTTGTGTTCTCTTGGCTCTTTTTTTTTAATAAATGAACATGGCATTCCTAAAGATGACTTTTCTCCCTTACCTCCAGCAACCTACCATTATAGATGAATCATTCCTGATTTACACACACTTCTTTTTTTTCCACTCTTGTGGTTTTATAGATGTGCACGGTACAGGAAAGAAGATTCGGACTCCGAGCATGCATCTTTCTTTAAACAGTTGTTTCTGAAGCATATTAAAAGTGCATGGAACAGAATTACTATGAATTGGCTGCTCTTGTGGAAATGAAGTAATTGCATGTGTAATAGTACATATTAGAGCTATAACTAACTGCAGTTTGAGGGATTTGTTTTTACAAAGTAGCTTTCCAACAAGTTTCTTGACCCTTTTCTGACAGCAGTAGGAAATGGTACATGAATTAGTACCTATTTTCTCAGTATTGTCATGCTTCCAGTTACAGTCTGCAGTCTATGTATTGGGCATCACCAATCCAGTGCACTGAGCATAATGAAGGAAGGTTCTGTTGTCACCTGCCTGTGACCAATAGTCAGAGGGGAGATTACTTGTCACAGTTTTGTTGTTTGACACACATCTGTCTACATGTGTTTAGGAAGTACTAGCCTGTTAAACAGTGACTGATAGGATTTGAGGTTCTTTGACTTGACATTCATTACAATGAAGTGAAAGGGCAGTGTCTCTTGCCATGTTCTGTGTTAACTTCATTTAAATACAGCATTCAAGACGTGAGGGATAGGGTCTGCCAGTAATGACAGCATCAGTTTGGATTCTCCATTTAGGCAGAAATACTGTGTGACTTACCAAGTACAAATAACGCCAGCATTTATCACTAATGTATTTTTGTGCACGTTTCAAGTGAAGCATGTCTTCAGGTAAATGATTGCAATGTTGCATCCAGTTTATTAAAAAGATCAATGAATTTGATTATCAGGGATCTTTTCATGGATTTAAAGAAAGAAGTAGTGTCTACATCATTGCTTGTCTGTCCTTTTTATTTTGGTGGGGAAGATGTTGGTTCATGTTGGTGTTTTTTGGTAAAAGAGTAAGATAAATAGAGCCTCCTTACTTATTTATGCTCTGAAAATGATTTTTGGGCAAGTACAGAGGAATGTTGCTGGTTTGGAAAATTTTGTGGATTGTCTTAAATGAACTCTAATATTTGTATGAAGTCTGACCTTATTGTAGTGAATTGTGTGCAGAGCTCTGTAACACAGCAGTTTAAAGTGAGTTAGTACTGTTTAGTATTGATGTTGCTTTTGTTTCCAGGTGGCAAAATAGCAGATCATCTCAGGTTATGCCTGTGCTAGGAAGTGTTGCAGCCAAGAGGAGCAGATTCACATGAGGGAAGAGGCTGCTGAAGGCCCATTATCTGCACCATGTTCTTGTGATCTGGTCTGTCTTTCATCACAACCACATGGTTGTTGGCATTACAGGATGTCAGGGATTTCTGAGAGTTCCATGATGTGAACTAAAGCTGTCTACATGGGCATGATCAGGAAAGACACTTCAAAAAGGATGCACTTGGCCAAATTCAAGTACTAATTTAGGCACTGGTTTGGTTTACTAAATTTGTATAGTCAGGGTTGTGGTGCTGCACATGTTGCTTTCAAGGTATAATGCAGAATTACAGAAGGGTAGTTAAACAGCTGACATGCTTCACAGGACAGCTAATGTCATTGTGCCTTCTTGAGTATTTCATTAAACAGTCTGTATCAAAATATTCTCTCCTGACACCATAATTTGTCTCACAAATGCTTGGAAAAACTTGATTTCATGGCAAGTTTTAGTTGAGCTTAAGGCTTTATTCTGTTGTGCAGTGAAACACTGGGAATAGGGTTGCTGGTGCTTGAACTGAATAGCTAGAACTTGTCAGCTTCACTCTACAATATGATCTGACTGCATTCAAAGAGTTTAAAATAAACAGTCATTATCATGATTCTTTTGAAATATTCCAAGAGGCTTGCCAGCAATGAGTGTATAAATCATTCTTTTAACATTAGTCTTGGAAAAAAAAACTCCTTAAACTTCATTTATAAACATTTTGACATGACACACTGGAAGGCTTTGCTCTTTTTAGTTTTGTAAGTAAGCAAACTTTAGACAATAGTGCTTTTGTCATTCTCATCCTAATGAGTTTTGAATATTTAGTGTCTGCCACAGAGTTCCAGTTGAAGGGTAAGTGCTCCACTTTTAACCAAACTGAAACCTTTCCTTTTCCAAGTGATATATCTGGTTTGTTGTGGTTTTTTGTTGTTGTTGTTGGTGGTTTTTTTTTCCTTCTCTGGGAAAGATACAGCGATGGGTGTTAATACTGCTTATCCCTAGAGAATCCTTATGGGTCCTGGATACTATAAAGAGTCTGAAAGTTTGTTAGTAGCAAGTTAGTAGTTTGTTGCTACTGAATCCCCTCCTGTGTCAAGTTTTTCATACAGAGTTTTCATGTGAAGGTTCTAAACAGAGAGGAGACTTGTCACTGGGACATTAGAATCTTTTGTTTTTATAAAGGCAAAGTCAGATTGCAGTATTATAGTCGGGAATTGTAAGATAAAGTATTGGTAGATAGAAATCGGTCTGTCATCAGATGTGTTCATGAGAAGAAAGATTTCTCCCACGTGCAACAATTTAATTGTTTTTTATATAATCTGACTCCATGAAACTACCATGACATCAGCATTCAGCCTGGTGAGATGGCAGAGGATTAGTACAATGTGAATGCTGATCTGTCACTGTGACTCCAGACCAGTTCAGTCTACTCTTAGTGATGCAGCATATTTTGTTATTATGGAAATACTTTGATGCTATTATTTCTGTGCAGTGAAGTCAGAGCTAAGTTCATTATTTAGGCAATATGCTTTTAGAGCAGAGATAATGTAAGCAAATGTCATCTATGCCTCTTCAATGTTTGCATGTGTGCTTTTTTTAAAAGACTAATGAGAAAAGCAACCTGCTTATGTTCTGGGGCCGTCACCAGCCAGAGGCAGACTGCATGTTTATTTCCCTTAAGCAGGAAGGATATGTGTTCTTATTACTTTGACTTCTGTTAAAATTGTTACTTTAGAATGGCATTGGACACTAGTAAATGGCATAAAAGTGTCTTTCTGAAGAAGAATTTTAATAATAAGAGATATTTTACTGTAGCCAGCAACATAAAATTTATGTAGGAAAAATTATGTAGGAAAAAGGATGTTTCTTCTGGAAGGCTAATAGCAATTTTAACTCATGTATCTTGTTAGTGACAAATGATTCTTCCCCTTGAAACAACCTCTCCTTTCAAAGTTACCTCTGAAAAATATAAAAGTAAAGTTATCCCAAAGGACATGTGATTGAAAAAGTGGGGAAAAAAAGAGGGTGGGGCAGAAAGAAAGCTGGGTAAGTTACCTCAAAACTTACTTACTGAGGGAAATATTGGTATGTCAAAAATTTTTTATTCTAATCCAGATTTACAGAAAAATAATTGAAAACAGACAAGTATAAATAAAGCAGAGTACATGTTATGCTGAGCTTGTTTTGTTCTGAGTTTGATTGTTTTACTCTGTATTTTAAATTATGTCCTTCCATAGCTGTTATTAATGCATAGTTACCCTTCAGAGATCATGAAACATAAAACCATGCTGCTGTGTGTCTGGAAGACTGAGTTGCTACTTTTGTAATGTGGTGGCAGGCTTTTAATTTTTTTTTTTTTCTTGTGTCTGGTTCAAACAGGAATCTTAGCTTCTCCCTTCCTTATTTAGGCAGCACATATTAGACTCCTAAGCATGTAGAAACTCTGATAGATAGGGTTACATGTATCTTGCTATATTTGTCTGTGTTGAACTTCTAGGAGATATTTTCTGCAACACGGTGGGTTTTTTTTGTAGAAAACTGTTCGGGTTTGGTGGAAATACAGAGCCTGGTTTTGTTTCTCTTCGTGCTTCCAGAAAACACGTGATAATAGTGGCAAATTTCTCTACTCACCTGTGTGTCAGCATAGTAGTGAGCTGTCAGGCTGTGTCTCCTCTGGTGGACTTCCATCTGTCTTGCCACATCATTTGTCATCTGGGGAGAAGACAAACAAGAAAAATTATATGTTTTTTATTCTTTTTTCCCTTAAAACTGTCAGCAGTTGAATCATTCTTCCACTGGAGTAGAGTTCACAATGCATTAATATGATATATTTTTCTTGCTTTTCAATATGTTTTCAACTTTTTGTCATTCAGGATGGTGATGAGTCATCTCCAATTTTAACAAGTCCTGAAATAGTTAAGATTCCAGATCCCCAGATGTCTATGGTAAGCATGCTCTATGTAATGCCATCTGTATTACAGAGTTACTGTTGAACTTTCATGAATATAGATGAAAGCTTGCCATCTTAAATATTTTAAAATTCCAGTGGAAAGATATATTTAACCAGTTGACAAGTATCAGTGGGTTTGAATTTTATATATATATATTTTTCTATTTCTGCTGGTGCTAGATTAAAATACAAGGATTGATTTAATGTTTATGTTCACCTCCTCCTTTCCATGCCTAATGTGCTTGCTTCTGAGGTGTAAAAAAGCAGAGAAGGAGGGTTGTTGACAAAAGAGGTCAGAGGGTGGGAAGATAAGAGGGAGCTGAAGAAGAGGAATGTAGAATTTAGAGACTGGTGCAGTAACTCTTGGTCACTTCCTCTGTTAAAATATTTTCTCCCTACACTCTCTTGTATGTTGTCTTTCATGTAGACAGTGCCTAAGTACAGTTCTAGAAAAGATTTCCATTATTGTGGATGCCAATTCAGTGGGACTGGTATTGGCAGCTTTGGGAACCTTAATGTAAGTGGGCTTGTACTGGCAACACTGTTTGAGCACCATGTAATCTAACACTGCAATAGCAAGTCTGACAATGCTGGAAACTGCCTTGGCTGCTGAAAACTCGTTGGCACTGTGGCTCCTATTGTGGCTCCTACTGTTGCTAACATGGTATTAACAGTGGGACAAGTTTTTGAGATGTTTTTTCTTGCATACAAAGCTTTATGTAGCAAACATCATTCTAAAGGGTTTATGAAGTGCCTGGCACGTTTGAGTGCTGTCAATCATGGATGTGTTGACTGAAACGCTTACATTTTGCAGCAATTCACTGAAGGGCAAGGTAGGGTTTGTTAAGTCGTAAACTGAAACAGACCCTCAAAACTCCCAACAACCCTACGCATATTGTTAAAGGAGTTTTTTTGTAAAACAAACAAACAAGCCAGAAGATGCTGTACTTTCAGATTTGAATTTTCATTGCCATGCATTTTTCAAGAGACTGGTGAGTCTTTGCTGGATGGTTTTGTTTGAATAGCAATTTTCTCTGAAATTTAGTATTTATAAATACTGACTTACTCTCTGCGTTTAGGAGAACTTAGTAGAAAGCAAACATCACAAACTTGCTCGAAGTTTAAGAAGTGGACCTTCTGATCATGACCTGAAGCCTAATGCAACTACACGAGACCAGCTTAATGTAAGTCAGTTATACATAATGGATAAGTTTAATTTTATTAGGTAGATTGGTAATAATATATGGTGACAGTTATGGGAAAATACAGTTAATTTTAGTTTATAGAAAATCATGAATGAAATGTTTCAGAGTGCTTAGTTAGATGGGCCCAACTTAGGAAGGAACACAAGGTGCTTGTTCATTTATTTTAATCATTTAGGTAGGTTTAAGAATGTGTATTTTGTGCATGTCATGTAGGTTTGAATGGTACACTTAAAGCAACTGTGTTTGCCTGCCCTGTCAGTTCAAAGCAAGCATGTAACTGATGAGCATCACCGTGATGCCATAGCATTGTGTTATTGGAAAGCTTTTTTCTTTTTTTCTCTAGCTATTTCTGTGTTGTCAGTGTTCTGCTTTCTCACAGTATACTTTGTTAACTTGTTGATTATGCCTGTTCACGTTTTTAAACTCACTTTCTGATTGTGTATCAAATAGATCATAGTGAGTTATCCACCAACAAAGCAACTAACGTATGAGGAACAGGATTTGGTGTGGAAATTCAGATATTACCTTACTCATCAGGAGAAGGTAAGTTGAGTTGTTGAATGGTTTGGGCTGGAAGGGACCTTGTGACTTAAATCAGTAAACTTTTCCAGGTGTGTGCTTATATAAATATAACCTGAATCTAGTTCTACCTTTGTGTGAGATATTAATTTTTGAAATAATTTCTTTTGGCTAGCTTTTTACTGATGAGTTCTCCAATCTCCTATTTAGGCCTTGACAAAGTTCCTGAAGTGTGTCAACTGGGATCTACCACAAGAGGCAAAGCAAGCACTGGAGCTGCTGGGCAAATGGAAACCCATGGATGTGGAAGACTCTCTGGAACTTTTGTCATCCCACTTCACCAATCCAACCGTGCGGCGCTATGCTGTTGCCAGGCTTCAGCAGGCTGATGATGAGGTATTCACTGGTCTGTGGGTACATGGAAAAGTCAGCTGATCTCAGGATTTTTACTCTTGATTGAGTTCTTGAAATGATTGCTACTTTTTATGACATTTTAGTGAATATTGGTAAAGGAGAACAAAAGATAATTCACTGTATTGCTATTTATTGTAAGGTTTTAGGGGAGCAGTCTTCATATTAAGTGTCACACATTGATAATTGTCTTAGCATGAACAGCCAGTAGTAGCTGGTTTTGTTAAACAAGGTTAAAACAGCAGTATGCTCTCACCAAAAACGGGTGATAAATTTTGAATGTTAACCTGCGGAAGTGCTCTGAACTTAAATAGTCAATGGAAGGATTTTCAGCAGATTTTTCTGTTGAATTGAAGCAGTATATCATAATACTGTCTTGCTAAAGAAAATGATTAGAAGATTATCTGTGGAAATGAGGTCTTTCTAATTGTATACTGATTAGAATGAGTTGAGCTGTGGTTATGAATAGAGTCCACTTAATAGAATCTAATATGTTAAATATCAGTGATTTATATATTTTATTTTGACAATAAAAAAAAAGCAAACTCAGTTTTGAATGTGTTAACATAATTTTTCAATCTTTGGCAATCAATAGAATTTAAAATAGGGAGTATAAATATGTCATATTATTTCAAGCCTACTTCAGTAGCCTAGGTCAAAGCATTTTTAATGATTTGACATTAAAAATGTACCTTTTGCAAAGTACTGGAAGGTGACTAAACAGAAAAAGTTGAACAATAAAGGCAAGTCGATTTTAAACACCAGGTGGTTAAAATTATGTTCTTCAATCTAAAACAGATTAGATATGTGTTTTTTCTCTTGGATCCCTAGCTACACAAAGGATAAAAAAAATAGTCCATAAGAGGAGAATCTTCATTCTTGATACCATAGTCCAGATTTTATGCTTGAATTTTCAGTTTTCCTCTTGTGAGACACAAATTGAAAGCTTTTTTCTGGATGCGGGAAGCAATTAGTGCAGCTCCACTAAAGAGAATTTTAGAGTAGTAATTGCACTTGAATATTCACTAAATTAGCACGTCCTGTCTTCGAGTAACAAAGAATAGTAGAATCACAATTCAGTATCTTTTGGGAGTCAAACTTCACACAACATCAGTGTTGCTATGGTATATTGCTTGTTTAGGGAGAACTCAGTTTCTGTGGTTCTCAGTTCTGTGTTATTAGAGGTCACTAAATCCTGACTAAGTTTGTCTGTAAATTTGAATTTTTTAAACAGAAGAAGTTCTACTTTTCTTTGACTGACACCCTAGTTTCACTTGGATTTTTTTTCCTCCATAAGGATTTGCTGATGTACCTGCTGCAATTAGTTCAAGCATTGAAATACGAAAATTTTGATGACATAAAGAATGGCCTGGAGCCTAGCAAGAGGGACAGTCAAGGTTCCATGTCAGAAACTATGACAACATCTGGATCTAACGCTCCAGAAATAGACAGGTAAGAAGCTTAGACTTCAAGCAGAAAGGCAGAAACATGTAAAATTCTTGAAGTTATATGAAGTTCCACTTCCCATTTTCATCAGAGAGTGTGACTCTTAACTAAAGTCCAATCAATTTGAAGTGGAAAGAAATTTTCATCCTGCTTCTGCAAAAGATGTGTAGGGGGAGACTTGTAGATGCATACTTCTTATACTTGCAGGAATCCAAAAGAAAGACTGAGGTAGCTAATGAAGTATTAAGCAAAGTGCAAATGAATTTGGTAACCAAACTCTTCTGTGAATGTTTGTTACAGATTTTCAGGATTTTCAGTCTTAAGCTTCTAATGACTTGTAACATGAGGGGGTACTTTTTGTGTTACCGTTCTATGGCTTTTCATTGATCTTTCTGCGAAGCTGTAAAAGCAGGTGTGGTGGGAAGGGTGGTATATTTTGAGGTTGCAATGGTACTTAGATCTTAGGAGAGCTATTTAATTACTTTCTTTCAGGTAAATGTACCATCTGAAAACTTCGCCTTGCAGAATAAGCATTTGTCTACTTCGTTAGGTGTAGTTGCATTCCAAAGACTAGTGCTTGCAGGTGTTAGGTAGTAGCAGTCTTATCTTAGATCATTTGAGAAAGCTCCTGAAAATGCAGATTTCTTGAATTCCTGTCTATGTCTGCTTATTTTGTGTGGAAGATGTAAAAAAATGCAAAGTTTGTTTAAGTGAATGTCCTTCACAGGCATAAACTGTATATCTCTCCAGGCGCAGATTTTTGCTGTTTTCAGGAACTGCAGCTGTCAAAGTTGCTGTTCGTGCAGTTTGTTCTGAAGTAGTATTGGGATGCTACCTTCAAAGACTCTTCTCTTCCAGTTTTCTGAATTTATGATTCTGTGGAAGTGAAATTCAGTGTGATTTCTGTGTATGCTCCCTGGCCCTTAAGCAAGAACTTTGAATCATGCCAATTATGTGCTTTCCTTTGTGCAGTTCCCAGATTATGAGTCCTATTCCACCTGTTTCCTCTCCACCTCTTACTTCTAAGACAAAAGAGCTTGCAGAAAATGAAAACCTTGATGTAAGTCACACAATTTACTTTATATTTATTGTACTTTTCCATTGAGATGGTGCTGTTTCTTGCTTTTTTTTGTGAATATTTGGATCCTTTTGGGTGTATCTTACTGAATATTTAAAGTGCTCAGAGAATATCTATTTAAAGTAAATCCTAAGAAAATAGCAATAGCTCAACTGATTTTTTTTTTACAGAGCATCTATTTATATACATGATCACCGTATCCAAAATTGGGGGACTAGAAATTGAATTCTTTGTGAAATTAAAGTACTCTTCTGTAAAGGTGAAAAATATTATGTGATAGCAAAGGCTATCAAATACTGATTAGACATTGACAACTACATGTTCAAGGTGTTCTAAAACAGTCTTTTAAGAGAACTAGTTACCCAAATATTTCAGTCTCTGCAAGTTGTTCTTTCTGTAGCTGTATTCTTTGGCACGTCATCTTTTTTGAACCTAAGTGAGACACTGTGTTGATTTACTTTAGCCATGGACTATGTTCAGTTTATGCCAGAAGTAGACAAGTAATAGGAATAGGATGGAGGAAGAGAAAGATAGAAGGTCTTTACATTTTGAAGGAATCTGATTTTAATCTGGTATGCAGATTAATTGGTCTTTGAACTAAAGATCCATTCCTTGTTGCAAATTGTCCTATTTGAATCTTAATACTGCATAGACAGTAAGCCTCAAATTGAGCATATCAGTAAAGATTACACAGATTTCTTGCTACCTGGACTATTAAACCTGAAAGCAGCAGCTATATGCTGTGTAGTCCATACAAAATTGTTTTCTTGAAAAGCAGAACATCTTCAAGAGGTTAGATGCTCTTGGATACAAAGCATCTCTTTGGGGGTTGAAAGTTATGGCATTTACAGCAAGATGTAAATCCGTAGGAGGAAAAAGTAATATATTAGAAATTACATTGAAAGTTTCTTTTTGGAGAACATCATGTGCTTTTTATATATTGGTAAATATATTACTGGAGTAGCAGACTTTTTACTTTTAGTGGTGTTGTTGGACTTAAAGGAATGTTTAGATTAATGTGATTTAAATATTAGGTTGGATTGGATTCAGACTTTAGAAAGTAATATCTCTCTCACAGCTCTTATATTTACTTGGTGTTTTTCCTCTTTGTCTCTCTCTCAGATGCTTAGATTTCTTTATAACTTTTTTTTTTTCTTAAATGCTTTTCAGCAAGACCTTTGCACTTTCTTGATATCACGGGCATGCAAAAATTCCACGTTGGCAAACTACTTGTACTGGTATGTTAGAAACTGTTTATTTATACTGTATCAACATGCAATTGAAACTAAAGCTATAATTCCCAGTAGATGCTTACCAAAAGAGGACCTGTCTTGAGAGCTCCAGAATCTCAACTTTTCTCAGGGTAAAGTAGTAGACTTTAAAACAATATGCATTTGAACATACTAATTTATAAATGGAGATTTATAAAATGCAGAAATGTGCTTTACTGTTAGACAAAAGAAGGTGATGTCCAGGACATTAGGTACAGTGTCAAAAAAAGCAGCCTAACTATGTTAAAAGTTGTCATTCAAGTTACTTATGGTGTTATTTGGGGAGGAGATTAAGTTCACCTTTGCTCTGCTTTACTGTCTGTGTGGTTGTAATTTTTGTACTTACAATGTTTGACACTGTTGGCTGGAATATTGAAGTTATGCACTTAAATATTAATCAAAGGTGTATGTTATGAGGATCCATAAAGCAGTATTTTTTTGTTGTAACCTAATTTTAGTTTTGTTCCGTTTATGGTTATGAGCACAGACAAAATATCATTGCACATATATGCGTTCTTAAGGGGAATTTTGGTTGTAAATATTAGTTCACCTATACTGTAGAGAGATAGGATTGCTCTAGCTTAGGATCTTGTCTCAGCTCAGTGGCTTAAAGAGTAAAATTTGATGCCTAAAAAGTAATCTGCAAGCCTTCTGAACAAGCATTTTCAGGTAAGAATTTTCTCATTTGTAGCAAGCTGAGATGAGTAGAGCTGTACTTTGTGAAAGTGTATGTTTCTGTGTGTATTAATGTACAAACATCTGCATATGCACAACACTTACAGCTATTTACTTGTATATACACATGTGTTTTAAAAGCAAGACCTTAGGTGCCTTTTGCATGGCTAAAACTGTCATACAATTCTCGTCTGTAACCTTTGTAGCTGCTTCAAATAACTAAAAATACTAATGCATATGATCATATTTTAGTGTGCTGAGCATTAAACACAGATAAGCTGTGAATTGAGAACTAAGTGTGATATGTGGTGTAAACATAGCAATGTTTTTATGAAATTCTTACAAGAAACCTATAAACTATGCTGAAAGATTCCATTTATAACTTCCTGAGTTTTATTGTGTAATTATTTTCAGTAGGTTGAATTTTAAGTTACTTAACTGAATGACTTACGTACATTTGCAAGCAGTAGTTACTTCTGTTGCAGTGGCTAAAGATAATGATCGGCCTCATTAAAAATTACTATTAAATGTAAATGGTTAAGATAATTGCAGGCTGAATTGGTGTGAATAGAAACCAAGTGCTTGACCTAATCAAATAGTCTTCATTAATATAAATGTTGGTAACTTAGCTTATTTCTATCAGGTTGGTAGAAACTGTTCTCTTATATTTCAGCAACATCTCAGACACTCGCTCTATAGAAAGTTTAAATATCCATAACTCTGTGAAGTTTTTGACTTATGACTTAAAAAAATAAGTTCAACAAAACAAGTAAGAAAATTCCACCAAGCCAAAAACCCTAGTCAATTTATTCTTTGTTTTCTTTCCAGACATCTTAATTCCTCTGTGACAAAATACAAATGCTGCAGCCACTGTTTGAGCTGACATAGCCATAAATCCTCATGGCTTCTGATCAATTGTATGTTTCAACTATCCAGATGCAGCATGCAGCTAAAATTATCAGTGGAAAAATACAATAACCCTTGAAAATGAAACTTTCTGCTCAGTCACTTGTCACTCTAAAGCTATCCTATCCTTTAGCAGTGGCCTCAGAAGTCAGTGCTACTGCTTTTTCTGTTTCTTCTTTGGACAGATGAGACACCTAACCAAGTACGAAACACTGCTCTTATTCTTTGTTTCAAGATAGCTTTGAGAAACTATCCAGGGCTTTTTAGCAAATGGAAAATAGCACGTTTCAATTCATTATTTCCTCCTTTTCCTTTAGGCTGAGGTGCGCAGACTGTGGAATTTTATACAGACATTCGTGAGAGAATAGTCTAGAATGCTGCATTAGCAAGGCTCTAGAACGGATCTTATTTACAGATTTCATTTGGGTTGTACACGTGGAATATATATGCCTTATTATAGTTATGTAATATATTGTATATTTATAAACAAGACTGCTTAAATCTGATCATCAGCAAATGACAGATCTCTAGTCTTGTCTCACAATTATTCTGTCACAAAGAGATTCTCCATAAGTATATAAGGAAGGTGTAATTCTTGCTGACAGTGTAATGTCCAAGAGAATGTCTTGAATTAGTCACTTTTGAATCCAAATGCAGTGTTTGAAAATTTACCGATACGCTAATTTCTTCCTTTTTTTAATACTGTTTATTATAAGATTTTTATTTATATATGTTTGTTACATGTTTTTGCTGGGTAGTACTAGGAGATACATTGACTAGCAGAAAGAAAATATGTACATAGCTTTCAATAAATAGCTACTTTTTGCTTGTCAGTGCTGCAAGTAGAAATTTAGACAAAAGC
This sequence comes from Phylloscopus trochilus trochilus, assembly GCA_016584745.2. Taxonomy (NCBI): domain Eukaryota; kingdom Metazoa; phylum Chordata; class Aves; order Passeriformes; family Phylloscopidae; genus Phylloscopus; species Phylloscopus trochilus. The sequence goes on along the minus strand of WQNJ02000015.1, from coordinate 64,789,113 downwards.
GTTCCAAATGACTGCTTAACATCAAAGTAAATTTTCAGTGTCAGTGTTGCAGATTGTACTATTAAGTTTTGTGTCCAGTTCATAATTTTAGAAATGGAAACTGCCATGTAGACTCTGCGGAGCTGCTTTAGGACCAATACCTTTTCTTCCACCATTTCTACTGGTAAAATAGGGAGCAGGTAGGGGGCGATTCTCCTTGTATTGTAGGTGCTCTTGAATAGCCAGTTTGCAGCCACTAAATTATGTAGTTGGTTTGTATTACAGTGGAAAACATGCTCAGTTGTACTTCCTGGCCAGAGTGTTCATATGATTTGGACTTCATGTGTGTCCTCTTTTAGTGATGACCCTTCGCCGTAAGTGAAAAACCACAGGCACTTTGATAGGCTCTCCTGATCCAAATGGAATTGGGATCTATGCGGTTTTAAGAGTTCAGCTGTTGATTGAACTAAAGATTTCAAAGATCGTTTTCATTTTTAGTTCCAAGTCTGTAATACAGGGCTACTGTGTTTCACTCAAATCATGCAGCTCCAAGAGTATGGTATAACTTGGGTTGTTTTTATGCTGCAGGTATGTAATAGTGGAGTGTGAAGACCAAGATACTCAGCAGAGGGATCCTAAGACTCATGAAATGTACTTAAATGTGATGAGAAGATTCAGTCAGGCTTTGCTGAAGGTAATGCCTCTGTGTGAGGAAGTCCATAATGGTTTGGGATAATCAAAAAGGTGCAGGTGTCTAAGAGGATGAGTTTGGGTTTTTTGTGTATGTATGTCACGTGCATTAAAACTGTATAAAATCTTCCACTTCTGCTTGAATTTTCAATTTGTAGTAAGCTGAAGAAACTGCTGAAAAGGAAAAGAACATAAAGAGAAAATTCTTTTCTTCTCTTTTGTTGCTTGCTCCTGTTAGTAGCATACTGATTCTAAAATACTCTGCCTTAAACTGGGTCTAAAACTTTTTAAAAGCCTTGTGTAATCAATGTGGTTTATTTACTATTTATTTATTGTAAACTCTTGTTCCTTAAAGTGCAAGTGGAGAGACCGATCTGGAACTCTGAAACAGCACTTGCTGTTCTGTGTGTCGGCAGCAGAGGGTGCTGGAGCAGCGGGAAAAAAAAACCCCTAAAACAGTTGGAAAAACGTCTGTGAATTGGAAGTTTTACTATATAGCAGATATGCAGTCTTTCCAGATTTTCATGTATCTCACACTTAATATATTATTTCCAGTTTTAGTGGGGGTTTACTTGAATCTGACTCTTGTGCTTCAAAAGAGTGTTCTGCAGTTTTCTTTACTAACTTACTTTGGGTGAATTGGTTTGTCATGCATGACTTTCACCACTGAAATTGTTGAAGCAAATTGAAGTACACTGTTAGGTCAGATAATTGATTGCCAGCTACAGTGACTATGATTGTGTTTTACAGAAAATACCTTTTGAATTGACAGGAAATTGATCATTATTCACTTAACCTCTTAATAGCCCATAGGTCTAAGAACAAATGAATGATTTCTAGATAAAATAATTATGGAATGAGGAATTAATTCTGTTTCTTTTCATTCTCTCAGGGTGATAAGTCTGTCAGAGTTATGCGCTCGCTTTTGGCAGCCCAGCAGACATTTGTAGATCGGTTGGTTCATGTAATGAAGGCGGTGCAGCGTGAAAGTGGGAATCGTAAGAAAAAGGTAACTAAGAGATTGGAAGGCCAGTCTGTGGCTTAAATTTGGCAATGGGTAGGAATGTTAGCCTTTCATTAAAGTCTGTAATACTAAGATCTATAACAGATATCCATCCTTCTGTAATAATTTTGGATTACTGTGAACAAACGTTGGAAAGGTTTTGATAGTTCAAAGTTCCAAAGTGTGTTCAAAGTTTGTAGCTAAAAAACAGAAGAGGCCCTTGAGAACACTCGTGGGGTGTTTTGGCCAAAGAAAGATACAAGAATAATTAAATAGTTGATGATATCACTGAACATGTATGTGAGAGAGTATCGGGTTATAGTCATGTGAGTGATATGCCAGGATAGATAGTGAAAATCAGTTAGCAGCGAGGTTCCATTTATTCTGAGAGCAGCAAAGCTGTTTTCTAAAAGGTATGTGTTTATCAGAACTCTGCTTTCTCTTGGGTCTTGAGGAAAAGGCTTTCTATTATATGTTTTAAGAAGCCTTGTCCTTCTTTGCTGAAGTGTTTTAAGTGCACCTGACAGGTGAGTATGGGAAAGAAAGTGGAAATGGCACAGGGATTTCTGTTTGTGCATAACCTTTTCCTTTGACACACATCATTAAACATGGGGTTTTCAGTGCGATGGTTTCTTTAAATGCGTGGCATATATTTATGCAGAAAAATAAAGCACTCACTAACAAAAAGTGAGGCAACTTATTCTGTGTATCAGTAATAAAGGCTAAAAAAGAGAATTCTTCAATTTGTAAGGATCTGTTTCCTGCTTGTGCATTGGTAGTGTTCAGTTGTATATTCTTTTAAGAAATTTCTGTAAAACTAAGAAACACACAGCTTTTACTTTTAGATTGCAATCTAGCTAGCAGCAATTAACCACTAGAACTATTTATAACAGTTGTGGGCCTCCTTGGTGTCTGTGTCTGTTATATTCAGCAAGGGAAAAGGCTAGAGACTTTAATGTATTTGACCATTATTATATAGTACACCAAGTGTAAAGTACTCAAAAATGGATGGATTTTGTGTTTCTGATAACTACAGGTGTAGGAATGTTGAGCAAGTCTGGAAATCAGATCAGTGCAAGCTATAGGCCATTTGGTTCCTTGGTGGTAGGGAATTTCTTGGTGGAATTGAGAGATAAAAAGTTTCTGAGTTGGATTTGAATCAATTTCTGAAACATAACTAACATTTAATTTTGGTATGGAAAAACAAATCATCCTGTGCTTTGTGCAGTCAATTTAGAAATTCAGTTTTTAAGACTATTATATCTGGAACTTAGAAAATTGCTTGACTATACTAACACTAGGTGGAATATCTCCTTTGTTATTCAAATTACTGCAGATAGAGAGTTTTTATTTTCCTGGATTATATGAGTGAAACCTTGATGCTTTATTCAGATAAAGAATTGAATAAATTGAATATTTGTTAGTAATGCATCCTTTGTCTATGGACTTCATATATACCTAGTACGTGTTTTATGTTTTGTGATGTTTCTTTCTTAAACAAATTTTTATTCTTTTAGAATGAGAGGCTTCAGGCCTTGTTAGCAGATAATGAAAAGATGAATTTAGCAGATATGGAACTTATTCCACTTCCTCTGGAACCTCAGGTGAAAATTAAAGGAATAATCCCTGAAAAAGCCACACTCTTCAAGGTAAATGAGAGCTTCTGAATAGCTGAAATACAAACAAAATATTGTGAGTCCTAAGCTTAGAAACATCAGTTGAAAGATTTAAAGGGATGGACATAGTCAAGGCAAAATGCAACTGTAGCATGCTCTTAAAGTGGTTAAACAACTCCTTACTTTATTTTGTTTTTCAACTTAAATTTTTAAAGCAGCTTTTATAAGAGTGATATAGATTATGAAGTTCAGAATTTCCCAGAATTTTGTACCTGTGTTCAACAGAAGTACCACTTTAAGATCAAGATCATGCAAATGAATGCAGGTGTGCTGTGTCTCATTTGGATCTGTGGGTCTATTCCATTGCTTAATAAAGCTTAAGTTCATAGAGAATGGAAAGCACTGTGGTGGTCCATTTCATGCAGTTGCAGTCATCTGACAGGTAAATCCTGTATCCCTATGGTTGGTAATTTCTGAAACCAAACTGCAGCAGCTGCTTGTGACTATAAAACAGCTGATACACTGTTGAAAGGGCTGGGGTTATTTTGCTTATTTTACTGTTTGAAATGTAAGTTAATGCTTTTAGTGTAAGTTATTACCTGTGCTCAGTGGTGTTGGACCATTTTATAAATTTGTGATCAGTTCTTCTAGGTGACTGCAATCTAATTTTAGGATGACCAAAATTTGCTGTGCAAATCAGGCCTATGTCAAGGAAGCCTTTGTCTGCCAGTGAAAAAATTCATCCAGGCTGCTGTGACAGCAAGTGTTAAATCTGTCATCTTAAATAGGTCCTAGATTTATTATGCATGGTAGTTTCATCAGACTCCTTGTTGACTGTGTTGTAATTTGAGTTTACTTAAAATCAGAGATTAATACTTTTTGCATAGTTTTCTACCAGTTTTAGCTTGTGTCTTTCTATATCAAGTTAGGTCCTTTGAAGCATAGGCTTCTGCAGTTGCATGCTCATGCACCTTTGGTTGGAGGAAACATTGAAAAGATTTTTGTCAGTAAAGCAGAACTTTTGTAAACTCAAATCGTCATTTTGTGTGAGTATGATTTAAGAGGTGAGGAAAGAATGTGGAGAAGAAGATTGCTGGGACAGCAACTAAATGTTTCCTATCAATAATAATAGCTGAAGTTCTTCAAGACAAAACTCAAGGCAATTTTTACATATTGGTCTTCTGTAGCTATGCAAAAAATGTAGGATCAAAAATGTGAGATGTAACTTGTTTCAAAATCGGAGATTCTTTTTCTTCTCCTTATTTTGACAGCTTACATATTTCCATTTAATATCTCATTCTAGGCTGTGGGATAAAAAACAAAACAGACTTACAAAGGGAAGAATTACTAATTTTTGGTGCCCTTGAACATCACATTAGCTTTTGTAGGACTACGTAAAGAATAATTTTGCCTTTACTTGTAGAACTTAATAATTTTGCTGTATTAATTTGAAAATCTAATCTAACTGCTCAAGATCAATCTCTGTACTTTGATTGTTTTTGTTTAGTAGGCTGTGGAGGGAAGTGACTTGGTCAGTTGCAATAGATTATGTCATACATGTACGTAATTGATCCCCTTTGAGCCATTTTACATGGAAAAATTGCAAACAATTAAATGAGCTTTCTCAAACAATAATGTAAAAAGGCGCTTTTGCTAAATAGATCAACAAAGGAATTAATTGTTTAAGATGATTTGCCCCTAGGAATTCTCTGTTGCTTATCCTAGAATTGTGTCGCTTTTTTGAGCTCATCAGTTTAAATTTGTTTTGTTGTGACCTTTTGCATAGTGCTTCCTTGTAGATTGGAATGACATGCGCTCAGAAAAAAATTGAATACTTCTGTCCTTTCCTCTTTTGCTGCTGTGGGGTGCAGGGAGGGAGAATATATCCTTGATAAAAAAGGAAGGAAAGCATTAAGATATTTTTATTTTTAAGATACAGTTACACTTTAGGTAATTTGAATATTACAGTCTAAACTATTAAGGCAACGCAAATATAATGCAAAGATTGTATTCCTTAGCTCCATTGTAGCAATGTGTTTATAGCACTGCTGTGAACCAGCTTAGGAGAATATTTCCTTTTCCAGAGTGCCTTAATGCCTGCTCAGTTATTCTTCAAGACAGAAGATGGAGGCAAATATCCTGTAATTTTTAAGCATGGCGATGATTTACGACAAGATCAACTTATTCTTCAGATTATTTCACTCATGGATAAGGTGAGAATTATTAATCTACATCATTGTCTTTCTGTTTTCTTGATTTTTCTTGTCAAAAGCAAGACTGTTAAACACTGTTAATGCAGCTAATATTGCTAATAATCCCAGAGTTCTGAGATCTCTAGCTGGCTTTTTTTCTTTTCTATATAGACGTTCAATTACCCCATGAAGATTAAGAAAAAAGAATGAAGAATTGCCAAACAGGCTGCCGCTCGTTATCAGTTTCAGTAAAGAACAGTGTATTCATCTTTGCTTTTGTATATTGTTTTTTTTCCAGCTGTTAAGGAAAGAGAATCTGGATTTGAAGCTGACACCCTATAAAGTGCTGGCAACTAGTACAAAACATGGTATGAATACATTTATTTCCTAAAAATACAGTATGGAGAAGAATCTCCTCTCTGTGTTCTTAGTGTGTAAGAAAATCTTGTTAGAGTGTAAGACGTGGAATTAAACAATCTGAATATCCACAGTGTTCCATAGCTGACTCAAATATCTTCATAAAAAGGCCTGGTCTGGATTTAGGAGTATGTGAAAATCAGCAGTTATCAGTCTTTGCTGCTGGCTTTATTATGAATAAATAGCTTAACACTCCTATTTAGAGATCTTTGTATGAAATGGAGAAAACCAAAAAATTTTCGATAGATTCTGGTTAAATACTTAGCCATCAATGTACTTTCTCTCATCTTGAAAACTTGTAAAAATACACTTTTGTAAGTTATTTTGGTGTTGATGGCAAGTTGTTTTAAAAGTATTAAAGGCAGGAGATTGGAAAATGGGACAAAAAATGTGGGGTTTTTTGTTTTGTTTTTTTTTTTTTTTCCTATGAGCAGTTGAATGACTGTGTATCATTTCTGTCCATTCATAAACATTTATTACAGAGTAACTTGAAAGTTCTGTGCATTGGAGATTTTCTTTTTTGGCTGTTTTCTGTCTTAGGCTTCATGCAGTTTATTCCATCAGTACCAGTTGCAGAAGTTCTTGCTACTGAGGAAACTATACAGGTACATGATGAGGGGGTTGTAAATTGTCTTCTGATCAAACAGTGTAAGCTGAAGGCTTAGATCTTGTGCAAAATTCTCTTAGTCTCTCAGCTGATTTTTTGATCTGTTAGAAAACAAGCTGGAAACATTGGGGGTTATTACAGCAGATGTTTAAAAAGCATCTTTAAAAAGATGTTTAAAAAGGCATTATATATGTAAAAATACCTTTATGGTATCATACACCTATATGTGTTCAAAAAAAAAAAAAAAATATATATATATATATATGACCGCTTGAGTATCTCAAGTTCCGAAAGTAGCACTATTTAAATAAGTTAGAGTGGAGTTTTGTTATGATATTGAAAGCCTGGCTTTGCTGTAACGATGAATAGAAGATACCTGACACTTTTTGCTGCATATTTTGTTTTAAAGTGTTTGTCTTTTATTCATTTGACCTTGTCAAAGTATTTTTTATTAGTTCTTTTCTTTCTTCAATGAAACAACTAAATAATTCGTTCATATAATTTTTGAAGCCTGTTTCCATTCATTCATGTAATTTCTGAAGCCTGTTTCCCTTCAATAGCGGATGTATAGGTACTGTAACTTGTTTTGTTTGAAATTTTCTTAGTTCTCATGGATTTGAATGGGGACATATGACTGAATAGTTGCACACAACTCACACTGGTTTCAAGCACAGTACACAAGCTAGGTAGCATAGCTCACCTGGTTGAGATAAATATAGCTGGATAAAAACATATCAAATTGCTGTATGATTTCTGTAGCTAATACAATTTTTTAATGAAAATAAAGCATATTTATTTGGTTTTGATTTGCCACAGTAGCTTTTTTCCTTTTTTGTAGATGATACTGAAATTTGCAAATTTTGTAGGTCAGTAACTGTGAGCCAAAGCAAACTGTCTCTCATCTCCTATAAACTACATATGTTTAAAATACAAAGATTTAAACTGTTTACAATTTTTCATTATCATTTGCTTAACAAATAAGCTTACCAAATAGTTATCACATAAAAAAATGCTTATCATTAATCAGTGACCAGCATCAAGTTACATAAATTGGTTTTTTTTAGCTTTAGCTCCACAGAGGTTGTGATAAGGTACATCTGCACAGTCAATAATTGTATAGATTATAAAGTGCTTTCTCAACAATCCTTCGTAATCTTAGAAGTGTACTATTCATAATTTAGTCCATTGCATGTTTTTATAAAATAATATGTGTAGAAATGCCTGTGAAACTGTTATTTTTTAATTACTTAAAAAATCATATTCCGACTGGAAATAGATGCCCTATTGTTTCAATTGCTATGCAGGCATAAGGAGCAGTTATTCCTGTGAAGAATTATTAATCAAAATAGTGCACCAAAAGAGTGAGATTTCCTGTGCTGAGACATGATAAAATAAGTGGGCATCATAGGCCAAGGAAATGAAAAATAATTGAACACTTTTAGGCGTTGTGGAAGGTTTACTCTTTTTGGAAATGTTCATTTTGGATTTCACAGGTGTTCTAGTAAAGATGAGCACTGTATAACTACTACATTTATTACTGAAAAGATTAAGTAAAGATTACAGTGCTGCCTGGTGAAACACAGATCTGCAGGAAAGAAAAAAATGTTTTGGTGTTTCAGTGTTACTTACCTTCTGTCAACAACCTTAAAATTACAGTTCTTGTTTTAGAAGTTCATTTACATAAATGTCTTTGGTTTTCATTATGATTTTAGTAACTCATGCCATCCAGGGGACTACCGCGCTCCTCTTCCAGTGCTTCCTTAGGTTGTGCTTACTGGAAGAAACTTTGCTTAGGTTTGGATATAATGGAGTTTTCTCTTACTCAAGAAGATGAACATTTTTTTCTGGCAGATGGAAGGATTGTTTGGCCCTGTCCATGTTTCACAGGAAATTCGAATTTTCCATTTGATGACTTAGGTTTTTTTTCTTTTTAAACTCAAGAGCAGCAGTTGGTTTTCTTGAGGAATAGGGAGACATATAAGGATGATAAACCCTGTAAGAGCATGTTCCCCAAATGTAGTTATAAAGCAGGACTGTTAATCCTGTTTTAGTTTTTCGTTGGTGTGACCTAAACAGTTTGCTTTGCAAGTGTTGGCACTCATAGTTACTGATTAGTAACTTTTGAGGGCATTGCTAATTTTCTGAAACATTTAGTAATGGAAACTGCTTTTCAGTTTCTGTGTCGAGTGTAAGAAGGTGATAATTGAGACAATATAAATAAAGTGGTATTAAATTGAATCTTAGGAGGTGTTTTGGGTGTGGTTGTTAGTTTAACAGATTGTAATAATTGCCATGTGTGATCTTGATTTAAATATATTTTTTTTCTAAAGACCCAGTTTCATATCATGTGGAATAACTAAATATCTCCATGGCATTCTCCAGAACTTCTTCAGAAAACATGCCCCTAGTGAGACTGGCCCTCATGGAATCAGCGCAGAGGTGATGGACACCTATGTTAAGAGCTGTGGTGAGTTATATTCCAACAGCTGGTAACTTCTTAGGAGAAGTCTTAAGGGTGTAGTGGATGAGGTGTTAAGATATTTCAGTTTAGGTGGCTTCTGATAGGGCACTGTGCATGTACTTTGCTGTCAGAAATGTGGTGAAAAGAATCATTTTAAGCCTGGCATGTCACACACAAGTCCACTCTTGGTGATTCTTAAAGGAGAATATGAGTGAAATACTCTTTCTAGCAAAAATCTTATCTCTGCCCTCTCTGTATTGTGAGTTGGGGCCTTCCTAATGAAGGGACATGTAAAGCATTTATATAATGATAAATTATCTGTATTTGGTTTTGAAAACATTAGGCATTTTGAGGGCTGTGGTTGCATTAGTATGAAAAGAAAAAGTGGTAGTGTAGTTCATTTTCAGTAAACTGATGACCATGTGAAAATATCACATTTGCTGTCCATAAAGTTAAAAAATCCCTTCATTCTAGCAAAAGAAAAAAAAAAAAAAAAAAAAAAGAAGGGGCATTCAGGTGTGATTCCACAATATCTTCGCCTTTGCCCTTCTCTTTCTGATGGTGCAGTCTTTAGAACTTCTTCAAACTGTTCTGGTTAATGGATGAAAGCAACAATTAAAACAGTTTGCTCTTTTTCACTGCTGCTCTTGTGAATGCTGCTGACATGGATATCCAGGCTCATATCAATGCCTAATACTTGTTTACAGTTGCCTTAAAATAGCTTCAGTTCAAAACATGTACATTCACTTTGCTCAAAATATTTTGTCTTCTTTTGAAGTACCTTTATCCTAATATTGAACTAATTTAGTCTTTTAGGGTTAAACATGTAATTGTAGAGTGAGAAACTAAAATCTCGACAGCACTGAATAAGTTCCAGAATTTTAGTACTTCAGATATTCTTCATAATACTGATAATCTTGATTTTTCTTCACCAGCACCACTCCTGCCCCAAGTCTCTGTGGTATATTCATTGCTAGTGAGCTAGAGCTAAGATAATGTAATATGCTGTTAATTGTGTGGAACTTGTTGCTGCTCTCCAGGAAAAGGATTCATACTGATGTTTACAATTCACTTGTTACAGCTGGTTATTGTGTGATTACTTACATCCTTGGAGTTGGAGATAGACATCTGGATAATCTGTTGCTAACAAAAACAGGTAATTCTTTTTTAGCAGTATAATTTTATAGCAACAGTTGTTTAATTTCTAATGTGTTGGTACTTTTTTGTTTCATTTTCCTTGTGAATATAACCCTCTGAGTATTGCAGAGTAGATTATCTTTTAAAATGTAAGTTATATTGTCTCATTTAAGGTAATATTTACTCCAGTGTATAATAAGCAGATGATTTCTTCACTAGAGGAAATGAAGGATTTGAAAATAAAGCTACTTCAACTATTATAATCACTGCTTTGGGATAGAGGGAATTTTAAATTTTTTCATTGAAAGTGAGTTCATGTGTAGCTGCATGAGCTTCTCAAAGCTTTGACAAATAACATTTTGTATAGGGGAACATCTTTCTGAATTTTGGTTTGGCTTATTTTTATTTGCTTGCTTACTTTTGAACTACAACTTCCCTAGGAGTTCTGATTGCTTGGATACCTTCATTACATAGTGGTGACGCATTAAGAATTGTGATTGTTTATTATGAAGTGAAACATTTATTGAATGAGAAAGTTTAAATTAGAAAATGTTATTTGGAAATCTTAAGAGACCCATCCATGTGGAAGGCTTGTTAGTTTCAGGTAAGGCTGAAGCATATACTGCTTTTAACCATGATAGTCTGTCTGAAAGAGTAGAAAATTAACAATTGGCTTTGATTAGGGTAAAAGGTCTTGCTCTAAGCTCATGGGGGAACCACTAAAACAAGTGTATTTTACCTTATCTGTTTGAAAATATCCAAACAGTCATTTAAAGATCTGTCTTGAGAAGGTCTCTCATTTATCTCTGGGGCTGGGTGTAAATCTTTCCATAGCAGGCTCTGCTTGCATGATGAGAGTAGTAATAGTTCATTGTTTTGATTTGGGGTGAAATGCCTCTTACCTGTCTGTGTTAAGAAGTACAGCCCAATGGCTTTACTGGAAGAATTTGGGGAGTACAGCAGGGGGCAGTGCACATCCATCGTACATTCCAAGTTTGAAAACCCTGGTCTGCCACAAAATGAGAGCTTTTGTGAGCTCTCAAGATTTCAAGAGAAATCCTTGTGTTCCACATGTTCTAAGTACAACAAAGACTTGCTACTAAGGCTTGTTTCTTGCTACTGAGAATCCCTTAGCTTAAGTTGGAAAAAGCTAATTTCATTCTTTGCTTGATGAATGCATACCCCAAGTACCTCTTTCAAAATCATATGACTCTATATGCATCCTTTTTTGATGATATTTATGTAGTGAATTGAAGGTTTCCAGTAAGGTAAGAATACTGGGTATCAGCTGTGTGCTCACATATTTCTTATACATCATTACATTTTTTTTGCCTCAACCCTTCATTTTGGTCAATGTAGTCATATCTGTTAGTCTCTTTCAAACAGAATTGGGTGCAGTATCTTGTAACACACAGATTTCTATGCTTATAATAGATACAGTATAATTTAAATATTTAGCACTAGATACAAAAGTTCATAGAAACATATTGTTTGCTACACGTTAGAAATGTTTTTTGCCTGAGATGTCAGTTATCTAATAAAATAATTTCTGTTGTCTTTCATGACTCTTTTATGCCTGTAGTTCTAGAAATAAAGTGGCTTTTTTGTGGTAGTAGAACAAGATATCTGTTTTTTCAGGTTTTTAAGTGCTGTATCATACTTCAAGGACAGCTGTAGAACTGTGTTTGGAAGGAGATATGGGGAGCCCTCAGTCAAAACATCCTTATTTGTCACTAATGTCAAAAATTATAAAAAGGCTTACATCATAAGCCTTTTCATAAGTTTCATAAATGTGTCTTGGCTGGTAACCCAAAGGTCACATTATATACTCAGTATTGCATGACATGGATATTTGTTTTCTCTGAAAATTTTGAACTTTTTACTTCTCATGGAAACAAAATGTTTTTTCAATTGCTCTATGTTTTAACATTTTATTAATCTGTGAAATACTGTGAGATACTACTGTGATTTGTAGATAACAAGACACTTTTTCTGCCATATGCCCAGGTTTAGACAATATCAGTGCCTCTTTTTAGAGTTAAAGACTGATTTCTATATTGAAGCTGGCATCTGATTTAGCAGCCAACATTCCTTTTGTTGCCTTAGAAGAAAGATCTGGGTGGTTGTGAAGCTGCATTATGATAAGGTGTAGCATGTTCAGTTAACTTCTGTGAAATATGCACTAGGCTAGTATATTGCAATTACGCCATGCCTTCCCCTGAGAACACTTTGTTCTGGAGTTCTTAAACTCTCGGATTTGATTTTAGTCAGGATCTAGATACTAATAAAATATAAGAAGATATGGATGTCTTCATATGTGCAATGCAGTCAGTACAGTCATAAAGAGAGTTAGAAAGTATTTCAGCTTTCATAGACAAGTGAAGTCTCCTGTCCCATTAGAGGTATCTTAGTAATTTCAGTTTGCTTCATACACATGCAGAGGTTTCACAAAGGTCCGGGCTATGTGTAGATATTGTAGGATATCCTAGACATTCAAGTGGCTTTCTTGATAGCACTGCTTATGTATGTGTCTGACCAACTTAGTCTCACCCTAGTGACGGCCAGCTTATCTTTAAGTGACCTCTGGTCACATGCATGAAAATGCAAGTTCCCAGTATGAGTTCCCAAAGTACAGGGACTTTGACCTGAGCCATACACTTGAAATTGCTCTGTAGCAAGAGAGAAAATTGCTATGTGGATAAAATTACTTTATTAATATATAAGAGCAGGTCAAAGACTGGCTGCTCAGAACCTGAAAACCACATTTGCTTTTCACATCTTGTGTAAATAGATGAAAGAACTGGGCTGTCTTCTCATTTAATGCTTAGAGGTAGAACTGTGGTCACCAAATGACATACATTTATTCTTCAGTCTTGGTTAGAAAGTGTTGCCAGGAAAGACAGCCAGGACCTGAACAGATTCATATATGAAATGACTTCCTGTGTTTGTCAGTCAGAAAAATCTATCCCAGAGCAGGTCTGAGATGGTAGAAATGGAAAACCTGCAGGAATTAAACATTCACTCTGTATCAGTACTTAGACAAGTACATTGTTGAATACATTTATTAATGTTGCAAAATACTATAGTATGTAAAATACAAATTTTAAAAATGTTTTTAAATGTTACTGGTCTTATAGAGGGACATCCTTATTCTTTTAAAAAAATGCATACTTTTGTCCTTTAGATTTCTCTCTGGAATTCCATTTTCTGTCTTATTGCAAAAAGAACATAATCTTTTAGCTTTTGATCTGCTAAGATGCTTTCTCTTCTAGGTACCTTGAAGAACATTTGTAATCTAGTTATAAATATCAGACCTATTTTTTTCTTATAATATGCCTGTATGGAATGTATTTTGAGAATGGACATCTTGGGGGAGGGAGGTGAGTTATAATGCTTAAGACAAGCTGGGCTCTTACCAGTTACAGGGTGACAATGTTAAACCTTACCTCCATCTGTTGCTGCATCTGACTTTAAAACCTATCATGAATATGTATCATGAATAAGTTCTTTAAAATTCACATTACTTTCATTGTTGTGTAGTCCTGGAAAAGTTATAAAATGCTGCTGATCAAAATTATTACAATAAATTAGGCATTCTGTTTTTTTCATCATAGCAATGGTCTCTTAGCAAAAGAGAAATTTCAACAGTAACACCAGAATTTGCTGGGAAAGCCAGAAAAACACCTCATCCATCCAATCATTTTCATCAGAGGCATTTTTATCCTATTGCTTCAAATTTAAAACAGGAATTCAGCTAAAATAATCACTAAATTGTACATTTTTATATGGGCCTAGTTGAAATAATAGTGGTGGTTGAGGGTTACAAAGAAATGATTACATTTTGGGGTGTTCTGATTGGTTGGGTTTTTTTATTCTTCCCCAACAACGTAAACAGAGTAGTTTGAAATAATTTTCATTTTTACTGTTACGAGACAATTGCCATCAGACTTACTTTATTTCAGTAATTGCATCTAATTTGCTCTGTCCTGCATTTTGTTTAACATTTTCAGAGTTCCGTCTGGTTTTCAGTGGGTTTTCCTAGCAAAATGAAACGATTTATGTGCTGGTCCATAGGAACTTTCTCCTGTATTAAAATCTAGGTATTAGCAGTGAAAGTAATGGACAGAATCACCCTCTCTAGCTGCAGTCAGGTGTTACTGGCTATTTCAAGCACCAGGTATCAATTTTTATTCTCTACAGATCCATGCTTGATGTAATCAAAGATCACTCTCAAGGCTGAAAGGAAGTTAGCTGGACTTTGAAATTCCTGATACCCCTGACTGGTAGTTAGAGTAACTTCCATGTTTTGTGCCATATCCTTGAAGTGTCCAATGGCCTGTCCTCTTTATTCCGTATGTTAGAATACCAGATGTGGAGTGGAAAAAGGTAGTCAGTCATAGAATAAAAGAATTAATAAAAGAAAAATAACTCTAAAGTACCCAACAGTATCAGCTTTTAAATTTAGAAATAAATAATTTTATTTGTGCATGCTGCTTGCTCCTGGAAGCTTCTCATCTTCTTCTAATCAGTAAATGCCTTGTGTCTTGCATTTTCTACAGTAAAATAAATGGGGAGGGCAGGGTGATTTCTAGCGCACTAGTTCTAAAGATGAGATTTGTTTCACCTGCTGTCTTAAGTTACTCCTGGTTTTAGTTTAAATCATTACTGAAACAAACAAATTAAAAAAAAAAAAACCTCACCTTTATGATTTAGCACTTTTTTGGCAACAGTAGTAAACCAAAGGAGAGATCTGGTTTTGTCTGTATTTTATAGGCATGTCTAAAGATTAGGACCCTTTAAATTAAGACATAATAAACCAGAAGTTGGATCATGGTAAAACAGGATGGTGTAAGAGATAGAAGTGTATGTGTTATGACACACATAAAGGATATATTGATATATTGAAGGAAGGACACATAATTGCTTTGTAAAATTCGGTAGTTCAAAGCCTTTAGAAAAAGTAGTGTTGCACAAAGTTCACATGAAGACTGGATTACTGGGAGGATAGGTGATTACTGTACATAAATACCATGATATGAGCTGTTACAGGAAAATTACTGATACAGGTTGTAGAGAGACCATCCCTGGGGATACTCAGAAACTGTCTGAGTATGTCTGGACATGGCCCTGGCTAAGGCACCTGGCACTGGATGTCTCTGTTCAACCAGGGAGTTGGACCAGATGTCTTCCAGAGGTCCCCCTATTCTTGAAATTGGAGTTAGGCTGAGTGAAAATTGTCACATTCATTACTATAATGAAAGTGGAATATTCAGTATAACACCCCACTTCAGATGGTCACTTGAGATACTTGCAACCTTTTTATCTAGGTATTAAAAGATTTTAAATAATTAAGTTTATTAACTTGATAAATTTATTATTTATTTACATAAATAAGAATATAAACATCACCTATTTTCAGTATTAAATATATAGCAAATTTAATTTGTTCAGAGTAGGCTTGTTCTTCACTTGTTCATTTGTTAAGTCGTGGAGGGTAACACGAGTCAGGTTCCATTGTAGAAAAACCTTCTCTCAAAACCTTCAGTGCTCCCTCACACTGCTCCTGGTGGAGCAGCTTTGTGCAGGCACCAGGGAGAGACTTTTAGCATGTTCTCTAACATGGTGCGCTGGTTTAATTGATCTTGCAGGAACTGAATTAAAATTAATCAAGTCTGTGTTTAGTAGGCAGGTTTGAAAGGTTGTAAATATATTTATTTAAATGTGAGCTTGTACATTTTAAGTCAGTCTAAAAATCAGCTAAATTTTGTAGTACAGCTAGGAAACCTATTATGTTAATGCAGGATGGCCTCATCACACTTTCTAAATGTCTATCAATTATTGAAATATTTTTGAATGTTTTAGATGTCTTTGTTACCAATGTAAATTATTAATTATCATCTTTTATTCCTTATCTCCAGAGCAAATTGAAAAAAAAAATACTGCTACAGAAGTTACTGTTTTATTCAAAATGTTGTCTCTTGACTCTTCAAGGTGACAAGTTTGAATAAGTGAACAGAAAGCAGTTCTGTTTACTTTAGTTAACAAAACCCTTTAGTTAAACATTTTTTCTAGCTTAATGATTGAAGGGTTCTGTATATGGTTGCTTCAAAAATCTGGTGTAC
Source organism: Phylloscopus trochilus trochilus (assembly GCA_016584745.2). Taxonomy (NCBI): domain Eukaryota; kingdom Metazoa; phylum Chordata; class Aves; order Passeriformes; family Phylloscopidae; genus Phylloscopus; species Phylloscopus trochilus. The sequence goes on along the minus strand of WQNJ02000015.1, from coordinate 64,772,889 downwards.
AAAAATGAACTCTAAAAGACTCTCCTGTACCAGCCCAAAAAGCATGTACTGAAGGAAGGCTTTTTCTAATAGCACAATTAGTTATGCAAAATGGAATGGTTGTGGCATTTTATCAGTCAGCAAACACTTTGTCTCTTGTTCAGATTACTTGTGATCTCTCTTTGAAATTGGACTGTCACGGAATTTGTTTCTTGGATTGAAGAAGAATGCTTTTGACAGATCTCAAAAACCCTTTTCTATTGATACATTATTATTCAAAGGAACAGTCAAAGTTTGATCAACAGGGTGATTAACTGAAAAATATAACTTCTCTATTTTTTTTTCCAAGAGTACTGAGAACCTAATCTTAAGAAATCTTAAAATGAATACAGATGCTGAAGCTTAAAATATCCCATAGCAAATACACTCCTGTCTGTAATGCTGTTCAGTTCCATAATTCTGAAACAAGACTCTATCTTCTGTGCTCTCTGTTTGTCTAGATAACATTCATGCTAATAATTTTCTACCTTCTTATTTAAAAGATCTTTTATCTTGTATCTGCATGCTTATCTGCAGTCTCACCATCTTTTTGTAATGTAGCTTAAATTAGACATTCCAAATGTCTAATGCAGAACACAGAGACTTTTTTTGCTTAACATGGACAGTATTTAACTGAGTCAAGAATATTCCTAAAAAACCTGCTACCTAAGAGTTACAAATTGTTTTACTTCTATTTCTATTAACGTATTTTTTGTGTATTTATAAAATATTTATTCTTCAGTTAATCTAAATATTTTAGTTTTTTTTGAAGTTGCTGGTAAACTGAAGTTTACCAAGGGAAGTGCAGTTGTTCATTTTGCCATCAATAAAATCTTATGCATAGTTCAGTAATATTGGAAGGGAACACTCTGAATTCTGCCCCCAGTAATGTGTGAGCATTATAATGAGCAGCAGAGCAGGCTCTTGACAGGAAGGGTAATTGCCTTGTGCATTTGAAGACAGGAGGTATATACAAGTTTTTGTTGAGTTAATGCTGCAGAAGTGTTCTAAATAAACTTTCCCTTCCTGAGAAGGGAAAAGTAGTGATCAAGTGATATAATTCATTTTAGTACTGAAAAAGGGCATAACAAACTTTTTGGTGGATTTGAAATCCAATTTCAAGTTCGCAGTTGTAGTGATGTTTCTTCAGTGTTTTTCAAAAGCGTTGATAATTTTTGACCCTACTTGAACAACTCAAAAGACTTTTGAAAGACTGTTGAACTCTACTTTGGTGTTCAGTGGCTTTAGAAGGTTGTTTATGGGATTATGAGTCTTACTTTTCCTTTGTTATATTAGCTATATGTGAAATTTACCGCATTTCATGCCAACAACCAAATGTGAAACACATATTGTACATGCATTTAAGTATGAATATTTAAACTTGATAACAAATTATAAAGGTCCAAAGAATTAGTAGTATCTATTCTGTAAACTGCATTTTATATCTATTGTCCAGTTTCAGTATTGGTTCAGTCTTTGTGAATATACTCCACATGTCTAAAAATAAAAAAAGCAGGAAAACTGATCTTGTTAGTACTCTTAATGAATTAGAAATCAGCTTTGTTTCTTTAAAACCATCATTTCCAGTTAACAGCTGAAGATAAAAAATATACTGTTATAAGCCTCACAGAAAGCCTTCTGGAAGCTCCTTACTACTGTCTTCATAATGATTCTGTTTTTCTAAGTTTTGCATCAAGAGCTTATATTATGTGCAGTGTTGCCTTTCCTTCTTCTACAGGTAAACTGTTTCACATTGACTTCGGTTATATTTTGGGCCGGGACCCCAAGCCCCTTCCTCCCCCAATGAAGCTGAACAAGGAGATGGTGGAAGGCATGGGAGGCACCCAGAGTGAGCAGTACCAGGAGTTCCGTAAGCAGTGCTACACAGCCTTTCTCCACCTCCGCAGGTAACAGCACTGGGTTTATGCCAGAACTCATTAGAGCCACTCCAAAGCAGGACAGGAGACGAGTCACGTTTCTGTTGAAAATTTAAAGCTTGTTAAAACATAAGCACAAGAATTAGTATGAAACAAAGGAATGAAAACATCACAGTGTTGGTGTAACGTGGATGGTGAATGTAGTTGTTCAAATTAAAGCCCCCAGTTTTGCATGTTTAGTAACTTAAATAGCTTCATTTCATAACTCAAGTGGGATATTAAATTATATTTCTTTTTGGGTATGTTTTTGCCCTTGAGCTTCTTTTCCTCTGATTATTGATGATCAAGGAACTGTCATTTTATTTTGAGTCATTACTCGTTTGCTGCTTTATCCTCCTCCAGTTTAAATTAGTGATGATCAAATTCTTTGGCTTGAAGATGACACACACATATGGTTAGTTCAGTTCAGCTCCTGTGGGACAAAAATTAGCAACTTGTAGTGACAATCAAGCATGTTAGAAATTTCTTTAAATACCCAGAATTGTGGCAGCTAAAAACCCTTTAGATTCTGGTGTCTATGAACCAACAGAATTTTGTTTTAAATTTGAAATCAGCTTCATTCTCTTGCAGTGACTGTATTACTTAACCATTAACTTTCTGAACCAAGTAGCTCATTTTTGTTCTGCTTGAACAGAGCACAGGAGTACAAAGTATTTCAGCACTCCTGGTTTGTCCCGGGTTCTGATTTAGCACATCTTCAATGAAGCAGAAAGATTTTCATTTTAATATCAAAGATTACCTAATGGAAACCATCAAATATGTGTAAGAAATTGGTAATATAATAAGCTTATGTGAAAATTACCTGGAATATGGAAAGCAGCCAGTGATAAATAAAATGCTGCATGTAGTTCTTCAATTGATAAAAGGAGGAAGACTAAGGAGTTGGTCTAGGAACTGACATTATTAATGGATTAAAAAGCCATTCAACAATTTCAGAAAGCAGTGGCATGTTACCAGTAAGCAATATTTATGACTTCAGAGAACAGTCCAACTTCTGAACTTTGCTCAAAGCTGTTTTGTAATGCTGTATTTCTTATTTGTTATATACTTGAGTTGTTTTTATTGTTTAAATCTAGCTGTTTCAGTGGAACCGTCTGTTGTGTCAGTGAAAGATTATTCATTGAATTAATTTATGTAATGATTTGCTACAAAGAACATCATCAAATGTGTAGTATACTGGTAATTTGAGTATACAACTAAACTGTAAATCAAGATGGTTTCATTTTTAATGTTTGGAATTGTAGTTGTAATTACAATATCGCCAATATTTGCTCACTTTATTGGAAAATATTTTTAAATGGTTGTGGATGAATATCCTTGAGGCTTTCAACAACAATACTGTATGGTAATATTAGAATTATTGTAACTATTACTTTAAGCAGCTCGAACTAAAAATAATTAAGATTACTTGTAAAAAAGGATATTTAGATGTGGAACACTTCAGTTGTAACAGTTTTGCGTATTGACAGAAACCCACTCGTAGACACATCTTCCAGCCAAGTAGTATGAAATCATAACCTCTGATAGCTAAGACAAAATGCAAACTCTGTTATCTCTATCAGAGTGTGCTTTATTTTAGTTCTTTATTTCCCTGGAGAATAACCAGTTCTCTACATATGTCAGGTAGTGTATTTTGGTGTGTCAGGATTCCTGCTGGAATGGGTGTTGCATAGTGAAAAAATGTAACGATTTTTAAAGTTACAAGTGAAAGAATAGCTTTGTTGGTTGTTTCTGGTTGTAAGCAGTTTGGCATATGATCATTATTTTATGTTCTTTAGTTAGTTTGTGGGATTTTATTGGGGAGTAGGAATAAGGAGATGCTTTCTAATTTTTTGAGCAATAGTAATTAGTCGTGTATGTTTGTCAGCGGTGCTGTAGTGAAGGAGCAGCTGCTGTATGCTGAATGTATTGCAGAGCAAATTGTGGCTGTCAGCAGGACTTGCATCTTCACTAGGGCTGTAGCAGTCTTTTATGCCTTTGTTATACATGTTGAGCCTGTTGAAAAGATATTTAAATCCTACTGCATGTCAGCATTTCCTTTCCACCAAGAATTTCCTGCTTACACATCTTCAGCAGGTTACATAGTATCACAAAATGATCATTTGTCCCACCCCCTGCTCAAGGACAGTCATCCCAGAGCACATGTTCACAGGATTATATTGAGAATGTTCTGGAGTATCTCCACTGAGGGGGACTCTGCGCCCTCTCTGGGCAATCTGTGGCAGCAAAGAATCCAGCCAGAGTGTTTCAGAATCTTTTTCCAGAGTGAGGCTCTGGATTGTTTTGTTCCTTCCAAGTAAGGGTTTCCCCTGCATTAGTCCTGTGAGAAGGTTGCTGTTCAGTTTGAGTTAGTGGGCATAGGTAAGGGCAAAGGAGTAGGAGGTAAATAGGAGTAGGGACAGAAGCTGTAGTTTGGGCTGAGATTTTTTTTTTCTCTGTGTGGGCAGGGTTGTCCAGCTCGCTGGAGCAGTTTTTTCACAGTCAGTTTTACCCTCAGTTTAGTGACTGAGGGTACTGTCCAGATCTGAATGGAAACACTGCTCAACAAGTGGAAAGCTGTGATGGCCTCTGGGAAGGGCTGCTCCTTTGGAAAGGTTGTAGCTAGGTAGTGCAGGGTCTGGATTGTGTTTAAAAGCTGGGATTAGATGGTGAAGAGAGAAAAGCAAAAGTGAAGCAGGGTGGGATCAGGTCCACATTCACTGAGTTTGGACTGTGAGGAGATACTTTGGGAAGAATAAATGCCGTAATTTATTATAGCTAACTGTAACATTACAACGATTAGGCAGTATTCATGCTCTTGAGAATTGAGTCGTGAGGGGTTTAGTGTTCCATGAAAGGTCCCATGTCATGAGGGGTACCATGAAAGAAAGCTAGTAACCTTAAGGCATTTTAAACTTAGAAATTTTGAGCTGGACCAGGTAAGCAGAGTCTTAGTTTGGGACTGCAGATAACTTCCTGTCCTTGTCTTTATAGTGGATGTTTGTAGCTTCAAATTGGTAGAGTATTGCAAAGTCAACACTCTAAATATTTGATCGGTTTAGGACATCTATATGCAAAGGGTCTGGTAAATATTGGAAAAATAAATAAAGGAATGCTTAGGATCAAGCAGGTATTTGAGATTAACTATTTGAAAACAAAAGCTGGTGTTCTCAGAAAACAGCAATGAGAATTTGGCCTTTTGTCTGATGTGGGTTTCTTTTTTGATATATGAGACCTCTTCTATGTAGAAGTAGTGGTTTTTTGTTGAATTTCTTTAACAGTACTTCATGTTCAAACCAGAAGTTAATGAACCTTCAGTGCAGCTGAATCCTCATTTATTTTGTGAGTTAATTTGTACTGAGTTTGAAGAAAGCAAAGAATGATGTGAGAAAGATTTAGGTTTTGTTTAGGTACTCCATTAAATCTCCTTAAAACTAGGAAAACTTGACTCAGAGTTTGTTCTGACTGTGGATGCATGTGAGCCATTCCAGAGGCCTTTCTAATGTAATGTCAAAGATGAGTAATACCTCTTGCTTGACAAAGGTGTTTGTTTTTTTACAAGTCAGGCTTCTAACTCAGGTGATTCAGCAAAATCTGTCCTCTTAGATGAGTTTGGGCTGTCAATTCCCCAGCTGTAAACCTCTTGGCATATTTACCAAGGATGTTATCTGTAAGAAGGATGGCAGTTGATTACTGAGTTATCAAAATAGTGGGGGAGGGACAGAGGAAAGACCTAGAGATAGTATAGTGAGGAATTCTTCCTTAATTTTTAGGTTCTTTCTACTCAACACTCTCCCCAAGTTACCTTTTTTTGATTTTTTTTCCAAATGAGTTTCTTCAGGTAATCTTATTCTTCAAGAATCGAAAGACTTCATTGTATGGAATGAAACCATCTCTTAATTGGCATCTAACAATGATGCCTAGACCTTTAAAATCTTTCTTTAGAAGCCTCCAATAACTTCAATAATCTGTAGTTCTTATAAGCTCTTATCCTCTCTGTAGTTGAAGAGCAAAAGGGACTCTGAGACTTTGGATTCAGTATCAGTTTGAAGGGAAAACTACTGACAGAAGGTACCAGTAGCCTGGAAGACACTTGAGAGCATGTGCCTGTAATATTTAATCATGTTTAAAAAGAAATTTGCTAGTTTCAGGCAGGTAGAAGAAAAATTCATTAAAATCTGTGGTGTCTGTTCCTAGCAGCAGAGCAACCTGACTGCCAGATTCCTTAGCCAGACCTGAAACAAAATGGTAGAGTTAACTTTTCTTTTTTTCTTGTAATTTGTCATCAAAGTAATTTTCCTGACTCCAGTCCCCTGGCCTTGAGGAAGTGAAGTAAAACTGCTGAAAGAAATGAAGCGCTGAAGATTTCTAGCCAAACAGTTGATTTTAATGCTTTTCTTGTAATGTCTTAAAACTTATATTGGAATATGTTAGGTAGTGTTAGTTCCAGATAATAATAATGTGTCAAGAGTTTTTGTTGGAATTAAGTCTTTCTAGAAATATTTCTTTTTGACCAATATTTACTTTGTAAAATGCAGCTATGAAGCAGACCTTTTGTTTAGTTGAAATACTTTGTACTCCTTGCAATTTTCAGCTGATGTATATTCAGCATCTTCCTAATAAACAAGTTTTGCTGCTAGGAATTCATATTCTATCATCTGTGAAGCTCCTGGTCCTCTTAGCAAAGCAATATTTCAAATGGTAAAGTCAGTAAGATATTTTGTGTCTTAAAGGGAATTAGATCTTTTTGCATAGGGAGTTTCAGTTTGTGTTGAACAGCTTGAAAATTACCCTTTGATAAAGGAACTGACAGCTAATTTTTTTCAAGGGCAAAATGGTATTCTTTAAAAAAACGTCGTGAGTGCTTCCAACACCATTTTAAAGCTGAAAAGTGTTGTCTCTTTTAATGGCTTAAAACTTTCATATCTTTTAATGGTTGTAGATGACATTTGTACTTCCTAACTGCACTGTGCTACCACTATTACTGGAGCTTAACTGAGCAACTGAAGTCTTGGATCTGGTTAAATATTTAGCTCATTATGTCAAAAGCCCTTGCAGTAACTGGAAAAATATTTTTTTGTACTTATGGAGACTTCTATCATACTGCTGTGTCACTTCTTAATAAAAAATAACCTTTGAATCAGTATTCTAGCATATGTTTATCCCACCAGAGGTAGGAAATGGCATTAAAACTTAAAATATATGAAATCATAGTTTATATTTTATGTGTCTCTGAGTAAATGTTCTGACAATTTTAGAATGTTGTAACAAAATCAGAGCATTTCATTCAGTTTTGGCAGTTTGTGAGATTTTGAAAGGTAAACTTTGATAGTTAATGTCAGTATCTTGTGTTCTTTAAGACAATACTTTCAATTAGTATTAAAATGGATCTCTGAAGCATTAACAGTTCTTTGTAAGAAGATGATGAGTTCTTAAGTTGTTTACAAAATGTCTTTTGTGCTGTTTACAAAGTGTTTTATCTAATTTGCTCTTCTGCTTAGGTATTCCAACTTGATCTTGAATTTATTTTCCCTCATGGTGGATGCCAACATTCCAGATATTGCTCTTGAACCTGACAAGACTGTGAAAAAGGTAATCGTGAAGCTTTCATTGTTTTTTAGTACCTCAGAAATCTCATGAAATTTTCAGTCACTTATGACTTATTTTTGTCTCACCTGGAAATACTTGCTCCTGTTTCATAAGCTTTGAGCAATATTTAGAAACATTGAAGTTAAAGATAGGTGAGGGTACTTGGAGAACACTTAGCACATGTGCCCATGAATACAGAATGGCTTTTTATCATTCATGCAATGCTACATACTCTGCTCTAGCACTCTGTTCCACTGGGTGTTTTAGCTAAAAACAGTGTTTCCATCTTATGAAACTTAGGAAAAGTGAAGCAGTCAACACTTGACTGTGTTGTTAAAGATTGTTCTGTCTGGTCTAGAAACTTTTAAGTCATGGATGGTTTTATAAAGCTAGTCTTCTTCTAGTTATAAAACCAGTCTACTGAAGATTTAAAACCAGTAGGCTGGTATATCTTCATCAACAGGAAATTTTTGTTTTTTGTGAAGGCAGACTTGTGTCCCATTATTCTAACTTTGTCCTTTATACCAGCTTAAATCATTCTTCATTTGGTGTTTGAGCAATAGTTGACATGAAAAATACTGGATACATCTCCATCTAGATTTCATTACACTTGCATTTTAGACAAATGCTGGGGTTTTTATAACCTAATTTATAGTGAGGGGCTATCTGTTTTAATTCCTCAAAAGACTTTGTGGAGCCTGTGTATCCAATGGAAATTAGTTTAGTGTAATTTTTGTTCAAGCGGTGGATTGTCTCTCAAATCAGCTATTCTTCACTGTTTTCAATAAGCTATGATAGCAGAGATTCAGAATTTTCAAATAAATATTTCATGTTCTAATACAATTTCCTTAAAGAAAACTAAATTGTGACTTGCATGAATTTTTCCTTTTCTCTTCAAGCATCCAAACATTTCTATTTAGAATTTCTTGGTTTCAAATTGATACAAAGAGTTCGTGCAGCTGTTCAGTTTCATATCCAGGAAGCTAAGCTAGCCACAAGTGCTGTGTTGTAAAGATGACAGTCTTCCCTTTACTCAACCATTTTTCTGAGAAAATGACAGCAAATTACTTCTTATCAGTACTTGAACTTCACCTCTGTCCCTAAATGCCCTACAGATTGAGTAGGTTCCTTACATAGAACATGGGAAATAAAAGCCTAAAATAGGCAACTGAAATGGTTCAATACCTGCCACATTCTGGAAGTCACTACACTTTTGTAGAGACATCTTCTTTTCAAGGAAGATGTCTCTACAAAAGTCTCTACTTGCATACTGTCTTCCCAACAGTATGCAAGTCCTATCTTAAGAATTTCATCTTTGTAAAGAACACACATTTGGCTCTGTTCACTCTTTGGAAACATGAGTGATACAGTAAGGAGGGGGAAGATCTTTTAGATTGCAAAGTCTACTAATAAATGCACCATAAATCCTAGTAAAATTTGAAGTATGCATCAACAGGTAGAGCAGGGGTTAATTTGGGTCAAGCTTGTGCTTGAGTGAAAAAGTAATCAGGAGCTCAAACCAGGGGTTTTGTTGAACTTCAGAAGTGCTGGTTCTTTAATGTTTGCACCAATAAGTTTGAGACTTATGACGCATTTTAATCTTACTTGTTACTGGTCCAGGGTTCCCTGTCATTTCATCACAGAATCCCATATTGGCTTGGGCTGGAAGGGATTTTAAAGATGATCTCATTCCATCCCATGGAATGGGCCATGGGCCACTTCCACTAGGCCAAGTTGCTCATGTGACAGTGTTGTTCATCCTTGCCTTGAATGTGTTCTTGTGACCTCTGATATTTTTTACCGAGAGTGTTCTGATACTTACTGCTAATTAACATGCAATATCCTTGTTTCTTACTAGTGTCTTGGCAGTTCATTTTATGGTGGAAAATTCTCTAGAAATGCTGTCCAAGGGTATATGCTTTCAGTATTTATAGTAGGATGTTGGGTTCTGTAAAGTACTTGTAAAGGATGGTTTTAATATAGCAATAGCTGAGTATTTCAAACACTTCTAAAACTCTTTTACTGTCTGTGAATTTCCAATATAATTTTATTGACGTAACAAATCAAGATACAGAATTGAAAGCCCGAAAGTCTTTTCTATAGCTGAGAAGTATGTTACAGTTCACTTATGTACAATAATTAAAAATCAAAATTATGTAAAGCATAACAGTATTGCATACATTTGGAGTTCATGAAAGGCAGCAAAACCTAAAAGGAAATTCAGAATCACCCAGAGAATTCTGAGTTGGAAAGGAAAGGACCCACAAGGATCATCAAGTCCAGTTCTTAAGTGAGTGGTCCATTTGGAATCAAACCCACAACTGTAGTGTTACCAGCGCACGCTCTGACCACCTGAACTCTGAATTAGATCTACGTCGTTACTTCTAAATTCCATTACAAAGTAGAAATAACAGTTCTGCATGAAAAGAGCAAAAGCTTAGTTGTTACATGACATATCGCTATTAGATCAAAAGCAGCAATTAGTTACTGGGATTCTGATCTTTGACAGTGCTGCAGATTGGTGAACTGTGAATTTTATCCTCATGGGAGATTCCACGCTGTCCATTCACAGAGGCTTTAAAATGTAAAAGCACACAGAACTGAAGCTGTAAGGCAAGTGTTTCTGATCAGGAATGTAAATTACTTTGAGAGAGAAAGATCCTACTTCCCCAGGTTCTTTTAAGTAAATTTAGAATGTGCTCGTTCCTTTAAAAAATAAAACCCACCCAAGGTGTTGTCAGGAAGATAGCCAAATTGTTTGGCTCTCTCAAGTTTTGTTATCTTATATAAACTTTTTTGGTTTTTTTTTTTCTGACAGCTCAGCTGTTTCTGACTGCTGTTGACAGTTCGGTCTTTTTGGTTCAAAGTTATCCTTTAAATAAACTCCTTAAATTTGTGCAGAAATAATACATCATCCTGGGATCCCTAAAGAGTGGGTAAGCAGAGGAGCCTTCCATAAAGGAGTTGTTGATATTATGATCTACTGGATGCTTATGACAATGTTCAAAGCTCCTGTGAAAGTAATTGTTTTCTTTAGTTCTTGATTTTTCATTTTACTATTTCACTTCTAAAAGATAAACCAGAAAATAGCTTTAAATGGGCTAGAATCAGAATCATCTTAACTTGTTATATAACAGTGAATAGGTCACTGGGGTGGGTTTTTTTATTTGGTTTGGCTTGGGGTGTTTTTTGTTTTGTTTTAGTTTGGTTTTTTTTGGTTTTTTTGGTTTGTTTTTTTGTGGGTTTTTTTGTTTTTTTTTTTTTTGTTGTTTGTTTGTTTGGTGGGGTTTTGTCTGTTTGTTTTTTAAATAATGTGCTAGAAGACTTGTTTGGGGTATTAAATACCCATTAGCCCATCTGAAATCAGTTATAAGCTTTGTTAGAACTAATAAAAAAAGGAACAAGGTGCCTTGCCTCTCTTGGGGTGAGTAGCAAGTTGATTCAGTCATTTAACAAGGTAATACTGTACCTTGTTGTAGAAAAATTGAATAAATGCTTTCAGCATCTCAATTGATTTTTATTTTTTTCCTTAAAGCTTTAACAAAAAATCCATATATATTTCAACAGACTCAAATTAGGTAAAGATCCAGTTTGGACTGACCTGCAAAATTAAATTACCTTTGATGTGTGAGATCAGTCAATAGCCATTTCAAACAGGGTATCACTTTCACAGAAGACAAAGGTGCAGATTTACAAATGTTCCTGTATCTAAGAAGTTGTCCTGGTGAAGAGTAGAGGTGAAGTTCATAGTAGGCATTTTCCTCATTGGTGCTGTAGTAACAGCACTCATGCTCACTTTCCTGTAGAACCCTCATTTTGCATTAGGGGCCTGGAGCCAGTCAGGCTCTGGGCTTACAGGCAACAAGATAGGTTACCTTTATCTCAGTTTGAGATCACTGAGAATACTAGTTTGATGATTAAACTGCAAGGAGAGTAATTTCCTTTTTTTTGTAATACAAAGGAATGCTTACTGAAGTAGTATATATATTATATATCTTACAATGCGTGTTGAAATACGACACTGCAATTATTTTGTCATGCAATTTGTTTGGCATAAAGATCTTTGATACTGGAACTTCTCACTAGATGTAGCTATACTGCTGTTATGAAATAGGCATGGATTATTCTAAAGGTTATTGCTAAAAAAAGACTTTTCTTTAATGGCCACAATTTTGATTCCTCAAAGTGAAAGCATTGTTAGATGTATGAAAGAATTGTTAGATAGTAGCTGAACTCCCAGTCTAATCTTTGCCTTCACAAAGGGATATCCTGTGCCACCAGTGAGCAGGAAGGTACTTTGCAGGAAGTGTCTGCCTGCTGGTTACAGTAAGGTGTAAAAACTGCATTCAGAAATAATTTTTGTGCTCCCCTTTTCTAAACTTTCAGCAAATAATCTACTGTGGTCTTAGAGCCAAAATGAAGGTTTGATTTTAGTAATTGTACACATATTCTAAATAAAAATAAAATCTGCATCTTCCATATGGTAGTGATGGCTAGAATAAAATAAGTTGAAATTAAATAAAGAACACTATTTTGATTTTCCATGTCTTGATTTGTTGTATTGTCTCTTGTCATTTCCTGTAGTGTACAGGTATTTGATAATGGGATGCTCACTAGTTAGAGTAGTTAAGAGAAGATGTTGGAAGGACTTTCTTACTTACAGTCATAGAAGGAAACCAAGTAAGATCATATAGAAACTTCAGTGAAACATGTCCTCTTCTGTGAGGCCTTGGATGATTTAAGCTGTGATTACAATTTTTTTAAGCATTTCATACTGATATGTTAAATGAGACCTTTTAGAAAAATCTGAGTGCAGAAAATATTCTTAAAGACCAACTATAACTACTTAACCTGAGGAACAAAAGCAGACTGTCTTGGGGTTTTTTTTCCAAATTATCCTCTACCATCTGATAACAGTGGGACATCCCAGGGAGCTTACTGACAGAATGCAATTCTATAATCAAGCTTAAAATCTAACGGCATATTGTCCAAGTGTTGTTTCTGTCCAAAAGTTGTGAAATGTCTCGGGAGAAACAGATCGAGTAAAGGCAAAATTGGAACAATAGCTTATGTCATGTACAAAGTTCTGTAAAATAAGTATAGATTGCACCTCTTTGAAATGGTTTATTGGCAGAGGATGGTTAAGCACATCTGGGTGCTCTGTTCCTGTCCTCCCTGAAGGAACTTTCACAATCTTTTTGTTCAAAAGAGAGCAAACTACACAAACTAATTTACTTCCCAGAGAAAGATGGCAGTGGGAATCATTTTTTCCTGCTAGCATGAAAAGAAACAGAAACTCCCTATGGCTTCACCTGAAGATACAGATTTAAAGCACATCAGTGCTGACCTTAACCACATTCTTACAGCTTAAATTGGACTGCAAATAAGTGAGTAAGCATTGACCTGAAAACAAAGCTCTGTTTGAATTTTCATGACTATTCTTGAAGAGGATATGGAAAACTGGTTTCTGAACCAGTTGTCTGCTTGCAGTAGGTGTACACGGTATCACTCAGTGAGCTTACCCAGTACTTATGGAAAAATAAGCTAGTACTTTCCAAGTTGCAAGAAGAGCTCACTTCCCTCACTCCATTTTTGATCACTATATTCCCTGTAGGAAAACCCAGAAAACAGGTACTATCAACTGCACAGAATTGTCTCCATCTTCAAACCTGGAGAAACCCTTTTCAGATTCTTGGTGTTTAGTTTTATAGAAAAAAGCTTATCAGTTTTTGACCAAGAGAAAGTAACTGCAAAGCTTAAAATGAGTTGTCTTTTTGATCCTTTCATATCCTTTGGTCCTCTCTGTGCTATTTATAAAGAAAGCTGTCAGTAAAGGGAGCTTCATCACACGGTTCATGACACCATCTCCTACTGCCACTCTCTGATGCAGGCTTTTCGGAAAACCTGGCTCAAAAATGTCACAAAATGGAATTAAATTGAAAAGTAGCAGAGGATTCTCCTCAGTTTGTGTTTCCCTTTCTTTAGCCGCTGAGATAATTGCCTTTAAATTTTCCACTCTTCACATATGCTTTTCCATTTCTCAGATTTCAGGAAAAAGACTGGGTTGAAATAATTTTATTGACTTGTCAATGCGTAACTGATAATACAATGAAGATATCGCTACACTCACGTTTTTTCCTGCCATTGCTCCTTGCTTTTCCATTTCCAGCACAGCTGCAGTACTAATTGCTAATTGTTGGGCTTTGTAAAATTAGCCAATGCTATAAATTCTAAGTAGTAATGACTAAAATCTGGAGTCAATTATGTAGCCAGTTTTGCGTAAGGAAGAGGTGCACTATCACTCTTCATATGTAACTAATGGATTCAGCATTGTCACCTCCTAACAAAAAGAGCTTTTTATTTTTCTATAGGAAAGCCAGATGGTTTCTATCTGTCCTTCGTAACAGATTTGACCTTTAAATGAGAAATCATCAGGGACCAGTGATTCATTGGCAGACAAAGGATTCAGCACGCATTAAAGGACAGTGTCCTAATTGACTGAGCTTTGTTTCAGATGTCCATTGATTAAAGAAAGTGCTGCAAAGATGCTGTGTTTTAGGCAAGGTTATTGTGAGCACAGACAGCACAAATACCTGGCTCCCATAATCAGAAGCTTAAATGCGGTTTGTGAAAGTAGCCCCATTCATTTTGGTACAACCTTTGGATAGGCACAAAAAAGGATAAAATCAAACTGTCCAGAAGAGAGGAAAGTCATCTGACTGTGGACTGTAATAGAGAGCATTCTCTGTTTTTCTAAGGCTGTGTGAATGCTGACGGGGGGCTTCCTTGTTAAGAAAATGATCAGTGTAACTGTTTGGAAACTAGCAAAAAGAGAGAGTAGACATGGGTTTTTTTGTTTTGTTTTAACATTGAATATGTCAAAGTAAAATTATTTTTATTCGACATGTATAAAAGCTGAAGCAGAGATGTGACTCTGCTTCAGGTACAGAAAGCTTCTGAGCTACCTTGTTTCTAAACGTGAGCTAATTTTTCCATGTTTTTTTAATCTGGCTTGTGAAACTCACACTGCTTTCCCACTCCCCTGTGCTCCCCAGTCAGCCAAAGGATAATTGAGAATTGAGTTCCCAAGTTAGTGAAATGGAAAGGACTTTCTAAGTTGGAGCTTGATAAGCCTTTTTACACAGTGGATATCTGACCCTTTCCACCTGACCAAAAATAGCAATATTTGTTAAAAGGTGGTGCTAGGAAATCTTCCTGAGATTTATTAATGTCAGTAGGAAATTTATAACAGAAGTCACTTTTGCTGGATTAGAGTCTGTTTGTTTTAGTAGTATTTTCTTGCTGCTCCAGGGAGGTTTATGCTTTGTAAGAAGTGTCACATTGCCACAGAGCTTATTTTGCTTTAACAGACATTCATCTCTCTGTCCATTTGGGTAATGACACTGCGGCTGCACACGCAGCTTTTTTTGTTTCTAGGCTGTTGATTTTTCATGCATATTAATTAATTTCAAAATACTGAAAAAATACAGAAGTTGGAGTAAACACCAAAACATGAACCAGGTGTGAAAACACTCTTGTGCTCCTATTGTTTTATATCACAGTCTCTAGTTGATTTGGCCAGTATGATGAAATTCTGAGCTGGAACTGTGTCATCTTTGAGTACTGTAGTGGCTGAAACCCTGATTTTCACAGAAGTTCAATTTAGAGATGTTCACTAACATCTTTGTTGTCTTCTATTAAAAATAAAAAAAAAATAGAAAAGCCTACATGGGCTTGTTTAGAAACCACATTTGGTTCAAACCGAGCCATTGGAAACAAAGACTGTCAGAATAGTTTCTCAAATGAAGTTGTTCATGCAAATAAAGCATCTGAATAGTTTGTGGTGTGAGTTGTTTGGACTGCAAGCAACAGGGATAGCAGGAAACTATTTACTGAAAAAGATGAAATGTGTAAGTATTAAGCCAAACACTTAATGATGATTTCTGCCACATGAATATTGGGTGATGACTATTGTAATAATTGCAAGACAAAACAGTAAAAATAATCATCAAAAAATACTGTGGGATTTTTTTTCTTTTTTTGCTGTTAATTGATCTCTGTCTCGTTTCAGTAGTGCTTTACATCCAGTATATATTGTGACCCACTGGAAAAAGACACTGAAGTTATCTCTTTAAAGCAGCTGAAGTTTCAATGATCAATCCCATGCTAGTGTGATAAAATTGTATAAAGCATAAGTTAACATTGCTGGAAGAATAAATACTAAAGCACCCACCAGTCTTTAGAATATCTGACTTGCCATTTGTCTGAAAACTAAACAGGATTAACTCTCATAAGTACATCTTATATGTCACCTTAAAATGCATTACTACAATCAGTAATTCTGAAAAACAGAGCTTTGAGTGTCTGTGAAATATGGATTTGGGGGCTGCCCTGAAGATTATGAAAGTTTCCACAGACTTTCCAAAGTTCGTCATAATCTTGAGCATTAAGTACCTAATCCATTTCAGGTAGTTGTGGGTTTGCAAGAAATATTTTATAAGCTTTAGTTATGAATATAGTATAGATTTTTTTTATATTGTAAGTTTAGTGTAGTTTAAACACCTTGAAAGGGCCTCTTGTTTTAGAATGTATTCTTATCATAGTTTGATAAGGGTTTCTAAGACAACTAGAGTCTCTGCCTGGAGGCTCTTCTTTATTGGTTCTTTTCTTCTTTCATCCCTGTGTTATGCATAACTTTTCCCTTTGTCCACCATGGAATTTTTATCTTCAAGGTCCAAGAGTTCCAGCCACTGGTTGGCAAGACTCCTTGAGATCACTCCCAAACCTGTATTGGATTTGTTAGAATTTAGGTAACATAGCTGGCATGTTTGAATTGTTTTATTGGTTTGAATAATTTGTACCCACCTCCCAGACTGCGTTGTACAAAAACGCCCCGCAGCACCAGGCTCGGGGTCTCTCTGAGGCACCCACCTGAGGGTGGGGGATCCCCTGACCCCCCCAAATAAAACCTCTGTTTTCTGAAAGCCTCGGAGAGTCCCCTCTTTTTACCACAGCCATGACAGTGTGAGCCAAACTGCCTGTGAGCCAAGACCCCACAAAAGAGTATTGTTGTAGCGTATCAGAGCTGCCGGGAGCCCAAGCTGAACACCGAGCTGGGCCAGAACCGGATACGCAATGCTACAGGTAATGTTTTACGAGTGAAAAGATGCTTGCTAGTGAAAAATTCTTGAGTTTAATATGGTAACTGTGGTCCACATTGTACAGTAGGTCTGATTTGAGCACAAAAGAAGTCCACACAAATCTGTTCTTTGGTGGAAGGGAGAGGGCATTCTTGTGCTTCGGGAACAAAAGGCCTAAGTGAGAATCCTGGAACTCTGTGGGGAAGTAGCACTTGGGGAAGTAGTACTACTCCCAACTGTGTTTTCATATGATTTCTTAATACTAAGCCTGTCACTGTTCGAAAAATATAAAATAGCCAAAGACAGAAGGTTGAATTTTGAGATTCACTCAACTTAACGAAGACACTGGCCTTTAGATCTTTTAGATCACTGGCCTTTTCAGATCTTTAATTACTATTCTTAATAAGATGATTAGTGTTTTCTTGAATATTTTATCTTCTGTTTTTGTCATCCTTTTTTTTTTTTACTTTAAAAAGCTCTGTGGAGCATACTCTGAGTATTCTGAGTTTTCTGTGAAATCAGCTTCATAAGACATCTTTGATGCCATTTTCCAAACAACACTCATTTTAGTTCTCCTTGAAAGAGAAAATAATGGAAAGGAAACTTCAAGGAATATAAAAGAGTCTGAGTTTACCATCAGTTAGCATTGCCTTTTATTCTAGTAGACATTGTGCTCTTCCCCTCTGAGTCAGATTTTTGGGATAATCGTGGTGTGAAGTAGTGTTTCTTTCTTTTTGTTTCTGTAAAATATTTTTCCCCTTCTTTGACTTGTTACCTTGCTACATTCCCATCTTCTATGTGATTGTGCTCAAGTGATGGTCACCTTCTGCTTTCATCATCAACAGTTAAGCCACAAGTAAATTACACTTAAATGCTGGAGTATTTTCTTCTGAACTGTCCTAGATGTTATTTTCCCCTTTTAGATTTTGTGTTTTGAAAAACAGAAGCAGTATCAGGGTAACCGAGAGAACTTCCTTACAAAGCGCTTTAAATTTAACTGAAGTATAGCAAAATTTCTAGTCAAACAGTTTCATACAGCTCTGCAGTCCTCCTGTTGTACACTTTGATACTAAACTATCTTCTGTTCAGGGGGATAGGAAGTGGAGAACTTTAATTTAGTTTCAAGCTGAATGTCAGTATCTTAATAGACTATTCTTACTTAGTCGACCTCTTCATCCTTGGAACATTCAAGTTCTGCTGTTGAGATTTAATGCTTCAAAAGACTAATTGTATATTGAATGGGGTTTATAGTTTCCTTTTCTGGAAACAAAGCAAAAGTTCAACTAGATCGTCAAGTTTATTTTTTCTCTGTTTTACAAGTCCTGAACTATAACAGTGCATTTGATTTAAGTATCAAAGTAGGAGCTCTAACTAAGTCTTCAGGTGGGATGCCTTTGATGCCTTCATGGTGGTAATCATTCGTAAGTGTGTAGAATGATACAATGGTATATCTCATCAGGATTTCATCCCCCAAATTCACCTCTATTTTTAACACTTGCAAAAATCCCTTCCTGTTGACCTCATCTGTGAGAAACTATTAGCTTTTAGAACTCATCCCACACTGGAACTCAAAATATTCCAAATAAGAATGACTGTTTCTTTCCTACAGGAACTGTAAGTCAGTGTGTATTAATCTTGTTGCTGCTGTTGCAGCTCAGGAGGTAATTTGTAATTTTGCCTTGTTTCTTCTCATCTGGGTTTCAGCAGCCAGTTTTAATGCAGGGCTGAAAAACTTTCATGCAAAGATCTAATACTGGGCGTTACTTCATCTTTCTGTTAAAATTGGACTGGTTGCAAGATCTAACCATGGGTGAATTTCTTTGCACATGTATCAGTGTGCCCAGTGTGTTTATGGGAAGTGGGTTTAACTAATCATTAATTCCACAGAATGAAGCTGCATCTTAATATAACTAACCATAAAAATTCTGAGAATGTCTTCTATGAACAAATTAAAAGATTGCCAAAGTGTTTGGTTACTAAAATTGTGTAAAAGAGTGTTACAGTGATTTTTTTTTTCTTTCTTTCTTTTTTTTTTTTTTTTTTAACCGGAGTTAGTGATTTTGCTGAATTCTCATTAACATCACCTTTTCTGTGAGCACTAAAATAGATCTGAAGGAAATCTCTGCTGTAATTTGGGGATATATTTAAGCTTTTGCATAATTGCAAGCGTGTGAGGAGTTCATTAATTTCTATTGGATTCTACTGTGTGCGTCATTCACTGTCTAAAACTTATGATGTAGGACTTAATAAACTTCCTTCTCATCCTGTTATGAAGATGAAAGTTCTTCATAACAAGAACTTCTTGGAATAGTCTGCTGAATCTCTTACTGGTAACATGCTTCATTGAAAGTTTGACCTTTTTTGGCTTAATCCATTCTTTCATATTGATCAAGCATCTTTTTGAGAGAAACCTGAGGAAAAACTCAGTTTATGCTTCCTTCGAGCGTATCAGCAACAGAGTTATAATGGTTATTTTGAATGAAGTAACTTTATGATTACAGAACTCTTTTCCAACCTAAAGGATTCTGTAATTCTATAAGCTTTCCATACTGTGGTGGCTAACAGGCTTTTTATTACAGTGCTGAAGGGCACTGTTTTGGAATATGTTGCCTTTGAAAGAACACAGTTACACTAAACTGAAGTCTGTTAACACTCATCTGAAATCTTGGAGCATTTTTGCTGTCATTTAAGAGGGCTGAGTATGTGATATCCTTGATCAAAGCACACAAAATAGGACATGAAGGTAGGATCACCTCACAAATTCAACGTTATTATGAAAATTGATGAAAAAAACTTGGCTCACATTTTGTCAATGGCTAAAAAAGAGTGAATTCATGGAAAATGCTCAGGAAAGACTTGACTCTGTCTTACAGTCACAGCCACAAGAAGATAAGGAAACAACGTAAATCATTTGTTATTTGCCTACATGAGAGAGATTTCTGATTGACAGCTCTTTAATATAAAAAGTTTTAATGAGCTCAACTGTTTGAGATGGAAATTAGACAAATTCAGATAGCAAATAAGTCACAGTTGTTAAACAGGACAATTAATCATTGAAACAATTTACCTAAGATGTGAAACATTCTGACGACATAAAGATAGGGTAAAAAACATTGTTTGATACCATTTTACCTAGTTCAATATGGAAGAGGCTGAAATACTTGAATATGATGGTCTCCACAAGAGCTTGAATTGTTTGAGATTTATCTTTATGAGAATAAAGCATAAAGAACTACATGTCAGCAATAAGTCTTCTACAACTAATGTGAACTTGCTGGGTAATTTACATACTGTTACCAGTGCTACTTTGCAAGGTAACTAGTACTTTAAATGATGACCATAGTATTGCTTAGACTGTGCTAGGATCTAGGCTCATCAGAAGAGATTTCAAGGGGGAAAAGGATAAAACCAAGGTCAGTGGAGTTAGGGCTGGGATCCACTATATTAGGGAAATTTACCATCTGGATCAGTTCTGAACGATTTTCTTGGAATTAGTTGGAAGTCACAGAAAGATATCTACTGCCCCTTCACAAATGTTCTTGGCATTGCCAAGATGGAAATAAGAAAATATAGATACTTCTATATTTTTAATTATTGTGCATTCAGCTTTTAACTCATGTACAAGTTGCAAGTACTAAGCAGAATGTGTTACTGGTACAATGTTGCTGTCAAAAGAAGAAAAACAAACATGTAAGGAGTAGCAGTGTCTCCAAGCAACTGTTCATGGATAGTGGGTACAATCAAAGTTAATGAACTTCACACACATACCATACAAAGGTCAGTTTTGACAGAGTTTATTTGCTCGCACTTAACTACCTTACAGTTTCTGAAAGACAAACGTTACCTGAAAGTAGGTTTAGAGTAATGAAGTTA
This sequence comes from Phylloscopus trochilus trochilus, assembly GCA_016584745.2. Taxonomy (NCBI): domain Eukaryota; kingdom Metazoa; phylum Chordata; class Aves; order Passeriformes; family Phylloscopidae; genus Phylloscopus; species Phylloscopus trochilus. The sequence goes on along the minus strand of WQNJ02000015.1, from coordinate 64,752,353 downwards.
TGTCCTTTACAAAATTATTAGGATCATCCAGACTCTTCTAAATTTATATTTAATATGCAAAGTTCCTTGTTTTTTCTCAAGTGGCATTTAATTGTCTAGTGAATGTTGAATGTTATCTCTTTCTCTCATAGGATTGCAGTCCTGCTTAAACTTTTATTTCCAAGTGTTTCTCTTAAATTTTTCACCTTGAGCTTTGAAATTACTACTTTGAATTAGGGGACTGTTTCTAGCTTATTTAAGCACTATTTATTATTAAAGGATTTGAAATAGATGTTTTAAATAACATTGTATATTTCCTACAATCTGCTGTAGCTTAGAAGTAAGAGAGAGATTCTCCACTAAACAGCCAAAATCGCTCTGCTTCTGAACACATTGATACAATAATGTATGGTTTTAACCACTGAACTAATTTTAGCCATTTCCACTCCCATTCCAGGTGCAGGACAAGTTTCGTTTGGACCTGTCTGATGAAGAAGCTGTCCATTATATGCAGAGTCTTATCGATGAAAGTGTCCATGCCCTCTTTGCAGCTGTCGTGGAGCAGATACACAAGTTTGCACAGGTGAGGTATTTTCTTCTCAGTTTCTGGTCTCTGTAATAGCTGAGTAAGACGAGATTGTGAGTGGTAGGTTTAAGGCATAACTTCACTGTGATATTTTAGTTCATTTTACTACAAGATGAAACTATGTTTTAGTTGTAAGGACTGGAGAACAAGCTTGTAGAGGTCCTGTAAAATTTTTTGAACCACCTTAGCAATCATGCAAGGTCTGGCATCTGGGATATGAGGCAACTTCTTATGCCCATCCAGGCTGGGGAATGAACAGACCCAGAGCAGCCATGCTGACAAGGTCTTGGGAGTGCTGGTGGGTGAGAGGCTGAACATGCCCAAGCCATGGCACTCACAGCCCAGAGAGCCAAACGTGTCCTGGGCTGCATCCAGAGCCCCGTGGGCAGCAGGGCAGTGAGGGGATTCTGCACCTGTGCTCCACTTGGGTGAGACCCACCTGGAGCACTGCATCCAGCTCTGGGGTCCCAGCACAGGAAGGACAGGGATCTGTTGGAGCAAGTCCAGAGGGCTTCAAAAGTTATGAGAGGGCTGGAGCACCTCTGCTAGGGAGACAGTCTGAGAGACCTGGGATTGTTCAGACTGGAGAAGAGAAAGCTCCAGGAAGACTTTACAGCATCCTTCTTGCTGATGATTTGGGTTGACAACTGAGTATTGCCTGTTTTTATTTTGAAGAATTGCACTGTAGTGCATGATGAGAAGAAATGTCATTTCTGTCTATGTATATATTTAATAAAGGCAATGTTTTATGAGATGTGAAAAAACGAAGTGTAATTATATGGAAATGGTGCAAAAATTGTTGTCATTCACTATGGATTACTTTGAACTTTGGATGGAGGATGGTCATTTCATAAAACAAAGTGAAAAATGCCTGGCATCTGCCTTAAGGTTCAACTAATAAAAAAAAGAAAGCTATTAGAAATTTTCAAGATTGAAGTTTAAGTTTGCCCAGTATATGTGTAGACCTTTCTTTTCATCACATACTGACAATCATTTTTTTAAAGACATGTCTTTTTACTTCATTGGCCTTAGGTGACTGCCACACTCTCCCAGATAATTGTTACTGCATTTGTGAAAGTGTATTAGTAAGTCAGAGTTTGCAGGTTTGATTCAGGTGACCTTTTCTTTTTCCATTTAGGCTTGGTTTTGCTTGATCTTTCTTCAGTTCTTAATGCTGCTTTTAAAATCACAGGAGAGATTTGTTCAGAATATTTAGAAGTACCCAAGAATGTTACTCCAGGTTTCTGTGGGATGGGGCTCTGAGAAACCTGGTTTAGTGGAGGGTGTCGCTGCCTATGGCAGAGGGATTGGGATTAGTTATCTTTAAGGTCCCTTCCAACCAAACCATTCTGTGATTCTGGCCCCCACAAATGGTGTGCTAAGCAGAAAGCTGATGCACATTCCTGCAATCAGCAGGCACTGATTGCATCTTCCATTTATATTTTTGCAGTTAATATGCAAGCCCACTGGTGTATTACACTTTGGATACCAAGTAAGCAGATGTGACAACCACTAATGTAGGCCTGATGTAGTTACCTTATTCTGGGATTTTTACCTCTCCAGCTGACCCATGCTGAATTTCAGCAGAGAGATGTTTTCCTGAGGCTCTGTGCAATCTGTGTGCATTGCTGCAGAGTGTGCAACCTGTGTGCTTTTTAGCTTTCCTTTCTGCTTTGGGCACCTGGTGCCTAGAATGAAAAGAACAAGCATCTTGGTTTGTAAGTGCTCAAGGCATCTCATGACTCCATGTGATGATAGTTTTGGAGTTCCAGTTACTCCTTTATTCATACTCAAAAAAAATTTAGGCTTGCAGACCTTCTCCTGCAAAGATGTTGGATTGCAAGTGTGAGAAGAATGCAAAAAGAATAGACACAGATTAATCAGCAGTTGACAAGTCTTAAGAATTTGTGCTCTAATAATGTATTCAAAAAAACCTCAAAACTTAAAATCAATGAAAAGTAAGTGTAATTAACGTCTATTCTCTGTATATTATGAGTGAAATAGGATGCTTCTTATTTATTTATTACTGCATCAGTCAAAATCATTATCCTTTCTTTTTGTCTGAAGCAGTCTTAAGAATTTGCTGCTGTAGTCTTCATGGAGTCTGCAAATTGTTAAAGAAACTAACAATGGGCCGTGAATTTGTCGTAAAGGGATCAGCTTACTCAATGGCCAACTGAAGCTTTCAATTTGTTAATGTATAATTCTGCATTGAACTGCCAGTGGCCTTGTTCTTCATAGTTATTATAAGTTGTCTGGTAAAAACCCCAATGCTACCCAGGTGTTATGACACAAGTGTAAACAGCAGATTTGGCCTAATGCCATGCAGTATTTCATTTAAAATGCTGTTCAACACATTTTTTGTTTATCAGTAGGTATTTATGCTTTTACTGCCTCCAAGAGAGGCCTGCGAGGAATCTGTGCAGTCTACTGCAGCACTTAAGAGCTTTATAACAAGGCTGGTTATTGTAGTAACCATGGTGTTTCAGTAATCTGTATGTCACTCTGCAGTAAGTAAAGCTCTTGGATAAAGTACTCTGGATGTTTTGGAATCAGCTCAGTATTGTTCTTTTATAACAATATTCTAAATTGTGCTCAGTTTACAGCTGTGTTATGAAGACTTTAGTTTCCAATGTGTCTCTAATCTGTTATTTTATTAGATATTTTACAGACCTTTTCACGCACTGCCTGTCTCCTTAATGGTTATCAAAAAAAGTTGTCTCAAAAGTAAATAAATTCAGCATTTAGAATAAGTTAATGGTGCTGTACAATAGTTCTCCAGAGGAGGAGGAGTTGCATACTAATTTTATTTGATACTAATGAAGACTGGATAGCCATTTCTCCCCCAGAGAGTCATTTTCATTTCAGCAGCATTATTTATTTCTGGAGAGGAAGGAAAAAATCTACAGTTGAAGTGTTTGATTTCATGTTTTATTTCCCTTGTAAGTTTACAAATCAAGTCAGTTGCATTCAGGGATGAAATGGTAACCAGTGATTAGAAAAGTGAAAGCTTCTGGGATGTGGGGTGTCTGACCTAAAGTGTAACTGTACAGTTTGGGGGGTTTATTAATGCTTGACTGATGTCTGTTTAGGAACAAACTCGGTTTCAGCTGAAACTGTAGAAGTTGCATGGATTTAGAATATCTCCAGGATGTAACCCCAGTGCTTCTGCATCACAGAATGCAGTCACCTCAGCACAGGGCTTCTGTTTTCCTTCGTACTGGATGCCAAAGTATGGAAGGTCTACCAGCAGGACTGGGTATATTGGATGAAATCATTTGTCAAGGGGTACAGGGTTTCCGTCCATGCTGCTTTTTCCCTTGAAAGGTTGTGAAAATCATCTACCCATAAGCATTTCACCATGTTTTTAAACACATAGTTTAATTTGTGCATAGCATTTGTTCTTTGAGAGTAAACCAGATTGAGTAATCTCTGTGGTGTTGTGGTTTTCTCTTTTCTTTTAGTATTGGAGAAAATAAGCTTTTTGCCTGCTCATGGTGGAAACAAGCAAATGCTCAAAACAGTGACTTTCTCAAGCCCTTGTGGACTTCACCAAACAGCTTTGGAAGGCAAAAGCTGCAGATTTAATAGTGTGAAGAACTGAGAACTCAGAAGGTAGAGAAGCTTTTTGAGTCTCTGTTTATTAAAGGTTTAAAACCAACCGTTTTTTAAAGGAAGATGTTTGTTTGTACCATCCTTGGGAGCCTCAAAGGTTGAAGTAAGCAACTTCCTCTCAAGCCAAAGATAACTGGAAGAAGTTGGATTTAATGGTGAATTCTTGTATGTGTTAATATATTTTCTTATTTAAAATAGAAGTAGCTACAAAGCTAAAGCAGGACGGCTACAGTTTTTCAGTGCAGAAAAACCCCTCACAAAACCACGTCAATCCCCTCTCATTCCTCCCCACCCACTTTGTTCCTTGAGTAAGTTTTAAATGTAATTCATATGATCCTTTATTTCCGCCTTAGGCAATGTTATCTTTTATAAAGGACAATCATTTCTTGCCTGCTTACAAAAGTGTTTTTAAGTGCTGATACGTTAGCCCAGCTGTAGGCAGCCAATTAAATGATCACTAACAGGCTCAGCAACAGGAATGCACAGTGAGCAGTTCAGTATTTCACGCTTTAACTCTAAATGTTTTCTGTACAGTGATTATATATTCTTCACTCTAATAAAAACCTTTGTTGTTGCAGTCTTGAGGTGTTCTGTTTTGTCTTTTTAATCTTACCTGCTGAGATGTGGCACACTAGAGGATTATGTTTGTAACTACTGTCTTTTTGCAAGGATTTTCCCTTCTTAGTTTACTTGATGCTGGAATATGGCCACTCATGAAATAACTTCTGTGCCACATGTTGAGTTCATAATGAATCTGGTTTGTATGATCAATAAGGTAATTAGCACTTCATAAATGTGTGGCTCTCTTTAAAGGGTTCTCTAATAGTCCTGTATTTTTTTTTAATAACATTTTAAGTCAGGAAGAAATCCTTCCCAATTATGAAGATAAGAGTGACTGATTTGAATGTGAATCTGACTGGTATTTCTGAGTCAATTTTGCTTTGTGCTTTTGTCCCTTTTTTCCCTTTATGTGTGACTTAAGAAGTGCATTACCCTAGTTGTTTAGTGCTGATGTTGTCTGGGAACACACAGTGCCACAGAAGAGCCACACTAGTATCTGTCTTATCTTTAGCTCACTCCTCTTTGGAGAAGTATTAATTCTCATTTTCTTGTGGCGTTTTTTTTTTTTTTTTTTTTTTTTTTTTTTTTTTTTTTTGTTTTGTTTTGTTTTGTTTTGTTTTGTTGTTTTTTTTTGTTTTGTTTTGTTTTGTTTTTTGTGGTTTGTTTGTTTTTGGTTTTTTTTGTGGGGTTTGTTTGTTTGGGGTTTTTTGGGTTTTTTGGTGGGGGGCTGTTTCTGTCAGATTTGCAGTTCCTCTACTGCCTCTGTTTTGCATGAATTTGTTCTACATACAGTGCCTTGTGGTATCTTCCAAGTATAATTCTGAGAGCCTGGACTTCTCAGATGTTCAGAGAGAATTCTGCAAAAAAAAAAAAAAAGGGTCTTTTTAGTTCTTTTAATATGTTTTGAATGTGCATCCTACGTGCTCAGACAACTTTTGATCTTTATGAAGGAGCCACACTTTATTTGATTTCAGTTGTCTCTGACCCTCCAGCCCTTTCAAATGTACATATTAGGACTTTTTATCTATTTCTTTTGAAGAAAACTTCCTGTTCTTCCTGCTCAAGTCTAATTATGAAGGATATGGGCATGACCCACTGTGTACCAGTTGACCAGGCAGGCCAAGGTTGTCTCCTTATTAAAACCCAAAAGACATCATCAGCTCAATCCTACAACACATTTCACTTTGCAGAGATGTTTATAAACTGTTAAAATATTGACCTTTGTAAACACATTTCATATTACTGCATGGTTGTTCACTATGTGTTTTGTTTTAGAATTATCCTGTTCATATGCTGGACTATGCAACAGCCTATTAAAACTGTACTCTTAAGTTTTAAATGTTAGCATGTGAACCCAAGTGGAATATGATTACAGTAGGTAAGGCTTGGGAAAAGAAATGGAGAATATCAGGCACAGAAGCAGAAAAGCTTGCCTGAATCAGTAGAAAACAGTCCAACCAGTGTGTTCATCTGTGTTTCTGCATATTGAGTGACTGTGCAAAAATTTTCAGTATGTTTTTTAAAGAATTTTGTAAAAGAGTGAGCACTGACAGACTAACTGGATATGTCTCTCATCCAGCTACTGGCTTTTTTTAGGCTGATGTGCATATTCTGTTCCTAGCTCTTAGGAACCCTTATAGAATGAAGAACAGGACATGAGGCTGCTACAACATACTAGATGTAAGTAGATTTATACTTTAAGCCTTGTCTTTTAAATACTAAGTATTGTTAAAGATTGAAAAACATCAATAGGTTTATTTTTTTAATAGTCTTATAAAAAGTTCTTTGTTTTGTAAAATCTCATGGCTCTTAGCACTTCAGGTGGCATCAGTTATTTAAAGTAAAACAGACAGTTGAAAAGAAAAACCAAACAAGGTGGTTTGATGAGGGGAAATAAGTTATTTTGTTTTAAATGAAAGATTATCTTTTTTTTTTTTGGTAAGTTACTGAAATCTTTGACCTACTAGAATTAATATGTGTAATAGGTTATCTATCATGGCTTGATTTCACTGTATAATACCATGAGTGTATTATATGTTTGTTGTCTCTAATATATTTTGAATCCCTTGAATAACTATACAAAATTCTGTCTTTAGGAATACAGTTCTTAAAGGTGAAATCCTTGTGTATTTCACAAAGGTAGAACCCCAGTCATGTGAAGGCCCCTATAGGAATGTCAGACAGGAATTTTACCCTGCACTTCTATTTGTGTGAGTGCATAAGCAGGGAACAGACACACTCACAGTTCTGCATGGAGTGAGGCAGAGAGCTCCATCATGTGTCTTGGAGCATGGTGCAGTGTGTGGTAGGAAAGCAGGCTGTACCAGTTGTGTCACAGAGTAACTTGTCAAAACTCACTCTGTTAAATCTCTCCAGGAAGTATTACAGACAAAAATAAATAAAAGTCAGTAATTTTGCCATGGACTTATTTTGACCAGCAGTTGTATTTTATATAACTAGAGATTAAAAACTACCTTGTGGGTGCTTTCAGCATTCATATTGGTCTCTCTTTTTTTTTTTTTTTTTTTTCCCCTTACAGAACCTGTAGTGATTCTTTGGGATAGAAGGTAGGAGAAGCAATTGAAATAATTTAATTTTTCCTTCCCTGCTATAGACTGTCATTGGTTGTTTTCCACTGCCAGTACATCAGGAACAGAAAGTACCACAGTAGGCTTTTCTTTTGAAAAGCGGTAATTGCCAAAGCATTTTTTTGGGGGAAGGCAGGGTAGGGGAATGAGAAAGACGTGCATGTGCTCTCTGTTTTTAATACAAAAGGCCTTCATCCTTTTGGCAAGAAACATCACTGTTCTTATAGACAGTTACCTGGTTTTGTTGTTCTTGTGTGCAATTTAAAATAAAAAGTGCTTTTGTGAGGCTTGTTTTGGTTTGGAAAGACAGGTTTCTGCCAGGGAAACTGGGGTTTCCCTTAGAATGGAGAATGTAAACCCCTCACCCCCTGCCAAGTTATAATTTTGCAATAATTATAGGAATAATTAGAATATAATATAGGATAGGAATAACAGTTCTTTACTAAGAATATTGACAATACAAATGTAATAGGAAACAAAACCACCCAACCAAACGAGCAAACAAACAACAATTTTGGAAAACCCTGACAGACTCAGAGCTACAACCTGACACCTTATGGGTCAGGGTGTTGAAAGCAGTCCAAAAGTGAGTCCTTCTGAGGTGGCAGATATGATTCTGTTGGAGTAGAGATGATCCAGTAGAAGAATGGGCCCATGGTAAAAGGGATCCCGGGGGGGTGGGGGGGAGGGTCCAGTGGTGGTAAAACGAATCCAGTGGTGGTAGGAAGGGTCCAGTGGTGGTGGGAAGGGTCCAGTGGACGAGAAGGAGTCCAGTCTTCCTCCCAGAGAATCGAGTGAAGCTAGCAGCTTTCCTGTCTCTGTGTCCCAGTTTATCCAGACAGCAAAACTGCCTGCCTCCCCACCACTGCCAGGGTGGGGATGTGATGCATCTCACAATAAGATGACGGAAATGCAGATGCACTGCTCTGTGGCGGAAGGTATAGCCGGGGAGGTGCTAATGGCCCATTATCTGAAGGCGTCAGGGCTCTTCCCCCTTGAGTTACCAGAGATAAAGAAAAGCATCTCCCCAACTGCTTTTTAACAGATGAAAATAGAATATACAACCCCTGGCTCCACAACCCAGGACAAGGCTTTACAGGAATAATGACTTTGGAAAAGGGAAGAAGGAAAAGCAAATGGGAATGTTAACACCCTCATGCAGAGAGGGGATAGCAAAAAGAGAAGTAGTCTAAGTGGTCTGCCTTTTGTAGTCAGAAGGGGTTTTACTCAGAAGAACTGTATCATCAGCAGATGGTAAAATACTGTGGTTATTATGAAGTATCTGAAGCACCTACATTTAAGGAGTCTTAAGGGAGTAATTGAAAACAGATTGCAGGTGGATTGTGTTATAATAGATTTTTGTAACCTCTTCAGCTGATGTGATGATTCTTTGTGATAGTGAGGCTACTTGAAGTATGATATTAGTGCCCTCCTGTTCTTCTGTCATTTAGATTGGACCCTGCAAGAGAGAAAGAAACTTCATTTTGGAGAATAAAATGCCCAACCCTAGTTGCATCCTGATAGTAACAGTGAAGTGGCTCACCTGCTTGGGTTCAAACCTGAAACAGCAAGAACACTGCTTGGGTAAGAATTCTTAGGTCATCTACAAACAGGCATTAATCACTTCAGCTGTGTGTGGGACAGCCCTTTCCAAAGGGAAATAAGCTATACCCCAGGGAGGTGCTTAAATTCCAAATAAAATGTGTCTGTCAATTAAAAGCTGTGCAAAATTTAACAGAACCATTTGAAATTCCTTCCTTTGATAAAAGAGTGTCCTGTTCATCAGTGGTGAGAGATTAGAAGGTGGCAGTTTATGAAGGTCAATGTTCATAACCTGCAGTGTAGGAAAAGTGATGTGAAGGTGTGGCTGAACCAATGTGGGCACTCTGGGTAGCTCTGGAATACTTTCTTCCATGGTCAGGCAATTCACTTTGGTCCAGCCTGTAGTCCTCACAGTGACAGTCAGACAATTTCACTTTCCTTGCCTTGCTCTGTGTTTAGATGTTGATTGGATTATGTAACAGGTAAATCATACAGATAAACATCCCAAAGTGACAGACAAACTGCTTTGTCAGTACTTCATCTATAAAGCGGGAAGATAATATACCACAGTCATTTTTTTGGTGTGTCTTTTTTTACTGGGCATGAGAATATAAAGGTGATTGTAACCAAAGGGTTTTCTCTCTCACATCAAATTTAACATCTCTCACTGATTACAGACTGAAAACTCACATCACAAAAAAAAGGGTTTATTTAAAAGTAAGTTTATTTTCTTTCACAGCCATTTATGAACAGTTTTCTAGCTGAGAAGATAGGAAGTAATTAGGTGGAATCTCTGCTTTTAACAAACCATCCACAAACTTCTTCCCTGTGAAGTTCAGGGGTAACCTAGATTCCATATTTGGGTGCATGTATAGAGAGATGGCTGTGCGTCTTGCCCACCTGATGGTGTAGCATCTTGTCCTGTGTCCTCAGGACAGGGACAGAGCTTTTTTTCTTGTCTAATAAATACTGGATTGGGATTTTTTCCCCTTATCTGTTGATGCCAGTTGTACTTAGTGCATTCAGCTGTCCTGTCATTTTTCTAATGCTGTATTTTCATTAACTGACATACAAGTGAGAGATTTCTGATGAAAGCACAGTGAGTCTAGTAGCAGTGTCTATTCCTTGAAGTAGGCAGCTTCCATTTCACTTAAACTTGGAATTTTTCTCTCTTTATCTGTCTCTGCTGGGAGCCATACTTATGTAGGTAATTTCAGCAATCCTGCAGTAACAGACTCAGATGCTGAGTTTTCTGACCCCAGGGCGGTGAAGGAGAGATGTTGATGCAGTGATGGTTGTCTGAGTCATTCACCAACCAGGGATGAGGACATTGCTGGCATGGCAGGAAGCTCTTTCTTTAAAGGAAAGATTCAGCTGAGGTGTCTGTTTTTCCAAGGGAAAGCATAGCTGCAAACCTTGGGACAGTGAATGATGTTGTCTAAAAGCAAACTACATGGCAGAGACCTGGCTATGGAGACCTGTAAGACCTATACTTACTGAAATCCTCAATATGGGAAAAAAAATGTGGTTACATAGTTCAGAGGTGTTTTGCATAGTTAATTTGCAAAATTTACTAAAACCTGTAGGTGGTATGTTTTCAATGATATTGGGCCATATTGCACTTGCCTTTTCCAAGTTGCAGAGTGTGCAAGTAACAACATGCTGTGTGGCATCTTACTCTGCAACCAAGGAGATGACAGGTCTCAGCTCCTGTTCTGCTTCTAACTTGACAAATGTTACTTTTGAATGAGAACTGAGAAGCTCTGTGCGACAATCGTGGCATGTTGTCCATTGGCCTTAAGATTTTTTGCTTCTTGAACTTCTATTTCCCTCCCAGTTCTGTAAACTCAGTGGTACAGAACCCTTTTTTAACTTGTCTCAAACAAAAAGCACCGCAGTTTGGGGCTTTAATCTGAGATGGATTTGGGAAGTGCCATTATAACATGCCATGTGTGTTTTGATTGTGCTTTGTGTTCAGACTTGGTTCATTGGCTTTTTGAACTCTAAGGTACGTTTGTTCCATACATTAGAGTTCAAAGGTGTCTGAAGAAATGTATTTGCTGGAACTCCTGTTCCTTTCAAACAGTATTCTGACAGTTCTCACCACCCTTCTGTCTTAGAAAGCTCTAGTAAAAATAGGGAAAATTAATGTTTCTGTGCTTTCATTAATTAATTAATCTTACAGTTCTGTGCATGCACAAGTAAAGCTGGACTGAAATACAGCAGTTTTTCAGCTTAAGCAAGCAATAGCCACAAGACACATTGTCAGGCCTTTTTATCAGTGTCCATGTTTCCTTCATCCGTGTTGTCCAGCTTAGTGTGTAAATGATCCTGATTTAATATGTCATAACAGATAAATCATTTCATTCAGTGAAGAGATACAGCCAAAAGGATAGCTAAAAGCTGTATGGTTTTTTTCTGCTTTATCACCACATGGGATGCAAATGGATCTGTAAAAGAACAACTGAGAATTACAAGTTCCAAGGATTATTTTCTTGTTTACGGTTTCAAATGTATAAATGAGCAAGAACAACTCATTTAAAACTTGGAAATCAGCATAAATCAGGGCTTACAGCTCAGTCTTACATCTCTATTATGTGTGTATACAAAAGGCTTGCTTAGCATATGCTTTTCCACTATTTCATTATTTGATTGCCCATGTTTAAATCCCTGGTCATGCACCTACTAATGTTCCTCAATAGTTCTAGTGTTGAGCCTTCTGTTCAGTCATAAAGGTTGTTTGTTTTGTTGCTTATACTGAGTTCTCTTTGTAATCATTGCCGATTTTCAGCCCCAGTGTTGGTACTGGGGCAAAGGCAGGCACAGCTGTGGTGGCCAGGTTACCAGCTGTCTTGAGTTTTTTGACTGCAGTGTCAGTCTTGGATTAGACTCTCTGAAGATGCAGTCACTGGTTAATGCTTGAATTCAGTTTGCATAGAATACTGTAACGCAGGAGCATGAAGGAGGAATCTGGGGCCATTGCAGTTGCTGCCACATTGACACAGATTTGGGACAATTACCCCTGTTTTAATTATACTATATTAAAGCTGCCAGCTGTATGCATGTTCTGATCCTGTACGTTTCAGTATCTACAGGATCCTGTTCAGTTCTTCACTACCCTTGGATAGATGTTCAAGAATCTCTTCTTCCCATTTGCCTTGCCAGACAAGTAGGTAAGGATCACTGACCTTAGTTTTTTTATTTTGATCACAGATTAGGATTTCTAAAGGAGATTTCTTCAAAGTAGGTCCTTGATTTAGTGACTATCCCTCCTGGACTCTAGGTATTGCTGTACAGGAGCATGGATTACTCACGTTTTCCATGTTGTCTTTGTCACTCTGCCAAGGCATTCTTAGCTACATCAGGCCGTTTCAAATGGCACTGTGTACTTCATTTTAGCCAAATTGGATCAAGGCCCACGTGCCTGCTTTAGTAGAGCTGATTCTGAAATTACCAAATTCCACTGACAATGCTGAATAGATATCTGTGGATCATGCTGAGAACTTGATGAGGTATTTCTCTGAAGCCAAAATACACATGACAGTTCTGCTTTCCAGTATTTGCATGTTCTTTGCAAGAACCAAACAGAGGATATTCCTAACTGGATGTCCCAGACATGGGAGGTTTGGATAATTTTAAGAGAGTCAGGTCCTCCTAGTTGTCAGCAGAGAGGTTCAAAGCACTGGGCCATCTCCTCTGGGTGTTGGCCAAGTTGAAGCAACTATAAGGCTGTGGAAACCCCTTTCTAGTTGTAAAGTTGTGAGTAGTAAAGGTTCATGGGAGTTTGCATGTTAATGAAGTTACTCCAAATAAGGTCATGATTTTATAATAGGTCAGTTATGCACAAATATAGTTATGTTCCCAGTTCGTGTTTCTGATTGGACCCTAACCCTCAGACCTACCCTATATATTGTCATGTTTTCCTCAGTTCTGTGTCTTTGAAGGAGCTCAAAGACATGTCATGTCATGGGGTGACTTTTTGATGCTTGTATCCCCAGTTGTCTGTTCTGTGTATGCTGTATGTTAAGTTCTGTACCTTTAAGACTGGTTCTGAGAATGAAGGGGGTTAAGAAGCACGCAGTTTGTTTTCAGAGACGGCGTTCCCTCCTCTGCATTCTTCTGGCGTATGTTCATCTGAAGCGCAGACATACAGTGGGTCAGAATTCTCTTTTTAGTCAGTTTTAGCTAGCTGAGGCAGAGAAGCTCCCTGGAGTGTTTTGGGGTGGTTTTTTTTTCATTTTTCTTGGGACTGTTTAAACCTACTCTGGGACTGCAAATGCAGGAGAGCACCAGGAGCTCACACCTGTGGTCGGCCGGGGCCTGGACCATGGTATTTTCCAGTGCCAGAGGAACTGATAAGAGACTGAGCAAACCGAGCTACACCCACAGCAAGGACTTTGTCAATTTTGCCATCTCACTTCAGAACAAGAGGTTTTATTGTTTCATATTATTCCTTTTTTTGTGCTTGGTGGCACTTTGTTTGTTAAATTAATATTTTTCCACTTTTCTGTGAGGAGATTTTCTCCCAGACCAGTTGGGGGGGGGGGAGGGGGGGCATTTGGGTTTGCTTCCAGAGGAACCCTATTTGGAGGTTTTCTCCCAAATTTGCCCTAAATCAGGACATATATGTAAGGCTGTGGTGGTTTCTGAGTTCAGTTTGCCCTCTGCTATATTGGTTTGCCCCAATCTTACTCTCCCTGAAGTCCTGTCCCTCACAGTGTGCCCCTTCCTTATACCCTGTCAGTTATGCAGTAACCCCTTCTGCAGTTTTGTAAAACCCCACCTTATTCCCTGTCAATCCTCCCAGAACCCAACTCTGTAATCCAGAAAGTTGTTCGGCTGTTGATTTGTCCCTTGGAGCTAGACCCTCCCTTTGTATTCTCCTATTGGTTAGTCTTATGTCAATTAAGTTCTCGTTTCCACCCGTACACCCTCCGGATTGGTCTATGTATAATGTACACCCCTTTCCCCAACTCCCTTTAAAAATAGTTGCACAAACTGTTTCAGGGGTCTGGTCGCTGGTTCACTCTTGTGGCAGGATCCCTTTGACACTGTATCCACCTCCCGTTTCCTCAGATGAGGAGAATAAACCTTATCCTGGGGAACTGACGTGCACAGTGTCTTCTCTTTCATGCCTTGCTCAGTGCCGTAGGCGCAGCAAATCACCATCACCCTCAGCAACTTCCCCGAGCAACCGGACTGCAGCCTTACTGGCTGGTATGTCCTATTGGGCTCTCTCAGAGCCCTGGAGGTCACCCTTATTTGGCACAAGTACCCTCCAGGTAATCACTGAGCTAGTGAGCCGGGTGCCACTCCGGCAGTAGAAGACTTGAGGGACGTGTCATATGGCGTATTTCTTTGTTCTGCTATTTGTCTTCGCTTTTCAGGCTTTCTTCGTTGTTCCTGCGTCTTAATAGTTGATGTTAGTGACTCCTGCTGGCAGGAACATCCTAGCCCTTGTCTCCCTGGTGACAAGGATCTATTGTTGCTCCCTGCAGCTAGACCTGGGCAGCAGCAATCTCCAAGAGGAGGTCATAGCCATGGGCATGCAGACTCTCAGCAGTGGAATTCACTGTGAGATGTGGATTAGGTGTGCATCCAGCTCATGTTTAGGCTTTAATTTGTTTGACTCTGTAGTCACAGACTTGCTTTCCAAGAGGAGTCATAGGTACAGGAGCTTTCAGGGAAAGGGTTAATCCAATCACTTTTTCATTCAGCTAGTTACTTTTGTTTCCATGAGCCCCGAAGATCTTTTTTTTCTATGGGCCCATCTTCACCAGAAATTGAGACCTTCACATATAGTAAAGTATAAGGAGTACAAGCCCCATCACTGAGCAGTGTGATACTTTTCCCATATTCACATGCCCATGGATGGGGGCTTGGAGCACACTGGGCTTGTGAAAGATGTCCCTGCCCATGGTAGGGGGTTGAAAAGAGATGGTCTTTAAAGGCTCCTTCCAACCCAAACCATTCTGAGATTCTGTGACAGCTATAATGAGCAGTCTCCCTCCAAAACCATGGGAGATGGTGCTGTCCCAAGAAGACAAACTGCTTTTCCCTGTATTTATTAATAGATGATGTTGCAGCAGAGAGCATCATGTTCTAGAAATGTTAACTTCTCAGAAGCTGGAGCAGACTCAAGAGTATTTCACACAACTGGGCACATAAAGCAGGAGATAATTATATAGCCCCAGGAAATTACACAGCCTCAAGCAGCTGTTCTCTTATGCCCAGCTTGGGCTCTGAATCTTTCCATAGCATCCAGTTGCCATGATAGCTAGGCTTCAGAGGTACTTTCTCTGATCTCTCTTATTTACCCGCTTTCAGGTGTTTTGTGAAGTTCAAAATAGCAAATGTGTTCAGTTCCTGGTAGTGGAAAGATGCCAGACGAGGCATAAGTTACTAACTTTTCTAAGGCAGAGATTTGCATGAATTATGTAAAATTAATCATGAATTTCTACTCATAAAGTACAGTACATATACTGCAGTTTTCAAATGTGTCTTGAATTATTCCCTTCATATTTTGTTTAATTCTATAAAATCCAGCATGACTGAGGATGAGAAGAAGGATTTTTTTCCTCTTAATATTTTTTTGAATAATCAAAGAAATTAAGTATTTGAATCTGAAAAAATGATGAATTCCTGCTGGCACAAGAAAGGACAAACTTCATCCCAAGTGCTGGTTTTCATTTCACATGTATGAAGAGATTTGCCGGTCTCCTTTAAATCCTATATATCTGACATCAGTATCCAAATGGTTTTTATTTCATCTGTTGCATCCATCCATGTTGTCATCTCTTGACCTTTTAAATCTGCAAGGTCTTCTGAGTAAGGATCATATCTTTAGATTTGAATAATGATTATTACCAAAAGTCTGGAATCAATGAGTGTTCCTATAATATAATTAGTTACGGAAGAAACTAGCAATCCAAGCCAGAATGACAAGGTATTTGTAAATAACGTAGCTAGATCTTGATAGTGAAATTAACTGTAAAATCAGAAGGGACACTGGATAGCTGCCTAAAGCCTGTGAAGAAAATGTGTACTTGCACATCTTCATTTTGATCATTTTGAAAATACCAGAAATCAGGAATTAAGGTTTTGTTTTCCAATTCACAGTGAGAAGAGCTGTCAACTATTGGTTTTAAACGGAACTGAGTAAGCACACAGTAAAATCTTTTTAGTCAGATTTCTACACTTCACAAAATGACTTCTAGTGGAGAACAGAAGAGGTAATATATTCAGGGACCTTAGCATTACACATGATAGAACTGGTAAGAGACATCCAAAAGTTAAGCCTGAAAAAATTATTGTTAAGGGGACAGTCATGCTTTCCTGTGACTGACTCCACACCATGTGCTGGATTGCAAGAACATTTATCCAAAGTTTATTTGTAACAAAATGATGGAATGATAGAATAATTTGGGTTTAAATGGATGTTTACAGACTGTCCAGTTCCACACCCTCTTCCATGGGCAGGGACACCTTCCACCAGAGCAGGTTGCTCAAAGCCCCATCCAACCTGGCCTGGGACATTCCCAGGGATGGGGCAGCCACAGCTGCTGTGGTTGACCTGTGCCAGGGCCTCATCACTCTCATTGTAAAAAATTTCTTCCTAATATCTAGTCTAAACTGACCTTCTTTTAGCTTAAAAGCACCTTTCCCTTTTCCTATTGCTAGAGGTCTAATAAAAAGTCTGTCCCCATCTTTCTTATAAGCACTCTTGTTTTGGAAGTCTGCTCAGTGGAGCACCACCATCACCATAAGGGAAAACTACCATTATGCAACTCCAACTGTTAAAATGCTTATTCAGGTAAGAGATTTCAGGGTTCTAATACCCAGAATATTTTAAGGAAAAATCTTTTCATGCTCAGTAGTCTAAGAGCAGGTGAACATTAGGATTGGTTAGAATTAGATAATGTACAGAAAACATCTTCATGCTGCTGCATGCATGCATGTGCATCCACACACTGAATGCAAGAAAAGCCATGGCTGTCCCATTCCAAAATAGATTCCAAGACGGATTGGGCCTAGAGAATAGGAAGATAAGTAAAAACCATAAGTGTTATAGATACAAAAACAAAGCTGAAACTTCTTAGTGGTTGTGCTTGTATACTAGCTGTGTATTTCGATTTTTGTTTGTAACTGTGTTTATTTTGCAATTAGTTGTAAGTTGTTAAAGATACTTACTGTTGTAATGTTGTTTAGTAGTTTTTAGATATTGTTACAAGTGTTTAGTTAAGATGTTTGTAAGAGTTCTCTGCGGCTGCCTCCCTGAACACAGTTCAAGAGACACCACCAAAGAAAAGGGGGATCTTCTGCCCTTCCCCAAACAATTCAAAACTGAGACCACCACCCAGCGCTTTCATTGGAGGACGTGACCACCCAATCAAAACACGGCAGGAAGGAATGATTGGTGTAGAGAGCACCCCGCTAACAGCCAATGAGAGCCCGAAGAATACACCAATCAGGGAAAGGATCCAAAACGGACCAATCCCTGAGGGGACTGAGACCATAAAAGGGACTGACCACGCTCAGTGAGAGAGCTTTGCCCTCAGGAACTGGACCATCCTGAGGGGTGGCCAGTGTGCACATTTTTGTTACTCTGACTTGCTGTGAGGGGCTGGGACTAGCCCAGCCTCCTGTTCCTGTAGCCAGTTTACAACAATAAACGACTGGCCATTCCTTTTTAACATCTTTGGATTTACGGCCTCGTCATTAAACTTGCAACATTGTAACAATAAGCAAGGGAAGAAAATGCCTCCTAACACAGGACCAGCAGCTGGACCAGGAAGCTTCAGTCTAGAAAGGAGATCAATGAAGAAGGATGGGAAAGAGTTCCTTAAAATCTGCAATGCCATGTCTAGTCCTGGGCTACCCAGTACAAGGAAGATAAAAACTTGCTGAGGAAGGCACTTTACTGTGAGGAGAGGCTGAGAGAGTAGGGGCTGCTCAGCCTAGAGAAGACACAGGGGTATCTTACCCACATGTATAAACAGCCAGTGGGTGGGTGGGTGGGTGGGAGGGAGGAAGGAAGGAAGGAAGGAAGGAAGGAAGGAAGGAAGGAAGGAAGGAAGGAAAAGGAGGGCCAGACTGTTCCCCATAGTGCCCAGTGGCATGACAAGAAGTGTGGAAGTGGTCAAATTTGGGGACAGGTTGCCCAGAGAAGTGCTGAAATCAGTGGATATGCACAAAACCCAACTGGACATCTGCTTCAAGTGACCATGTCTGAGCAAAAGAGTTGGACCAGGTGGTCTCAAGAGGGTCCTCCTATTCTAAGCTATTCTGAAAATCCTTAGTTGTAAGGAAAAAAAAAACAGTAAAGAAGAAATTACTCCATATTTCTTAGTGAACAGATGGTATCAAAAGGAAATTAACAAGACAAAGGTTGGAAACAAATAAAAGAGCTTTTTACACCGTCCTTAATTGAACTATGGAGCTCTTTATCATAGTGTTTGTGGATGCTAAATAGGAATTAGATAAACTCATGGAAGAAACATTCATCCAGGTCAGTTAAATACAGTATTACCCACAATTCATGGATTTCCTGAATCTACAAGTCATTGGAAACTGAGAGAATAAACAGGAAAATATTCATATATTCTTATCAACCTAGTCTCATTCTTCTTTTGACTTTTGTAACTTGTCACAGTTGAGGGCATGGCATGATACAGCTGACCTTGCATAGCTGGTCCTATGTTTAGAAGTACAATGCATGTGCATTTTGTAATCCATTTCACTGCAAATGCTCTGGGGAAAAAAGAAAAGAAAAAAAAATCAGTGTTTATCTTAGAAGAAGAAAATATGCCTTAAGAAGAGAAATAATTTATTTGCATAGAGGTCAGATAGAGATCAGGTTTGTTCAGCAAGAAAGTTCCATTCTCATATCTGCTTTTGATGAGTGTCAAGGCTTTTTAGAAAAATTATATTTAATATATAATACAGGAAATTCCATGCTGAAAACTATTCAAGCATAAGTGAATATTTAATATGCTTTTCTGGGGCTTGGTCTACTTCTAAAGTGTAGAAGTTTAAATAAAATTACTTAAATGACTTAATGTCAAATGGGAATTAGGAAGTGTGTAACTTTTACAAAACACAAGAGTATTTTAGGAGACTGAAGGTTTTCCTGTTTTAAAAAAGCAAATACTATAGTTTTAAGAAAATCTGCAGCCTGTGCTGAAGAAATGCTTTATCATAATTAATTTTTAGGCAAAATAGGGAAGAATTTGATTTACATAAACCAGAAGACTCTAGTGGACTAAAATTGAGGAGACTGAACCCTGGGGGTTAACTTTAGCTTTGATTATGTCAAATAAACAAGTTAATAAGCAGCGGCACCACTGGCTTACAGTGCAGGAAAAAAAAAAAGTCTGGGTAAGAATTTTCATACTTCCTTTTTGGCTGAAGACTTGTGTGCTCAAACAGAGAAGAATAAGTGGATGTGACAGGATTTTGTGCAAAGATTCTGAACAAGGCTGAAAATGTTGAGAAATGGGGCAGTGTGGGGATTAATTGAATTCTGGGCAAGCAAGTTTTCTCTTGAAGATGAGAGCAGCTGAAGCTGCCTTTGAACTGATGTCAGTGGGACACTGTGATTAAATACATCTTGTTTTTAAAGCACTGCCAGTCCCCATGGAGCAGTGATTATGAACCAGATCAATTATGCTTCAGTATTTATTAAGGCTGTATTTTTTTCCTGCTTTTGCCTTCACTCCAAGTCTTTGGAATGAGATGGTGGAAAAGAAGGACGCTCTAGGTTACTAACCCAGGAAGTCTGTTAGTTTTGTTTGTGTAGAAGAATCCCATGGAATATCTTTCCTCTTTCTTCCTCTAAATTAATTTAGAATATTCCAGCTTTAGGTTTTGGGGGTTTTGTTTTGTTTTCTTTTTTTACTTCCCCCTCTGCCCTCTGCCCTGCCATATCTGCCCTGGGTGAATACTGACTTTAGTGGCCAGCACCTGAACCTGATAAATGCTGTGTCTTGAAACTGTTGTGAGCTTCAGGAGCTGAACACTGCTTTAAGTGTTCTAACTCCCTTTGTCTGCAGTTTGATTTCTTTGACAATATTCTTCAATTTTGTGTGAAGATAATTAAAGAACATTTAAAGCATCATACACAAAATAAATATCTAAGTGTGCTGGAAACAGGATAAAAAGTGCCTTTATTTAAATGCTGAGATCATAAGAAAAGAAAAAGGAGGAACCTGAGTGCTTAAAACAGCTTTTAAGCAGAATTTGAGTGTCTGTAGTGCTGACTCCACCCACTGAGTCATCACTCTAACAAAATCTCTCAGTCACTCTCTTTGACCTTAAAGTTTGTGCCTCAGGTTGAGCATGATATTATGCCTGTTTTCCTGGGTTTAAACACCACTAGCACTTAAATCAGGGTTCTGAGAGCAGGTAAGCTCTCCATTTGTAGCGACCTCAATCTGATGGGTTTGCTCTGAAGTAATATGAAAGAAAGTGCCCTTCAGGAGAATCAGACATCATGCAGAGTTTCATCAGATATGTTACAACAGTTGGCAGCTACTGATGAAAGTTCTGCAGGAGAGCCAAAGTCTGCGTCCTTCCTGGGCTCCAGGCTGACATCATTTCCCTGAGTACTGCTTCTTTCCATGGGCTGTGATTTCCCTCAGAAATCTTTGTACTGAGTGAAAGTCCCACCTGTCCTGGGTTGTGGAGCCAGGGGTTGTATATTCTATTTTCATCTGTTAAAAAGCAGTTGTGGAGATGCTTTTCTTTATCTCTGATAACTCAAGGGGGAAGAGGCCTGATGCCTTCAGATAATGGGCCATTAGCACCTCCCCAGGCTATACCCCCACCTAGAGCAGTGCATCTGCATTTCCATCATCTTATTGTGAGGTGCATCACATCCCCACCCTGGCAGTGGGGGCGGGAAGGCAAGCAGTTTCTACCTGGATAAAAAAACTCAGACACAGAACAGGAAGGCTTCTAGCTTCACCCGATTTTCTGGGAGGAAGACCAGACCTCTTTTACCACTGGAGTCTTCACCACCACTGGACCCTCTTTTCCACCACTGGACCCCTTTTACCAACACTGGACCCTTCCCATCACCACTGGACCCCTGTTACCATCACTACCACCTGCTTTCTACAGTATCATCTTTACCTCACCAGAACCACATCTGCCACTGAAGAAAGACTCACTTTGAGACTGCTTCCAATACCCTGACCCACAGGGTGTCAGGTTGTAGTCCTGACTCTGTTAGGGTTCTCCAAAATTGTTGTTTATTTGTTTGCTTGTTTTGGTTGGGTGGTTTTGTTTTCTGCTACATTTGTATTGTTAATATTCCCTGTAAAGAACTGTTATTCCTATTCCCAAACTCTTTGCCTGAAAGCCCTTGATTGCAAAATTATAATTTGGCGGGGGGTGGGGGGGGGCGGGGGCGCGCGGGTGGGAGGGTTTACATTCTCCATTCTAGGGAAACCCCAGTTTCCCTGGCAGATACCTGTCTTTCCAAACCAAGACACCACCATACTCCAGGGACTAGAGTAAGGACATGACCAGAACTTCTCTGTGTGGCACAATCCCCCAAGCTGTTGGACTCCTCATTCATTAGAGCTCATAAAAGCATCTAGTTTTGATGACTGATTGATATTAATTACCTCTAGGATATAATCCCTCCTGTGTCTGACTATTTAAATACTCTTCAGAAAAGTCGAGGAAAAGAGGAAAAAATCCCTCTTGGAAACTACTTCCATATCCACTACTCTTAACCCATTGGCTGTTAATTATTCACTGTGTGTAAGCTCACATTGTACCTTGCAAAAGAGATACCATGAAAGATGTTATAGATAGACTTCATGAACACAAAGAGCTTTGTAAAACCACTTTTAGTCCATGGTAGTCAAGACAAGACTACACTCCAGTGAGGCAACTGCCTCTCAGATGATTTGGACAGACTTTTCTAAAACGCAGCACACAGTGATTTTGTTCTTTTTTATCACTTTTCCGCAGAGGGACTCACTATGAAAGCAAACCCTGGCACTGCTGACAAACAGAACTGAGGGTATTGAGGTTTTTTCTCCCTTTCCTAAAAGAAATCAAAACTACAGATACATATTTTACATGTTCATTTTCTTAAGGTCTGTTTTCAGCATAATGTTTTCAACTGGTGGAGCTGTTTGATTAGCTGGAATGAACTATAGTATATGAAAATAATATCTGCCACAGGAGAAGACCTAGAGTGACACAGCAGGACATGAGAGGCTGCTCTGGAAGAAACAGTTTTCCCCTGAAGGTAGTAGAGCTCATTTTGGGATTCCACTTTAGTCATGTGCTCTCATGTGGTCTCTCAGTATGTAAAAAAGGCCCCAATTAAAAGGGAATCACTGCCTGCAGATCACAAGGTCTGAGAGACATGAAAAATTATAGGCTGCTTCTGTGAGGAATAATTTACTGGCTCAGCACAGATCCCTTAGAAAAAGGGCTTCTATAATGTTGTTTCTTCCTAAAGGATGAGGACACCTGTACTTTTCAGATCTTTCTCATAGTGAGTTTCCACAGGAGACTGTCTATAGCAGCAAGCCCACTTAAGGACAGCCTTTTCTTTCTACTGTCCCACTTTTCATTCTTGCCTCTGTGTTACACTGAGATTGTGTGCGATGAAATCATACAAACTAACATGAAACATAGTGAAAAATACAGGGTTCTCCTGAATTAAGAAATTGGATGAAAATAGTTTGAGAGAAGTGATGAATGCAGTTAAAGTACTTCCAGTTCAAAGGAAGATATGCCTTGTTAACACTTAAATGAAGATAAATCAATTTCTGTGCACTGCTTAGAGCCCCCAAAAACTGTGATACTAGTGAAAAAAGTTCCCTACATGTTGAGGAATGCACATACCTGCTGAGCAGTACTATGGAAGGAAAGAGACCAGAGCTCTGTCTTTCCCAGCCCTTGTGGAATGTCTGTATTTTGGAAAGGCAGCTGAGCTTCCAGAATAAGTCCAGTTCTCTCTCCACAATCCCACTGCCTTCTTAAAGGCTTTCTGTGAAGGGTCAAAATGCTTTGGAAAATTTTCATTATGGGCTGAGGGTGGTTTAGAATTTTGGTGCCCATTCATCTTGATGTCTAGTCTTTTAATAGTCAAATACCAGTAGGATAAATGAATGACAGAGAAACATTTTATGAAATGGATTCATAAAAATTCTTGGAAATGAGGAGCTTAATAGCCATTAAAAATCATCAAGCTTTTTTTATTTGCCTCCGGCACACCAGCAAAGTTATATGGAGACTGCTATGGAGTTTGAATGATGTGAACTGAATCTATCTTCTATGAGGCATGCACATGTGAAGGAAAGTAAGCAAAATCAGAATCAGTAACAAAAGCAGAAAAAATACAGTGTTGGCTTTGTTTCCTTCTAGGTACAGATCAAATCCGAGGCAACATCTCTTGGACACTCAAAATACTGCATGGGAACCACTGGTTCTTTGAACATTGGAAGTTTTAAGAATGGAAGAGACTTGTCTGCTATAGAGTGGTTGCTCAGCTGAATCTTCAAACGGTGAAAGTATTTCTTGCTTTAGTTGTGGGGTTTTGTCTCCTAAAGCTAGGGGGATTATAAAAGTCTCTGGGATTCCGTCTCTTTTTAATGATTCTTGCTCTCACACTGCAGCTGTTTTAATCGGAAAAGAAATTAATATGGTCTCCTTTCTTGATTAAAGATTCATTCCCATGAAACATACATCCATAAAATCTCTTTGTGACCTCCCCAGTCCACCAGATACAGTTGAAACCAGACGGCAACTTCAGCAGTTATACTGTGAGGAAGCTAAGATGGATGAAAAGTGATAACATAAACCTTCCAGCACTGAAAATGTTCTCCTTAACTTTGATGTGTGTCAAATAAAATGATGCTAGCTAATTTCTCCTTGACCAGTCCCCAGAATAAAGGCTATTAGGACCTTGGATTTTATATGGGGAAAAAAAAAACCACACCAAAAAAAAAACCAACAAAAAACACCCCCCCCCCCCAAACAAAACCAAACCCAAACAAACAAAAACAAACAAACAACAGAAAACCCAAACAAACAAACAAAAAAACCACCTCAGAACCCAGCAAGGTGTTGTATTGAAAAATGCTGTTTTATCACCTTGGATGTAGGGGCAAAGCCATCAGCTTTGTTAGAAAGCATTAGTCCTCACTTCTCATCACCTCTACTGAACAAACTCCTTTTTAGATGCTTTATTATTACTACTATTATATTTAAAACAATTCACATTGTCTGTAGTTTCACCCTCTGAGTATGCTCTTCCCACTGTCCTTCAGTCTTCCATTGAAGACCATGTGACAAATTTGGGCAGCACTTTCATGAGTTCAAATGGAAAGTGTGGACCTACCCCTGCAAGATAATCCTTGTCTACATTTTATTGCAACCAGCTTGAGCAGTGTGAGCTTGATGAAGGTTTTAAAGTCCTGCTCTGCAGCCTCAACTTTACAGACACCTCAAACAGGGCAAAGAGCTGTACTTGGTTGGGATTACACAAAGTTCAATCAAGGCATAACAGTTTGTCCTAGGTTACAATGTAAAATTGTGCCCAAGGTATGTATTCTATCCTCATGAGCCCTTGGAGCCAAGGTGGGGCAGTGTTTTCCTTATCTTCTGTTAATGATCCTAACAATGCCTTGCCACATGACTCATAGTTACCTTCCTCAGGGAGGTATCTCTGTTTAATGGACCATCAAGGACCCACTGCATGACTCACAGAATGAGATCATCCCATTGTGAGATGCTCCGCCCAGGGGTAGGGGCCAAGCATTCCCACCTGGATATAATCCAGGGTTTGAGACAACTCAGGCAGCTGTTATCCACTGGACTCCCAGAGGAGACAAGGGCTACCAGACGTTTCTACAGGAATCTCTGCTTTGACATGAACATCTCATCTGGATTCCTGGAGGAAGACTGGACCCTTCTCATCATCACCGGACCCTTCTCTCTCAGGATCATCTCTGCTCCAGCGGAACCACATCTGCTACTCCAGGAGGACTTCCGGACTGCTTCAAACACCCTGACCAACAGGGTGTTAGGTTGTATCATTCCATTTATTTCACCTTTTTTTTTTTTTTCTCTCTTCTACTAAATTGTATCTCTGACTGGGAGTCTCACTGGTTTTGCTTTCAAACCAGCACACAGTTATAACACCCTTGTGCAGCTCTGTGATCCTGGCTTCAAGCTTTCCAATGAATTACTCTTTCTACAGCCTTGATGATCTGCAGTTTCAGCTCCCTTGCAGAGAACCCATTGTTTCCAAGTTTCAACAACTGCATAGGAGCTTGAGTGGCTGTAGGTAAGACAAGGAGGCAGAGGACGATCCCTGACTAAGGCAGTGATACAGTTAAGGGCACAGTAATCTTTCTCTCCTAGAAGTGGTGGAAAAGCTCCACAATGGAGCAGATATTCCCTGAGCTGCACAGACGCCACATTAATGCTATACCCAGGTGTAAAGTGGAAGCTAATTGAGGCAATTTAGAGGGATATCTGAGTATCGCAGGAATTGCTAGCCCAGCATGTGGGATCCAGGTGTGCTTCGGGAACAAACTGGATGATGGACTGAAAGCAAGATGAGGCTTTGACAGGGGAGGCAGCAGGCTTGGGTGGGAGGAAAGACAAAAGAATAGTTAAATTAAGGATTTTGGTGCAGCAAGAAGTGGGTGTGAAAATGCTGAAAATAAATGCACAGCATGTAGCTCAGTGCAGGGCTTTGAGCATCAAATCAGTAGGATTTGGTGGAAATCCCCTGATGACATATAGGGAGGGCTGTTCCTTGCCCAGGCTCCCTGATGCCCCTGCTGCTGTTGCTGGTGCTGCTTCAACAGGTGCTCAGCTGCAGCATTTGCTTTCTTCCATAATGGCCCAGCGTTCAGTCTGGGAGGGCAGAAACGAACTGGGGAGCTCCAGGGATGTGTGTGCTCCACAATCCCCATTGCTGAATCACTGAAGTTGGAAAAGACCTCTAAAATTGAGTCCAACCACAATCCAGCATGAGCTGGATTCCTTGAGTGGACAGGATATGGGTCCTGCCTTTCTGATAGAAGCAAATGTCTAAAGCACTTATTTCGTACCTGTTTTGAGGCATGTTAACATTTCCTCCATTTTAAAGGCAGTCTGAAGCCTGCTCTGAGCTGCTGCTGGAGAAGAGACCTGTCCTCCATCCAGAAGGATGTGAAGAACTGGGCAAAACAAGGGCTGGGCCCTTCCTACCGCCAATGCCAGCTTAAAATGGGTTACATCCCACCCAGAGGCAGTATCTGTTTCTAATGAAAAAAGTTTAAACACCCAAAAACTTTGCTGTATAAGGCTTGTTGCTGTAGAATTGTGCAAAATCTGCCTGGAGAGTTTGTTGTTTGGTCCATGGAGTTACCCTCTACAATCTTTGAGCTGTTTGCAGACTGAGCAAATGCTTTGTGCATATTAAGCTGTTTTACTGCTTCTGTTTTCTGATGTAACTTAACAGTGATGTGAAAAAAATGTCAGTTCTGAGTTTCCCATGGAATTTGGCTTGTTTTGCCACCATCTGTCTGCATTACTGACTTTCAAAACTGTAGGCTGTGAGATAAAGACTGATAGTTTATCAAGCCACCTTTCTGATGTTCAGCTTTTTTCTGGCAGACTGATGAAAACGTGTGTTGAATCCTAGACTTGTCTAAGAAGCAGAGAATCAGCCCTAAAGAAATGAAGCTGAGACAGGGAAGGTTTAAATTGCAGATTAGGGGAAAATTCTTGTCCAAAAAGGTGGTCAGGCACTGGAACAGGCTGCCCCGGGGCAGTGGTGGAATCTGTCTTGGGAAATGTTCAAAAATTGTTTAGATGTGGCACCTGGCGAGATGTTTTCATGGTGAGCCTGCCAGTGGTGGGTTAATGGTTGGATTTGATGGTCTTAGAGGTCTTTCCAACCTTAATGATTCTGTGTTTCTAAGTAATAACTATTCTGTAATGCCCCAGAAAAAGCTAATGAAGTGGTTTAGACCTCAGTGTACTGGGTTTTGTATGGCTCTTTATGTTCTTTAAAGGAGAAAGTTCTAAACAAAATGTACCCAAAAGGCAGGGAGAGGAGGTTTTCAAGAAACACTGGTTTGTTCTGACTCTTCAGATTTCCACATTGCCTGTATAATTTCTCCTCATCCTTATTTAGATTCTGTGAAATCAAAATTAGATCAGAGAGACTAGTTTTAAAAGACCACTTATGTATATTAACTCAGGGAAATAAAACCCCTCCACACAACACTTTGGCACTGAGCAAGGTCCTAACAGCCATGCAATTTCATTGAGCTGAATCTCTCCTAAAATTTGTTCTCCCCAGGCAGAATGGGCACAACAAACCTTTTGTCTGAATGGTTCCCCTAGGAGTAGTTATATCCTACATTTTTTTTCTGCAGCACACAAAGTTCCCTGCCATCCCTTCAGCCCTGTTGATACAGCTGCTGTTTAAGCCAGGTCTGTGAAATTATTTGGGTTAAAACAAACAGAAAAATTTATTTATTGCGTATTTTCCATGTTTTTATCTTGTTCAAGATCACTGTTACACTGTTGTGCTGCTACAGGGGAAAGGGAAGCAGAAGGGAAAGGGGGAGTTTCCTTTAGAGAAGGAAACTGAAGGAGTGTATGTACCTCCATTCTTTTTTGCTGTGCTCTTTTCTTTCTTGGCAGGCAAGGGTTTGAGCTGGGCACATCAGTAATAGCCAGTTCCCTTTCAAAGATGCATAGTGACCCCCAAGTTAGGAAAGAAGCACAGGAATGTTGTGTATTGCATGCCTTTTCCTGGCACATAAGACAGATTTCTTTTTAATACTCCCAGCATTTTGTAATTTGAACTGCTGCCTGCTATTTGTTTTACTTTAATCTGTGTAATTTCTCTGTGTTTATTGTCTTCCTTCCCACTGTCCCTCAAGTTCTGCATTTCTATCCAGCCTCCAACAATATTAGCAAGCCTTTTCATGGAGGGAGGACTGTGTTTGTGGCAAGGGAAAACTTCAATAAATTACCCATGTGATTTGTAACTGTCAGAGTACAAAATACAAAGTACTTAAAAAAATAAATAAAACAAATGTTTGCATTTACATTCCATACTGGGAACTTTTATTTCCAACTAAAACTAAGCCCTTTATCTGAACTGTCAATGTTATGGATGGTGCCTTTATATATTTAAAAATTTGCATAGTTTTTATCAAATTGATGCACTTAACTGATTTAACATTCCAGTTGCTTATTTAGAAAGAGAGAAAAGATATTTTAAAAGAATATGAAAAATGGATTGCCTTTATTCAGGTCAGTTCATTAATCTGCCTTGCATTAGTTCAGTTCAGACACAGCAGCTCTTTTTGATGTTTATTCAGGATATAGTGTCTGAGAGATGCATTCTGGGATTGATCATCCATCTTAGTTTCTAAACTCTATTTATAAATTGTCACTCCTCCCATGCTCTTTTGTTACCGGAAGTCCACACGTGGTAGTGAATGCCCTGACCAACAGTGAAGATCAGTTCAGGAATGACTAGTTGAAGCAAGGAGGTCTGGGTTGGTTTAGATTAGTTTGATTTGCTTTTTTGGAAGCTGTGTGTTAAGTTCAGGATTGCATTTTCAGATCCTGAGATCAGTTTTAACCTACTGGCTACTGTGTGTTTTGTGGCCATTCTGCACAGATGGTGCAAATCTACTGTGGTTCCCCAAAACTGCAAATTCCTCACAGCCTAACTCCATCTGTCAGAGCTGCCTTTCCCTGTCCCAACACTGGGTAAGGCCTGCACCTACAGAGTTCGGGCAGAAAGCCAACAAAATCTTAATCTATCACTTTTATAGTATTGGATTTCTTATGGCTGAACTCACTGCAATTATTTACTCAGCAAGCTCAGGAACACCACGGGTGGTGCAAGTGGGACAGGGTATCTCTCTGTGGCAGTCCCACTTTAATTTATCTGGCCATGGAGCAGAACCTTTGAACTACCTCAGACTGTTGATACAGCAGATTTTTACACTGAAAGTGCCTATTTTGGTCTCTGGTGTCTGGTGGGTGATAGTTTGTTTAACAGTCTTAAACAGGGAAATGATATTAAGGAGTATTCAGTCCAGTGCACTAAAGCATAATAAAATTGGATAGCAGGAAGATTAGGTCAAATAAATTCAAATGGAAAAGAATGAATTCAGTCAAGGTGTTTAAGCACTTTGTAAGCTTGGCAAAGAAAGTGGTAAATTCATAATCGAGCATTTACACCAAGACTGAATGTCTTACTTAATGATAAGCTACAGTTCAGCCACCAGCAAACTATTGGGCTTGATAGTGTTCAGTTAGGGAGAAAGAAAGAATAATTCCTTCTGCCACAGTAGGTGAAATCCTATGGCCTGTGTTAAACAGCAGGTCATGCTTGCAGATGGCTATGATCAATTCTCCTTTGAGATCTATGAATCTCTGCTGGTAGGTATCGTAGGTTTCCATTTGTTGTGTTTTACTGAATATGTAAAGGGAAGTCCCAGACCTTGGTATGTGAAATTGGTTGCAGCTGTATTAATCTCTCAAAAGCCCTCTGGCCTTTGAAAACATGCATCTCAATACAAACAGCAACAGACTGCAGTGTTGTCTAGGCACCCCCAGGTTGCTGAAGCCCTAGAATTTGTGTTACAGTATTAAAAATATAAATCCGGTTTCTGATAGGGAAGCAGAGTTTGGACACAGCCTCTTTCAAATTTAGAGTTTTGTACCCCATCATCCAAATGAGTTTTGGACCCTCAGTATTAGGCAACCTGGATTCACATCTGGGAGAATCCAATGACTGAGCAAATGCAGTACACAGCCCACAGTAGGTGAGATGTGTCTGAAAGCAATGGGCATGTACATCCATGGAAAGTCCATCTGTGGCAGTAATTTTTTTTTTTCACCCCATGAAGTGACAATTTACATTCTCCTACCTGATACTCTGTGTTATGTCACTCAGGAATGGGAGTTCAGGCTCTGCCTGACTGAGCTGGTGGAGTAAGAAGACAAAGGACTCCGCATGATTCAATGTGAATCTAGAGAAAGCCGTTTACCGTGGTTCTAAATATTGTTTATATTTACTTCTCATCTTGGTCTACATAGTCATGTATTATTTGATTGGTAGCTCCACTTTGCCCACTTATCTCTTGATTGGTGGCTCTGTCTTGTCCACGAGATAAGCATGCATTTTCTTCTTAATCTAATTGGTTGATACTTAAGGTGTCATTTTACTTGGGTTGACACCCCTATGTCTGTCAACTTTTCTGCTTCTTTCTTCTTGCAACACCAGCTCTTTTATTCACAAAGATGACTTCATTCTTTAGTTCCATTCCAGAAGATCTGGTTCATTGAGTACATGTCCATCTTCCTGTAAATATGACCCTATCGTGGAGTTTATCCAAAGTACTAGGCATCACAGAATCATTTCCTGAGTTGAAAAAGACCCACAAGGATCATCAAGTCCAACTCCTGGCCCTGCACAGAGCAGCCTAAGAATTCCACCATGTGCCTAAGCATATTGTCCAGACACTCCTTGAACTCCATCAGGCTTGGTGCTGTGACCATTCCCTGGGGAGCCTGTTCCAGTGTGAGAGGGATGAATCTGATTTTCATTTATGCCTCAAGATATGTTATATTCTTATAGGAGCTGTACATGTGCTTGCAGCCCTGTCCCCAGGGAGACTTCTCGTGGCAGCCAGTCAGGGCAAAGAAAGCTCCACGACCGGACTGTGAGTGATTCCCGTCACTAGACGGTGGAGAAAAGTGCCCGCTGCGTCCCCGATAGAGCGGGCGTCGCTGCAGCCGGCCAGCCCCGCCGTGCTTCTCAAACACAGTCGTCCCTGCCATGCTTCCCGCGCACCACCCATCCCCGCCGTTCTTCCCGGGCACCGCCGCCATCCCCAGCCTGCACGCAGCCGAGCCCTCTCGCACCCACACCGCGACCGCCGCCGTGTTTCCTGCGCTGCCCGCCACACCAACCGGCCGGAGCACCAGCCCGTAGTGGCCAGCCTGTCGCATTCGGTCGTGCCCACTGCCTCGGCGCCCTAACCTTGGGAACCTGCAGCTGCTCCAGGACTGCACCCGTGGCCACGGCAGCCTGTTCACTGCCAACGGAAGGAACACGCAGCCTGCTGCTGTTTGGAAATCGCGACCAGCCTGCCACAGGAGCTGCGCAGTTCACAGTACACACGCTTCACCCGCTAAGCTGATCAAGAACCTTTTCTTGGTAGCCAAGCTAAACGTTCCCTGACAGCTCCAGGCCATTCTCTGGGGTCTGTCACTGTCACGAAAGAGCAGAGATCTGTGCCTGCCCCTCCTCTTCCCCTCATGAGGATATTGTAACTGCAATGAGGTCTCTCCCCAGCGTTCTCCACCTGAACAGACTCAGTACCCTCAGCCAGTCCTCACATAGCTTCCTCTCCAGACCTTTCACCACCCTTGTGTCCCTCCTTTGGACTCCCTCTAATGGCTTAATAGTCTTCTTATACTGTAACACTCAAAACTACCCTCAGAACTTGATGTGACGCTGGCCTCAGTGAAGAGCAGAATGGGATAATCTCTTCCCTGCCTGGCAATGCTGTACCCCTCCCACCCCAAAAAACATCCCAGCCAAAAACAAACCAAATGTCCCCCTCCAGAAACCCAACCAATCAACCAAGCTAAAAAGCACATATGCACAAAAAAACCCCCACTAAGTCAACACTACCCCCATGATCTCCATTTTAAAATTACCATTCTGCCTGTTTTCAGTCTTCTGTAAAGTCTGTGCTCTTCCTGAAGTTCAATATGAAGTTAGAATCAGACTGCAAGTGTTATTCTGTCTGCAGAGCTGGTCTTTTCCTGTTGCCTCAAGGTTTCACTGGTCTGTGGAAAGACATACTAAACCAGGGTGCATTCCTCTTTATCTCTGTTTCCTGTGAGTATTAATGACATTGGAGGATCCACAGGAAGTGAGAGACATGTTGTGAGCTCCCATGCCTCTTTGTATATAAATCCCTGACACTGGGATTTAGCTAAATCGTGTAACAACCTTTGGTTTATTTTATTTAAAGATTAAAATTGCTCTCAAGTGCAAAGAATTCACAATTTTGCACTTGAGGGGAAACTGGAGGCTTCAAATTGCAACAATAGGATTTTCTTTTTTAAATGTTGTGATTATTGAACTTGATTGCACCATTTTTGAGGTGGGAAAGGGCAGACCAGTACTGTTATCCAGCTTCTCTCAAATACCTCTATCTCCTGCTATTCACTGCTGTTCCATGGAAAAGTGAGTTGAACTGCTTCTCAAGATTATGTGGAGACAATACAATGGCGATTACAATGTGTTACGGTAGCTCTGAGCACAGGGCTGCAGTTCTAATGTGGGCAAAATCTCCCACTGCTCTCTGCCACAGCAAGCAAGCATCTGATCCATTTTCCTTTTTTCTTTGGTGTTCTTACTGAAATTAATCACTTGACAGCAGCAAAGGCTTGCAACTGGCCTCTTATGATTTAGCAATATATAATGGATTTAATTTAATATAATAGTACAAAACCTTCTTGCATTCAAATCTGGTTTTATGGTTGTTTAGTAAGTTCATGAATTATTATCTCCCTCCTGACACCTGATGAAGCAATGCAGAGCTTAGGAACTGTGGGCTGGAATTGCATGGTCACAGCCATGGTGGCCATCCAAAGTGCTTGCTACCTTTGGAATTAAACTAAGCTTGTCCTGCCCCTTAAGCCCAGTTTGCTGACTTTTTAGCTTCTGGTAGAGATAAAAGGGAATCTCTTTGACAAGTTTGCACAGAGCCTGTGAGACACACCAGGGCTGTAGCAGTTCTGTCATGTGATGCATACATATTTGAGTCTGGGAATGGTTCTCTCCTTTGTGTGTTTGCTAGACTGTGATTTCCTTGGGGCAAAACTGGAGTTTTCACCCAGAACAAGTTTGGATTGGCCCATTAAAAGGAAGGGCTGCTTTTCAGGTAGGGAACAAGGGGCATGCTACTTACTGTCACAGTCCACTAGCTGTCTTGAAGGTGCTGCCACCTTCTTTGACTGAAGCGTTTTTAGAGCTACTCATATTGGCAGGAGCACAGGCTTTCAGGTTGGTGGTGATTCAGCTCAATTATGAAAGCTGCCAGGGCAGATGAGTGGTGGTGCCACTGCGGCAATGCGGGACAGAAGACACAGGATGGGATCTTAAAGTTTTCAGGGACCTTCTTTATTTCAGGAGGGGAGAGGGATCGGAGAAGCCCGAGGCTCGGGGGATCAGGATTTTATAGAAGGCTCTGGGAATGGGGTTACAAATTTGGACCAATAGGGAAGAGAATTGGGAAAAGGACCAGTCAGGAAAGGAATCCAGAATGCACCAATCAGGAAGGGGCAAAACCAGGAACTAAGGGTACAGTGAATAGGGTGCAAGGGATTTAACATACTACACCAAAGGCTCACGGGGCTGTTCAGCTTTGCTTGCCATGAGCAAGAGAGAAGTCCCCCAGAGAAACTTCCCAGGGGGAGAATCACTGTGATCTGAAACAGCCTAAGGGCTGTCTGCTGTCCATGTGAGAGCAGTCTCATTGCTTGGTGTCTCAGGGACCACCACAACGTCCCCTTCTTTATTTAAAAGAAAAACTTCTTTAATGACTTTAAGACTTTTCAACAAACATGAAAACATGAGTAGAGCAACAAGAGTGATGACAAGAACTTAGGAGATATTGTTAAAAAAGGAAGTAACTTACTGTTCAAGTCTGAGATGTCTGAACAGATTTTTAAACTGTTTAGGATCTTTTTTAGTTTTGAGGTCTTTCACATTTTCTTTTAGCAGTTGAATGCTTCAGGAAGTGTATTGACTGTTGTTGAACAAGTTAAAACAGCATAAACACTTGAAGTCCTGGCAGCTGTGCTCATAGACTAGCACTAAGAAATCAGAAAGCTGCCTGGTTTTGCAAAGTTGCATGTCTGGTGATTTCTTTGTCTTTGAGGAAGTTACTGAGTGTCTTAGATGTTTGACTGGCATGCTTACTGAGCTAGCACCCAAAATGGTGGAGTTTACTAAGACTTTTTGTGGCAGCTACCTAAGAAGAAACAGACATTGCAACCTTCTTGATTTTTGGCCAATTAAAATATGTAGAATTGTAACTTGAGTCAAACTCAGTAAATATTGGTTTTGGTGTGCTGATTTGTTGTTTTGTTTCTAATCTTGGAGGAGGGTTATGTTGGGGGTGAGTGCAGTAAGCATGCTAGAAGCGTACGGACCTTCCTTGAGATGAGAGGGTACTCTTGCTCCTCATGCTCTGTCACTACAGAGAAAGAACACAGTTTGGGGAAGTGTTCTGGGATAGAAGGAGTCTGAGGTGTCAAATGGGCAGAAAACTTTTGGGAAGGGTCACACCTTGAATCTTAGACTCCTTAAGTGCCTGAACTAAGCAACCCCCAAAAGCACACAAAACATTTTCTTAAAAACACGCACTGCAGAAAAAGAAGGGACAAAACAGCTTCCTGAGAAGGATCACACCTTTAAACCCTCAGGGGCCCCAAAAAAGCACTCTTGGGGGAACAAACCTCATGGCACACAGAAAAAGGGTGAAATGTTTCCCTTCAACTGCAGACTGAAAGTAAATACGGTCAAACCTCATCTCTAGGCTGCCTTCAGGTTGGTGTTGGACTGGGTGGCCCCAAGTGTAGCATCAGTGTTGAAGTTTATCCAAAAATTCACAGACATCTTTCATGTTGTCAGGTAAATCACTAAGTTCAGTAACCTTGCTGTCTCTAAGGTTTGTATCTTGTAGGGGATTGGCAATGGCCAAACATCCGTGCACCCACGAAATAATCATTCACTCATTCTGTTCTGCTATAGTTAAGCAGAGGAGGGGAGAAGAAAACTCATGGGGTTTCTCCTACTAAGGATTAGGAGAAAACACTTAAGGCCAAAACTGTCTAAAAACTTTAAACGGTATTAAGAAAAAAATATTAATAGGATTTCACAAGAATAATGAGAACTAGAATAAACTTTTAGAACACCTTTCCCCTCATCCAAGCCTTTCTTTCCTTCCTACTGAGAGTACAAGTAAACAAAACATGGGATTTTTAGTCAGTTTGTTACTTCTAAATATCACCCTAGCCGGAACCTTTGTGCTAGCCCTGTTTTCCGCAACATATGACTTTGTGTGGGACACCTCCTCCTGAGAGGAGCTGCAGGCGGGGTGTCTCTGAGCTTTTGGGCTTTATGGCCTAGATATCTTTCTTTGGCGCAGGCAGAGGACAAAGATTGAGAAAGGGAGATCTGTTGTGTTCAATCCAGAGAGTTTATTCCCCAAATCGCCAGCTGTCACAGTGTCCCTCACAGGGTAGCGTCTCTGTCCACCCAGGCTAGCCTGACACCACAGACAAGCAGGGGAGACTCCTCTGGATCCTGAGAATCAGAGGGGAGGCTAAGGGGACTTTACTTTGCCAATTCCCAATCCCCTTCTTTCACAGTCTCACTTTGAGTTTTGGCCCAGTGATCGTCACTGTCACTGTCTGTTAGTGAGGATTCACTGTCTTCATCTTCTGAGGAGGATGGAGGACGCTTAAAGCATGCACGTTACTTAACAGGTTGGACCGGAGTTACTTGGTGTTTGGGGGAAACCAATATGGCTTCCTTCCGGTTGTGTCTTTCCCTGCTTCTGGTTTCGGAAGCAGGCAGGACCAGGGAGGAGTCAGTGCCAGGGGTGGGATCAACATTGGAGGTGTGGTTATAGGTGGGGTCAAGGCAGGGGGTGCAACTGGAGGCAGGGCATGCCACACTTCGGATGGACTCGATAGTGGGGGTGTTCCCAATAACCAGGGGAGGGCCCGACGCAGTTACACCAATCAGAACGTGGGCGGAGGAGTCCAGGGAGGAGCAAACAGCTGACGCCTTGGAGTGAGTAGGGGCAATGGTGTGGTTGTGGCCATTTTCTGGACCAGGGGTGGGAAAACATGAATCAAGGGAAGGTGAAATGGCGTGGCCGAATGCATGGCTGACGCCATTCATGGAAGTTTTAACTGTGGAGTGGGCGCCAAGCGGTGAACTGGGGTGGTTAAGCATAGGGATGAGGTCGGAGGGGAGATCCAGGACAGTGTGGCCAGCACTGGCCCAGAAGGAGCGGAAAGAGGGTCTGAGGGTCTCCAGGAGATGGTGGCAACCCGGTGCAGAATCGCAAAAAGCACCTGCAGACCCGCTCTCACCAGGGAACAAGGGTTTAGGATCACAGAGTGGGGATAGAGGGGAAGGAGTTTTTAACTGGGGTTCCCAAACACTTTTCCCATTTCCATCCCTCAAACTGAGTCCCTCTAATGCCCTTATTATTAAACTAAATAAAGGAAAAAACTTGGCCACAGAAAAATCCCCATCAAACTGTATTACATTTAACTTTTTCCGTACTTTATCCCAAAACTCATTAGACTGCACATGACTTAACTTAGTGTCAGGGTAATGCTTAAATATCCAATGAACAAAACGTTTCAAAAGCCCTCTACTAAACTTAAATTTTCCCTCAACAAGAACCGATTTAACTTGGGAATAAAACTTCTGCTCAGATGGGGTGAGCAATGGACCTCTCAAATTATTTCCCATTCTAGATTTCCCACTCCCCTCCCAGTTATAAAATGAAGAATAGAAGTAGAAAGACCAAGCTAGCTTGCTCTCTTTCTTTGCCCGATGGCGGTGGTCAACCAAAGATCGCTGGTGTGTGGCCACCTGCTCGTCTGGTCGTCGTCTGAATGTCTTCGACGGTTGTCGGATGGTGCCTCTCAGGTAGCCCCCACTAAAACGTTCCCGAGAGGAAGAGGCAGACCTAAGGCTGACTGAGAATGGATCTACACGGGGAGACCCAAGGTCAGCCCCACATTGGTGCCACTTGCCACTGGTCACCCCTGGTGAAATCCCAGCCCGGCGAAGGTCTTTGGGGAGCCGCGACCTTCCTCGTGAGCCGTCCTGAAAAGGACGTGGATAAAAATGGTAACCCGAACATTAGCTCATAAGGGGAAACTCCTGTATCAGTTCTCGGCTTATTCTCATCAGAGGCTGCTTTAAGAATAGATAGGCAGATCTTTAAATTGGAAGATCTGGGGGAGAAAGATAATGAAGTAGTCCTGATGTTCAATGAACAAGAGCAGAATTACAAAAATTAGGGGGTGTCAAAGATGAACAAGGGAAATGGACAATGCTTGATGGGAGGCAGATATTAAACAGGACCTTAACCCAGAGGATTTTAGAGGATCTGAAAGCTTCAACTCAACTTGTGGTGCTGGGATGGCGCCGGCAGCACGGCCTGGCAGCCATGCCGGTACAGGATCCAGCAGCCGCCTCCAGGAAGGAGCCCAACAGCCCCCACCACCATCCCTTCAAGGGCAGGGAGAAAGAGAGCTTCCCATGATGTCCATCTTTCTTAAATGTGTTATCATAGAGGGGTTGCCAGCTTTTCTAATTGGCTTAGCAGCGTGCCTATTCTCAGAGCTGGCCAGCGATTGGTTTTGCCAGGCATGGAGGAAGCTGCTAGTAGCTCCTCACAGAAAAAAACACTTTTCATGGCTGGCTTTTTCCCTCCTCACCAAAAATCAAGCTATTTAAAACCACCACATATCCCCTCAAATAACAGTGGTGGACTTGGACTCATTCTGCATTGAGTTCAATGCTATTTGTAGCTACTTTTTTACATTCCTTAGAGTGATTTTTAGTGCTCTCAAGATGAGAGGTCATGAGGCAAAGTTTAATACCAGATATGCTCACATGTGAAAACGAAATGTTTCTTTTCATGGCAGTTGTTGGAAAATATTATCTCATGTTTCAGTAACTTCACACTTGATTTCTCTAACCTTACAACAGTGAAATATTCATCTGTTTTACCCAGAATAATAGTGTAATTGCCTGCTTTCATCTGGAGGAGAGATGTTATGGGATGACCTCCTGTAAAAACACAACATCCGGACTGTGTAATGCCAAGTATATACAGATTCCTCTAGCTAAATCTTTCCTATTTCTTAGAACCAGCCCATCAACGTCCCAGGTTGTCATCAGTGACAATTTTCCATCATCTTCCTTTTGCTGTGAGTCTGCACCAGTGTTACTTGTAGTTGCATTTGCAGTGAGGTCAATGCAGCTGCCAGCATCTGCGTAGGCTGGGGCCACCCCATCCACTGCTGCCACTAATTAAAATGTCACATTCCACTTTGGGAAACTGTGAGGAGTTCTTCTAGAAATAGACAGTAAGGCGTAGCAATAGAGAAGAAAGACACACAGACCTTCTTGCTTGTCCCGGAGATAATTTATTGTAAGAAACTAAACCCTTTTATGTTCTAAACCCAAACAAGCATGCATTGGCTCCCTGCCACTGCAGTGTCACTGTTCATGCATCCCTTTTACCCAGTCAATTCTCTGATCTTGTGGGGTCCATTCACCTCCCCAGCTAATCACTGCCTCATGCACAAGGCATGCACAACCCGATCTGTGGTTACAGGACGTGGTTTGTACCTCCCTGTTAGCTGAACCTTTCCCAGAGTGCTTTCTGTTGAGCTAAAGTGAACAGGATTTCTTGTCTCCCATTGTCAGGAATGAAATTAAGCCAAACAAGGGAAGCATTGTATCTGAGAACTGTTTATTGGTAACCAAAAAATTAGAACAAAGTAAAAAGGAGTTACTCTATTAAACAGGGGTAGAAAAGACAGAGCAAGAGGAAGAAAAATGGGAGAGAGAGAGAGGGGGAGAGAGACAGAGAGAGGAGACAGAGGGAAAAAGAGGGCATTACCACCAGAGGTTGAGGAATGCTCTCGATGTCCACAAGGTGGGGGCTGTGCATGCTGCCTGCCTGTGGACGGCTCCTGTGGCAGCAGGCGACCGGACACTAGGAGATGGACGCTCCGCCAGGAGGTCCGGAAGCCTGGACAGGGTTGAGGTGAGAATCACGGTGGTAGGCTGGCTCAGAGGCAGGCAGGATAGGACACAAGTGACTCAGGCAGGGACTCAGAGACAAAGCAGGCAGGGCGTTGGTCAGGAACAAAGGAAGACTGGACATATGTGAGGGTGAGCAAGAGCCAGTGAGGGCAGGAGAGCCAAAAGGTAGGCTGGGGCCAGGACAAAAGCATAAGACTCAAAAGCCCCCAGAACTTGTGCTGCTGTTGCTTTTTATGTTCGTGGCTCCTCCCTCCTGCCTGCTGACAGGAGACCATTGGCACAATCCAGTGTCCTACTGCAGGCCGTTGGTAGAGACGTTTTGCCATCTGATTGCTGAGTGTCTCTGGAGGGTTCAGTATCTTCGATGTTCCCCTGCTGACTGCCTGCCCCATGTGAGACATGAACTGCTGGTTGCCAGGCAAAGTTTTCTCACACACAAGGCTTTCCTCCATCTTCTAGCTGCCTCCTGGACATGGCACATGTGCAACCCCTCCCCCACAGGCCTCTGACAACCAAGGTTGAGACAAATCAAAAGTAAATTGGCTTCTCACATTATCCTTTGAAATAAATCTATTAGAAGTATACAGAACTGTTTTATTCTGCCTGCCTTCAAAGTGGGTCAGGCATTCTGAAGAGACAATTAACCTCAAGTGAGAAATTTGCAAGCACTAAGTTATTGCACTGAAAAGTAAAATCAAGGTCTTTTCACCTTATTATGTAAGACACTATAAAACCTTTAGTTTCTTGCTAGAGAGAGAGAATTTCCAGAGCAGAGATGAAAAGATAGGATAAAATTAATAGAAATGCTGAAGTTTGGGGTTTTCTTTTTCTTCTTCCCTTTCCTGCTAGGATATCACTGAATGAATACAGTTCCACTGAGGGCCCATCTGGTGGCACTGTTTGCTGAAGTCTTTATTTCACAGACTGAAGGACAAATCCTACAGGGAGGAAAGGAGAAGGAAACGGACAAATCTTGCTAATGGTGCTTTTCATGTTGCAGTGGTCAAGTGACATGGTCAGGCCTCACTTTATGTGCCTCTACCGTCATGTTCTTTTCAGTCCCATTCCCAGGATTCCTGCACAGGGAGTATTGATCTTTTTATTTTTCCCTCTTTTTTTTAATTTTCTTTTTTTTTTTTCCAGTTACAGCAAATACCAGAGAATAGAAAAATATCTATTTTTAAATAAATACCCAAGTGTGTGAAAATCTACAGATGTATGTGTATTTATTACGTAGTCTTTTTTTTCCTACCAGAAAATTGGTAACACTGAGCCAGTTAAACTTATTAACATTCCTAAATAGGAACTCAGAAATTTGAAATGCAGATGTGCTGAACACATAGCTTGAAATCTCTTGTTTATTAGTTCCTATTTTATACCTTAAAAAGCATTTAATATGCTCCTACTTGGAACTGCTTGTGAAGACATTTCTGCTCTTTTACACTTTATGCAATAATTAAGAGTTAATATAGCCCTTTTTCTTGGAGGGAATACAGCCCTTTAAAGTCACTGATATTACTGAAGTTTAGTGGCACTGCTTGGGGTAGCTGGTGGAGAGATTCATGTGCCAAAACATGCATGTTCACGGCCTTTAGAGGCCATGGGGCATCCAAGACACTCCTGTGGAAAAGATGCAGAAAATCTGGGGCACCCAGTGTTCCATTGAAAAGCCTATGGGCACCAAGTGGGAAACCACATGGGGTTGTCTCTCTCTGAGTGTTACAAGACCTTTGTCAAGTCAGGATGCCTCAGCTTTCAAGGGGAAGGATTCCAAGTCTGCTCACATTTGTGTGGCACTGGGCTAGGAGCTCCTTCCAGCTTCACTTCCTGGGTGTGTCCTCCTGTTGATTTGTTTCGTGGTCCCTTTGGCATTCTTAGGAGCCCGTGTCGCAGGGGAGAAAAGAGTGGTAGGAGTTTTCTGCTATTTTATTTAATAGAATTGTTATGGCCAGAGTCAGCACAGGGAAAGGTGGGAGCTCATGGCTGTGAGGAAGGGGCAAGACAGAATGATGGAGAACTCCACTTCTCACAGCAGAAGCCCATTATGGCATTTTGTCCGTTTGAATCAGCACTGTTTTTGTTGTTTGTTTGTTTGTTTGTTTCCCCCAGAGGGCTTTGGTGCTCTCTCCAGCAGGCCAGCTGTCTCTCTTCAGGCCCCAAACCAGCATCTCTCTCCCAGATATGATGCTGGAGGATAGTTGTCATCTCTCTCATCATGGCTTATACCCCTGTGGATCTATTAGCCAAACTTTGTGGTGCTGGATGAGTCATGTGAATTTTAAAGATGGGGTTCAGCTGCTTTTATGTGAAAAGTATCCCACAACCAAAATTGCAGTTAGGTACATACAGTTCTGAAAGCATCAGCAAACTTTGGGCACCCAACATCAGATGAACACTTGTAGAAGTCTTGTAGTCTTGTTCAGAAAGAGATGGATAGCTCAGCTTATCCTACCCCTTTTACCTCCATATTCTTCCCCTAAAATACTTCCAGTTAAGTAGGGATAGCTGTCATTTGTGGTCACTGTGAAAGTTTGACTGAGTTTAGGATCCCCTTCCTAATCCAGCCATTAACAACTTTTAAAGATGAAGCAAAGAAGAACACAATATAACAGCAATAAAAATAATTAGGGTAGGAAACGAGTCTTTCTTGATGTCTGGGAATTTACTGAGGAAACCTGAGTTTTGACATACACTGTTACTGTCATGCTGCATTGATATTCAGGCTGATGGTTGCTCAATGAATTTCACTCTTCTTCTTCTAGTATAATGTGAGACAAATTTGCACAAGATGAGAATATTTACATGTTCAAAATGCAGACTTGCAACCTGATACTATAATAAAGGAAGTTTACAATTGAAAATTAATTCATACTGGAAAGTGTAGTCAATAGACAATTACTGAGATACAGCTTGTGTTTATTGCTTGAGGAATTTTACACAAGATTTATAACAACTAAACCCAATTACCTATACATGTAAAGAACAGTTCTAAAAAGATGAAACTTAATTAATGTAGAAGCCTTCAAACATTCTTTATCTCCTGCAAATAATCACCAAACAAACAGTAATTAAAAAAAAAAGTATATGAAAATCAGCATGCTATTTGTGTCAAAAAAGATTACCCCAGAAACATGGGTGTTGCATTCTTTGTGCAGAGAGTTCAGAAGTAGTTTCCCTGGATGTATTAATTCCCATTTGTAGGAAAAAGTATTTGACTTTTGACCCAAATCAGAATCAACATCCTGTTCAGAGCTCTGGCAAGAAACTCCTAATGGCATCAAAATGACACTCTTATACCAGAGGCCACTCCTCAACCCCTTTCTCCTGACCTGTAGTCATGTTCATTAAAAATACTTCCTTGGGACAAGTTACAGTGGGGACAATTTCCCTGCTCTTGAGAGGACTATGAGGTAGGTACCTTGGAAAATATTTATCTGGAGTGCTGTGTCCAGGTCTGGGCTCATCAAGACAAGAGAGACAGGGAGATACTGGAGTGGGTCCACTGGAGTGCAACAAAGAAGATGAAGGGCCTGGAGCATCTGCTTTATTAGGAAAGGGTGAGGGATCTGGGGCTGTTCAACCTCCAGAGGAGCCCCAGTTGAGAGGGGATCCCATCCCTGTCTGTCTGTCCCTGTTTGCAGGGAGGGTCAGAGCAAGCCCAGCCTCAGCTCCAGAGGCCCAGCAATGGCACCAGAGGAATGAGCAGGAGCTTACCCCAGAAAGTTCTACCTGGACATGAGGAAGAACTTCTGTCCTGGACAGTAACTGGGCCCTGAACAGGCTGTCCAGAGAGGGTGTGGAAGTCTCTTGTCACTGGAGATATTCCAGATCCCTCTGGACACAATCCTGTACCCAGGGCCATCCTGCTGGAGCAGGGAGGTTGGACCAGATAACCCACTGTGGTCCCATCCAGTCTTAACCCATTCTGAAATTCTGTGAGACACTGAATGCATTGCATTTCAAAATGAAATTTCACTACTTTTCCATCTAACAAGAGTTTTTTGAAAATCTCAGAGTTAAAGGATCTTAAAGACATAAAGCCAAAGAAGCCTTATCAACCAGAAGTCTCAACATCAATTATAGCAGAGCCAAGGGCATTGGCCAAATTAGAATAGTATTGAAGAATGGAAAGGCGAAGGTTCTTTCTCCAGAGTCATGGATTATTGTCAATACATCCAGAACCCAATTGCCTGCTGGGTTCAGGTCTTGAAAGATGCTTTCCCTGAACCTTTTTTTTTGTGACTCCCATACTGAACAGATCCTGGTATGGTACTTGAAGGGACTTTGGCATTAGTGCTATCGTTTTGTGGTTTTTGTGTTTTGTTTTTTTTTCCTTTGTGAAAGACAATATTTTAGACTCTTAATGAATGAAATGGAGATGTAGATTCAAGATAAAATACAGAAGACATGTCCAATGGTCTGTAGAAGTCTGGTAGGATAAATTATTCCTTTTCTTTCCCATTTAAAATCAGTGAAGAAATTCAACCTGTTGACTTAGTCTGTTGGTAAGTAAATATTTTTATTTTAATATATTAAATACATTCTTATATTTAATATTTATATTTAATATTAATACATTAATACATTTAATTTTTTTCTCTGCCCAAAAATCTGAACAGACCATCCAAAATGAGGAGAGTGAAAATTTTCTTCTCTTCCTAATTGTAACGAACACAATTAACTTTTAGATACACATTTTGATTTCTTTTTTCTATATTTTATTTTTAAAGAAGACCAGTATGTGAAAAAGTAGATTTTGCCTCTTGCTTAAGAAGATGAAGATCTCCAGTCTGAAACCCTGTGAGTAAACATGTGGTCATTGCAGGGGTTTTGCCTCCAGGCACAGGGAAGAAAAACAACGAGAATTTCAGTAATTTTCACCCTGGAGTGCAAAGAAGCTGTGCATTAGTTATAGAAAGAGAAGTAAGTGTGTATGAGTGGAAATTTTCCACTGATCTTTCCTCTTAAAATTATTTATGGGTTTAAAGAGTAATTAGAATGGGGGCGAAAAAGCCAGAAGAAGATTTATTGGTCTGTTAGTCTAGAGCTTGGGGTTTGTGCTGCTTTTTCCAGAGCTGCAGCAATCTTAGGGTTTATTTTAGGTTCTGGGAAGGCACCTAAATCTTTAACATTTGCACCAAAACTTTAGTACTGCACCAGAATTTAGTACTGAAGTGACCCAGGTGAGGGAAAAATATGCTGAGGGGAAGTGTAGTCTCCTGTGATTTTTTTCTGTGTG
Source organism: Phylloscopus trochilus trochilus (assembly GCA_016584745.2). Taxonomy (NCBI): domain Eukaryota; kingdom Metazoa; phylum Chordata; class Aves; order Passeriformes; family Phylloscopidae; genus Phylloscopus; species Phylloscopus trochilus. Next base: position 64,708,353 of record WQNJ02000015.1, on the reverse strand, counting down.
AAATGTGTGAAAAGTGCAGAGCTCTCCTGTGCATGTCCCTATTCTCCTGTGCAAGGGAGGAATCAGGACCTGATGGCTGGACAGATTTGATGCTTTGTGAGCAGTTTTGGGAACGAAAGACAAAACGTCGTGTGGGCTATTATGCACAGACCTCTGGGGTGACTTCTCAGCACTTGATTACACTTTAATTATTTTTGTAATGTGAAAGTGAACCTACTCTCCTGAGGAGAAAGAACTGCTTCTATTAATCTATCAGGTTATAGCAGGGGATCAGCAATTAGCTGTGTGCTTTCTATGCTGCTGTAATTATTAATAATAAATGGCATACAGGAGCCATGTTTTCCACAGCAAATCCCATTCCATTCAGCAGTTGGATGGGTTGTTTTAGTCAGTCTGAGAGATGGATTCACGGCAGTGTGAGCTGTGCTGAACTGCACAGAGCCTGGGCAGGCAGCTCTGGCTGGTGCATCCCCATGTGGTGGCACCAACAGTACCAGTCCTGGGAGAGGCACAGACAGAAGGAAACTGCCAGGAGAACACAGCCCACAGCCTGATCAAGGAGCTTCCGTCCTCAGTTTCTGCTATTAGCAGCACAGATGGTCTCTCCAGCAGTTAAAGGTACCTTCACTGCCTTTCAGAGAAAGGAGAGGGAGAGTGTTTTCGGGGTGGATCATAAGTGCTGGTCCTGTTATTCCCCAGTCATCTGCCAACAGACAGCCATGGGGTGGACAATATGTTAAAAGTTGGACTTGATGATATTGGATGTTTTTTCCAACCTTAGTGATTTTGTGATAGGTACTCCTATTACAACAGCATATTTCAAGATACCAATGACCTGCCCCAAATTTATTCAGCCTCATTTCCAGCCCAGATATCTACAGCCATGTCTGACATCAATCTCAAGGAAAACTATTAATAAATATTTATTTTTAATAACCAAAACCCATTCTTACCACTGTTTTACCGAAAACATGCAATTACTCAATTTCTTCAAGAGAGGCTGAAGTGCCACTGGACAAGTAACTACAGTATCAGAAATTGTATATGTTGGGTCTGAAAAATGCCACAAGTGCAAAAGAGATTTTGGAAACCGTATTTTTGACACCTCCATTTGGCTAGAACCTGCCCCTTAGTAATTTTCCATTTCTCAACTGTTGCTTAGTGAGAAAACTTAATTTGTGGGAGAGAAAAAAATATATATGACCAAGTAGTACACACATACAGAACAGACTGTGAAATAAATCCTCAGTTCTAACTTATCTGAATTTTCTAGATCTTGATACTACAGCCTGATTTTTTTCTTCTAAGAGTGTTTTTGGCAAGTGTTTCTGGACCAAGTAACTTCCCAGCAAAAGGGAAAATTTAATAACTGTAATTTTATTAAGGAGTCCTGCTACTATTTGATAACTTCTGCTAGGAAAAGAGCTTTACAAGATTAGTGTCCCTCTGAGCAATTAAGTAGCAGGGTCCCCTAATCTCTCAAGTCATACACAAAACAAGTAGAGTGGTAGATTTTGCTTCTCTGGGATCATAACAATTATTTATTGCTTTTAATAAGTCTGAGTTTCCTTGTATCTGTCAGAATATCTTTTGTACTAGCGTCAATGGACGCAATTCTAACAGTCTATGGTGCTGGTAAGGTAAAATCAGAATTATGACTGATGTATTTTTAATTTCTTGCATTGTGAAAGAAAAAGAGGGCCTAGAAAAACTCAATGGAACTTCAAACCCTGTGGATTTCTAGCTCTTTCATAAAAACATATTGTTTTAAAATTTCAGCTTTATAGAGCTTCTTTCAGTTTTCCCCTCTAGATAGTGAACTTGCACTATTCAAAGCATTTTGGGGCAGAAAACCACTCACATTGATCTTCTTTCATGGTTTTCTTTTGGTTTTGGTGCAGCTGTGACCAGGATGGTGGGAAGGGCCTGCCAAGGCTGTTCCCCCTCACACAAGTCAGGAGGATGTTCCTGAGGACATGGAATGTATGATGTGCTGTGTCAGTAGCTTATCATATGCTGCTGTATTTTGTCAGGAGGGTCATATCCCAACATGTGACAGTAATTCCTGGAAAAATAAGCAGGAACAAAAGTAGTGTGAATAATGGAGCTGGTCATGAATACTTTTCTCCATGTTCTCAAATAAGAGGGGGACTCCAGCTCTGTGGGTTTTTGGCCCTGGGAAGTTGTACCACTATTTGTATCCAGCTTCCCTTGGTCAAGGTGCATCATCACCTCACTTGTCTAGGCTGGAAAGGTGCTTGCAGGTGGATTTTGGCTCAGTTGTGTTTACTTTTGGAGCCACTTGATGTCATCCACTAGTGTAACAAAACTGTGTGTGCACAATTATTTCTGTATTTGCTTGTGTTTGTAATATACATAGGTAGTAGGAATAATTTCTTAGAGTCAACAACAGCCTATTGTTCTCCACTTCACTATGCTTTCTGTGCTGTCTTTAATACACAATAATTTTCTGTGGATTTTCCTAGATTTCTGTAGCCTTTTCAAAGCATTCTGCAGATCCTGGAAACTTTCCCCCAGAAAGCAGCACTCTGGATGAAGGCAGGCTGTCCTGGAAGAGTGGTAATGTTTGAAAACATATTTTAACAGTCATCACAAAAAGTGACTTTCATCATGCAGCATTCAAAACTTGTGAGTTTTTTCTTATAGGACACCTGGGTAATACCTGAATGCAAGTTATATCCTCCCATGCAAAGTGTGTTCTGCAAGCTTTGTGAAGAAATACAGGTTTCTAAAGGAATTCAGTATGGGACAGAAGCACTAGGCTGTCAGAGAGAGAGGATTTCTCATTGAATACCCCTTCTAGCCCTGACCTCTCAGTCCTGAATCTCACGGGAAAGCTATTCTGCACCCCACTCCTTCCAAACAACCCCACACAAAATCGTTCGAAAAACAAGTGTGTGAATTGGAATTCAAAACTGCACTGAACACTAAAAATCCTGGCTTGACACATTGTCGCAGTGCCTGCTCGGGAGTGTCCTCTCTGCTAACCCTGGCACCACGGACGGCACTCGGTACAGCTCAGTCTGTCACCGCAGATCGAGCCGATCCAGTGGGTTCCGAACAGCACCCAAACCAGGGCACAGGTGTGTCGGTGACAACAGCGAGGAAAAAGGAGGACTCTGTTGAACAGTTGCCACTGGAGTTTATTGGAACCCTGATAGGGGCTTCCTCACCTCAGGGAATCTGCCTCAGCAGAGCCCTGAATACCAAGATACAGTAACTTTTATAAGGGGGCGGGGAGAGGGGAAGAACAAAGAGTCCACCAACAGGATAAAACCAGGGAATGGCTTGTGGGGTGAGGAACACCCCTAGAAACCAGTCCTATATAGGAGGGAGAGACTTCCTCTGGCCTCGTCCTGTTATTTGATGTCCTTTGTAGACCTTTCTAGTAACAGGGAAGGGCACCAACATGACAGGCAGGTCACAGAGGAGGGGAGCAGGAGATTGACATAACTAAGGGGAGGGAGCAACAGGGTACAACCAAGTACAAAATACACCGGGGTGCAGGGCTCAAACCATTTAACAGGCATAGACACACCAAGTCAAACAAATAGAAAACACAGCCCTGCAACATGTGAAAACACTGGATTGTTTGCTTTGTTTTCCTCCTGCCCTTTGCTTCCTACCTCCTACCTTTCCTAAAGGTGATGAATCACCTTGGCTTTGCCTTTCCCCATAGGAGATTATCACCTTTTTCCCTGTGAACACTAATTTTTGCTGTACAAGTAAGTACCAGTGGTGTTTTGTCTCAGATTATTTAACTGCTTACCATCAAGTGTAACACTTTCAGGTTAAGAGAAGAGCTTGAGTGTTGAAAAGCTTGGCTATTTCTCCATGCATAGCAGATATTACCATACTCGGAGTCCTCATCATCCCTTAAAAACACAGAAAAGCTCTAGGACCATTCTTCCAAGGCCCATCTTTCATGCCCTCAGGATTATGGCAAACATATTAAATGTAATTATTTGATACAGTAATTTCAAATTAATAAATTGCCTTTCCCTTTTTCAGTTCGGCATGAAATCTTGATGAAGGGAACACAGAACTTTGTTTCAAGGTAGCTCTGCTGACCCCACTAGGAGTGCTGGACCATAAGTTTGTGAGGTTGAGCAGTTAAATATTGCCTGCAGGGTAGCAGACAGTAGATGTGACTCATCTGACATCATCATGTCAGGACTGGCCTGCCCTTTCCTGTTTGTACGGAGAATGAACTTACTGTACACTGCAAATACTCTCTTTCCAGCAGAGATTCTCTATGTGTTACTTATTCTAGGAAGGAAATTTTAAGGTTGCCTTTTTTTATCAGGTTTTTCTTCATTAAAGGCAAATGATGAGGTGAGGTGAAGAAGGGCACACAATTGGTTGCTCCTGAGGCCATCTGAGGAAAAGGATCATCCCATTGTCCCTCCTTGAACATCACCAAAAGAAGACAACCAATAAATTGTCGCCCAAAACATTCCAGACTAAATAGTACAGGGCTCTGTGTGGCCTTGTGTTGCCTGCATGAATACAGGACCTATCTTAGGATCTGTGAGGAAGAGAGTTGGGGATGTGAATAGAACTTATAGTGGCATGTTTTAAGTAATTGTGGGCATGATTGACTAATTTCGTGTTATGGGGAAGAACAAAAGGCGAACAAAACTGTGCTACAATATTCCACATGTCCTGGAGAGGAATTTACCTCCCTGTTTAAGTTTCCCAAAAAGTTTATGTGAGGTTGTGTACTGGGATTTGCATTAAATTTAGTGGTGGTTAAAATGTAACTGCTCCAACAGCAAGATGCTACTTGGTGAATTTTATGCTGAAGGTTTCCATTAAATCCCTATGAACAGGGGTATCTGCAATTGCTGTAACTGTTTTTCACACTCACAGCTTAAATAGCAAGATTAAAAGTGCTATAGAACTGAAGAACTGGGAAAATTCACATGGGCTCATTCAGCTCTCTGGACAGAGGGCTGGTCCAAGCTCCATGAAAGTACATGGAAAATCTAGCTTCAGCCATGGTGATGTAAAGGTGGGCTAGATCAAAGAATCACAAAATCAGTCACAGAATCACAGAATCAATCACAGAATCACAGAATGGTTTGGGTTGAGAGGACTTTAGAAGTCCTCACTCCTTCCCTGGACAGGAACACCTTCCACTAGACCAGGCTGGTCAGAGCCCCATCCAATTTGTCAGAGGATTTCAGAGGATTCTGACCTGTATTAACAAATAGAATGAGACTTGAGGCCAGTGCTAGCCAAATCAATCAATTTTGATGGGGTTTGAGATTCTGATTGTGAGTTCTTTAGAAGGAGCTGCCCAAAAGCAACATTCAAGTATCTGATCTGCAGATATACCACTGTGATAAATTTTAAATGGGAACCCATTAACATGATTTTGGTATCTCCATTTACACACAAACCCAAATATTAAAAAAAAAAAAAGTTGAACATAAGCCAGCTCATGTAAAAATCAGTCATTTCCTCTGAAAATCCACCTCTTCTTTATCTCTCTACACTGCTTTTCTTTCACCTGCTCTGCTTGTTTGTCATTGCATTTATTAATGCAATTTTTAATGCATAAAAAATTACATTAGACCCAGACATGCGCCACCTGTTTTTAGCCAAACTCCAGACAACCCACCTAGATCTTGAAACTCAAGACTTCTCAATTCTAAAAATGCTCTCTTTTCTCTCCCCAAGCCTTCACGGCTCTGTATCTCCTTTATTTACCTTTTAGTACAGTTGGAGCAGATAAAGGGAGGACTTGTGGCCATGTTGGTTTTCTCCAACAAAGAATTGACCAGCATTACTTAAGCTGAGGTCTGCAGACAACAAACAACCCAGGATGTGGTCCCTAACCAATCTCCAAAATCATAACAACCATACTGTTCCTGTCCAAATAAAAATTCTGACACTAAGAAAGTGTGGTGTTGCAGGAAATGTTTTTAACAGTGTTACAGGAATCTTAACAGTGATGCACTGCTTTGAGAGATTTGATAAGACCGCGAGTGCCTCGTCATTGATATTACACAATCCTTTATCTGTGTGCAATTCAGAAAATATTTAAGATGGATAATAATGTCATTTGAAGTTATTTCAAAAATATGTTTTAATGGGAAAACAATAATTAATATTTTCCTCTAAGAATCACTAGGCTTTTTCAAGTTATTTTTAGCAGATACTTGATTTCTGCATCTGTGTTTATGCATGTGTGTGCAGTATTATTTTCTTTTTCTCATTACAAGAGGAGAAAAGAAAATATCCTACTGTAAACATCATCAATTTGAGATGAGGTGTAAAATTAAAAAGCAAAAGTAAACTGAGCACTAGGACCTTTCCAAACTTACTTAAATAGGGAAAGTATCTATTTTCTCTTTTATTATTTGAAGATATTTTGTGATTAAGTTTATTCTGTTTATGTCAAATGGCAAACATGGGGTGACAATACATACTGAAAAACACCCAAACTCTAGGGATCTAATTTGATGGCTAATGTGATTACATCAGACAAGCTTTATCTAAAATCTCTGTGCCTTCAGAACATGCAGTGATTTCACCATTACTCAGAGTCTGGATTAATTTCATCCATCTCTGTTTCTTCCTGGAATTTAGTGATGCCCTTTGTAGCAAGGCTGTTCCCATCACTGTGGTGTTGCTTTATACATGTTGCCTTTGATAATATTCTTGTTTTCTGGATAGTCTCCATCCATTTGAAGGGGATGCTCTGAATTAGTTACATACTCTTACTGTACTGGTTAATCCAAAACCACAGAGCTCTGAGCACTTCCCAAACTGAAACAGATTGTTTTTCAAGTTTCCAGGCTGAGGTGGAGGCAGTTGCACAGCCTAATTTGCAGTCATCTTTATATAGAATCATAGCATTGTTTATGTTGTAAAAGACTTCCCAGACCTACAAGTCAAACCATTCCTCCAGCACTGACAAACCCAGCACTAATCCATATCCCAGGTGCTACATCCACATGGGTTTTAAATGCTTCCAGGGACAGGGACTCCACCACTGCCATGGGCAGCATTTGCCAGGGCTTGACCACCCTTTTCAGTGAAGAAATATTTTCTTATATCCAGTCTAAACTTTTTTTCAGGAACCAGCTTGTGCCCCACACTGATCAGGGGTAAAGGAGAGGCAGGCCCTCTGGAGTACTGCCCCTGAAATTAAGGAAGACTTCTGCTGATGTCTGGGAGACACACAAAATGTGGTATTTGAGTGTGGTGAAAAAAAGGAAAAAAACCACAGGAAAATCAATATATAGAAATTAATGTGCCTTTGTGAAGATTGAAAACAGATGGGGAAAAGGTCAAGGATTCTTTGTTGCTAAGTGCGTTTCTATGACAACTGCAATGTGTATGTTATGAGTGAGCAGTCATTTGTTCCAGCTGCTGGATCATTAAAGGGTCTGCACTTCCCACAGAGCTGGGAATGTTAGTAATGGATTATTTACTTTTTGCTTACCCCTCTGCAAACCGAGTTGCAACAGGTAGGAGACAGCCCCTACATGAAAGCTTCAGCCAGCCGCAGGTACTCAGCTACACCACAGGCCTGGATGAGTCTGGATAGTTCTGGATGGCAAAGTGCTAACCTTACAGGATGCTGGGGGAGCTTTGTAAAAAATCCTGGGAGGTTAATTAAAATCCAGTCCTTCAATTCAGTCTGGATCCTCATGATGAGATACTCTATTGACTCCATGATGCTGCACTGTGTTGGATGTGTTTCTGTAGAGTTGAAGGCATGACTTGAGAGACACATGTGACTTGTCTCACAGCATGTACAAAGGCTTATAAATTGTTTCGCTATTGCCTTAGAAAATGTTAACTAGTTAGAATGATGGTAGGAAACTACTTACTTTTTCACATGTTAAAATAAATGAAAAAGCTGTAATCATGGCTTTGCTTCAACAGCATGGCAATGCGGTCCAAGAAACACAGATTTTATTGTTCATAGTGTGGTGGGTTGACACTGGCTAGGTGCCAGGTACTCATCAAAACCACTCTCTCACTCCCCTGTGCTTGTGGACAGGGGACTGAAAGTGTAACAAAAAGTTAATGCATTGAGATAAGGACCAGGAGAGATGACAAGCGAATTATTGTCACAATCAAAACAGACTCAGCTTGGGGATATTAACTGAATTTATTACCCATCAATATCAGAACAGGATAATGAGAAGGAAGACAAATCATAAACACACCTTCTCCCATCCCTCCCTTCTTCCTGGGCTCTGCTCTGCTGCAGCAGTTCAGGGTGATGGGAATGAGGGTTATGGTCAGCTCATCACATATCGTTCCTGCTGATGCTCAGGGAGAGGTACTCTTTCCTTGTGTGGTCCCTCCCATAGCAGGCAGTTCTCCATGAATTTCTCTAGCATGAGGCCATCCCATAGGCAGCAGTTACCCACAAGATGCTCCAGCTTGGATCATTTTCCATGGGGCCTGATCCTTCATGCACAGCTTGCTCCAGCATGGATGTTATGACCTTATTTTTATAGACATGCCTACCCGCAGTGAGGTGCAAACACGTTATCCCAAAGCCAACAGTATGGATTTTATTTAACAACAAATACGAGTTAGAGAGAGAGAGAAAGAAAGAAAAAATAAGGGGGTTGGGGAGGGGTGGGTAGACTAGGAGAGTGAGAGGAGGCAGATTAAATAGAAGAGATATCACCAGCCATGGATCCAGCAGTATTCCATTGGTCCTTCTTCACCCTAGGCTTCTTAGTGGTGGGGGTCTAGAGCTTGTTCAAAGATTTTCACTATTCATACATTTTAGTACACACAGGAATGAATACTTATTGGCTTAACTTACAGTCCAAGTTCTAGAAATCCATACTCTGGACATATACTGGGTGGGTGACAGATTGTGCTTCAATGTTTATTGGCTGCAGATGATATCTGTCCTATAACTTAGGGTCAGATAACAACCATGCCTGGCCAATTATATGTGTATAACCAGTTTCCTTTCCCCATAGTTTGCCTCTGTGGGGACCCTTCTCTGGATGTATTACTCAGGATGTGCCAGCCAGGCCATCATCATTCCAATGCTCCTTTACATGCTTATCTTGTGGCAAAATCCTTCTGTGGTCTTAACAGCGTTTGAAACACGAAACTGTGATTTTTAAGTTTCTACAGTGGGTCCTTCATAGGCTCACAAGTCCTGCCAGGACCATACTCCGGAACAGGCTCTGTATAAGTTCACAGTTTCCTTTGTGGTTTTGTGGTCTCCCTGCTCCAGCCTGGGCTCCCCCAGGGGCTGCAGGTGGATCTCTGCTCCCCTGTGCCCTCCCTGTGCTGCAGGGACACAGCTGCCTCACCATGGGCTGCTCCAGGGCAATCTGAGCTCCAGAGCCTGGAGCAGCTCCTGCCCCTCCTTCTGCACTGCCCTGGCTGTCTGCAGGGCTGTTCCTCTCACATGTTCTCACTCCACTCTTCTCTGTCTGCAGTTACATCTGTCCAATATCTTTTTTCCCTTCCCAAATACATTATCTCAGAGGCTTTACTACAATTGGGATGTCATGGCCTTGGAAATGGTGGAAGCTTCTGGCAGCTTCTCAAAGAAGGACCCCTGTACTTCCCCCCTCCCCCTGCAAAAATGTGGTCACCCAAACCAAATACAGTTTGATTTTTGAGGGTTTTGAATAGTTTTGAATTGTTTTGAATCATTTTTGAAGCTTTTCTATTCACCTAATTTTGCTATTTCCCCCCAATGTTTGCATAAAAAAAAAAAAAAGACCAAGCTAAAAACCAACCTAATAACACAGAAACACTAGAACAGGGGTGGTACTGAGTCAGTATCCATTGCCAGTTACATTGAAAAAACTTGATGTGGTATTTCTGCCCTGTGACTACTGAATCTGGGAAAGGTGACAGCTTCAGTGTGTCTGGCACTGAAAACTGGGAAATAAACTCTCCAACCAATTTGCCGTGTTAGAAATCTGACAGTGCTGGATGCATGGGCAATTCTCCTCGAAGCATGGACAGCAATCTAACAGACCAGGTTATTCCCATGAAGCTAGAACCTGTTCATCACATTTCTATTACTTATTCATTCCATTTCCTGGATGCATACATACATGCTAATTATTTCTATGAACTTATTTTGATATGAGTAAGGGTCTTTTGAGTGTTTTTGTTCTCGTTTGGAAACATTCTATTCTTCAAAATGCCCTTTTGTGGCCCTGGACCCTGTGATGATTTTTTTTTCGTTGAGGGTATCTCTATTATGTGGTTATGATGCACTTCTCTTAGCACTCTTTACCCTGACACTTTATCTCTCTTCTCAAAACTAATATATCAGTGAGCACATATTAGCACTGATATAAGTAAACAAGGAAGCATTAAATGGCACAAGACTTATTAGTCACAATGTCGGGAGTTAGCACAAGGCCACATTAATCTCTGGCATTTACACTTAGCACAGTGTAGTACAAAATTAAGCATTACCCACAAATACAGGGATTATACATGAAGTGCTGAAGGATTTTACAACATCTTCCCTAACTGCTGCACAGGCTTCTTCCTACAGAGATATAACCTGATATAACCTTGCTAACATCTCTGAGCCTGTCAGATTCTGCTTGTGGCACATGCAGTGCTCCAGCTGACAGTCAAAAAGTGTTCCTCTGTAACTTTCAATACAACTTCTTGTTTGCATCTGGCTGCTTGTACAGTTTGTCATTCTTCCATAAGGTTCTTTTGTTGTTGTTGTTTGGGGGTTTTTTTGTTTATTTTGTCTTGCTTTGCTTTGTAGTGTTTGTTTGGTTTTTATTTTCTTTGTTGTTGTTGGTTTTGGGTTGGGCTGGAGATTTTTTTGCATGTATCAGTGCAATAGAAAACACTGACTTCTACTTATTGATTGAAAGACAAGGGAAAAGCAAGCAGTCACCAAGTGTCCCCTGGGACTCACTGCTTCTCTAGATTGAAAGAAAAGACTTTTTAAGAGTTCTTTTTGACCTTGTCTAGGAATTAAAATGTCTTCAATCATTTTGGCTTTATAAGATTTCCTTTGGAAAACTGCCTATGCCTATGCAAACCTATTGCCCCTAAGAAATTAAATTAAGGGGGATGGATATGGGAGAAATAGCCTTATGCAAGAAACATTAAGAATTTTTGAACCTGCATGATGGCAGATAGGATGTTTTCAGTGGCCATTAGAAGATTCATTATCACGTGAGAAAGATAAACTGTTCCATTGCCATGACTTGCTTTGACCAGGCAGTAGAATTAGTGTTATTTTGTTGGGAAGTTCTGTTTTGAGCCCCTCACTGCAAGAAGAGCAGTGAGGGGCTGGAGTGTATCCAGGGAAGGCAATGGAACTGGGGAAGGGGCTGGAGCCCCAGGAGCAGGTGAGGGAGCTGGGAAAGGGCCTCAGACTGGAGAGAAGGAGGCTAAAGGGGGACTTTCTGTCTCTGCACAGCTCCTTGATGGGGGGGGGGTAGCTGTGGGGGGTCAGGCTCTACCCCCAGGGAACAGGGACAGAAGGAGAGGGAATGGCCTCAAGTTGCATCAGAAAAGTTTATGTTGGATATTGGGAAAATGTCACTGAAAGTGGTTAATTGTTCCGGGGGATGGTGGAGACACCACCCCTGGAAGAATTTAAAAGCCTTTTAGATGTGACACCTGGGGATGAGATTTAGTGGTGGGCTTGGCAGTGCTGAGGGAATCGTTGCACTTGATGATTTTAGTGGACTTCTCCAACATTAATGACTCTATGACCTGTGCAGTAGAAGTTGTAATAAAACCAGGCCTTCACTATCAGAAAGTCTGGTCATAATACAGGCTTGCCTAACAACTTTCCTTTGTCTTCTGACAATAATTTTTTTCTCTTCTGCCCAGATTTTTTTCTTCCTCATGCTTTCCTTGTTGCAGCTGGTGGAAAAAGAACAAAGAAAATCATCTGCTTTTTGTTTTGGATTCTATCCATCTTGCCTTGCTTTGCCACATGGAGTGACAATGGACTCTGCTATTCAGATCTGATTTTGTTCTTTGAGAAATATGGGGAGGGAGGCATTTATTAAATTCAGTTAAGAGTGTCAGGAGCAAGACTGAACATCCCTCGGTGATTTAGTGTCTCTGTGGTTGACAGTCTTTCTGGAAGACTGGGCTCAGCTGCCCTCTGAAGCTCTTTATCCCTCAGTTTAAGCTCCTCACAGCCTGCCATAATGCACATTTCCCCACGTCACTTCATTTAATTTTGCTGATGCCAAAGGAGTTTCATCCCCACTTTGCGGCCACAGCCTGGTGAAATAGTTAATTCCATTAGTGACCTCAGCTCGGTGCCTGTGCTTGTAGATTCAAAGATCTGGACTCATATCTGCTCCAAAAATTAGTACAGACAGAGAAACTTAGCACTGGACGGAAACATCCCCAGGGTTGCTCCTGTATTGGGTCACTTGCCTTTAGAGAATTGGAATAGGAGATGTGGGAAAAGATGAGGGACATCTCTGCTAATAGTGCTTTTAGAGGGGAACTGGAACTAGCTGTACAAAGATACAGAGATGGAATGAAAATGAATATATTTCTATCTCAGTGCATTTCATATCACCTTGTCTTATATCAGCAACCCAAGAGGAATGGCACAGAAAGAATGCCTGGGTGGAATGAGACTAAAACATCAGATTTTGAAATAAAGAAGTAAAATACGGGGAGTCCTCCAGATGATGCTGATTTCTAGAGTCTTCAGGGTGAAGCCAAGTTCTGAAGTCTTGCCATCTGCTGTCAGAAAACCTCCTTTCCACGTGGTTACATCCAAAAATATGAGAAGACAGTTTATTTCTTCCAGTTTTCCTCTAGCTGAAGTGCCTTAGGTAACACAGTTCTGAATTTGATGGCTGGCTCCTTTAAAAATATTGGAAACACTTTTAATTTTCCTCTGTTCCTTTTACAAGCACTCATCACAGGAAAACCTTGATAAGAGTATGTAAATCTTTTACCCTTGATATAAAATCAGATGCCTTACAAGTACTGACCTCCTTCACCTCTTTGTGCTTTATGGTGGAGAAGAACTAGGCAAAAAATCATATTTATGTTGTTCCCAGTGTAGCTTAGGGACATTTCAGCTAGCTGAATATGAGCTGCTTTGAGCCACATGCAATGCACATGTCTCCTGTCACACAGTACCCCAGGTGCCAAGCCTTAAGCTGCACACATATGTGGGACAGAATAGCAGCTATAATCTTCTCAGAAACCTTACTTTACGGTAAAAAGTTAAAGCTTAGGATATTATAATTTCCACTCTGTAACTGAATCTCCAACTACAACCAGTTCTGAAATAAAGAGAGCAGAAAAATGAAACATGAGTTAAAGCAATAATCAATGTGTCTCAGGATGGAGCTAAGTACTGAAGGCACAAATGTGAATATTAACAAGCATTTGCAAGGAAACGCCAGTTATTTCACAAGGCATATATGCTGTAAAATGAAATTGTTTTCAGTTTAAAGAAACATATAAAAAAGAAAGCAAATCCTCAAGATATATTAATCAAAAATTGCATAATTCTAAATTTATTGAGTCACTTCTTTTGCTTTTTTTACCCACTGCAAAACCCAGAGGTTCAGATAGGTGAAAAGATCTGATAAGAACCAAAACCAAGAGACAAATCTACCAGACCCTGAAGGAGTCGCACTCTCCCCTCCCTCCAAGTCATCCAGGTGGCTCCAGTCATCTCCAAAACAAAAAAAAAACCTGCAAATATTAATTAGCCTCTTGGAGTTACAAGAGCAAGCTGTAGTAGCACTAATTAATCCTCAAATCAGGGTGAACTAGATCACAATTCTTAGGGCATTTGAGAGCAGCACTGCTATGAGGTGGAGGCTGAGCTTCAGGGGATGCCAGGAGGAACCCAGATCTGCACCAGGAATTCCCATCAGGCTTGGCAGCTGTATCCACAACACTGAGGGACAGCCCTGCCACTGGAAAAAGTGCCCAACAGTGAGGCCAGAGGTTCTGGGCATGGTGTCAGTCTCCCAGAGTATTTGGCAACCCTTTTGGAAACCCCCCGAAAAATCTCCTTAAGGACTGCGCCAACACGTCGGGAAATTGCAAGCTGCCAGCTTGACAGGAAAGTAACCTCAGGCAACATGCTTTGAATGTCATAAGCACCCCTTACATTATTTGCCCTTAACCAGTCTTGCAAGGTTCATTTTTTAAAAGGAGAAATTTCAAAGCTGAAAAGATTTACAGTATTTATTTTGTTAATTGCTTACATTTTTATTGATACTCAGCTCCAGGGTCTACCTTTCCTGATTTACTGCATAAAATAAATTGTGAAATATTTTTCTTTTATTAAATAACTTCAAAATAGCTCTCTAATGACAGGATGTTTTCATTGCAATCAGTAATAAAATCCTCCTTAATTCAGAGGAATTGCTAAGCACTCTGTGTGTTTCCAATACTTTCCTTAAAGAATTTCCTAATTCCAATTCCAAGCTTTTCACAAAAAAAAAAAAAAAAAAAAAAAAAAAAAAAAAAAAAAAAAAAAAAAAAGTAAATTCTCTCCCAATAAGACAGAGAATTCAAACAGACCTAAGCTTGAAATAGCAGATGCGGTGTGCTTTCAAGTTTATGATAGCTGATGGTCCTAAGTTCTGTACCCCTCTGTTCCTTTTAAGTTAATGGCTTATCCCTAAAGGTTGTATTTCTTCCTGAGTTGTCCATTTACCCTAGTCCTGCCCCTTTTCCCAGATTGTTCCTTGTCAGTCTTCCCCATAGGCTAGCCCCTTACCTAAACCCCTCCTTGGAATTCCCCTAAAGCAGAATGCTCCATTGGGCCATGTGACCCTTTCTCCTTCCCCTGTCTTTCTCACTGGCTCCTGGCTTGTGTCCTCCCACATTGACATCCTCCCACTCTCTTCCTTGATTGGTTGTATTCAGGTCCCCACCCATTGGACCTCCCTGGTTTATAAGTCATTGTACCCCAGGCTCTGGGTTCTTTCTGCCTTGTCCCTTCAAGAGTTTGTTCCTTTAATAAACCTCTTGGAATAAACAAGAAGGACCTCTTCCTCATTCTTGTCTCCTGCCTGTGCTTGCTAATAACATTGTGCCATAGAGCGACAGCTCAAAGCAGCTGCTCGCATTGCCTTGTTTGGGAGTGGTGTCCCCCCAACCCTTACACTGGCACCAGTGTTGGAGTGGCAGAGCTAGCCCTTTTTACTCCTGCATCAAGCAGGAAGGAAAAAAAATCTTTGTGAAACGGAAGATGCTGTTTCACTCTTCAGAGTTAAAACTGGAAGTTGTTTACTTTCAAGTAGCCAATTGTCTTTTCATTAATCCAAACACATCTTTTTTTTCAAGATATTGTGAACTTTAATTGTGCAGTTCTGAGCTGTAATGTGCTAGAGAAATGCAGACTGTCCCTGCAGCTTGTTAACCATTTAGGCGGAGTTTTTCGATTATTTAGAGAGGGTAATTACTTACAAAAGTATTGCAATCATAATCCTTGCCCAGAGGTGCCCTAACCCACCTCTGCTGACATAAGTATGAATTTCAGCTCATTAGGAGAGTTTTTATTCTGTGTGTTATTTCCTTTGTCTCATGATTATCAGTTTCTTTTACATTAAGTGCAATGCATCTGCAAATCACTAGAAAATAGTCATTTTTGCTGTGATGGATCTCACAGATATGTTCCTCACAACACTCAAATTTTTTGACACAAAAATAAATGCCTGCCATGGTGGGTGTCTTGTTTGTTTTGCAGGCTGGAGCTCTCAGGGTTGTAAATATGAAATGAAAAAGTTTGCAGCTGCTGATTTCAGTAGTGTGCTTTCAAGAGTGTGTGTGAGTATTTGCAGAGGAGAAGTGAATATATTTGCTGCCATTTCAGGGACAAAAAGAAGAGGGAAATGACCCATAAGGACAAAGTGTCATTCACACTGAAGCAGTTAAGAGCTAAAGTACTCTACAGTAAGAATATGTCTGCAAAAGTCTGAGGAAAGTAAATAATGGATAGTGAAACACTGTGATTGAATTAGGATACAACTGGCATGGAAGAAATGCAGGCAAGTCCTAAAACCTCTTGGTGTTTAGTGCTCAAGGCCAGGCTTTGTCAAGTGTTCAAGGCCAGGCTGCCCTGAGCAGTGAAAGGTGTCCAGGTCAGAAGAGTTGGAACTCTCTAAGGGCCTCTCCAAATCCAACTATTCTGTGACATGATGATTAAGAAATGAACCTTACCAAAGCTCAACCAACTACTTTGTTTCCACAAATTTTCATGACAGACTTTACCACTTCCATGATGTGTGTTTCACAGTATTTATTTTAGAGTAATGAAAAAATGGCAATAATATTCATTCATGAAATTAAAATATTGGATGCCTCATCTGCTGGTTAAAGTTTTAAGATGACAAATGTGAAGACTGATCTTAAATAATGAGTAACACAGATTTTTTTCAAGAAAATAATAGGTATTTCATAATTGTTCTTTTTCTGCAGGCAGTATAAGAAGATTGCAATAGACTGGACAATTTCTGAGGTTAAATTCTGCTGTTAAGAGTCAGTATGTAAACTGGTAGTAATGGGAGTAATGACTTTCCATACTCATAAAGTCAATATAATATGGTTATTTCACTGAAAATGTAAAACACATTTTAGAGAGAACAAAGTGGTATTAAGTCACGCCAGCTCACTATCTGACTATCAGGTCTTCATTAACTATCTTATATTAACATTTAAGTATCTTCAACATGTTTAAACAGAGAGCTGCTTAACCATCCAGCACCCTCTTTCTGTGTAAAACAGGAGCTAACAATTTCTGAAGTGTCAGTGGCTGAAGTCTTACAAGTTTAATGGGATGCTTGCTATGCAATCTTTTTGTAGTCTTGATAAATTCAGGGGAAGTGGCTTTTCACAGAGACTTGTGGCTACAGTCACTGGGGGGAAGCAGGCTGTTGCTAGAAGAGAGGAGGAGGTGTTCTACCACTCCTAGCGGGACCAGGAATTTTGACAAGAGAAAGGTGGAGTTAAGCTAAAGAGTGAAGGAATTTCACTGAAAAAGTTCCTTGGAATAAGAGCAGGAGTTGAAAACATCCAAATGCAGAAGAAACCCTAGTAGAGCGTGGGACAGAATATTGAGGGCTTTCAGCAGATTAAGTAGCAAATAGATCTTTAGGAGTTTTGTACAAAAGGTATTCTTGACTTGGTGGCTCTTCAGTCCCTTGTAAAGTCCGTATCACACCTCATTGCATCTTTTAGTGTGTTCAGGCACATCTTCCACATGCTACACTCTGGCTTTGAGTTTTAACAACCTTGTCATCTCCTGACGCATTCTCAGCCTACAACTGCAGCTATATGCAGCTTTTAAATAAAGAAAGTATCCTAAGTGAGAAGATATCAGTACATGAAGGAGAGCAGAAATTAAGGGTCTGGAAGGGTCTTTCCTGTCTCAAGAGTCAGTATATCTTTTCTGTCACTTCTCCCATTCTCTTGCACTGCTTTAGGGTGAAATCCTACCCTTTCCTGAGGGTAGGTTCCCTTTTGAATCCACCCAGCCAGAATTTAACTTTTAACATTGCCTTTAGTTGTGTTCATTTTCTTTTTCCTAGTCCTATCATAGCAAAAAAACCAAAACAAAACAAACAAACAAACAAACAAACAACCCCCCCCCCCCCGTACATTAAAATTTTGCAGTTACCTCAACTACACATAAAACAAAAACCTAGGATAGTTTAGGATAGTTTCACATTTTTGTGTTGATGCCAGAAAGTCCAAGCCTTTTGTTCTCCTTACTGCTGTATAAAATGAAAGGGTAAATGAGGTAAGCATGAGTTTGGAGGTTGAATATCCAGAAGTCGATTCCTCATTCTTTACAGGTGTGTCTGCAAGGCAACAGTATTAGCATAAGCAACATGGATATTTCTTGGTATGGTTTACATGCCCATTTGGTGCAAGCTTACTTTCCACTGTACTCAGTGGACCTATGTAGTCATTAAAATATCTTGGGGTTCCTTCCTATTTACATCCACATTGGACAATGTTATGTAGAAGCCCAAGATTTTGTGGACTTCTGTTGATTTCTACATTAACCTCTACCATTTCAGTTGAAGCTTAAAAAAAAAATAAAAGAGAGAGAGAGAGAGAGAGAGAGAAATATTACAAAAGTAGAAGAAATATTTCTGTTCCTTCTCTCCAAAGGATGGCTTTTCACTGGCTTGGTAACCTTTATATAAGATGATCCACTACATTGACATCTGAAAGGACACCTGCGTGAGTAAAACCCATTTTATACCAAACTGAAACTTTGAAGTCTGATATAGGTAAGTGATTTGTTTCCAACATTCAGAGTTTTATCTTGGATATCAGTGTTGAGGTATTTTGAAATGCTCCAAGTTTGTGGATAATAAAGTGAATTGAAAATTCTATTTTATTTTGAAAATCAAGTGCAAAAATTCAGAGAGTCAAAAAGCAAAAGGAAAAACCTGACCCTTACCTAGGACCTCAGAGGACACAAGCTGCAGCTGCAGGTTTTACTCAAACCACTACATGTGTGACTTAAGAAAGCTTTGTGTTCCTCAGTAGATTAAAGGTGCCTGTAAGGGCTGTTTTCTGAAGGCTCAGAGTTTTACAATAGAACCAATTTCCTATATACTTGGTATCGTAGTGATAACCCATCAAAAAATCCCATTGTACCACAAATACAAAGGACTAAGCTTGTTTTTTATGCCTTAGGCTTTTTCCACTCGTGTAACTGGTCATGTTGTTCTTTTTGTTATGATCTTGCACTCTTTTTTCTGTTCCTTGGGTTTTGATTTTTATTCCCCTGATGTTTCAGTTGGGAATATCAAAGAGGATATGAGGCAAAAATGCTAGGAGCCCTGTGTGGATGAACTAGGAGCTCATGGGCAAACTCAGACAGAAAAAAGGAAACCTGCAGAGGGTGGAAGCAGGGACAGGTAGCCTGGGAGGAATATAGAGAGATTCTCTGACCAGATGGGCTCCAGGCTATGAAAGATAAAGTCTTGGAAGAATTAAATCTGGCCAGGGGCATCAAAGGCAACTTGAAAAGATTCTATATGAATGATGGTGATTAGAGGGAAATAAGGGAAAATGTGCTCCCTCTCCAGAAGGAAAAAGGAGGTCTCATTGCTTGTGAAGTGTTCCAGCCACACTGCCCAAGTTGCAGAAGGCAAAGGCAGGAACTGAGAGAATGAAGAACTGCCCACTGTCAAAGATTAGGTTTGAGACCATCTGAGGAAGCTGAAGGTCTGTAGGGTCTGATGAGATACAACTGCAGACCCTGAGAAAAATGGTGAAATCAATGCTAAGCTGTTCACCGTATCTGAGAAGTCTTGGCCAAGTGCCAGGTCCTGCAGGTGGGTCAGGGCCATCCCAATTACAAGTAAAGGCTGGGCAGAGAATGGCTTGAGAGCAAACCTGGGAAGAGGCACTTGGGGGTGTTGGTTAATGAGAAGCTCCACATGACCCAGCCGTGTGCACTGGCAGCCCAGAAAGCCCCAAGTGTGTCCTGGCCTGCATCAGAAGTGTGGCCAGCAAGTCAAGGTAAGGAGGGATTCTGCTCCTCTGCTCGTCTCTGGCGAGGCCCCACCTGCAGTGCTGCATCCTGCCCTGTGGGCCCCAAGGACCCCATGGACCTCTTGGAGCAACTCCAGAGGAGGCTAACAAAATGCTCCAAGGGCTGGAGCACCTCTGGGTACAGATTGAGAGAACTGGGTGTGTTTAGCCTGGGGGAAAGTCCAGGGAGATCTTAGAGCCCCTTCCAGTGCCTAAATGCAGCTAATGAGAAAGATGGGGACACACTTTTTAGCAGGGCCTGTAGCAATAGATTAATGTGTTTAAATTAAAAGAGGGCTATTTAGGTGAGATATAAGAAGGAAATCCTTTCTGTGAGGGTGATGAGGCCCTGACACAGATTGCCCACAGAAACTGTGGCTGCTCCATCCCTGAAGTGTTCGAGCCAGGCTGGATAGGGCCTGGAGCAATCTGGGATAGTGGAAGGTGTTCCTGCCCATAGCAGGGGGTGGAACTTGAAGAGCTATAATGTTCCTTCCAACCCAAACCATTCTGTGATCCTGTGGTAACACTGGAATACTTTCTGAGCTAATCCAGATGAAAAAGAGAATGGCAGCACAGCTTTGAGATGTTCAAGATTTTTTTGGTGTTTGTTTTGGTTTGGTGTGTTTTTTGGTTTTGTTGTTTGGTTTTTTTTTTTTTTTGTGAGGGGGGTTGTTGGGATTTTCTTATGGGGTGGGTTTTGTTTTTTGTTTTGTTTTTTGGTTTTTTTTTTTTTTTTTTTTTTTTTTTTTTGTTTGTTTGTTTGTTTGTATGTTTTTTGCAATACAGGATATCATCACTGTGTGTTAAGAAGGGCACAGGCAAATTGATGTGCCGCATTGTTTCATTTCTGTTGTGTGCATAAACTACTAAGAGCAGAAATGCTAAAATGCTACTCTTCTTCTTTTTGTTTAGGGAGGAAAGATAGTCTGCTTCCATTAGCCAATAACGTGCTGATAGCTCTTTCTCATGTCTGCAGAACTGTTCAAAGAACAACTACCAACCAGTTCATTGATGTGCTAATACAAGCTAATAGATTACACCTTCTGTGATTTTAGATACAGCT
This sequence comes from Phylloscopus trochilus trochilus, assembly GCA_016584745.2. Lineage (NCBI taxonomy): Eukaryota > Metazoa > Chordata > Aves > Passeriformes > Phylloscopidae > Phylloscopus > Phylloscopus trochilus. The sequence goes on along the minus strand of WQNJ02000015.1, from coordinate 64,687,772 downwards.
GGAAGGCATGATTAATCAGCTGTGTCCTGTTTGAGTGTCTGGTGCCCAAACACTGACTGGGAGATGCAGCTCATACCTGATACCTGATTATCACTGAATAAAATCCAATAACTGAAGCCTTCCCAACTATCTGAGACCCAGATGAGTCTGAAAATACTATGCTTACATACTACTATAATACATACTACTCTTTCCTAATTTTAAGAAATGTGATTTAGAACTCTTTTTTGTATAACAAGACCACAGTTTCAGCAAGCTTTTCACTTCTCTTCCCATCTCTGTATTCTGTTATTTATTTGTTGCATTACAGCAATGCAGAGGACAGGTACTCTTTCTGTAGACACACATAAAAATACAAGCCAGTTTGAAATATGCTGTACTTCATTCTGTTGCATGTGGTAGAGACACAGACCTTTTAATAAACTGGCACACAAAGATATCTGGCCTTTGAAATGAAATGTTACCTTCAGCTCCACGTGGTTAGCTGGCAAAAGTGAATCAAAAGAGGCAGTGAGCAAAAAGATCTGTTTAAAGGGAAAGTAATGGAAAAAAAGGGAATTCCAGTCGTTTGGACACATCTGCTGGGTCTGGCTGTTTGCCCTTAGACCTGAGAAGAGGCAGTGGTCAACATGGAGGAATCAGCTAAGTCCTAAACCAGGGAGGTAAACACGGGATTTAATGATACTGGTCAAAGCACAAAGAACAGCTCACTCTGGAGACAGGAGAATTTATGTGCTTGACTCATCTGTGGAATGGGGAGGAAGGTTTACAAAAGTGCTTGAGGATCTTCTCATTTAATGTTGTACAAAAACATAATGCTTAACTAATACAGACTCAGAAGGATTATTGTTGAAAGTAAAAACCCTCAAATCTCTTCTTTGTGGTGAGGAACTGAAAAACAGAGGTGACACCAAACTCCTGCATTTGGTTGAGCTTGGTCCAGATGAATACTCAGATAGTCTGAGCTACCTGAACTTGCATAGAGGGCAAGTAGAAAGGCAAAAGAAAAAAGGTGACAGTCAACTCCTGCTCTTGCTCTGCCTCTGCACACAATATAGGTGCAACAAATTTGAGCCAGCCAACTCTGAGGTATTTGATCCAATCTCCCTGTACTTGAGCTGTGCACTCTTAAAAGAGCACAGCCATAGAAACCTACATCACTGGGGATTTTATATGTCAGAGGACACCCTCTTGACTTGGAAACTAAGGACACTTTTAAATGTGGTATCAACTCTTTAATTCATAGAATCAGAAAATCGTAGAGTAATTTGGTTTGGAAGGGACCTTAAAGACCATTTAATTCCAGTTCCTCTGCCAGGGCAAGTGACACTTTGACTAGACCAAGCTGCTCAAAGCTCTATCCAACCTGGCCTGGAATACTTCCAGGGATGGGGTAGCCACAGTTTCTCTGGGCAGCCTATTGCAGTGCTTCCCCACCCTCTTATTTACTCCTGATGTCTAATCTAACCCTTTCCTCTTACAGTTTTATGGGCTTGAGCCAAATAGCATGGGAGTCAGCTCCAGATTACAACAGCCAGTGCACACAGTGATGTCCAGAGGCACCTCCTGCTATAATCTGTGGTGGTTTAGAGCTCAGTTGTTCACACACAAATATCCAGAACTATTTGAGGTGTCCTCAGGTGTTGTCTAACTGACTTTCAGAAATGGTCCCATATAGCAGAGGCCACCCTCCACAAAAAACCTCCTGGTTTTTTGTCCCCAGAGACCTGCAATGGGATAACTAAAGCCTAACACCATCATCACTAGTTTGGTGAATGTCTCAATCTCCACTGAATATACAAATCATATCCCCATTGACCTGTGAACATCCTCATAAAGATGTCTTAGTCTTGTAATAAATCTTAAACAGGTTAGAGTCAGTCTTTAAAAAAAATAGGTAGATGTGAACTCATTATCTTCTGAGTGTTAAATCCAAAAGATTTTGAAAAATAAAACATGCTTTTTACTGTTTCATAAAACAAGCTGTACTTAATTATTCACTTGGATCTCAGCCTCTAAGAATCATTTCTATAGATATTCTGACAGTAATTATCCTCCATAGGGAACTGCTTTTGTTGTCTTAAAATTTTATAGAATAAGAATTATACCCACACTGTTTCAAAAGCAACCCTAAGGCCTAATTTGCCAGCTGTCCTCAAGGTCTCCTGTCACACAGGGCTAGTAGTTAGATTTCAGATGACCACCAGGTACAAAAGGAGGGAAAACCTTTAATTTGCCAGCTAAGTTGAACTGCTCTCTAGTGCAACATAAATGGGCTTCAGAAACTAAGATATAGGTTGTCAAAACCTGCTACTTCTCTAAATGCCCACAGTTGAAGATTTATTCCCACACCAGCTGACTAGCTGATGGAGGGAAGGGACATAATTCTTGATCTCAGACTGCTTCTTACTCCTTTCTTCCTAACCCTGAACATATCCATAAGTGAACTGTAAGGTAAAGAGCAAGCCTTACTATGCACATTTTCTTTTTGTAGGCTATTCACCATCACTGTTCGACACAAATGAGTGGTTTATGCTTACAGGAGATGACACAAAAGTGTAAAGAATTCTCTGTTTAACAATAATTCTGATCAAAATGTCAAAAGCTTATTCACTGTTTCGTGTCAAACCTTGGAAATAATTGGCTTTTATAAAGAGAAGGCCATGATGCAACAGTGGTTGCCTGGGCAATTTCAGTGTCAAGTATGAACACCTCTGTGGAGTTTAAACACCTTCTCTTGAAAGCTGGGTGAATATTTGCCATTTTAGTCCACTGCTCCAATAAGCTCAATCTCTGTTCGTGCCAATTTGTTGCCAAGGCACAAATTAGGAGACACTCCTGCTTTGCAATGCTGCAGGGCTGGCACAGTGACAGCTATGTCCCCAGGGAGCTGTCACAGGCATCATAAAAAGAGGAGGAACATGCAGTGCATCCCAAACTCCTTAATGCTTAGGGAGAAGAGAGAACAGCAAGGTTAACTCATCCCATCCCCATGTTTTTGCAGGATTACTTCCAGTCATACAGTTTCAAATCTAATTGGAAAGGTGTGAGCCTGAAGTCCTCATCTCTTCTCAGGGGGCAACTGTTGCACAGGCCAAGCTGTTAAAACACCGGGTGAAGATATAATTTCAGTTTGGAATATGGGAAAGGAGGAAGAAAGGAAAAAAAAAGAAATCCATGGTGTTTTACTTTTTTCAGGGTACTCAACTATCTTGGCAATACTTATAAGTGATTTAAAGAAAGTAGAAGTTTTGGCTGTCCTCAAAGAATTGTAGAATCTGACCTTTAAGGTCAGAAAGGTCCTCTAAGATCATGAAGTCCAACTATTAGCCCACACTGCCATATTCACCACTAAGCCAGGTCCCCAAGTGCCACAAACCCACACATACCACCACCAGCCACGTGGGTGGCTTCTCTCTTCACCAAATACCAATCAATGCAAAACCAGTACACTTGGACAGCCTGTTTCAGTGCCTGACCACTCTTTCAGTGAAGAAATTTTGCTGATGTCCAACCTAATCCTCCCCTGCCACAACCTGAGGCTGTTTCCTCTTGTTCAGTCACTTGTTACCCAGGAGAGATAGACCCACAGCTGTCTGAAACCTTCTTTTGAGGGAGTTGTAGAGACCAATAAGATCCCTCCCGAGCCTCCTTTTCTGGCCTAAAATACACCTTCCATACTTCCTACTTATTAAAATAAATTAAAAAAAAAATCCACCAAGTTGGCCACTCCTCTTCAACAATAATTTACAAATATTAAAATTATCCCTGATTCTGAGCTTGATGCAAATGGATATAGAAATTATGAAGAATAATAAGATAATGGTAAGAGTTTGAGTTAACAGGAAAATGGAAAGATCAAATTCAGACTTCTGTTGGACCACCAGGAGAGAGGAAAGGGTGAGAAAGAACTTTGTACAGATTGATTAAAAGAAAAACTACTATAAAACTCCAAAGAAGAGGAAAAAAAACAACCTGAAAAACAAACAACAACCCTAAATGAATAACAAGCTTCAGAACTGCAGAACTGAAAAAAGGATGTTGAAGAGGGAAAAGAGGTACTAATTTCTTCATGTAGTGGTCATTAAAACAGCAGTATAGAAAGATTTAATGCATAGCAAGAGCAGCAGCAATAGGATCAGAAGATTTCCTTGATGTGGAGAACTTCAGTGTTCATAAGATAGTGTTTTTCATCAGCTTAAAGGGGATAAAAGCAGGCAGATAGCTAGAAAAGGATAATGATTCATTACTTTTCCCATGAGGCTGGAAAGAATAGCTAAATATACCTGTGTTTACTATGAAAAAACATCTATAGTGAGTTGAGCCTGACTGGGTGCTGGGTGCTCATCAAACTGCTCCAATACTCCCCTCCCTCAGCTAGAGAGAGAGGAAGAAAACAGGATGAAAAAAGGTTCATGATTCAAGATATTTTAATAAAGCAAAAACAGAAACATCCCACAGAGGCATGGGAAAGCAGAAGATTTAACCTTTACTTCCCATCAGCAATGTGATGTCCAGAGGCAGAATCAGAGAAGCCCAGAAAAGTTTGGGTTGTAAGGGACTTCTTAAAGGTGGTCTTGTCCAACCTCTTGCATTGACCAGGGACCCTTTTAACCAGATCAGGTTGCTTAGAGCCCTGTCCAAAGTGTCCTTCTTGGGAAGTCAGGTTTCAGTATAGGTATAGGTTGGTTCAGAAGACAAATGCTGTAATAATGAAAGACCCCCTCACCCTCCTTTCTTCTTGTTTGTTGTTTTTGTTTGTTTGTTTGTTGTTGTGGGGTTTGGGGTTTGGGGGTTTTTTGTTTGTTTTTGAGGTTTTTTGTTGTTGTTGTTTTTGGTTTTCATTTTGGTTTTGTTTTTCTGAACAGATGCCATATGGTATGGAATATCCATTGGGACAGTTTGGGTCAGCATTCCTGGATGTGTCCCCTCCCAATATCTTGCTCATTTCCAGGAAAGTAGTTGGGGGATATGTCACTGATGCTGTCCAGTGCTGCTCAGAGTAGCCAAAACAATGGTGTGTCATCAATACCTTTCTGGGTCCCAGTGTACAGCACAGAACTGCGAGTGCTGCTGTGGGGAAAACTAACTTCATCCCAGCCTGACGCAAATCAACAGGTGAAACAGAAAACTACAGAGAAAGGTGGCCCCTTAAATTCATAAAACTGCAGGAACTGAGCTTAGTGAATCCAGTGAAAGCTAAGAAGCAGTGGTGATGGTAGGAATTAAAGGACTTGTGTGCTTGTAATCACAGGTACAGAGCACCTTTCTTTTCTCTTTTTTATGCTCACCATCACAGGTACCTGTAATCACAGGTACATAGACAAAACCCCTCCTAAGTGCATTTTTAGTACAAAAATACTACAGGAGAAGAGTGTGTAAAACCTCCCAGAAAAATAACATTTCAGAACTCAAGAGATGTAAAAATTTAGGCAGAGTATTCTTGAAACAATTTTTTTCACTGGATGTTTTTAAGGACAGGTTATATGAGGTGAGAATTCAGTTGAGTGTTTTCAAAGGGACCTGTGCTGTGTCACAGAGGACTGTGTATGAGCTTTCACATGATCACCCTCAGCCTTGTGCTGCAATGGTGATGTGTCCACCTTAGTGGCAGGGCAACTTTGGCTGGTATGACTGCTGCTGCTTACATAGCATGTTCAATGCCCAATGAGAAAAAATAAAAAGCCTTCAAGAAGACAGACATGATGCTTGGGTTTTAAATTATGTGTTGGGTAAACATGGGAATTAATTCTTAGGAATATTTAGGAACACCTCATTGCAGCACTACGTGACATGAGCAATCAAAAAACCTTTTCTTCACAAAGAAAATTACTGCTGAAGGGATCAGCCCTAATGGAGTAATTGACACATTTGCAAAATTGAAGAAAAGCAACCCATTGATCCTCACCCCACTTACATCCACAAAGCTGCAAAAAAGTCAAGCTGCAGATTGCTGTATTAGCTGGAGAAGAGCTTGATTTGCCTTTGTATCCATTTTGGAATAACTGTTCTTATTGGAATTCTGTCTGACTGTGCAAGGTGAGATGGTTCAATTATTTAATCATGCCATCACTCTCAATTTGAAAGGCCAGTGCTAGAGCAAATGTGCTTTCTGTTTAATTTATGCCAATACTTAACCTAGTTGGTCTTTTCCCTGTTTGCATGTCTTCAGTAATGTATCAGAATGTAATGGTTATTTCCTCCATTTTTATATCTGTCAAATTTTATGAGTCTCATATTCTGTGGGTAGCTCTGAATATGAAAGCTTTGTTCACCTCTATGTGCTTTTCCACAGACCCAAAGATTCCGGAGGAATGATGGGAAACAGAGATCACTTTAAGTCTGTCCCCTTTCTTATTGAGAGGCAAAGATTTGCAGTTTTGTTATACATCTGCAAGTAATTTGTAAATGCCTGTACTGGATGATTATTTCCATAGTAATTTGTTTCATTTTGCAAGCATGCTAGCTGTCAGTATTCTAGTGACCAAAAACCTTTCAAACAAATGATTTCTCTGCCTGTGTTAGACAGCCTAACAACACTTTTAGTTTCTGCTATAGACCTTCTAAGAATTCTTTTTGATGGTCACCTAAATTTTGAGTGTTCTTATAGACAGTAAAATGTTAACAGCAGAAATCAGTTACAAAGCAGTTAGTTAATTAGTTAGTTAGTTAGTAGTTAGTTAGTTTTGCTAGAGAATATCCTTTACTCAAAGTCTACTTAATCAAACGTCACACATAAAAACTGAAAAAGGTAAAATTGAGATGTGTTTGTAGAAACCTCACAAGTGTGACTAAGAAAGAATTTGTAGGGTTCCTATATGTAGCTGTGAGGATCCAAATATTATTTACAGAACCACAGAATCAATCTCCACAGAAGGGACCAGAGCGGGCTCATCGGGTCCCACCTCCCTGCTCAAGCAGGGCTATCCCAGAGCACAGGGCACAGGATTGTGTCCAGACGAGTCTGGAATATCCCCACTGAGGGAAACTCCACACCTCCTCTGGACAATCTGTTCAGGGTTCAGTCACTGTCCAGGGCAGAAGTTCTTCCTCATGTTCAGGGGAACTTCCTAGGATCAGTTCCCTGCTTGAGGCAGAAAAAACAAAACAAAACAAAACAAAACACCAAAACAAACAAAAAACCACCAAAAAACAAATAAACAAAACAAAACAAACCACCACAAACATGTAAATGAAATTACAAATAAATGGAGTAAGTTGTAAAATGTATGCTTTTACCTTATTATGGTTTTTTTTATGTTCTCTTGGTATTTCACAGAATTAGCTTTGCACAGGAACTGGAATAACTTTTATCAATCATCTTCAAAAGATTATTTATTTGTCTGGGATAGTGCAACTTCCTGAAATATTGTTCCTGGAAATGATGAACAAAAAAATGTAGTGTAATCAAAATGTATCTTTACATTATGACAACACTCTTTCGGAGAAACTGAAAGGAAGGAGTGGCTGGGTGAAGGGATGAAGCTCTAACAATATTTTGGCATCCTCTTTGAACACCTAAGAATAAAGTATTTTGAACATGTTTTGAAGAAACTGCTCAATGCCATGCTTCTTCCCCTATATCATAATTTTTAAACAAAGGTTGAAATCTAAACATTTCAAAACATTAAAAAATGTGATTTTGAGGAGATCATCCTAATGCTTCAGACTTTTTATAATTTTAAGAAAACAAACTGAAATTCTGAGAGCAGTGTGGTGTTACTTCTCCATAGTATCACTTCCCAGCTGCTCCATGGCCATGATTGATCTCCAAAGCCCAAAATGCTTAAACAACCACACCCTAAATGGCAGCAATCTTTCTTCCCATCCTCTTCCTTATGGAAATGGAAATGGCTGGATTTGTATCTCTTCAGTTCTGTGCCATTAATTGCCCTTCAACTGTACCTTTTCTGACTCCATTCCTGTTGTGTTCCACGTCTGCTTTCTACTGCTTTGTCAAGCAAAATTGAGGGAAAATATCAGGGAATAGATTAGGCATCATTAACTAAAGGAGGGAAAGTGAAGTAGTGGTCTACATAAATACACTATTTATTTCTGAAACTTTTATAATTTAAAAAAAAACCAAACCAAACCAAACCAATAACCCACCAAAAACAACAACAACAAAACCCCCAAAATCAATTAAAGCTGTGGTTGAAGAAGAATAACCAACTGCAATATTCTCCAGTGTGGTGACAGAAAACTATTAGATGTCTAATTTTAGCGCTTGTTGTCTTTCAGTTTGAGATACAACATAAACTTTCATTTCTGTTATGAGAGGAATATTAAGGCAGCATGTTTTTTCACCTAGTGACAGCAACCCAGCTGTTTTGCATGGTGGGCCACCAGTGCTGTGGAGAAGATGGAGGAAGAACCACCATTTGACTTTGACACAGCAAGGGAGACACAGGGGAAGCTTATTTTCAGTAAAGTCAGTGTGTTGACTTGTGTTTGGACCACCTGTATGATCTCAGACTAGGGTCACACAATGGAAAACCTTTTTTGAGTGCAGCAGAATCACACTTGCACAATAAGAGTTCAAAGGAAGTTTGAAATAATATTTGCTAAGGGATGGGGAACAGAGGCTGCAGCTGTTTGCCCAATAAAACAAATTCAATATCCGAATGAAATTGGAACATATAATCAATATTGACCTAGCTAGAAAAGAAACAATAATCTTATAGCTCTTTGGAAAAAGGCATGGCTTTGTTCACCATCTGGTCATGCTGCAAAGCCATCTGTTTTTCTTCTGTTATATTTTGTTAAAGATTTTGAGGAGGGCATGGATTAGCTTGCTATGCTGCAGTGATGACCTATTATTGTTTGTCTCTGCGCTGATGCTATTATTTCAAGGTAATGAAATTATTTCATAGGAATAAGTATGCAGGAAGGACTGCAGAGGAACAAGGAGTACAGAGCACTGGTTCTGCAGAAACAAATGAGCTGGTATAAAAGGACCATATCATTAAAAATTCAGGCCAATGGAAATGGCAACTTCAAGATCAAATGTTCCTGAGAACAGCCCACAGACCTGCCATGGATTTTATCTGTATGGCAACATTCATAGAAAAAAGGAGACCCAGATTCAGTATGATTTTAACTTATTTTTGTATGAAATCTCACATAATTAATGGTATTTATGAACTTTTTGTTTTCAGTCCTTCCCTCTACACTTAAATGAACTGATTTTTTCTGAGATATTTTAAGACCCAAGAACCTAGTTAAAAAATACATTTTATCCTTAACTTCTGAGTCAAATGGGGATTAAAAGCTATTGTGGGAAGTTTTTCAGCCCCAGGGAACTCTTACTTTGAAGATTACAAGAGCTCCAGAAGGGCATGAATTACACAATGCAGGTAGGCCAGAAAATGGAAATTTGAGAAGAAAAATGTTGTCTTCTTCAAGAATGAAAAGTAAAGCACTCATGGGCGGCTTGACTGAAAAGGACGAACAGAAAGAATGAGGAAATGGAGAGCTCATTACACAAAAGACCACAGAGAGGATGTGGGGGGAAAAAAAATATCAGTCTGGAGTAAAGAGGATGAAGAAAAGGAGGAATGCCAAAGAGCAGCCTAACACTTACTCTGTTCAAGAAAGAGAATAAAATGAGGATAGGTTGCAGTTTTAATTGACTATCTTCTCACTCTCAAGCACGAGTTCCACTAAACTAAGAAAGTGGAGATTTTTTTAGATATAGGAGTAAAACTTGATATCCACTGCTCTTGGAACAAAATGACAAAATGTCACATATGTAACCTTATCTCTGCAGAGCCTAGATTGCAAGCTTTTATTTGGGCATATGAGGCATTTCTCATGTTCTGTGAGTGACAAGGATATTGCCTATCTATTTATGTCTTTCTGCACAGTATCTGTCACTGACTCTACATTTAACCACCATGGCTTTCAAAAATGGTAATGTCTAAATGGAAAGGTACAAAGTTTTTAGGGTTTTTTCCTAGTGAATTTTGCATGCTAGTAATGGAACAGGCATAATGCATTCCAGTTCCTGAAAAAAGGCTGCATAAGTGGTCAAAAGCAACAAAAATGAAAAATAATCAGACTAAAGTAGTATTTTCTGAGTGATGACTGCAAAAGAACAGGTATAAGTGCAGAAAATACTCAGTGGCAAAAAATCTTTCCAGTGCCATGTGAACAAAGCAAGTACAGATGCATAGCAAAGTTATATTCTGATTATTTTCTTGTAAATAGTTGTTGTTGTTTGTTTGTTTAACCAGGCCCATTAATTTACCTGTGTATATGGAAAATATCTGATTTTAAAATATAATCTTAACCAGAAGGTTTTCAAATAGTTTCAAATATACTTTCTATTCTCTCAGCACAGATTTAGATGCAGTAGATGTTGTAAAGAGTGATGAAGCCATCAATAATCACAGATAACCCCTCAGTATTTTCTGCCCTGCTTGGATTCCAAGCAGTTAAAAACTCTCAGAAAGTGTACCATGCTTCCAAATGAGAGCTTCCAGAGTGAGCTTCACAGAAATCCAAATGTGCCATTTAACATAATTCCTCACCCACTGCCGAGCCATCCACGGCAGGCGCAGTAATGGCCTCCCTGCCATGGAATGCTAATGTAATGTGCAGTGCTGCCATTTGGAAATTTAACTGGGAGTCAACTTTCAATAAGTAATTTCTCCTTTCTGATAGGAAAGTTTTCTTTCAAAATGGACCTATTTGTGCAAATTGCAGGCAGACCTGGCTATTTTGCACCGTTGAGGGAAAGCAGGGTTGTGCTTTTTATGGAGTGAGCTATTGGGTAGATTCACATTTGACACAGAGTGCGCTGAGTTATCAACTTTCTCCAAGGGCAATCATATATCTTGTGCATCCAGAGTCAAATTAAATCTGACATTTCATTTAAAGCCTGAGACATCCTGATGCAAAAGCAGAGCCTGAATGGTAAGATTAGGAGGGCGTTCAGTTTTTCTGGATGGATGTTTCTGTTTCTGCCCTGCTTGTCTGGGTTGTAGATAAGGTCTAATTGCCCACTATCATTCTATATTTTAGCCAGATGGAAATCTCAGATTTAATTCTTTTCCAATGACACTCTTGCCTGTGGTAGTTGTTGCCTGGCAATGTTAAAGAGGACTAATCTGAGCTAGCTTCAGATGGCATCGTAACCATCGTTATTTATGTAGCGTATTGTGAAGACTTCTTTAGTTGTCCCCACAGCCCTACTACCAAGTCTAGTAGCTTGCAGATGAAAATGCAGTCCCTGTATTTCCCAATCTCATTCAGTTCAAAATCTTTATATCTCATTCTAGGTGTTCATTGCAGACAATCTTTTCATGCTCTTAACCTCAAATTAAAAAACAGACTCTTTTGCTGAGGTGGTGGATGGGTAAAGGTCACCAGGATAGGTAAGGTAAAGGTAGTATAAAAAACTTTTATCCTTCCTAACAGCCATGGAAATATTCAGTTTCTAGACTGGTTTTGGTATTTATTGAAATAGACTCATAAATTCTCCAAATTTACACAGTATCACCCAAGAGTTTTAGGATAGAATCTATATCTAGGGAACCAGGCTGAAATTCTGTGTTCATTCCACTTTTATGATGTTATTTTCCAGTGAAAACTGGATCAACAGTGATGACCCAGTCCCAACAGAAACATCCAGCAGGATGTAATTTCCTAGTTATTTCATAGCAGAATTACTTCTGCATTTTTATACCTCCTCAGTCATGCCATCCTGGGTCTGTTGTGAATATCACTCTATGCAGCATGATTGTTATGAAGGAGTATTTTTTCCGATTAAGAATATTGTTCATGGCAGCAAATGCTATTGCTAAACGTGAGAAGGCCCTTTTTACATGCTTCTATTGTTTCCTTCATTATGCTTTATTTCACATGTCACAGGCATGCACACCTCATACATCTTAATTATTTGATTATCGTCTAATACGGAGATATCTTTCCTGCCTCTAAGGTAGGGGAAGTTGTGAGGAGTGGGAATATAAACAGAAATAGAGGAATTCAGACCTTATATATATATTTATTTTTTTCTTCACATTTCTTTCCCTATTGATTTTTCAAAAAGTAATTTTTGTGTGTGTAGTGTGAGCTGCTCTCACACCCACTGATTGTTAACCATTATTATTTCCTCAAATCTTGGAAATAGGAGGGAAAAGATAGGAAAAAAAGAGGGTCAATATTTTATTGCTTTAATGTTAGTTAATTGCACACTTTGGGTGCTCGCTTTAACATTTTTTTTCTGATAAAAGCCCTGGATTTTTTTTTTCTTCCCACAATGACCTCCTTGCTTTTATTAAGGTCAAAAAGAGAATGTTTATTCCTTCATGAAGAGCAACCTTGGATTGATTGAAACGAATATTAGCCCATTCAACCCTTTTATTGCAAAGTGGCCAGTGCTTCAATTGCATCCCCACTAAGCCTTGTTGGAAAACACAAAAGCGCTATTGTTCATTTCGTAACATCACCCACCACTGCATATTCTTTTGGAGAGTGCCCATTAGTTGTGAAGTTATCCCTTCACATGATTTTCTAGAAAGATTTCCAAGAAAGGGAAAACCTGCAAAATGCTGCAGAAATTACAAGTTCTCTCTTTTCCTGTGTCAACAAAATTCACGTGAAACTTCTTTTTCTAAGTAATTTGGCACTGACGCACAAAAGCCTTTTGGCCGATGCTGAAGACTTATCAATTTTCACATTTCCCTGTCTGCCTTGCTGTCACTGCAAAGAACTTGTAGTTGTTAACACACTATTACTACAGACCCTGGAGGTTAAAAAAAAGAAAAAAAAAATCCCAAATCCTACGTGGAAACCGAGAGAAGAACCCAGGCAAAGCCCACAAGGACACCGAGGCATTGTGTGCCCAGCTCCATGGCAGAGTTCCTGGCAGAGTTCCGTGTTCCTATGGAGGTAGTGGGAAGGGTTAGGCAGTCAGAGCAGATGCTGAAGACAAAATGACACCTCAACCATCACAAAAATATATTTGTGATCTCCTCCCACTGTTGGGTTTGGGTGACAGAGCCTGGTGACCTGAATAAGGTCAAGACAGGCTTTCCTAAAACATCCCAACTCCAATTCCATCCCTAACTGGGAGGTCATGTTTCTTGTTTTGGGGTCTTTTTTTAACAATGCATCCCTACATGTGTGTTTTTATTTATTTATTTATTTATTTATTTATTTATTTAATCACTCATTGACACCTGAAATCTTGGCTCCTTTTTACATACATGTGCAGGAAGAGCAGAACACATTACTTTTTGTCAGAACAGAACACATCACTTTTTTTTCTTAGAATCCTTGAGTCGCAGAATGGCTTTGTTTGTAAGGGACCTTAAGGATCATCTTGTTTCATCCCCCAACATGGACAGGGATACCTTCCACTATCCCAGGTTGCTCTTAAGCCCTCTCTAACCTGGCCCTGAATACTCCCAGGGATGGGGCATCCATTCTTTCTCAGCTTGCCAAAAGCCAGGCATTCCCTAGTAATGAGGAGTTAGGGGTCTGCAGCCCTTTCACAAAGAAAGGTGTGGAAGATCATCTCAGCTCTGTCTGAGATGCAGAGCACAGAGCTGCCTCAGAGTATGATGTGGTGCTCCCATCAGCCTCATTACTGATGGAAATTGCTGTGGTTGCTCAGCTCAGTGTCTGTTGCATGCTGGAGGTGTGTTCTGAGTACATCTGCAGGGCAAAGTTTCTCAGAAGATTTAAGCATGAAAAGACGAAGGAATTCTATTTTGAGTCTCCTGCTGACATTTTTCCTACTTTGGTTTGTCACAACAGGGAGCAATTAAATTACCTCAGTCCTTGTGTACTCAGGCAATTAAATTCTATGCAAAGCTGACCCCCAGACACCTCTGTGCTTTTTTTTTTTTTTTTTTTTGTGCATCAGGTGAGGATACATACCTTTTTCAAGGCCATAAGCACTATCTGCAATGGACCAAGAGATTTCATCCAGAATTACTCACTCAGCCCTTGTCCTTTGCCTGACAAAAAGCTGCCACTGCCTCTCCACAGCTGCCAGTTCCACTTGCTCCTTGAAGGATGGCCTGGCTTTTAAGGGCATGTCTACGTTGTCAGCTGCAGAAAGACACATGCTGTGCTCTGAACTGGAGCTGCCTTTCCCTGGGAGTGGTGCAGAGATGTAAATGCCAAACTGTTTGCCACGCTAATGAGTCCAGCTGAGTGACATTGTGTCCTGCTGAGTTTTAGGCACACGCATTCCTTCCAGGGAGAGAAGTGATGTAGTGATCAACATCCATCTTAAAACAAAATTATTTTGTTTGGTGTCAGGGAGAAAAAGTATTAGAGAAACAAATAAGATTTTAAAATAACAAACAGCAGGAACATATATTTAGTCTTATGTCTTCCAATTTAACATGTCACTCTGAGTCAAATTAGATAGGCTTTGATCCCCCAAACGGGACTTATTTACGTTCTAACAATGCACCAGTTTTCTTACAGAGTGGAACTTATGTTAGTGTTATTGTTCCCTTTATATTTTGCTGATGTGCACAAGCCAACATTGCAATCTTTGGGTTAATATCAACAGCATGAAACCTGATCTTGTTTCAAAACCAGACTGAGCAATACTAAATAAATATTCAGAATTTAAGTCCTGTAAACATGATTCACCATGCTACTATAGATACAATTTTAGTGTCTAATTTGAGAATTTTATGCTTTAAATCAAGCCTGGGACACCCACACACCCTGTGTACCCATGTGAATCTGAAGGGATTTGATGGCCTGGAGAAGAATGGAATAAAGCTGCTGTGGCTCCTTACTTGGAGTACTACCCCTTGAGTGACTAACAGAAAAAACAGTTTTCAATTTTCCCTAGATTATTCATCTGACTGTTCCCTAAACTGCTCCCTAGAGAGAAACAGTTTGGGTAGAAAAACTGTTTGCAAAATACACAGCAATATACTGACAGCCACCAAAAAAAAGGACTCAATGCATGTGACACTTGTCACATTAATGAGCACAATTCATATTAACAGTTTGACACTTCCTAGCTGAAGTATTTGATTGGTCTTTTCTTGTTATTTTCCCCAAACAAAGCTTAGCATACCAAGTGTGCCTGTAGTGACGCGGCATCTGTTTGTAAATGTCCCAGTGTTGCCTCTTGGATGAGCGCGTGGAAGCGTCAGGTACAAAGCAAAGTGAAGCTAGGCCTGGCAGCAGGATTAAGCCATTAAACAGTTTGTGAGCATAAAGTTGTCTATACCTGCTCTCTCCTCTGCATTCCTGCTTAACCAGCAGCAAATGTGTGTTGTAATTGCCACATCGTATGCCTACACAATCCTGCCCTGGGTTAGAATAATGAACACTCTAAATTGCATTATGCTGTGTATCAGTGGCTCAGCATTCAAGATCTGCTCCCTGCTAACCTAAAATTATGACTTATCCCTGCCTTTGATTTTCTCTATTGACTGCTGGCTGTTTCTGTAAGGTTACTGTGGAAACAGGAAGAAGATCCAAGGATAGCAGTTCATCTGTGACATGTCTGTGCATCTGTATGTCACATCTATATAGCCCAGAGGTGTTGATGTGTAAGAACAAACATTACAAGAGGAAAGGTTTGAGAGTTAGGAGAGTGCAGCAATCACTGTTCTGTCAGCATCAAATGCGAGGGCTCACAGTTGGCAGGAGTCTTAAATTCTGGTTTTCCCGAAGGATGTTCTATGACTCCTTTTTCTGGACTAGGAGACAATATTCACATCTGCAAAATGCTGCAAAATAAAGCAGACTTTTCTCAATTTCTTTTTCCCAGCTGGAGGGTTAGAAATCTTAATTTCTCTCTGAGAGTAATATCCATCATCTGCAAATCTCAAAATGTGTGTAACCCTGTCTCCACCTTAAAAATCAAGCAGAAGAGGCTCTGAATGCAGCTCTCCCTTGGCTATATTCGGATCCTTGCACTGACCTCAGTGGGAAACCCAGTCCCACGCACAGTCGTGGATGCATCCAGCCTTCAGCATCCATTCCTATGTTTCCCAGGGAAAATAAGGACACTGCCTTAGCCATCAGACTTATTCAGACTACAATTGCCATTATTTGATTATTATGAGCTGTTTATTTTTATTTGTTAAAATATCAGATGCTGAGGATACGCTATTAAAAAATTACTCTGAGGAATGAGGAATAGGGTAGGCAGCTGTTAGTTTGGGATGACTTAGCCCAATTGCTATTCCATATCCTGTCATGAGATGAATTTCCTTCATAAGATGGATAGCTAAAATTTATCTTGTCCTCTGACTAAGCTTGCCTGTGTCTGTGCTCTGGGGACAGATTTTTAGTACTCTGAGCTCCTTTCAACTGCTGATATTCCCTGTATGACTTTTCTGGGAAGGTGACTGTAAATCCTGAAGGCAGGAGCTGGAATTGAACATGCAACATTCCTGTAAGTCTGAAAACACAGGTGTTAGTTCCCTGCTGATGCTATGAAACAAAGAGATTCCCCTGCTAATGCTGTCAGAGAGAACATCTTCCTGCGCAGGACAGAGAATATAAAAATACATTACAATCATAGAATATCCTATGTTGGAAGGGACCAACAAGGATAATCCATCCAGCCTCTGGCCCTACACACAACAGTCCCAAGAATCATGCCATGTGGCTGGTACTGTGATTCAAACACTTCTTGAGCTTGGTGCTGTGACCACTTCCCTGGGAAGCCTGTTCCAGTGCCCAGCTACCTTCTACATGAAGAATCTTTTACTAATATCCAGCCTAAGCCTCCCCTGGCAAAACTTCATGCCATTAAGACATAGCTCCATGTCACCACACCTTGAACATGTCATGGTTAGAAGAGGATTAGGGCTGTCTTTTTTTTCATCTTTCCATGACTGGTTTCTTGCTGGTCTGCTCTGCCATTAGCTGAAAAAGAGGTTTGGTTAGGACTCCTGGGCTGCTCTGCTGCCTCTCTGCCTGCCCTGGTCTGAAAACATGTGGAGGGATGCTCAACAAAGCTGGCAGAGCAACTGGGAATTGGGAATGGATTTAATTTCCCTGTGTAGTACGTGAAAAACATTTTTGCTTTACCTGGAAGTGGCTGGCTTGGCCAACTTGTTGCTCAATTACCTCATTACTTCAATAGCATCATGTCCCGGGAAAGGAGCTGCAGGACACAGAGCTGGATTGTTTAGCAGATAAGGGTTTAGATAGACCAGCAGAGATTGGCATTTCTTCCTGTGAAGCACTGCTGCACAGCTCCCTGTTGTAGGCAGCCTAAAGAATTTGCTGGAGCACACAAAGATTCAGTGGCAGAGCCCACAAAGCAATTTCAACTCTCAACTATCAGTTAGAAACTGAAACCAGTCTTCTGAAAAGATGTGTTCGTTTCATACATGGGAAAGCAGAGTTACAGGGCTTTAGTAGCACCAACATCATCCTGAGTGAAATCAGTGGCAGCTAGAGATTTTGCAGTGCTTGGTTCCTTTTCCATAATCACCCTGCCTTGGGATGGATTTTAGGGTGGGTGCAACAGAAACCACCCCTCATTTTCTCTGAGAACACTTGCTGAGCCATGTGATTCAGGCAACAGAAAGCATCAGCTGAGTGTTAGTGAGATCCAGTCTGCGCCATGGCCTCACAGTAAAGAATTTTTTCCTAATATTTAATCTAAATCCACCCCTTTTCATTGTGAAGACATTCCCCCTTGTTCTCTAACTGCAAAACCTTGTCGAAAGTTCTTCCCCATCTCCCTTTTCATAGTGCAAAGTGTTCTGAGGTCCTCCTGAAGCCTTCTATTCTCCAGGCTGAACTTTCCCAGACTACTCCCCTAGCAAAGATATTCATTCCTACATCTGTACTGAGCTGGAAAGTCTCAGGGCCATTTTCACAAACTTAAGATAAAAGTTAAAGAGACAAAACAATAAACAGGTGTAAAGAATTAAATGTCTCCCTTTGGAAACCCCTTCAGGTTGGGGTAAAGCTCATTAAAATTTGTATCAGTCATTTGTATCAGACAATGCAATTGTCATTTTCATTTACTGCTTCAGGTACTATGGTACTATAGGTGATTTATAATGACAAATTCTATTAAAAAGTAATAAACCAGCTCTCTTTAGAGGAAGGATTTATAGATGAAATTTTGAATCAGCCAGACTATTATAACCAGAATGTTGGCCAGTTAAAAACAAACAAACAAACAATCCACAATTAAACTGCTTTAACTTAAAAGGTGTTTTGTGTACCAAAAAAAAAAAAAAAGTTTTAAATATTCTCAGCTGGATGAAAATCCATCTGTATTTTGACAAACCGGGATCCATATGTTTTCTGGGAGGTTGTCAAATATTCACTGTCTGTAAAAACTGCTCCCTTTATATAACTATCAATTGCTGTATTAGTTGTGTGATAGAAGGATGCTCTGTTTCCAAAATCTCACAATGGGGGCTCTGCAGTATCAGGGTTTTGTACAGTACAAGCAGCAGTGTGAGGGCTCTGCTAAGGACTTGTATCTCAAGAAGTTAGGAATTCATCTTGTGAGGTTATACCTTTTTCTGACTCAGAGATGAGGCAACTGAGAGGCATTTTAAAAACTTTTATTCCATTTTCAGTCTCATGCGAAGGGTGAGACAATAGAGATCTTACAATTTATCATCACATATACATCACGATCAGAAACCATATGATTTCCTAGTTAACAATATGTTATAAGCACTTCTTGGCCTATCAGCTTTTGCCACACAATGCTGTTGATGCCCTAAAGCCAATCATCTAAAATCACCCCTTGTGAGTCCTACTACAATGCACTTTTCATAGTTCTGTTTCTCCAAATATCTTGTCTTATTTGCAAAGCCATCCCTTGAAACTTGTTTCTAGTTCCATTTCTCTCTCCACAATGTCTGTCCTATTCCATGGCATTTCTAAGTCAGCATTTCTTATCTCAAGGTTTACGTACAGATGAACATTATGTGAGCCTTCTGTCAGGCTTTGAGAATTCTCTACAACTCCATTTCCCACATCACCCAATGTCAGGGTGCTCGCTCCGTGTTACGGGAGGGTGACGCTCCCCCGGGGCCCTGAGAACCTTGAGCAGTCGCCTGTCGGTCGGTGTGGTGGAATAAACGAGATGGGCCTCACTTGCCAGTCCAAAAATTCATTAACTCCAACGGGAGGGAGAGGTGAGGACCCCGTGCAGGGGCAGGCTAGTGGGTTTTAAGGAACAGCTTAGGGGTGTGGTTTAGGATCTGGGTCAATAGGAACACGGGTACTAGGTGGGGATTACAATACAAGGACCAATCAGAGAGTAAAAAGGGAGGGAAATAACCTAAACAACCAATGGTGCATCGAAAGTTAAGGGATTGACAAGGAATGTTCAGGAAAAAGGGGTAGGGTTAGGGTGTAACAGACAACTTAGCGGGAGGATGCCATAGATAGCTAGGACTAAACCAACGCTGCAAAAGGCAGGGGGGTACAAAACAAACCAGTGGGAATAACGATATAATAAAAGTACAATACATTAAAAACACACTGCAGCAACCCAATGCTATATTGTTAAATAGGCAAGCACAGTAAATAATGGTGTCCTGGACAAAACATGTTGTTTTCCCAAAGTTTCTTCCTCTGGCTAGAGAGGTTCCACACATCCCTTCTGCCACCACCAGCAGCAGCAAGGAAGTCTGAGCATGTGAGATTCACTGCTCTCCTCTCAGCAGTTTCATGGTGGCAGTAGAAACTGGAAACACACATTTTACAGAGGCTGTGAAACTATATCACGTCTTCTCTGCTGCAGTGGTGTCTATGTGTTGGTATATGTGTTATAAATGGGCCAGGAGACCAGCTCCTTTGAAAAAGCCTTTATTAGGAATCAGCTCTGGGTAGGGGGCCCGAGGGGCTGCGCACGCCGCCGCTGCTCCCAGTAGACACCACGGAGGAGGAGGTGCAGGTCGAATCTGCTGCTGCTGGTGCTGCTGCAGAGTCGGGATTCCTTCCTCACGGGGGTTCCAATAGAATCACTTTGGCTCGTGTGGTCCAGGGGCGTTACCTTTCTCCAGTTTCTTTCAGGCCATGGCGAGAAAGTAACATAAGAATGCCTGCTGCCTGCAGGTAGCTAGACATGTGCCTCGCACAGTTTTGTCCTTCTTAGGTCCAGTTTGTGTGTCGGCTCGCTGTCCCAGGGGCTTTTCTAGCTCCAACTGGACTTTCGGCCGCAGCCAGGCACCATGGGAGTTCTTTCATCTCTATATTGGGCGGAGCCCACAGCTCGACGGGCAGGCAGGCAGGGAGCAGCAAGAAACAGCAGGGGGCAACAGGAAGTGGCAGGGGGAGCTACAAGGCTGCGTGCGGGCTTTCCTCGGGGGAGGGGAAAGCTCAGGATTTAGGGAGAAAGGGTACAGAACTTTGACATAACGAACAGAAATTCAGGGTACAGATTCAACATGAACAGTTTAAAACAGGCAAGTAACAGTGCAACTTTAATTTTACAGCAAAACAGTGTAACAGCACAACTCGGGAGTGCATAGCCTGGGGCTAATTTCTTTCATATGCACCAAAATTTCCCCCCTGAGCACCCTGAGCGAAGGGGTTCTGTAAGCCTGACTTGTGCTGGTCTGAGTTGGTAGCACTGAGAAAGGCTTACTAGAGCAAAAAAACTGTGTTGGAGACAGGCAAAACAAAAAGCAAACCCCAGCAAAACAGGCCAATGAGCCTTTCATCCAGCCTGAAATAGCAGCTGATTTGAAAGGTTCCCATGGATTAAAAGTGATTGCCCTGAGTTTGATAGTGTAGGGCAATCAGGCAATCTGGGAAGCAGGGAAGAGGTTAACTCACAGTAAAGAAAAGTGTTTGTAAGCAGAGAGATAGTGAGGATGCCAGCCTTTCTACAGGTTGTGGAGACAGGTGACACATTGCTTGAAGAACATATAGCAAGAAGTTTATTTAATTTACAAATTGTAAAATCTTCTCTCTGTTGAATGTCCAAAAAACCTCATTCTCACAGCATCAGAAGTAGGTGTGTTTGTTCATTCATATTTCTAAATTTTCTCCTTTTTTGTTTTTCTTTTCCCCCCCCTTTTTTTTTTTTTTTTCCTAGCCGATTTGTGCTATAAATTCAATTGCTTGTCATAAGATGAGTTATTGGTCCAAAGGAAGTTCAGATCTGGGGAACAACTGTAATGAAAATGCACAGTAGAGCCATACTAACACAACATCAGTGAAGGGAAATTTTATGCCTTATTAAAACTGAGGCAGTGAATTACCCAGTTATGTAAAATCAGACGGAATGAGTGCAGAACAATGAATTGTATAGCACTAACTACAGCTCTGGGCCAGGATGCAGTGTCTGTGCACAGTAAATACACAACACAGAAGAACAGCCTCAGTCTCAATGTGTTTTCACTTCATATACAAACGCTTTGGTCAAACTTCAAGTAAAAAGAAGGACATGAATCAGAGTGGATATGCTTATGAAACACAGGTATGGTAGACTTAATGGTGATTGCAGGTATGGAATAGTGATTTTGGGAGGCAGAGAAAGAGAAGGGAAGGCTGAGGAGCAAGTACTGTATCATTTGAGAATCATCACACAAGTGTGCAATCTGAACTTGTCTGTGCCCTGTTCTCCGTGTTGGTAAAGTGGAAATAGTGACACTGACCACTTCTGCCAAGTGTTTTGCTTTGAAGACAGAACAAGGTGTCACTTCCTTGTAATGGGTATGGATGTATGTTCGGGAGAATATGATTTGGCCTTCCTTGAACAAATTCAATTGCTTTTCTGGTTTGGGAAAGGAACATTTCATTGACTCAAAAGACTAGTAAGGCTGGACGTTGGAGCCATGAATTTCAGGCTTTGCCTTGGACAAGCAGCAAAACAGTTTCACAGTCTCAAGTGAACCTGAGACACGCAGTTTTGCTGCCTGTCGCCAGCAGAAAATCTTTCGTCTGAGCAGTCCCCAGGATCCCTGTAAGAGACTGAAATGTTGACCGTTTATGACTAGAGTGATCAGTGATGCCTTAGGAAGGCTGACCTGAAACAGAGGCTGGACAGAGCTAGAGAATAAAGTAGATATTTATTAAAAGGCTTCCAGGACCCACCCTGGGCATTACAGGAGCCTGACAAAGGCTGCACCCAAGGTGGGTTGGGAATGGCCACACAAAACGGCAACCTGATCACGAGATTTTACATTTTTATAAGCTTTGGTCCATTTGCATATTGGGGTTTAATAGTCCAATTGCAGCTTTAAGTTGTGAGGTCTCATTTTTCTTGTTCCTCCTTTCAGTCCCCTGTTGTTTGTGCTTTTTGGGCTGAAAGTTGTCCTTGGTCCTGAGCAGGAAAGGATTTGTTTTGTCTACTTTTTCTGTGAAGAGAGCTTACTGGCACTTAATATGAGGCTCAAAACTACATCCTTAGGTGGCACAGAATCTGCAACTATGAAAGTTAAAATCTAAGACATCATCAGCGATTTGCAAAAGCAGTGTGGGCTTTGCTGACTATGTCAAGGTAACAGCTCAGGGCTGAGTGTGTGAACAACAGAAGACAACCACAAAACCCAACCTTTGCTTAGGAGGAAGCTGAATTTAAAGCCAGATAAGGGAGGAGGCCAAGAAGAAGCAGATCCTGAGATGTGGGATAGCGATTTTTATCTTGGTAATGTCCTCCCTTACACAGCTGGCTCAGATGTAAAATTCCCACCCAGGGGAGAAATCAGGACATTCCCATGCTTGGTAAGCTTGAAGCTTTTCATGACTTCTGAGGGGGCATAATTATGGCTCAATTATGTTGGTGTGAGAAAGAGAGGTCATGTCTCTGAAGGGCTCACAAACCATCAAAGAGCTCTGAAGTGCTCACATTCTCATTTCTGGGGCCTTCCACCACAGGACTGTGCATGATCCACAGTGATGTAACAGTCAGAGCAAAACTGCCTCCCCTGGGATGTATCTGGGCATTCCCACATAAATATGAGCTTATATCAACCCACTGAACTTTGTGCTCCACGGGCTTTCCCCCACCCCTAACCCATCAAGGCAGTGACCATCACTGCAACCGAGGGGCACTCTAATTGCAGTGCACCTGCATCCACAGGTGAGAAGATCTTCTTACTCTTCTTACTCTTCTTACTCTTCTTACTCTTCTTACTCTTCTTACTCTTCTTACTCTTATCCTTTCTTTCTCTTTCTTTTCTCTAATACATTTTCTTATGTGTTGTTTTTATGCTTTTATATTGTTCCATCTCTATAGATAATAATAACCAAAATGGCTACATACCTGCTTTTCATGGCAACCAAGCTGTTCTAAAGTGCACCCTACATGTATAAATTTACAAACACTATTCATTCAGAGCCTTTTCACCCTAGTCCACTCCAAGGGGCATATTAACAAGAACCTGAGTTACCCTTGACTTCAGGGATGGGTTTTAACAATCCTAAGAGAATTTAAAACTTTGCCTTAGTTAAATTCAGGTTATTTATCTATTGTTAATTCCCTTCATACACATAGGCAGAGCACTATTAAAACTGCTATGCAAGGTACTATTAAAATTGTAAACACGGTGTTTTCACATATTTTTTTGTGTAGCATTAACATAAATTGCACTTTATGTAATTTCTTTCCAAATCACTTTGGGGTACCAAATCTGGCAGCCTGGCTTTATTCCAACTTTTTCTCATGCCAGTGTGAATTCTTGCTTTCCCTCAAGTATTTTCTGTGATATATTTAGGGTTTTTTTCCCCCCTTCTCTCTACTTAGCTGTTTTATGATTTTTTTTTCACCCCAGAGAAATTTTCTTTTCTTTGAATATTAAATGATAATTGCGTAAAAGAGCCAAGCTTGCAGATCCTTATTGCATCTAAGTTCACCTGTATAGCTGTACTGAAAAATAGCCTTGCATTAGGGCCTGAATTGGTGTTTCTGCATCTGCTTTTCTATTGTCATAGTGGGAACAAATCCTGTATAAGACGCATTTCACGAAATCCCAAAATGGGTTAAGACTGGAAGGGACCCCAGTGGGGCCATCTGATCTCACCTCCCTTCTCAAGCAGAGCCATCCTAGAACACAGGGCACAGGATTGAGTCCAGAGATGTCTGGAATATGAGGGAGACTCCACACCCTCTCTGGACAACCTGTTCAAGGCTCAGTCACTGTCCAGGGCAGAAGTTCTTCCTCGTGTCCAGGTAGAACTTTCTGGGATGAGCTCCTGCCCATTCCTCTAATGCCATTGCTGGGTCTCTGGAGCTGAGGCTGGGCCCTGCTCTGACCCTCCCTGCAGACAGGGACAGACAGACAGGGATGGGGTCCCCTCTCAGCTGGGGCTCCTCTGGAGGTTGAACAGCCCCAGATCCCTCAGCCCTTCCTCATAAATGGATGCTCCAGGCCCTTCATCATCTTTGAGGCCCTCTGGACCCACTCCAGGATCTCCCTGTCTCTCTTGTCTTGAGGAGCCCAGACCTGGACATAGCACTCCAGACGTGCCTCACCAGGGCTGAGCAGAGGAGCAGGATCCCCTCCCTGACCTTCTGGCACCCAGGATTCCATTGTTCTTCTTGGCCCCCAGGGCACTGCTGGCTCATGGACCGCCTGTTGTCCACCAGGACCCCCAGGCCCTTCTCCTCAGCTGCTCCAGCAGGTCACACTCAGCCTCTGCTGGAGCCTGGGGCTGTTCTTCCCCAGGTGCAGGACCTTTGCTCTGTTGAATTTCAGCAGGTTCCTCTCTGCCCATCTCTCCAGCCTATCAAGGCCCTTCTGAAGGGCTGCACAGTCCTTGAGGTGCAGCCATTTGCATGAGGTGCAGTCCTTGAGGAATCAGCCATTCCTCCCAACTTTGTGTCATTGGTGAACTTGCTGATGAGAACTCGGTTTTTGTACTCTAACTTTACCTGTTACTTTTTCAAAAGCACTTTCATTAGTCCCTGGTTCTTACAAGCTTTCAGTAAAGAAAATACCTGAGAGTGTTCATAACATTTCTTGTGGAGGTCTGCCTGACATCACCTGCATTGTGCAATAAGGTCTGCATTTTGGATCAAGGATAATGGGCTGTTTAAAGTCAGTCAGATCATCAACAGTCCCCTCTGGCTGTCTTTTGATAAACAAAAACTTATCATCATCAATTTTTAAAACAATCTTACAAATAGCAGTCAGCCTCAATAGATGGATGAGATCTTTTATTTTACACTCCTTACATATGCTCTGTAATATTTCTTATATTTCTATGTTGAGTAAGTCTATTTGGGAGTTTTGTAGTAAAGCATTATCACCAGAGAATTCTAGGAAATTTAAATTGATAACATTTCTCTGGTCTGACTGATGGTATTGTTTGTATATTTTTTAATAATTGAAATACCATATTTTTGGCAGGATTAAAGGAATAAAATACATAAATTTTAACCTTTGTTGTTCTGAGTTTACATTATAAAATCAAAGCAAAATAAGCCTTCTAAAAGTCTGAAGAAAAAAGGAAAATATCTCTTCAGATGGTTCAAATTAAGTTGAGCAAAGTCAGTCCATTGTTTTAAGTTTCTTTACTTTCACCTTGTGACACAGGGTAGAAAATCACTGTAAAAAAATCTAAGTCAGAATTCTTCCCATGTGGTTCCAGTAATTTTCTCAGAAAACATTTTCACTTATCCTGCATTTAAAATGTATTTTAAGTAAAACCTTAAAAGGAAACATGGAGACAGCTGCCTCTGGAGGGGAGCTATTTACACCTGTTTCAGAACTACTCTAGGACAGAATTAATTATCCACAGTTCTTGTTATTTGTATCTGTTGTGATTAATCAGGGGAAACCAGAGTGGCTGCCTAAGTAAGGTGCTACACTGCTGTGTGGTCAAGGTGAGACCTACCCTAGGTGTAGAGCAGTGAGGTAAATATGTGACAAAAGCCTTTTTCACTTATAGAATCATTTAGGTTATAAAAGACCTCTAAGATCATTGTGTATAACCCTTTGCACAACACTGCCAAGCCCACTGCTAAACCATGACCCAAGTGCCACATCCTCACAGTTGTTAAATTTCTCCAGGAGTGAAGGCTCCACCACTGCCCTGGGCAGCCTATGCCATGTCTGGACAAGTCTTTTACTGAAGAATTTGAGAGATTCCTTGGATTTGCTTTGACATTAGCTTTTTTAATGTCCTGTCTGAGCACTGAACATGGATAATTTAGCCAGCTGAATGATCCAGTAGATGTGAAACTTCACAAAAAACTCATCAGATAGTGACGAGTTTTGACCTTGCAGCAGCTTCTAGTCTGTGAGTTCCCAATGGCTTCAACAGATGGGGATTTGTGCCTGAAGAGTCAGCCTCGCTGTTTGGAAGGGAACAATGTCAGCTTCACAAAAAACAGTTTGAGAAGATGGCTGAACCCAGTAATGCTTTAAAACTTCCTGTACAGAGAAGCGGAAAGTGAGCATAAACACATCTGGGGTGGATTTTGTATTTATTTTTAAATTCTGAGCTCCATTTAAATAAGAACGATCTGTGGAAAGGCAAATATTCCTTTGGTCTTCTGTGGAAGGTATTTCAAAAGTCTTCTTTGTATA
Source organism: Phylloscopus trochilus trochilus (assembly GCA_016584745.2). Lineage (NCBI taxonomy): Eukaryota > Metazoa > Chordata > Aves > Passeriformes > Phylloscopidae > Phylloscopus > Phylloscopus trochilus. The sequence goes on along the minus strand of WQNJ02000015.1, from coordinate 64,661,307 downwards.
ACCTGTCTATTTCTGACTTGCAATGAAAGTCAATACTTTCTGTTTCTAACACTGCACATAATATCTAGTAACCAGCTGTGAAGTCCAGGTGCTTTCATTTTACCCCTGCAGAAAGGAAGTAAAAATAAAAAATAATAAAAAAAAATCTTTCCAATTCAATCCTTATAGAAACCTGAAATATTAAATCTAGTGAAGTTATTATATTCTTTTATTAAGGAGGTCATTAGTTTCCTGAGGCTTTTTCATTCATCCTCAAAGTTGAATTCTGGCATTTACTAAATCAAGTGCTGGTTACAAATTAGGAAAGAAAGAAGCAGCCTGGAGTCTCTGCTTGAAGGCTGAAAGTTTAAATACCATTTTGGGTACAAAACCGTGCTGTCCATATACATTGCCTTTGCACAGTACCTACGCATCTACTTTTCCAGTTTGTATGGGTCACTGCTAACAAACCAGCATATGGTCCTTTCAGCTGGAGTCTGCTTTGGTGATGAGCATCTCCCACACCTGTTTCACATCAGTAGATGGAGATCCTTGAATCAGGGGGGAAGCACAAACACTCAGAGGAGGTGAAAAAAAAAAAGTGGATGAGATGTGTGACGAGATCAGTGGCTTGAAAGTGACTGAGGAGGATGATCTCCAATGGCTACAGCTGCAATCCCTCAGTGATGTGTCCAGAGGAATGGGATCCTCAGGCCACCTGGAAAAAATCAAATAATTTCTGTGTTTGTCAGGTCTGACATCCCTTGGGTAAAACTGGCCACATTCACAATTTGTGTAAGATGTAGGTACTGGCACAAGTATTACCCCTTTTGCACTGGGATGTCTTATGGACTGAATATACTTAAATACTTTCCTCACAACAGGATTGAACAGACCAAGTTTTAAAAGAGCCATGGAGAGCTGCACAATAGAAAGAAAGAGCCACAGCTGAGTTGCACCCTCAGCAGGTCCAACAACCTTTGGACCAGACCATAGAACCCAAGCTGTCATTTAGCAGGAAAACATAAAATAATAGTGCTCTCTTTGCTGACCTGGCATGTGGAAAGGGATATGGGCTCTATTACCCTACGCAGAGCAAGGCTCACAGGATGCCATTTAAACTTAACCCTCTTTTATCAAGGACCAGAGACTGCACAAAACCAAAAGAAGCTCAAGGAAATTATAATTGCAACTGGCTTTGGGGACCTGACCCCAATCTAACCTCTTAAGCATTTTTTAAGAACTTGTAACATGCCCCCAAACTGTTAATGCTGTTTCTATTTCAGGAATGACAGAAGAGTTGTGCTTGCCTTTGGTATATACACATCCAGCTGTAACAGAACTTTCCAGAGATATGTGAAACAAGGGTTCTCCTAGGCAAAAACATGGATCAACCAGTATTTTAGCCCCAACCACTAAAGAGCCAGTGGGGCTGGAGGGAAGCATCCCACTGTTCCCTGTGGAATCTGGGCTCCTACCATGAGGAACATTCTTCACCTCAGACCAGGGAAAATTTTTAACCTCATTGGGTTTGTCAAAGCTCTTTCTTACTGTTTCTCTCCACTGCTCTTCCTTTCCCCCACAGTTCTCCTTTCCCTTCAGGAGACAGACAGGAGTTCCAAAAAAAAAACCCCAAAAATAAGGTCACACTGGCCTGTCTCTAGTGACAAATGCAGGGGTTAGCAATGGTACCAGTCTCTGATGCCTCTTGGAGAACTAAGGCCATTTCAGATACCCTTTTTCTTTGTAAACTCCTTTTTCTTTGAAACTCCCTTTCTAGAGCAGTACAACATTCCACTGGTTGGTCAGATAGCCGGTTTTTTAGATAGAGAATAAATGTACCTGCACCTGTCTAAATAATAAACTTGCAAATCCTTTGCTGAAGGGTCTCTGGTGCCAGAAAATCCACTTTTTAACAAACAAAAATAAATGTAACGGGAGTTCAGTCTGGAGTTCCTGGACTGTGCCACTGCAAGAATTTTTGCATTGAAACCCTTGGACTGGTGGCAAAGCACCAAAGAAACAAAGTAAAAAAAGCTTCTTAAAAATATTTCACTTATGTTCTTTTGGCAAGCAAATGTATTCCTGCCTCGAGAGTGTAGTGCACTAAATAAGGTATTTTCTGTTACCCCTACAGGAAAAGCAGATAACTTTCTGCTTTACAACCCTCTGGGTTCTCAGGGTTTACCATTTATGTGCAATAAAGGAAAATACCATATTGACTGCAATTAGCCTTTTTTTTTTTTTCACTTTTGTCTACATTCTGAAAAATAAAGAATGTTTTAGTAAGAGTCTGAAATTCTGCTAAGATTGGTGTCTTTTGTCACAGGGATTTTCCTTTGCCCTATTGAGAACAAAAGATCCAGAGAGGCCTGATAGTTATTATATAATCTATTACCTGGATTGTTGTTGAATATTTCTATAGAAACACGTAGAATTGTAGCCCGAAGTTTGAGAAGTGGGTACTATATTATTATCATCAGTTTTTTTATACTCTACTCTCTTTTTTTTTTTTTTTTTTTTAACAGGGAAGAGACTCTTTGGAAACTGGAATAACATTTGCTGTCAAATTAAAGTTACGAAACATGAAAGAAACCATATACACTGTGTGTGTATTTCTGTATTTGTCTACCTAAAAATCCATCTTGAAAACACTGCAAAATAGGTACATATGACAGATATTGCAGATACAGTTGATGTGAGACAGCTTGTTGCATCTTGAGCTATTAGTCAGCTTTGCTAAGAATATCATAGATAAGTAAAAGCAGCAAAAATAGTTAGTGACTTCCATGACAAAAGGCATGGCTGCCATAAATCTTTTTGAGATGCTCTAATGAAGGAGCATCTAACTGGCAACTACCAATAAGCTGAGCCCTAAGCAATCTGTTAAAAACCTAGATCCTTCAGTCAGTGCTATCAGTAGCCTAAAAGAACTTGAGACCATGCTAGGGAATAATTTATGTTGGAAAAGATCTCCAACATCCTTTAATTCAACAATTAACCCAGCACTGCCAGCAATTACAGGTCCCCACGTGGCAAATCCACATGTGTTTTAAATCCCTCCAGGATGGTGACTCCACCACTTCCCTGAGCAGCCTTCCAGTGCTTGACAGCCCTTCAGGTGAAGAAACTTTTCCCAACATACGATCTAAACCTCTACTTTCACACTTGAGGCTGTTTCTTCTTGTCTTGTCCCTGTTCCCTGGCAGCAGAGTCTGATCCCCCCTTGGCTGTCCCCTCCTTTCAGGAGTTGTGCAGAGTCAGAAGGGCACCCTGAGCCTCCTTCTCTCCAGGCTGAGCCCCTTTCCCAGCTCCCTCAGCTGCTCCTGGGGCTCCAGCCCCTTCCTCAGCTCAATTTGCTTCCCTGGACAAGCTCCAGGCCCTCAATGTCTCAGTGGAGCACCAGGCTGTTCAAGATGAGGCAGCCACACCCAGATGCACTTTCCAGGAATGGTCTCTGTTTGCCAGGCCTCCTGAAACCACAGTCACGTACTGTTATTTAAAAAATTAAATTCAAGAGTGCACATCAGCAGGAGCAAGCATAAACATACAGCTGGTGCAGGATTCTCTCTCCATGCTCACAGCTCTCACAGCTGCACACTCACTGGCACTCAGTAAAAACAACAACAACAACAACAACAACAACAACAACAACGAGACAAGACAGGAGGGACCTTGAAGCTTTTTAATTGCTCGTGCTGGTGGCTGATTTTCAAAGCAAGTGCCCCTCTCCTCATACCACCTGTGTCTCCTGTTAATCCCTGTCATTGTATTAATGCTTTCAAACTTGAGGAAAGTTTCATATCTGATCACCAAAAAAAAAAAAAAATTAAGAACCTCCTTGACATGAAGGGCAAATGAAACATTGATCATCGCAGCTCTGGTGACAAGTGCTGAGTGCCAGAGGCAACTGTCACTTTGCTGTGTCCCGGATTCATGGAACACCTAGTGAAGCCCTGCTAAATGCCACTGCCAACATATCAGCAGGAAAAAAGTAAAAAAACAGTCCTTCCCTCAACAGGTACCTTTAACCTGTTGGTGGCTGTCAGACCTGCCTTTTGCTATGCAGAAAGTTAATGGAAACCTATGGGTAAAGTACAAATATATCTAAGTATAAGTTGTTTTGTTTTGTTTTTAATCCTGAGGCAGTAAGCAAAATGAAACTGTTCCCAGCTCAAGAATTCTGTCAGATGTCTCATTTTTTTTTTTTTGCATTTTCCATCACATAGCTGGCACTGGTGTTTGCTGTCTGTGAAACAATGGGAATGTTCCATGACCAGAATGTTCCAAAGTCCTTCCTGAAGTCATAAGCTGCTGGAAATTTTGAGAGACAAATACCCATTAGGGAAGAATCTTGTACTGCCTCAGCATAAAACAAAACAAATACTAAGAGAATGACAAGCAAAGAAATTCTGCTGATTGTTGAGAAAAATTTTGATGTCAGGACTTTTCCGATGACACAAAATGCTATGTGAAGAGCACTATTCTTCTCTCATCTTCCAAAGCAGCCCATGGGCATTTCCATATTTATGGTTTACAGAAAAAATCAAATCCAGCAGGTATTCAATTAAATACTACAATCTGTAGGTATTTGCCTAGATTTTATTTTGTTTTCTTTTTATAAATTCTTCAAAAAGCCTCTTCAAATGTAGGGCTGGAGATGAAAAAACGGCACGGCTCCAATGTCGAAGAGGACATTTGGTCTCGCCTTTGCACAACTGTGATATCTGAATTCTACAAAAAGTGAGCTCTAAGTAAGTAGCCTAAGTTGTTATCTGTTTATATTGTTCTGTCATCCACTTCATCTTCCCAGTTTTAATTACAGGGGTATCTCTACTACTGGTTCAGCTACTTCTGGAAAGAAAACATTCACATATGTCATGTTACCCATAATGTGGAGAAATGCTGTATTCCATAGATAATTGTGTGTCTGAATGTCAGATAAATTAGATATGCTGAGACCTCAAACAAAAAGTAAATGGCACAAAACTGAATTTGTATGGAGAAGTTCAATAAAGTCTAGGCTAAGAACAGAGTTGAAGATTCAATAACTTTGTCATCTTATAAATCTGAGTTCTAATTCAGGGTAGGAGTTTAGGTAAGGGTAGGGCTGAAGCTTGTGAAGTATGGTGCACTGAACTTTTGAGAAGCATTGAAACAATGACAAGCCTCATTCTAAAGAGTTGCAAAAGCCCTTTTTACTAGATGAATGGCTCTATCTGCCTGAATAAATGTGTCTCAACTGAAAGTGTGGTTTTAACTCTAATATGCTTCTAATTTTTTTTCCTTTGTCACAGTATCACAGCTGTGAGGGACAGGAAATAAACCACAACCATAAGGAACTATCTGCTTAAAATGGTTAAATTAACATTTTGTTTGGGGATTTTTAATATAATTTTCTTCATGTCTGTCTTAGAAGACACTGTTACTCCAAGACTTGTCTTCTCTCCCCTTCCATCCCCTATTCCCCTAAATTTCTCCTCTCCTCTCCTCTCCTCTCCTCTCCTCTCCTCTCCTCTCCTCTCCTCTCCTCTCCTCTCCTCTCCTCTCCTCTCCTCTCCTCTCCTCTCCTCTCCTCTCCTCTCCTCTCCTCTCCTCTCCTCTCCTCTCCTCTCCTCTCCTCTCCTCTCCTCTCCTCTCCTCTCCTCTCCTCTCCTCTCCTCTCCTCTCCTCTCCTCTCCTCTCCTCTCCTCTCCTCTCCTCTCCTCTCCTCTCCTTTTTTCTTCTCTATTTCTTATTTTTCCTCCAGCAGCACATAAGGTTTATATATAATTCCATCAATACCTCAAGGCAAACTATTTGACGATTATAATAAAAAAAAAAAATCTCATTTTGCTGTAGTTTGTGGAGGGAGTTTCATTATTACATGTCACTTGGTTACAAGATTTTATGGGACTGTAACTCCTAAAGGACATTTTAAACATACACTTTTTATAGCAACTAAACTCCACGATAAACGAAAGCATTAAAATAAGATATTGGAGTTGTTTCCTTTTGTCTTTGATGGATATAAATTGGTGACATAAAAAGTCTTGTTTTACCCTTAAACCCCTGGAGCCTCCCCTTCCCTTTTGAGCAGGTTGTGAGCAGACAGACAAATGTGTTTTCTGTGTGAGTTTGGGCTGAGCAGCAGCACAGCAGTGACAAAGCCAAAATTTGGTCCTGCAGCACTAAAACAGGACTTCCTAAACCACAGGTTTTGCTTTCCCTTCCATCCCTTTAACCTTTAAAGGCAGATATTTATTTTCACCAAAAGGAGCTACTTTTGCTCTTTCGTAAAGGATACCTGTGCTCCAGCCATCCACTTTGTGTTACACATTTACCTCTTTATCTCACTCACACAAATTCCAGAGGTAGTTTTGAAGAAAATATTTTTACTGTGGCATTGGAACTAGCAAAGCATTCTAGAGGGTTCTCTGTAAGCTCTTCTGAATGACATTTTAAAGTGTGTTAAAAATTTAGAGTAATTAACTGAGATGCAAAAATGGACCAGCAATCAAGTAAAAAACTTGCCTTTTTATTCAGGAAATTTTAAAATTCCTTAATAAAATTCCTTCCTTGACCGTAAACAGTGCTTATGATAATCATTACCTTTTTTTTTTTCCTTAAAACAGAAATAAACAAAACACTGAAACTAAGAAGGTGAAATTTTTTTATGAAGGTGGGTATTTGGAAAAATTACAGGTTCAAAGTGCAAGGAATAAACAGAAGATGACCAGGTTAGACTAGAATCAAGTTTTCTATCACTTTGGAAAACAGAGTAACAGCAGCTTCTAGCAGCTCATTATGCAGGACCAGAGGCTTTAGGGAATGCAAACACACTGGGACACTACCATTTCAGAGGACAAGGGTAGTTACAACATCTTGTAGCTCTTTGAAGATCCAAGGTTATGTATGGCTACACCTTCCCTTAAAACATCTATTTTATTTCATTTCTTATTCCATTCTGCGTGCTGCAACTATTTGAACTGTTAATCTGCTTGTCTTTCAATTAGAAAAATTTACCATTTTTTACCCTTTGTATTTTGCTAGTGCCTAATGAGTGATGTTCAGCTACCTACCAAGGTTAAAACATAACAATGAGGATTAATGTTTAAGTCTGAATTGGAATAATAACTCTTTTTGATTTGAAGTCCCCTGAAATCAACAGGTCTGGTGCCATTACTGAGCCTCTGATCAGTTTCAAGGCTATCTTGTTGTAATAGCAGACATGAAAGAATATTTTAGCTGAGCTCTCAGGAGCTTGCAGACCAGGTCGAAGCAGAAAGAAAAACGGAATTTGATAAGCAAGTGGAGTAGTCCAGGGAAAGCAAAGAGCATTGGTAAAACAGAGGGTAGAAACACAGAATCCCAAAATGGTTTGGTTTGGGGCAGACCTTCAAAACCATCTCATTCCAACCCCCACTGCCATGGGCAGGGACACCTTCCACTATACCAGGTTGTTCCAAGCTCTGTCAAACCTGACCTTGGACACTTCCAGAGATCCAGGGGCAGCCACAGCTTCTCCCTGCAGCCTGTGCCAGGGACTCCTCGCACTCACAGGGAAAAATTTCTTCCATATATCTAAAACAAATTTCCCCTATTTCAGCTTGAAAGAGCCTGCAGTAGGAGACAGAGCTCTTTATAGGTGACTCTCAGCCATAGCACCATCAAGGGAAGCTCCCTTAGTTTTGCAATAGAGTTTTAGATTTGAAGATTTTTTTTTCTTCTTAAATTTTATTTCAGTCCTCATTATTCTTCACACAATAAAATATGTTCAGTACTTAAACACAAAAGAAACAGAGATCATGGCAAAGCAAAAGCTTCAGGGGAAAGAAAACACATATGTGATCTTTCCCACACAGAGTCAGACAATACAAAAGGAAAAAAAATCAAGGAGACAAACAAGAACAAGTATCAGATGAGGGAAGACAGAGGTTTCAGGAAGAAAGTCATTCTGGCCACTGCTGTGCTGGGACTGTTTCCCTGTCGCATGGTGCTTAATCATAATAAATTAAGTTTTATTTTGCATCTTGCAGCATGCTAACTTGGCTCAGCAGGTAATGGGAGGAGTCCTGGGTCGCCAAATGGTGTTTAACAGAGAATAACAACAATTTCCCCCCCGCCGGCTGGCATAAATAATGAATTCAAAACATGCCTCTTTTGAGCAGATCATTCCAGCTGCTTCTTGTTCTTAAAGCTCATTGCGAAGTTTAACATCAGAAAGTCAGCTCTCCTGAAGCCACAGCTTTTATCCTCAAGCAGCAGTCCCGGGAAATGGTGAGTTTGATCAAAACAGCTGCATGTAGTCAGAGGTGGAGAACCACAAGGTTTCCTGCAAAGTTCAGTGAAGGTCGAGCCAAGGTGACCCACATCCCACTTGAAGGGCTGTTATGGGATGGGTTCAGTTTGTCCGTCGTGGGTCTGAAATCCTACCACATCTGAGAATTGCTACACCTTCCCATCTTCTTCCTGACAGCCTAAATACCAGCAGAGACATCACAGATTTAGATCCTGGTCAGGGACACACCGGGCATGTAAAACCAAAGAGGAGATTTAGGTCAGACAGCAGCAAGGAAAAATAAAATCCAATTTTTCTAATGCTACGTGTAGGTAGGTAAACGTGGTGAGAGATTCCCTGGAGAAACAGAGGAACCTCCAGAGCTGCAGTGGGGTATAAAGGCAGGTTGAACAAGCAGCAGTCAAGGTCTAGGAATCTTTTGCCTGCTTGTGAGTGGAAGGATTGACCAGGCAGATCTCTGAGGTCCCTTGCAGCCCTATGTTCAGTGATTGATGGAAATTGTGCTATGCTTGAAAGCAGCTTGCTCCCAGGTTCAAGAGAGCTACATTCAGTGCCTCTTCCTGTTCTCTGGAGTTGTTTTGCCATTGTCTGTGCTAGGAGCAGGGTCAGATCCTTAATTAAAGCTGTGATTGGCTGCAAATATATTTTCCTGTGACTAATGAAGGGTCTGCCACTTGTTAGTAGCAATTTCCCTGCGGGTATCTTCGCATTAGAAAAAAGAATGAGACCAAATGACTGCAAAGAAGGCACTGGTGGGTCATTAAGTAATGGAAATAAATATATATGAGCATGTACAGTTGTCTAGGATTTTGCCTGATTTCTGGAGATGGAGGAAGGGGTGGGTGGGTGGGTGTGTATGTTGTAGGGGTTCCTTTTTGTCTCTATGAACTGCAGCAAATTATCCCTGTCAAAATCAAGCCTTAAGAGAATAGAGAACTTAAATAAACATTTCAATCCCTCTTTGTCAGCAGAACAACAGCCTTAAATGCAGCTTCATGCCTGTGCCATAGGCCTGGGATTAGTGGTGTTGAGGCCCAGTCCAGGGCCTGAAGCAAAAGGCTGTTGAAAGGCACAGATGTTTGTTTCCTACCCTAAAAGGAGACTCTCCGGAGATTTGCTCCTAAACCAGATGGAGATTAGCTGTGCCATGAAGGCCATCTACCAAAAACCTTCTTGTCACAGGGTAAAGTGCCTTTCTGTGTCAAAATGCTTGGCCAAACTCAATCATGGCAGACTTTGTCCTTATTGGAAAAGTCACTTCTGGGACAAATATGTCTAATTTCTGTTCTTCATTGCTCTCTGTACAGCATTTATCTCATATTATTGGCTTGAACATCATTGCTGTGGTGTCTTGGTACTTATGAGCTTGATTTTCATTCATGCAGCCTCCTGAAAGGAGGAAAATTGATGCAATCCTCCAAGAATTCCCACTTTGTAATGGAGCTGGCAGACACGGCATTCCCTGGTTACTCCAGCACAAATCTTAACTGCTGTGGATGGGTGAAACACAATCTTCTTGTCCAGTAAGGGTTTGACACATCATTCTGAACAGTCTGAGTAAAGACTGAGGGGTCCTGGAAGAGGGTATCACAGACGTTTGTATTCTGCTGAGGTTAGGTGTGGCTGGGCTGAGTTTGGGGGTGGTGATTAGTCTGGGGAACAAAAAACTGAACCCCAGGGTCTGATACTCTGTCTCAGTAGGGTGTGCCTGCAGGGATTCTCTGATGTCTACTCTGTGGAAAAATTATGCTGAGACTTTTACCTTCACAGGCCATAAATGGGGTTTCTCTGAGCAGACGTCTGTCTTCTTGAATCTTTTTCGAACCTATCAGTGGTTTTTTTGTCTTTTTTAATGAAACTTTCCTGTGAGTTTGGACTTATAAATATGAATGAGCTCCCTCAGGAAACGTGTTCACTGCTCTCTTTAGGAACAAGAGTGATAACCAGCACTGATGGGAAGTGTGTGACTTTTAACTGTCAAAAAAGGTGACAGGCTAGAAATAATATTCTTCTCCTTTGTGATGCCAAATCAGGTTAAACTTATTAGTGCCCAGACAGAAAACACAAATTTCTTCTATATAACTATATATTTTTCATTGCCATGAGTTACTGTATTTTCTTTTCATGCTCTCTTTGCTCTAAGTGTCTTACGTATATTAACAGCAAAAATTAAGATAAGGCCGTTTTGGAGAGAGGATAAAAAGTAGAAAAAGCATGTGAATTCAATTTATGGTCTATGTGAAGATAAATAAGACTTTCCCAGTACCGTGTTTAATCCAGTTTCAACAATACCAATGTGTCTGTAGTAATTCACAGGGTATAATGTGAGGTTTTATAGAGGTACTTGGCACTACAAACTATATATTATTCAGGAAAGAAAAATATTTCAGTTTTACAATTGTTTAGCATAAAAATTACACCCAGTTTTCCAGGCCACACTGAATGATATATCTTGCATTCCTTGATGTTATTTATTTTAATGGGATATGTTTAAATTAGGCTTTGCTCGTCCTGTTTAGTAACTGTGTTCCCATGAGATTCCCATAACAGTGTGTCTGGTTCTTTTATGGCAGGGCATTCAGGCCCATATAAATACCAGCCAAGTGCCAGGTGGGGAAGAATAAAGCCAGGAATTGGTAAAACTGAGGAAGACATGATAGAGCAGAAGAGGGAGGTGTGTTTGTAAAGCTCCTTGGGAAGGGCCTCACAGGGGAGGGTTATTAGAACGCACGCTGGTTGTCCGGCGAGAGAGATGATGTGAAGATCAGGATACTCTTTGGAACACGTGCTTTATTGGTCATGGGGAGGCAGCCTGACTGGGGAAGGGTCCAGGGATCCAGTGCAAAGTCCAAGAGGGTCCAAGGGAAGGCGCGCAAAGGGGCCGAGCTCCTTGTTACATTCCATTTTAACCCTTTCTATCATGAATATTCTAATGAGCATTAACCAATCACCTTAAGATACAAAACCTACAGAATCTACATACAGCCTATGGGAACTACAACATTACAATACTACTCTACATACCAAAACCTGTGAAACCCACCTTATCCCTGATACCTGAGAAGGTCCAACCTTTTATTCATCCTTTTGTCTTGGCAGGGGTGTCACTGATTCACTCAGCCAAGCCCTTTTCAGCTGCTTAATCACCTTCTTCCTGTCCAGCAACTTACAGTTCAAACTTTGCTTTTAATTCTATTCCTCTTGTGGGTTTCATACTTGTGCTGGTTTGAAAGCAAAAACCAGTGAGACTCCCAGTCAGAGATAGAATTTAATAGAAGAAGAGAGGGAAAAAGGTGAAATAAATGGAATGATACAACCTAACACCCTGTTGGTCAGGGTGTTTGAAGCAGTCCGGAAATCCTCCTGGAGCGGCAGATGTGGTTCCGCTGGAGCAGAGATGATCCTGAGAGAGAAGGGTCCGGTGATGATGAGAAGGGTCCAGTCTTCCTCCAGGAATCCAGATGAGATGTTCGTGTCAAAGCAGTGATCCCTGTAGAAACGTCTGGTAGCTCTTGTCTCCTCTGAGAGTTCAGTGGATAGAAGCTGCTTGTGAGGTCTCAAACCCTGGATTATATCCAGGTGGGAATGCTTGGCTCCTCCCCCTGGGCAGAGCATCTCACAATGGTACGATTTCATCCTATGAGTCATGCAATGGGTCCTTGATGGCCCATCAAACAGAGATAACTTCTTCCGGGAAGGCATTGTTGGGCTTGTTAACAGAAGATAAGGAGAACACTGCCCCACCTTGGCTCCAACGGCTCATGGGGATAGAATACACCTTTGGGCACAATTTTACATTGTAACCTAGGACAATACTTTTAGAATCTTTTACTACTGAATTATCTCTGCAGGGCCTAGCTACTTCATCCTCCCCAACAGAGGGTCTCATCCAGTTTTGTTCCCCAGGCTCAGGGATGCCTGCAGTTGTGTCCTGAGGAGGATGTGGATTTGTCAATGAGACCTTCCCAGCTTAAGAAAACAGTCTGATTGCCTTACATGCACCCAACATCTTCAATAACCCACAAACCATGAGTTTATTTCCATAAAAATTTGATTTCCATAGTTCACCATCCCCCAAGAATCATTCTTCTTCAGGACTGCTCTTCCCCGGGATGTGCAGGGGTTCAACCCATGCAAGCTGAAGACCCTAGGACCTGTTGGGGGTTGAACCTTGTGGATACACTGGGCTGCCTTGTCTCCATTGGGGAAGCCACTTAGCAGCTAAATGGTTCCCCTCTCCTCTCCTCTCCTCTCCTCTCCTCTCCTCTCCTCTCCTCTCCTCTCCTCTCCTCTCCTCTCCTCTCCTCTCCTCTCCTCTCCTCTCCTCTCCTCTCCTCTCCTCTCCTCTCCTCTCCTCTCCTCTCCTCTCCTCTCCTCTCCTCTCCTCTCCTCTCCTCTTTTTTTCATTAGGTTTTTAGATTCTTAGAAACACATTAATTAGTTCAACCCTTCTTAATGGCAGCAGGTCATGTACATGGACACCTAAAATTCTAAGGTTACTTTAGAAATTTCAAAAGGTTACTTTAGAAATTTCCTCTGCAGCCTAAAGGGCAAAATATATGGAAAAACCTTTAGAAATGTCACTAATCTTATGTACATAAAAGTTCTCATTTGAAATTCTATCAAATTAGGGAATGGTGTTGTATGCATGAAGATAAGCTGATTTAGGAAATGTATTTTGGAAACAGGGAAAGCAATCCATGAAACGGAGCTCCTTGGTCTTATTTTAATAGGGCATGAGGCCTTCTTGCAGAAGAAAATCATCCATGCTCTGGAAGGAAGGGGAAAATGACAAAAGAATTTGCATGGTGGTATACAATTAAGAAAATCTCCAAATTGAGTAGTATGGAATTTTCTTGATGCAAGATTGCTGAAATTTCGGATTGCTGGAAAAGTCACAGTGCCAGTGAGCACAGAGTGTTCAAATACGTGGTTGTAATGTTGATGTGCTAGTGCAGGAAATTCATAACAAGGGTTTCTGCCCCAGCCTGGTGATTTAGCTGGAGACAACCAGGGAGACTTAAGGAGAAGATTATTAGGCATCAATGTGGAGGGACCATGAAAAATGCCAGTATGATCTGTCAATGCAAGTAAAAATAGAGAAATATTAACGATATTGTACAAGGTGCTGAGACATCTCAATGGGAGTTATGTGGAGATTGGCCATCTGTAATGGAGAAAGATGAAATAAATCTGTAACAAATGAGTGAGGAGAAAAACAGAATGTACCTGGCAACTGCAAGGAGACAAACAATCAGTTTCTGCTGAGGAAACAGGGAATCTGTGTGAGGAAAATTTTAGTCTTGGCTGGTTTAGACTATCACAGAATGATTTTGGACCACAGACACAATAATGCAGTCAAAAGGTGAATGGTATTTCAGGATGGGTGACATAAAGTGTTTTTGCCAGAGGTAGAGAAGGGGCAATATTATTACATGAAGTAAAGGTTAGACTATGTGCTTAAAACAGAAATGGGGTAAGAAATCCAACACAAGAACAACAACAAAAACCCCACTTATACTCTTTAACCCCGCTATACAATTTTTATTAATAGTACACTGTGTGGCTGAACAACAAGAAAGGAAGAGAGGTCATCAGACTGGAGGAATCTTTTTTTTTTGCCCAAGAGTAAATGGATATAAACAAGAGATGAATAAATATATGTGGAACATCTGTGTCGGCTCTAGCTACTGGAACAAGAGGATTCCAGAAAGTGGCTCTGTGCAGTAGAAGAAAAGGAGAAAAATCTTGGACATAAAATAGAGTTTAGAAAGTTTATGGCTTGAAATTAAAGCAGAAGAAGCTTGCAGTGCTACTGAGCTGATGATAAGTCAGGGACTGATGCTGGAGGGTTATGGGCCTCTCCTGTGGGGGAGACTGTAATTCCAAATAATCCTGGTAGTACTGATCCAATTCTTTCCATATACTAAATATTATGCTGTGATTCTCAATTAGTTCAGAGCTTCCTTTAACCTACTGTGGTCATATTTTCAATCCACATCACAAAGAAGTGATATCAGTGATGACAGAATTGGATCTACTACTAGATTTTAAATTTGTGATAATTTATGCTATAATTTGTGTTGTTTTGTTTGTTTGTTTCTCTTCTTTTGCTCTGGAGTGGGTTTTGGGAAGAAAAATATTCATTTAGTTCAATACTTTCAAATATAACTTCAGCGTAAAGGCATTTCAAGGAGAGTGACAATAGAATGAAAGAGGAAGACAAAAAAAAAGGGAAAGAATTTTTTTTTTTTCCATCATCTCAAACTCTATTTTAAATCATAAAATGTTCTTGGAAGCCTAGGAAAATAAGTCATATACCATATACCATAGTGAATATTATCAGTTTATTACCTAATTAACACTAATATTTTTGTTAAGATCTAGAAAATGGAATTTTAATATACAGTAACCACAAAACTACAGGATTGATAACTTTCTCTCTGAAGCATCACTTTATTGCATTAGCAGGCCAGTTTTAGAAAGGATAATTCAAAATCATGTCTCCTCTTACTTGATTTAAAAGAAGATCTCTGTTGCATTTCCTATTCTAAAAAATAGAAAACAATAAATAATTAGGAATAATATGCAGTATTATCTGAAAAATAAAAGGTTATTTTAGTGGAGGAGACACACAAATACCCTTAATCTGTCACTTTAAGATTGCACAATGAATACCATGACTTCTTGTAATTATTATGATTATCTGAAAAATCTTCCTTCTTTTCTTTGTTGCAGGCTTTCTCAAAGAAAAGCCACTTATCTCTCAGTGCCACCATTTCCCCTGTGTTTAAAGGAAATAATATCATTCCTTGCCTTGCCAGGGTTGCTAAAAGGGCAAGTGTTTTAAAGATTGAAGCTCTGAAGTGGTGTAGGAGTTGGGACATATAAATAAATAAGATCTGGTGCAGCAGACTCAGGTTCGTGGCTGTGTAAAATAAAAACTTTCATCTGTCAAGAAAACACATGTCTGGAGGGAATGAAGTGCAGTTGGATGAGGTGATGGTAGAATTAGGGTGATAGATATCCACAACCAAGCATACTATCTCCATCTCTGGCAAAAGAAAAAAAATGTTTTAAACCCAGTCACCTGTCTAAGTATTATGATGATATCATTATAGAGTCTGCACCCACTGACAAATGCAAGGCACTGTAGAAGCATAAAGCACTTCAAGTAAATAGCAACACAATTTTGTCAGAGGTTGAAAAGTTAATTCAGTCCTGGCCCCATTAATATTACTTTTAATTTTTTTATTATTTTATTGAATTGGTTTATAAGTTAATAAATAATGCTCTTCAATTTATTCAGGGTACATCAGTTGACAATGGGAACTTTGAGTGATGACAGAGCCTTGGAGTTTGGATTAATATAATATTATATTTCTATAAAGTAAAAATTCTTCCTCTAATGTAGCTACCTTCAAAGGATGCAGTGGTTTCTGCTGGTTTTTGAGCCCTGGTCTTGGCTTTTAGAGAGTTTTAAGTGTGAAAAACTTCATTTTGTTAAAAATTTAATTTTGTCTAAATTAATAAGTTACACCTTACATATGCCAAATTATATGCAAGTAAAACTATTCTCCTAAATAATGTGTGCTTAGGATCCTATAAGTGCTAAAAATAAACTCACCCAAAAATCCAAACCAATCACTTAACAAATTAAAACCCAACCAAAGAAAAGATACCCCCAAACAAACAAGGAACACAGGGAAACCATTACAAAAATCTGACTTCTCTGATGGAGCTTTGTATGACTTTTTTTTTTTTTTTTTTTTTTTTACATGCTGTATCTCTTTAAGCTTTACACTTCTGAAAATGAAGAAATCACTGTCCCAGTTCCTTTCCATGGGTTGGACATATCTCCAGTGCTTCATGCCTTGCTTGGGGAAAATTTTTGGGCTGAGGATCTGGAAGGCCCAGCCCTGGCTGGGTTCACATTTTGTTCTCCTTTCACATAGTTTGTTTTTAAACTCATTCTGATTTTCAGTGCATGGGTAGCCTGTAAAGTATTTTATCCGTTTCTTTTCAGATAGTAATCATCTCACCCAAAAATCAGAGAGATCCTCTGGTCCAGCTCTAAAACAAGAACCCACACTGCTGAAGTATCACAGCATCTCCCTAATTTTGGGTGCCTTGTGTTGGCACATTTCAGAAATAGCGATTGCTTAGGAATGATTGGTTCATAATGCACTGGAGAACATGTGAAGAAGCTGTCAGATATTTTTTTTCTCCTTTTTGATCATCTATGGCATCTAGCAAAGACAAGATACTAGTGTTGGCAGATTATCCAGAAGCCCTGTGATGGTGGTCTGTTTCTCTTCTCTCCATCTACTTGGATTTGTCTTATTCAGTAAGTTTTAGCTCTGACAACAATCCCACAGTGAGGTGGATAATATCTCAGGATCACAATTGCCATTGTCATCTCAAGGAAAAAAACATCCTGACATTCGGTCTGAATTAAAAAGCAATAAATTTTTAAAGAGATTAGAATTAATAAATAATCTTTCAGTTTTTTTCATGTAGTAATTATTCCCTCTGGGTCTAATCCAAACACTTGTTTCCACCTCCCAGGACTCCTAAACAATGTAGGCAAATGTAGACATTGGCGTCCTGATGGTGAGGACAAAGGATTTCATCTGGAAGGGTGAGGAGAACCAAGGTCCTGTAGAACTTCCTGGAAACAGAGGAAAAGAGTTCAGTGAGTGAGCAGCAGAAATGACCATACACACACACATACACTTTCTCACTGCTGAAACAGCCAAAAGTCAGTGTCTGGCCAGGAAGGTGAGAAGGAATCCCTTGCCATAAACCTCCCACTATTAAAACAGCAGGTCACCAGATTGGTGGTAACAAGCAGAGCTCTTTACAGTCCCATGACCTGAGCATCTCAGCTTGTGCTTAAAATTGTCTCAGCTCCTCCCTTTTTAGTAACCAGATCTCAGCTTTAAATTTGACCTTTCTATTTATTTATTTATTTGTTTTAATCTTCTCTCCCACACAGGTCAGTAGTTGGTGAAAAAAGAGAAGATTAATTATCAAAGAAAAAAATAAAGAAGAAAGGAAGTTCAGGAAAGAGCTGAATTGACAAAGAAGAAAGATCCAAACCCATAGTTATGATGCATATTTTTTTATGCCTTCTGTGTTATTTTGTTAGGAAAGACTCAAAAAAAAAGTTTATTTTGGTTTAATAGATGAGGCGTCTTAAGGAGCAGGGCATAATTATAACAATTCTAGATAATATATGTCAATATACATTCAAGAAGAGAGAAGTAACAGTAGCCCAGAATGGGCAGTCCTATGTGAAAAAGACAGGGTGTTGGCATTTCTTACATGAATTTCTGTGGATACTTGGTTTTGTTTTGTTCTCTTAAGTAGATATAATAGTAGAAATAATTCATCTGTTGAAGGCCTGGCTTTGTACTTTGCTATCCCACAGCAGAAAACAAACACCTCTTCCAGTTGCTTTGGTGGCACAGTGAAGCATAGGTGTTTCCTTTTCTGCTTGGAGCTGAAAGGGGAGGAAAAGGACCACTAAAATATATAGCCAAACCCTAAATAAATACCAGGGAGATGACTTACTGGAACAGGGCTGGAGTTTGTTATAATTTATTTTAGCTATCTCAAATATTATTTAGTGTTTTAGCTATCTCAAGTATTATTTAATTTAAACAGGTCATGGTTGTTCATGCAGCAGTCAATGAGTAGAAAACTGAAACATTCTGTGAAGCTGTCTCCAAAAGAGATGGGCAGTTTGGTTTTGTGGTACTCTCAAGAAACTCAGGGAAAAAAAATAGAAAAAAAACCCCTAGGTGATTCTGCCCTGATAAATCTCAGAGGAACTCTAGATATTTTCAAAACCTTCATTTACATTTCTCTTTTTCCTCATTTTAATGAGAAGGGAAACACAATAACCTCCATTTTGTCATATACTTTGCATAGCTGGTACCAACAGCTGTGGATTGCTGTGTTTGTGCCTGGCCTTGCACATGAACTGTACTTGTTGCTGTCACACTGACAATCCTACTGCTGCTGTTGAAAGATCATGGTCTTTTCTTTAGCTCCTTGCTAACTGTACTTCTATGAATTATCTGGGTTAAAAAAAAAATCACTGGGATAATCATTTGTGAATTTTTTTTTCCCTGTACATCTAAGTTCTCCACAAGCCAGTCCTTCAGAAAACAAAAGCCTC
Organism: Phylloscopus trochilus trochilus; assembly: GCA_016584745.2. Taxonomy (NCBI): domain Eukaryota; kingdom Metazoa; phylum Chordata; class Aves; order Passeriformes; family Phylloscopidae; genus Phylloscopus; species Phylloscopus trochilus. Next base: position 64,642,861 of record WQNJ02000015.1, on the reverse strand, counting down.
CGTGCCTTTTTCTCTGCTTTTTTCTTGGTATTCTCTTTATTAGATTTGTCTTGATCTCTGACACTAGGAAGAGTATGAAACTTTTTTTTTTTTTTAACTTTCGGTGTATGATGCAATCTAGGTCACTGCAGTCTGCAGGATTGATACATTGGGATCTCATTAACTCTATTTTATTTCCTTTCCTTCCTTAGTCACAGAAAATAGATTAATAGGGTAGCACTTTGCAGTAAGTGGACATTAATTAATGCTAAATTACGCCAGAATTCCACTGGAATCACATATTAACAGTCACACTAAGTCCAAAAGACCTTGCCATGATTAATGTTCTTGTAAGGATTATCAAAAAATTAATAACTATTTGTCACTTATAATAAAGTGTTACCAGTTAATTTTATCCCATTTTCTTGTCTGGTTTTGCTTTAAAAATGAGATGCTAGAAGTTTAAAACCTCATGTTTGACAGAAATGCAAGCTTCCACTTTCTGACCTGCTCAGGACTATTCAGTGCAGCTTATCCTGTTGATACTCTTGGTATCAAGAAATAGAGCAAATGTCTTTTGGTTTGGGATGCAGAACCGGGGCAAGAGGAAGAGTTATTTTAATTCTTGTGCCACAATTCACTCCTCAATATTGGAAATTCAAATCCTCAGACTGTTCATTAACTTGACAAACACGTAATGAGTGCAGAAAATGGCAGCACATAAATCCATTCTCTTGACAAAGAACATAATGAGAATGGGAAGTGACACAAACTAAATATATCACTTTACAGTCTGGAGACTGTATATTCTTGCTTCTTGTGTAACTACGACTTGATTTTCTCTCTCCCGGTGCCTTTCCAGCACTCCTCTTTAGAAACAAGCATTAGGGCACAAGGAAATGGTTTCCAGTTGCACAAATACAGATTTAGATTGGGTATTTGGAAAAAAAATTCTTTATGGAAAGGATTGTCAAGCTTTTGTCAAGCCAGGCTGCCAGGGCAGAGGTGGAGTCTCCATCTCTGGGGGGATTTAAAAGGCACATACATCTTTCAGGAAGGGTGGTACTTTCTTAAGTACACCTCATCTTGGACTTCACACCAAGACTTGATTTGGCCAAAACTTGTAATTGGTACTATAATTTAATAGCACAGCTGAAGTCTTAGTGTTTGCAAAATGCTTTGAAAACTTTACATTAAAAAAAAAAAAAAAAAAAAAAAAAAAAAAAAAAAAAAAAAAAAAAAAAAAAAGCTGATTTTACTATCTACTGCATTGCCTTTTTCCACTAAAAATTATCCCAGTACCCAGTAAAGGAATCATTTAATTCAAAACCTAGCTTGCTTTTCTCGGTATCAACAGCACAAATCATTTAGTATATTATAAAGTCCTTCTTGCTGCTGTACAGTGAAATTCAAGCATTTATTTGAGCCTTTCTTTCTTCTTTTTTATTTCTGAAGAAAGTGCTCTCAGGGAATAACACAGCTTGCTTAACTGCATAATGCTTTATGCAGTAGGTACTTTAATTTTCTGACACTGAAATCTGAAAAAGTGAAACAAAGTCTTTTTCTAAGTATTCAATATCAGAAGAAATCATCAAAGCTTAGGGAAACCAGGAAATAAATACACCAAGCACAAACAAGGGAATATTAAAGATGAATCACTAATTTTGTCCCAGTGCTGTGTTAAACAGGCTTCTACTGCCTCTGCATTCAGTTCCAAGTCCTACATGACCTTCGGCTCTAAAGATGAGAGTCATATATTTAACTACAGTATTTTTTTATTTACTATACAAGTTGAGATGCAAAACACTTAATCTACATTGTAAAATGGAAAGTGGCTGAGTTTGCAGTGACCTTGAAGGTTTTTACACTAAAAGTTGATCATTTTAAACAAGTGCAGCCCTTTGGCTGTGCTAAATTGGACTTAAGCTCATGGCATGTGTTATTTTTCAAAATCTGAGTCCTTTTTTTTTTTTTTTGGTGGGGAATCAGAGAATACAAATCTAGATATTTGCATGTATTTATTTATGAGCATAGATATTCTCTAGTTAAAGAGCAGCAAGGAGGAAATAGCAGTGGAGGGTGTTCAATGGAGTTGTTTGCTCAGTCCCTACTGACTTTCTGCTGAAATTGGATACTGAGCTCACTTTTCTCAATATCAATGCACAGAAAACTGCAGCTAGAAGCATCAACACCTTCACCCACTAAACATGTTGAAGAAAGTGTTGATTAAAATCAATGATAAAACTCCTTTCACTCCCTTCCCTCTTGAATATAGAGGAGAAGCAAAGATTCAGCAATTTCATTGGGTGAAACAGTGAATTTCTGCACAATTTCTCCCTTCAGTTAAAGCAGTTGCTGATTGTATCTATTTCACAGCATGCTGGCCCGTACATATCTTCTAAAGCTCTGGTTCTGTTTTCTCTCTCTTTTTTAAAAAAATTTTCCTTAAATATGAACCAAGCAATAACCTTGTGCTACATTGCTGTAATTTTGTTTTACTAGAATAAACACAGACTCTAGGCCAAAGAAGACAAATGTCAAAGTTCCACATTTTGGAGCAGGTCTTGCCTTTCCTGCTTAGTGCCCCTTTGAGATTCTTATATGATTATTCCTGCTTGCCAACCCTTTCTTCCTCTGTGTTAGGTTGGATTTTATGTTGTTTTTATGTAACACTGGCTTACCTTTCCCTGTGGAGGTGGGGAATGTCCTTGTTCAGGCTATCACCTTGTTCAACAAACAAAAGGCTATTGCAGCCACCAGAAGCAGAAACATAACACAGTGTGCCTGTTTTTTCAGGGTTGAGTTCATTTCTTCATGGTAGCTGTGTATGGGGCTGTGTTCTGGATTTGTGCTAGAAGGAGTGCTGATGATACAGAGATGTTTTTGTAATTCCTGAGCAGGGCTTGCACAGAGCCAAGGCCTTTTTTGATCCTCACCCCATCCCACTAGCAACAGGGGGTTTGGGAGGAGATGCAGCTGGACAGGTGGCTCCCAGCTGGCCAAAGGGATATTCCAGACCATGTGACATCATAATTGGAACATAAGGCTGTGGGAAGGAGGAGGAAGCAGCAAGGGGAACATTTTGAATGATGATATTTGCGTTCCCAAGTCATCATTGTGCATGGTGGGCCTTGCTTTCCTGGAAATACCCAGGTTCCTGCCTGTCCTGGAAAGGGGTGGATGAATTCCTTGTTTTGCTTTTCTTGCACATTCTGCTTCAGCCTTCCCTGTTAAACTGTCTTTGTCTCAGCCTGTGAGGTTTTTCTCGTTTTCTCTGTTCTGATTCTCTCCTCAGCCCATGGAGGGGGAGTGGGCAAGGGGTGTGTGGGGCTGAGCTGCCAGCTGGATTTAAACCACCCCAGAGGGACATGTGGGATTCATTGCCAGACCTCCTGGTGTCCAACAGCAGTGGCTGAGCAGCGTTTGCAGACTCTGGAAGATTTGCTCTGCCGTGCCATTTAGTCCAGGCTGTTTGTTCAAAATATTGCATAACATTAACATTTAACTTTTAAAAAATGTCTAGGTGCGAGAGAGCAATGGAATAGCTTTCCCATGCTCCCAAACCAAGGGATAACGGATGTAGCAAAGAGGGATATTCATATATTTAAGGAAATTATTAGAGGCTACTGAATCCAATGTGATAAACTGAAATAGATTTATAAGGTTAATACCATTTTCAGAGACTACAGACCATTTTATAGGATGTACTATATAACTTTTGTTCCTTCACCCAAATATATGATCTTTACCAGAGATTTAAAACAAAATACTGTAGCAATTGGATTCTAAAGGTCAGTAAAGGAAGAAGAACAATGAAAGCAAAAAAAAGTGGGGGAAAGAAAAAAAAAAAAGCCAGGGGAGGGTATTTCATCCATTCTGTTTCTAATGCTGTTTTGCCAATTAAACTGCTATAAAGATAATAAAAAAGAGCACGTCTCTGGAAAATGAAGGTTTGCTTTCATGGGGAAAGATATTGTGACTACTAAAAGCCTTTAAAATTATATTTCCTTATAAATAAATCAACAAATGGCACAAAGTCACATAAAACACACTGCACATCTCATTAACCTTAGGGATATTTTAGGTTTTTTTTTTTTTTTTTAAGTGAACTTAATCTTTGCTGCAGACAGTCTGTGTGCAAATTTGTAAGCCATGCTGCGGCAGTGTGCCCTGCCTGGAGCCATAACCAGTTTCGGGATCTGTGGGGGCTGCACTCAGCTTACTGTGGACTTTGGGCAACAGTGACCAAGGTGTTTTGCTGGTATGGAAATATGACTGTAATCCATAAGGCTTCATGGCAGGACATCTCACTGAGTGGGGGCATCTTGGAAGGCTGCTCCCCCAGGATGAGAGACTCCTCATTGCAGCTGAGTTTGAGGAGTGTCTGGACAACAGTCTCAGGCACGTGGTGTAATTGTTGGGGTTTTCATGTGTGTTGGACTCAATGGTCCTTGTGGATCTCTCCCAGTCCAGTACATTCTCTGATTCTATGATTCTATTCCATGAGATCTGTGGTAAGTGATTAATATTATGATACAATTTAAAATCATAGCTAGGACTGGTTATGTACATATAAACATTTAAATATAAGTCATTGTCCAAGCCTGGGGCTAGGAGTGAATCCAGCTGCATGCAGACTCCTGCCTGGGAAGCTGTTTAGGAGACCAGGGGATAAATAACCAAATTTACCTTGCCACTGAATCCTGTTAAACCACTGCTGCATTTTCTCTCAAAGTGTGCTAATTTGCTGGTTTGTATCAATAAACATATTGCTACCTGTCTTGTAATGAGTAAAGTGCTTCACACCATCCGTGACACAGGCTGAGGAAAGGAAATTTGCCTTGGGGCTGGGATTCTGTCTCCTTACACCAGAATGATGACAAGCATGGAGAAAACCAAATCAAAACAAAAACCCACCAAACTCATAAAGAAAAGTGATTAGAAAGACTGAGTTTGCTTATTTAAAATTAAGAAGAATAAAAAGCAGTGAGGTGTAAAAATGCAAGCTAGAGAGAAGACCAATAAGAAAGCATAAGCTCTTTTTTTTTTTTTTTCTCCTCCCTCTGTGTTTATTTAGTCATCTTGTAACATATTGTAGTGTCTTGGGTTATGGAAAACAAAAATGTGTATTCTATTTTCATCTCCTGAAAGCACTGTTCTTCTTTACTCTGGGAGGAGTAGGTGGGTGCCTTTTGTTAATAGGCCAACTGTAGGGCATTGTTTTTTATCTGTTTCACCACAGGTCTTCCCTCCAGGGAGATATTTGTCTGCTAATGGGCCATTAACACCTCCCCAAACTAACACATCCCCAAACTATACCCTCCCCAAGGCAGTACATTCCACATTCCATCATCCTATTGTGAGATGCTCCACCCAGTGGGGGGCGCCAACCATTCCTACCTGGATAAAACTGAGCCATAGGAGTGAGAAGGCATCCAGCTTCACCCAATTCCTGGAGAAAGACTGGGCCCTTCTCATCACTACCTGGATTCTTGTTCTACAGGATCATCTCTACTCCACCAGAACCACCTCTGTCACTCCAGGAGGACTCACTTTTGGACTGCTTCCAACACCCTGACCAACAGGGTGTCAGGTTGTAGCTCTGACTCTGTCAGGGTTTTCCAAAATTGTTGTTTGTTGGTTTGTTTGCTGGTTTGGTTGGGTGGTTTTGTTTTTCTACTACATTTGTATTGTTAATATTCCTAGTAAAGAACTGTTATTCCTATTCCCAAATATTTGCCTGAAAGCCCTTAATTGCAAAATTATAATTTAGTTGGGGTGAGGGGTTTACGTTCTTCATTCCAAGGGAAACTCCAGCTTTCCCTGGTGGATACCTGTCTTTCCAAACCAGGACATGTAGTCAAATGTTTTGCAGTCCTGTAGTCAAAGAGGTATCACAGATTTCTTTCTGCTCCTGTGATCTGGGGGATACAGATCTGGGGTGTATGAGAGCTTTTCCATTTTTTGTAACTGCTAGTTCAGCAAAATATGTCGCAGTAAAAAGCCTTCTCATCTTTTTAGAAGAGGGAGTCAAGAACAATGTACGCTTTGTTTGATGACAGAAGCTAAGAAAACAAGAAGTTATAGGAACAAATGCAATGGATATTGATGGGGTGAGGGGTGTGTGTTTGAGAGACAGAAAAGGATGTTCTTTTTGGTAAACAGAAGTGGTTTCCTCTGGACATTTCTGAAGGTGTTGATATCTTTGAATATCAGAGAAATCCGAGAAAGGCTTAAAATATTACCAAGGACTGGGAGGTTTAATTATGAAGGATGTGCTAAAGAAGTTAACTGTTTGCTGTGACTTCCTAGGACTTGCAAAGTTATCATTTTGTGCAGTAGAGAAAAGCCCATATGAAAATGGAGCTTAAAAAATTAATCACATAAGGATGGCCTAATACAATGCAAAAATGAGGAGATGGGCCTCTGCAGAAAAACCTCAGAGTACTCAAAGAGCTAGAGAATTTACTGTGAGAGAAAAACCTTGTGCTGGTCCAGTGTAACCACCACAGACCAGAACAGACTGAAAGGCCCTGTTTTCTCCCTTGATGGGAGAAAAAATTAAGCTGCTTTTTTGACAGCTGAACAATCAGTTTGTAGAGATTTTCCAAATATTAGAAATGCTGTTTCCACCAGACAACAACAAAGTGGGAATTGGCATTAAATATAACTTTAGAAAAAAATGATAGTGCAGTGGTGGGAACTGTTTGGTGATCTCCTGTTCTCACTCTTATCTTTAGCCAGAGAGATAAAAGATTGCATTCTTATTTTAAAATACAGTATGTTCTTCACTGGAATATGAGCCTTTGATATATCTCTGGAAGGGAACAAAAGGAGAGATTGAAGCTGTCTGGGATTAGTGACAGTCACTACTGGGACAGTCCCTGCAAGAACCAAGCCTTTCTGAGGAAATCTGAGTTGGGAAGATAAATGTATCTACCTCCTCCCTCCACACAGATACCCACACCCCACAAATATACTGATTTTAATAAAACTCTTCCAGTTTATGAAAAACACACTAGCAAAACCAAAAACAAAACAACAACAACAAAAAATTCTGGCCAGCTCTTGTCTATAAGACATTTGGGAATGACATTCAGTGCAGCACAGGAGACATTCCTCTGTGAAATAAAATCCCACCTCAGACCTCAGTGCACTGGTAAAGCACTCCCTAACATTTCTAGCAATAGCCACACAGATAATGCAAACTCAAAAAGAATACCCTGAATGTGTACACTATTTATGTCTTTCCGAGGAAGAAATAAGCAGGTCTAACAACCTTCCCAAAGGTGGAATGTAAACAACATGAGAAATCTCAGCCAGAACAAGAAATGGAGTATCTGCCATCTTGTAATTGGAACTGAAATTTAATTAAGATGGAGAGAGAAATACTTATCAACCTTTCAGTGAAATGCAGGAGCCCTTGGTGCTGCTATCTAAACAGGAGAGAACAGCCTTCCTACAACTATTTTTAAACAAACAATTTTCTAGGTAAGAAAAATGGCCTGTAATCTTAAATCTCAAGTTTTTAACACAAGGTAGTATTGAAATTGATCATCTCAGTACAATGTCCCTAATTTTACAAAATTGATCTCAGCTGGTCAGACTGACAGAAGTTGCCCAGAGAAGTTTTGGATGTCCATCCCTGTAAGTGTTCAAGGCACGGTTGGATGAATCTCTGGGATAGTGGAAGGTGTCCCTGCCCATGGCAAGGATGGAAGGAGATGGGTTTTAACTCCCTTTCAACCCAAACCATTCTGTGGTTCTATTCCATGATGTGTGCATGTTTTGTGACCTGATCAGATCAGATACAGACAAGTAGGTAACCCTACTCTTTGCTGAGCCCCTGGCTCCCCCTCTCACTGCAATCCAGCAGCAGGAGGTGAGAGGATTACTCTGCCTGCATAAAATACTATATTATACTACACTACTGTGTTTCTCAGCTGTCCCTGAAGTATGGAAGGGACCAAATTTCAGGATGGATAAATATTCTGGCAACTAGTTTCTTGTCAAAATGCCTCTCAAGGGATCTGTAATCCTTCCTTGTTCATCTCATGGACTGCTGTTCAGGTATGTGAGCCTTGCCTGGTTTTATGATTTCCAAACATGCCTGCTCTGGTCTCATATCCAAAACTGTATCTGGCTCAGTGTATCTGACAGTGTATCTGACTGCAGGTGTTAGTGCTTACCACAGCACAATTATAGTACTGACACCTAAAACTAAAGCAGACCACTGTGAGGGCAGTGTGTAACTTCCCACATAGCCCACACGAAATCAATTTCACCTTCTTATAACTTTCTGAGGTATATAACATCTGGTTAAACTGCTAGATATCTATTTATAAAAGTATTTAGTCTTGATTTAAGACTTCAAGCAAAAACTAATCCATCATACTCTATGACAAAATGTTCCAGTGGTTTATAACTTTCACTGTTAAAGAAGTGAAGCAATTTGTAGTTTGAATTTATCTTCTAGCATGAACCTTTGAAACCCATTATGTTTCCCCTTTCTTAGATTAAAGAGCTGACTGTCAGTTATCCTCTGTTTTGCAGACTCTTTCAGACTCATCAAATTAAACTTTAACATTTTCTTGGTCAAGACTGAGAAGGGGATTTTCCTCAGCCTCACTAAAGGGCCTTCCCCCCCACCCTCCAACTTCATGGCCACCTTGCTGCTCTCTTGTGTTTCCACCCTTCTTTTGGAAAGTTGTGCCTGATATGTACATGTAGGGCTGGACACAGGATCCCAATGTTGGCTAATGATGTTTGGGAAGGTTATATGGTGATGGCATTGTGTTTATGGGAATGGCATTGCCTTTGTGTCCTAACTTTAATGAGACCATTTATTCCCCTTGATTTACATCCCAGGATGACCTCAGATACAGAGTTGTGCTCAGAGATGATGTTCCAGACATTTATTTGTCCTCAAACTCATTGCAGAGTTCCTTTCATCTGAGACACCAACCTCAGGCTGTTAACAGTGACCTAATGTTTGCTTTGCTTCTTCGTGCTTGACTGGAATTTAACTGTAATATTTGTTAAAGTTAATACAACAGCTCATTAAAGAGGAATAAAAATCCCTATTGGGTTGCAAAGCATTGTGGTTAAAGACCTGAATTTGGCTTCAGGAAATTTGGGTGTTATTTAAGGCTTTTATTGTAAACTGCCTGTGTAAATCTTAAAAATCAAGGGGACTTAATATTCTTCTGCTCTGGTTCCATTATATAAAATGGAGTAACAATTTTTTGACACTATTTTTATTTTTTAGGAAACCAGTGAGCTAAAAAAAGAAATTGCAAGGCTGAATAAAAGGAACAAAGTAAAAGACTAAAGAGGAAATTAAATGAAGAAAGCACAAAAAGAGAGTAAGAAGCTTCACAGTAGCACAGACTAGTATAAATGTCCTCCTGGAATATTTGTTTCAGATTCTTCTATTACTTGTATTATGATTAAAATTTTCAATCTGCAAATCCATTTTACAATGAATTAGGCTTCCCCAGATTTAAAATCCCTCTTCTGACAATGTGAACAAATGACCCTCATCTGAGTGTCCTGTTTGGCCTTTTGTGTTCAATATCCTTTAGTTTGTAATGCTCTTCTGGATCTGTGGTTCTTACACCCTCTATGTGTAAATATAAATATATAGTTTCATAATGCCAATTCTTTGTGCTTGAAACACAATCCTTCAATCAAAGAGAATCACATTTGTATCATAAATATATATATATATATACATACACATGATGTCACTGTATCTACTTGAGTGAGTGCTTGGATGGATAATAATCAGGTTGGAAAGCAATATACAAATGGTTAATCTTGCCAGAGCTCTGTTTTCACACACATATTTAAATCTGAAGCCAAACCACTATCCAGGAGAGCCCAGAGTTATGGATCTGAACCAGAACCAGGTGGTCAGGGCTGGCCTGAGGGTGTGTGGCTGTGGAGAGGTGCAGGTGACATCAGCTGAGTGCTGTCCTGGCAAATACGCATTTCAGTCACATGGCAAAGGCTGACGTCTACACTTTAAAAACATTCATCCCAGCTAGACACAGTGCATAGTGATCAGGGTACAAATGAGATTAAATCCTCCTCTCTGGAGATAAATCCAGATTAATTTGCTCTTCCAACAGTGCTGCACTTTCCCCCAGCACCCCCAACAGGCTATTTTTTAATTGTTATTTTTTCCTCTTGCCTTGTAGACATTCAAAAAACCAATTCTACTGTATCTATAAATTATTGCAAATCCAGTTCTAGGGCACTGGATTGACTTGGGAGAAGTTGTGAAGTGTGGTATTAAATTTAAAGAAAGTGCAAATGGTTTAAGAAAGTGCCCTTAGTGTGTGTGGGATATGTAACAATTAATTTTTTTTTTTTTAAAAAAAGCTCTTTCAGGCTTTTCTTTGAAATATTTTGGAGTCCAAATAAGATTTACTGTTGATCTTTCTTTCCCACTCTGAAAAAACATCAGTTGATTTGTATTCCTTTTTAAATAAATTATGGGAAAGAGCAAAACAAGTTACAGTAAATGTAGGGGGTGCTTGGTTCTGCTCCCCACTGTGCCACTCCTTCCACTCACAAATCAGGGAGACACAATGGAGGAGTACTTCCACAGCACTGACAATGCCAGCTGCAAAGCTGTAAAGAAATGCATCTGGTCCCTGTCCCTCTCTCCTGTCTTCTGCTCTCCTTACAGGGGATTTTGACCAGTTGCAGTTTTAGCTGCAAACGTAGAACTTCTCTGACTCCCAGGGAAAAAACAAGCAGGGAAATCTGCAGTTTGTCCTCCTGGGTGTCTGACATCCCATTTTGGTGTTTGGCGGCTGCTGCTGACAATGGAAACCACATGTGTTTGGCTGATTACACTCACTGGCCTCTGAGGACTGCATATAGAAGCAGACATCTGTGGTATTTCCATTATTGTTCCAAGGAAGGAATTATCATTTTTGTGAAAAAATGTTTTTTTCCATGGAGTTCAGTGAAAGAAACTGGCTAGATGTCACTGCCATGGGAAAGAGGTCCCTGACCAGGTTGTTGAGGTGGCTTTGCTCTTTGGAAATGCAACATCCACGGGATACATCCCATGACCCAGCTGCCCCAGAGCTGGCCTTCCATCACAGGTCTGGCTCGATCCCTTTAGAAAGTTCTGGGTCTGCCCTCCTGCCAGTGTGAAAAGCAGCTGGGTCAGGATGACCATCCTAGAGTATCAAACAGGTCTGTCTTGGCTTGGACAGACAGGCATCTTCCAGGGAAACTGGGGTTTCCCTTAGAATAGAGAATGTAAATCCCTCCCTCCCACCAAATTATAATTTTGCAATCAAGGGCTTTCAGGCAAAGATTTGGGAATAGGAATAACAGTTCTTTACTAGGAATATTAAAAATACAAATGTAGTAGAAAACAAAACCACCCAACCAAACCAGCAAACAAACAACAATTTTGGAAAACCCTGACAGAGTCAGAGGGAATAACCTGACACCCTGTTGGTCAGGGTGTTGGAAGCAGTCCAAAAGTGAGTCCTCCTGGAGTGGTTCTGTTGAAGTAGAGATGATCCTGTAGCAAAAAGGTCCAAGGATGGTGAGATGGAGTCCAGTTTTCCTCCCAGGAATCAGGTGAAGCTAGATGCCTTCTTGTTCCTGTGTCTCAGTTTTATCCAGGTAGGAATGGTTGGCTCCCCCCACTGGGTGGAACATCTCAAAATAGGATGATGGAATGTAGATGTGTTAGTTTGGAGAGGTGTTAATGGCTCATTAGCAGAAAATAACCCCCTGGAGGGAGGACAGGTGGTGAAAGAGATAAGAAACACTGCCCCACCTGGTTTTAACAGTTGGCCCATCAGCAGAAGGCATCCGCCCCTCTTCCCCCAGAGTTACAAGAGCTAAAGAAAAACATCTCCCCAACTGCTTTAGCAACTGAAATAGAATACACACTGCTGGCTCCACAACCTAAGAGAAGGTCCTACCTGTCATCTCTGTGGGGATGTCCTTGTTTGATTGACTTAGTCACACCACACTTGCCCAGGTTTAGACTTTATAGTTAAAATACAAGTAATAATCAAAATGTGAGCTCTCATGTGCTTAAAAAATCAAGGCAAAGACAAAATTAATTGTCGTGCAGTTCATAAATGTGGCATTGATTAATTGCAGCATAACTATTGATTAATCATATATCAATTACAGTGGTCTAATCACTGTGGCTACAAATCAACCCAGACCTATCCATGGATTGATACTCAGTGCAAGAAATTAAATCAAAGGCTCTGAATGGTACAAAATTGCAGGCTAAGGTTTAACTCCCAACTGATGCACAACTACCATGCTTGATTAACACTAATGGAAAGCTAACTAGGTATGCCTGCAGTGCAGTGATATGAGACCAAACTTGAGCTGATTGAAGACTCCCTCTCTATTTATCCTGTTTTGGGCCCCATTACAGCCACCTCATTAATGAGAAAGTATGACCTCAGCCTGGGTGTAATGGAGCTGCCACTGGGGTAAGAAATGCTTTTTATTCAGCCACACTACTAAAGGGGCTAATTCTAAGTAAGGTTTATTTCTACAGCCCTATAGGATACCTAGTCTTTATTAAGCACAAAAAAGATGTGGGGATTAATTTATGGAGAAATAATTCCTGTGGCTTCATTGAGGTGTTTAGCAGAACATATTTTGGAAGACCTTGCCATAATTCAGAAGGGTAGATAACAGTGATGTAAGCACAGGCATCATGGAGAGCAATTAATTTAAAAATAGCTGTTGAGCACTTTTGATAGAAAATTTAAAGGTGGTTTTGTTTGTCTCCCATATCTATTTGTCAGAGTTCTTTTAATTCCTGACACACACTAGAAAAAAATGTGATTTAGGCACAGCCTTGCAGATTTAATGTATTTTAAAGTTTTCACTTCAAAATGGAAAATTTTACTTCTCCCAAGAAATCCTCTCTGGTCTTTCTTTTCATTGTAAAGGAGATCTCAGCAGCTTTGTTCAAAGAGATGTTTCTAATTTGGGTATCTCTGTTATACTGAGACACACAGTTTGTAAGTAAACTGCTGGTAAACCAATTCATTTTCAAGGAACTGTTTGTCTTTCCAAGGAAGACAAAGCTTTCAACATCTTAAAAGAAAATTACACCATCTTTATTTCAGGAGTTTAAGGATATTTTTATGCATGCTTTCAAAAATATCTTCCTCTCTTCACTGCTAGAAGATGAATATCTTTTGCTCTTCACTCATTTCTGTTGCAGTGAATTCAGGGAATGGAGTCAGTTGGTTTCTGGGTGCTGCTCCAAGAAGTCTCTATGTCAGAGTTGTTGCATCTGATGTGGAGGGATCATGTACATGAGAGTGATTGTACAGAACCCTGAAAATCTTTCTGGTTTTCCTTTGAGGATGGAATGAGACTTGGAGGAACCTGGTAAAGTGGAAGATGTCCTTGCTCATGACAGAGGGATGGAAAAAGACAAGCTTTAAGGTCCCTCCAAACCAATCCAGTCCAATACAATTCCATCCATGATTCTGTGATCCTGTGGCTGCCAACTTCAGCACAGCCATGCCTCTTAGCAGGATTTTTTCCACTTGGTTTACATTATCTAAATGGTGGTGAGATACCAGGAAGCAGAAATTCTTTCCCCCCACCACCCTTTGCAGGCAGCCAGGGTGCTTGTGACCTCAAAATTGAATATATTCTATGAAGCAAACAGCATCCATGCTCCATCCTTCCATTCCTGAAAGCAACAAAAGCCTAGTAGAACATATTGACTCACTGTTGTCAACATAATGATAGTGTTTGTAAAATAAACTCCTACCAAACACTCCAATAATTAGAATGTCTCTTTTCCCCCTCCCAGCCTTATGTTCCTTTCAACACAATGACATCAATGTTCATTAATTCTATATTTGAATGTTCATCTTATGTGGCAGCTCTACCAAATAAACAAAGCAAAACAATATTTAACAATAAGAAGATGTAAAATGTTTACATAGGAAGGGAATAAAGCCAGTGATGGCAACAAAACTCTTAATCAAATTCAATTACAGAGACCAGGCACAATCTGCCAGAGCTGACAGTTTGCTGACTTTACTTATAGTGTTGTGTGAAGAGAAATCTTTCGTCTACAGCCCTACTGGAAAGTGGTTGTTTAAAAGTCATGGAGGAAAATCACAGAGTGGGTGAATTTTTGTCAAAATGAATTTGATCATAGTGACTACCAAGGAACTGTGGGTATAAATTAGATGAAGTTGTTCCCCCTGACACTGTAGAAGATATAGTTTGGGTCACTGGTTCTACATGTGCATCTGGGAAAAAAAGCTGGTCTTTATCCCTGAGGTACATTTTAACAGCAGTGAGCAAGAGCTATCAGGAAACAAGAAAACTCTCCTGCAGAGGAAAATCCATCTATTGGCAACTTGACAGAATGAGAGGAAATGGCCTGAAGTTGTCACAGGTGAAGTCTAGATTGGATATTACAAAACATTTCTTCTCTCAAAGGGTTGTCCAGCCCTGGCACAGCTCCCCAGGACAGTGGTGGAGTCCCAATCCCTGGAGGGATTTAAAAGATGTGTGGCATTTGGGAACATGATTTAAGTGGTGTTCTTGCTAGTGCTGGGGGAATGGTTGGACTTTATGATTTTAGAGGGATTTTCCAACCTCCTTTAAATAGATCTACTAGTGTATGAATGTAACTGGGGTTTTGTGTTAAAGACTTTCATTTAACCAGAAATTCAAGTATATTAGCTGAATAGTGAGGTAGAAAAGAATGGATGATAATACTTTTCTATCTTCTGTGTTAAAGAAACATGTCCTCTAGGAGGAAAAAGCAAAAGACATATGAGGAATGTACTTTTTTTAAAGTGTGTGCTCCTAAGACTGTGGCTCATGTTGGGCAGAGGATCAACAAAAATCCTGAAGTTCACTGAAATTTAAAGGTGAATTGTGAGCTTGACCCTCCAAAGGGTAGACTAAGCTAAAGGAAAAACAAAACCAAAACAAAACAAAAACCAACCAACCAAACAAACAAAAAAGGACCTTTCTGGTCTCAGAAACTGATCTGACTTATACCTTGGAGATTTTATAAATCCTGTGCATCCAATACCAATTTTGGGTAGTGGAATATATTTAAATGGAACGTTATGGCATTCTGCCTGCATCCTATTGCCTAGAAAGGAATGATTTTTTTGTTTGTTTGTTTTTGTTTTTTCTTTTGTTTCCTTAGGGAAGCAACATTGATTGTTCTCATTTATAAGGAGACAATTCAGACTAATTATTTCCTCTGCACCGTGGGTAGATTCTATGTTATTTTAAAACAGAAAGTGTAATATAGCTAAACTGTAGATTACTGTTTCAAAGTGTGCCTAGTGCAATACACGAAAATAAGAGGAAAATATCAAACAGAGGGACAGCTAGTGACAATGTCACTTACATGACTTTCATGTGAGAATCTTGTATGAATATAGAGGGTAGACAACTAAAATTGCTCAGTCAACTTCTGGTTTAGAAATAGATGCACCTCTCATATTATATGGGGTTTTTTTGAGTAGTCTTAAAACTGTCTGAATTGCAAATCCTTTTAAATGTCCATCTAAATGTCCAGGTGTTGCGCCAAGAGGAAATCATTCTGTGCAGACTCTGAAGTCTTCCAAGTGTGATAAGCCTAATAGGAACATTAGTCCATTTTATGTTACCTCCAAGAGGTTTTACAGTGAAAGTCTTGCCTTGTTTTCACTGCTTTGTGTGTACTGGTGATTAATTTTAGTTGAACATACTCAAATCAAAATTAGTTTCTTTCTAGAACTGTGTGAGAGTGAACCCATTTCTGGTATGTTTTGACAGAAAGGATATATTCTCTTGGAAAATGCTTGAAAAAGGGCCTGTGAAAGCATGAACACTTATAGGAGGACAATAAAACTAAATGTTGTAGGAATACATAGTTGCTGATAGTTTGGTATATTTTCAGTTTCCTTCAGAAACCCTGCAAAAGGTTTTGCTCCATGGCCCCTGTTCCTCAGAACAGGGTGCTGAGAATTTTCCAGCTGCTCTTGCACACAAGAGTAAAGAGACACAGGAAACTGCTTTGAAGAAAGTTTCTTTCCCATTCGTGCAGCCTTATCTTGTGATGGACTAGCAGTTGAATGCGTGTTTTATATCTGTCACACTGGCATCTAGAAATTAAGCTCTGTTTTCTACATTATTGTTATCCATGCTCTGTCGTCCTTGTTCTATTTCTCCTTCTTTATTGCATGCTTCTGTCCTGGGCTTCTGTGCATTTGGCTTCATAAGGGCTCACTGGTCTGCCCTGCACTGATATGGGATCCTGTGGTGGCTTCCCTCACAGGCTCAGAAATGCACAGATTTGCCATATATTAACATCCTCACATCTGAGCTGAGCTCTCTGCACTATGCTGTGGTCATGTCCCAAAGTAAGAATTCCAGTCCAGCAAAGGAGACAAAAAAAATCACAGCAAAATTCAAATTAAGGGCTTTGAGAACACAGGTAAATATGTGAAACAATTTCCATTGCTCTTGACATTCCACAAGTGCTTTTCAATGACACTAGTGAGCAGCCGGCATGTCTTTGCTTCTTGCTCAGGAGAAAAGTGTCTTCCAGATGGTTTCTTTTTATTAATTTAGAGACAGTTAAGCTCCATCTCAGAGCTGCAGACAGCTGACTGATGGATGCTCCTGGAAAATCTGCTGATTGGCAAGACTGTATTTCACATTAGCTGTTTCAGAGTTACTTTGGTAATTGGTTCCAAAGGAGAGGAGAAGAAAAAAGAAAAAAAAAAAATTTGCACCAGCCTAGATGTAACTGATTTGCCTCATTATTTCTGATTTAGAATTGACAAGACATAGATCAGCAATCGACAGCTTCATGCCCCAAAGAATGGATGTTTCAGGCACTCTTGAAGTGCCAGAGAATCGTAGATTAATATGCTTTAAGCTTTTTGCTCTTAAGTTTGCAAAATGAATGAGAATTGGGTTGGATATATATGTGTGCCATTACATTTTCCCACACCTTTTTGATGATTTAACTGAAGCAAATGAGTGCTCTCAGGGCCAGTCATCAGTAAGTCAGAGTTTGCTGTGTAAGAGCAATGTCCCACATCTCACCCCATGTTCCTCCTCCTGAGGATGTATCTGTCCTCCACTAACCTTGTTGCCTCCGGACAGGCCCCAGACACTTCTTGAAGTGGTAGCTTTATCTCAGGCTGGCCTTCAACGATACTTTTTTTTAAAAAAAGGTATTTTAAAATTGAATCTATTACACTCCCCTGGGCCTTTACAGAGTGTTTCACTGGGATTTCTGATTTTCAGGGCAAAGTGCGTGTTGCAGCTGGACTTGTATCGCACCTTAATTCAGCATGCTTCCCTAAGGTCTAAATTATTGTTGTTCCTGTACCTGTTCAAAATCTGGTAGAGTGTGGGGTTGATTTTCCACCCCTCGCCTTCCATATTAAGCCCCATGACAGTGTGGTTGTTATTGACAACTCTGAGACAGGACTGTTAAAATATAACTTTTCTACTACTGTGGCTGAGCTTTGAACCCATTTGCTATGGGCACCATGGAAGTTTATCTTTTGCATGCATTCAAAAGCAATTTGGAATATTAATTAATAGAAAGCAAAGCTGTCCAGGACTGTAAAATAAAAGACTTAGGGAGTAGCAGTGCATAAGGGTCTAGAAATCCATTTGGAAGCAAAACCCCTTCAATCTGATTTTGTTTTCCTATCTACTATTAGATGCTTTCAGAGACTGGGTAGCATGCTGGGCAGGAGAAGCCAAGTCACCCATTCTTCCATACCTAGATTTACAATGATAATCAAACTATCATCTGATCACTATTTGAAGGGATTCTAGTATCATACCCTCATCACCTTTTTATTGTTTTTCCTTTTTTAAATTCTTTTTTTCCCCTAAAAGGACAGCTATCTGAAAGTTAACAACTTTAACAACATTTCTTGTCACTAAAGCATCAAGAAAAATGAGACTAAGATGGTTCACTGGCAAAATGTTCCATGGCAGCTCTGTTGTGCAAAGTGCTATCACCAAAAGTGACTCTCCTGCTCAGGTACTTGTGCCCCACATTGCTTTTTTCTCTTTTTCACATTTACAGAAATCTCTGCCCTGCTGTTTTTGCTTGACTTAGTTGTTTGTGTGGCTAAACCCAGGAGATAAAAGCAACACCCCTTAAAACACCACTCCCAACATAAATTATCTTCTTTTATGAACAAAAAAATCACTTTTGATGCAACAATGTTATATAGAAACAAAAAGGTGAAATGTTTAATAAACCTTGAGCTCACAACTTGCAGTATCCCAAAGACCAACTTTGCCAGCACCTTTCCCTTGTAGGTGATGTGTGTGGGTTAAATTTTACTGTTACATCCTAAAAGTGGTATTAAAGTAAGTAAAAGGAAATGAGACTTAAGAAAGGCCAGAATATTTTTCTAATTCACACCATGTAATATTGAATTTAATTAGTCATTCCAATGAAGTAAAAAAATTTGCTCAGTCATAAAAAGGAGGTTAATCTGACCAGATGGGTATAGCATATGGGTAATCCATACATTTTGCAAAGACATCCCAGATTTGTTTAGCCCCTTACATTTTGGTTCTAGTGCAACCTTAAAATTCATTTTCTGAAAGCCTGATCTCCATATGAATACCTCATCAAATTTTAATAATTCCCAAGATAAAGCTGCAATGGACATCTCAGGGAATCTTCTCTAGTGAACTGACACACTGGCTAAAATGTAGAGCAATAAAATTCCAATTCTTTGAAGGACTGTTTGGATTCTGAAAAACTATCAGCACATTTAAATATTTAATGCAGTTTATATGGAAATTCTGAAACATAGTTTTTATTGAAATCTTGTTTCTGCTATTATTTCATTTTACTAGCTGCTTTTGTAGGGTATATCTTGTTCTGCTTTTGGTTTTTGGGGGGGGTGGGGAAGGGTTGGGAAACAAGGCCTGTTTTTGACAATTTGACCAATATTGAGTTGAAGGAAGACGTGAACAATTACTAGTGTCTCCCTTCCTTCTTGAATCCACCTGAATTTTCAGTCAAGACCGGTGTGCTTTGATGCACTCTTTGCCCTTGGGAGTGGAGAGCATCATATCTGCCAAGGACGGCAGTGTTGGAATAGCTCATTTTAGCTGCTGAGAGGCCAAGAAGTTTTGGCAAGTTACAGACCCAGACTTGTGGCTGTATGTTGCATTCTTTCAAGCAGGACTTCCAGCTAGCAGAGCAGCAACAATGAAAGCAAACTCATAGTTATGGGTGCATAATGACAATTATAACCCTGAAAGCTACATGTGTTTTATGAACCTCCACTCCACCCCACTCCCCCCCCTTCAAGGAGTCACTTTTACATCTCTCAGGACTATAGAGAGAATATCACTAATCCTCCCTTGCCCCATTCTCCGTTGTCAGGGTCTTGCAGAAAGAGATCAGTAAACGTGATATATCAGTGGCTCAATCAGTCAAATCAGATTGGGAGGGTTTGCATGTTGTGCTTATCTTTCTTTTTTTTTTTTTTTTTTCCATCATAATAGCAATTCCCACAATGAAAATGTTTAATTTGAGATTATCTGTTTCCATTCACAATTCTCAGCTGTGAGTGAGATGATTCTTATTAGAAAACACGCTTGTAGTCCGGCGAGAGAGATGACCTGAAGATCAGGATACTCTAGAACACGTGCTTTATTGGTCGTGGGAAGGCAGCCTGACTAGGGAAGGGTCCAGGGATCCAGTGCAAAGTCCAAGAGGGTCCAAGGGAAGGCACGCAAAGAGGGTGCCAAGAGAGGGTGCAAAAAGGGCCGAGCTCCTTGTTACATTCCATTTTAACCCCTTCTATCGTGAATATGCTAATGAACATTAACCAATCACCTCTAGATACAAAACCTACAGAATCTACATACAGCCTATGGGAGCTACAACATTACAATACTACTCTACATACCAAAACCTGTGAAACCCACCTTATCCCTGATACCTGAGAAGGCGCAGCCTTTCATTCATCCTTTTGTCTTAGCAAGGGTGTCACTGACCCACCCAGCCAAGGCCTTTCAGCTGCTTAATCACCTTCTTCCTGTCCATG
Source organism: Phylloscopus trochilus trochilus (assembly GCA_016584745.2). Taxonomy (NCBI): domain Eukaryota; kingdom Metazoa; phylum Chordata; class Aves; order Passeriformes; family Phylloscopidae; genus Phylloscopus; species Phylloscopus trochilus. The sequence goes on along the minus strand of WQNJ02000015.1, from coordinate 64,622,789 downwards.
CTTACAGTTCAAACTTTGCTTTTAATTCTATTCCTCTTGTGGGTTTCATAGTTTTAGAATCTTTTACTATTAAATTATCTCTGCAGGGCCTAGCTACTTCATCCTCCCCAACAATTCTTTTCTCATCAAGAATTTTACTTTACAGCTGTTTCTCTTGTCTATTTTGTGAACCCTAAGGAGTTCCAATTATTATTTTCAGGGTATTTATGCTTCAGTGAAGGATAGGTGTATCTTTTAGAGAAAGAAATATTTTTTTTTCCTGGAGAAATCAATTAAAATGGGACTAGTAGGGACACTAAGAGGTCATGTAGTACATCTCCTTTCATAAAGACAGGGTCAGTTATGTCACTTGTGACAAATGCTGGTTCAATTTATCTTAAAAATCTTGAACGATGAAAGCATTTCCTGATGTTGGATTTTAATCTTCTTTGCTTTATTACTTCTTGGCCTAACAACAGTAGACAGAGAAAAAAGTTTATTTCTTTCCCCAAGCTTCCTTTTACCACTGAAGATTCCTTCCACATTTTCTCCCAGTTTTTCTTCTTACTATATTAAAGTATATTAATTTTTTAAACCTTTCTCTTAAATACTATTTTATGCACCTCACCAAATCAGTCTATTTCTCTGTTGAGGTTTCTTTACAAATTGTACCCCTCCTTCTAAATTACTGTGCCCTCTATGCACCAGCACAAGGTTTTTGACTCAGGTTGAGACTGAGACTGTTCAACCTTGTCTTGGTTTGGAAAGACAGGTACCCACCAGCAAAAGCTAGAGTTTCCCTTGGAATGGAGAATATAAACCCCTCACCCCCTCCAAATTATAATTTTGCAATTAAGGGCTTTCAGGCAAAGATTTGGGAATAGGAATAACAGTTCTTTACTAGAAATATTAACAATACAAATGTAGTAGTAAAAACAAACAAACAAGCAAACAAACAAACAACAATCCTAGAAACCTGACAGAGTCAGAGATACAACCTGACACCCTGTTGGTCAGGGTGTTGGGAAGCAGTCCAAAAGTGAGTCCTTCTGGAGTGGCAGATGTGGTTCTGCTGGAGCAGAGATGATCCTGTAGAAAAGGGTCCAGTGATGGTGAGAAGGGTCCAGTCTTCCTCCGGGAATCCGGTGGAACCAAGTACCTCGTTTTCCTGAGTCTCAGTTTTTATCCAGGTAGGAATGGTTGGCTCTCTCCCCACTGGGTGGAGCATCTCACAATGGGATGATGGAATATGTCCTGTCATTGGAGAGCCTTAATGGCCCATTAGCAGAAGATGGAGGGAGGACAGGTGGTGAAAGAGATAAGAAACACTGCCCCACCTGGCTTTAACAGCTGGCCCATTATCAGAATGTATCCGCCCCCCTCCCCCCAGAGTTACAAGAGATAAAGTAAAACATCTCCCCAACTGCTTTAGCAGGTGAAATAGAAATACACATTTTTGGTTCCATAACCCAAGACAAATCTGAAGAAGAGAAGGCTTTGGGAGACCTAAGAGCACTTTCCAGTGCCTAAATCAGCTTTGAGAGAGCTGGAAAGGGTCTTTGGACAATGGCAAGAAGTGACAGAACAAGGGGCAATGCCTCTAAACTATCAGAAGGAGGATTAGATTAAATATTAAGAAGAAATTCTTCACTTGGAGGATGGTGAGGCCCTGCCCAGAGGATGCTGCATCCCTGGAAGGCTGGACAGGACTTGGAGCAATGTGGCCCCATGGAAGGTGTCCCTGCCTAGGGAGATTAAACAAGGTGGTCCTTTACAACCCAAAACATTCTGTGATTCTATGATGAGTTCATCTGTGATTTTTGTTTGGCTCAGTCTAATATTACTCAGATCTCATTCTGCCACACCTCAGCCAGGCCAGAACTCCCCCTTGATGTCTGTGGCTCTGCATTTCCAAGAGATTCACTTTACATTTGACCTTCCTGAGCAGCACTATATTTTTATCTCCAATTCACTCAATTTTTTTTTTTTTTAATTCTACTCCTCCTCCCCACTGTTTGCAGATGTTCATCTTGGTGCTCTTTGTGACTGCAATAAATATGCTTTCTATCCTTTCATCCAAGCCATTTATGGAATTACGGGTTGTGCCGAAATTAAGACAGAATCCTAAATAGCCACAGTATTGACTGGGGATAGCTATCTAATTGGGATGCTCTGGCAGTAGCTACATAATCCCACAGCCTGAAGGGTCACCTGGATAATGTTTCTCAAACTTTTGTCGAAGTCCTTCATGTAAGACAGTGAGTCTGTCATGTCTGACATGTAATATCAAACTTTGCCAAAGTCAGAGTATATGACATTTCCTACTTCTCCCTTATGAACAAAGCCAGTTACCGTGTCAAAAACAGATTAGTTTGACGTGATTTGCTTTTGATGAATGTAATTTGACTGTTCCTCTTCTCTTAGCATCCTCCAAGTGTTTACAAACTTTTGAGTTGCTTATTCCAATGTAGTTTCAGCCTAACCAGTACAGGTTACTGTTCCCTGACTCTGTAAAAGATAAGCATTGTGGTTTCTCTTTTCGAGAGAGAATCCCAAATTGACAAGAAAACACAAGGCTGTAATTTTCCTTTTCTAGAATTCAATCTTTTTTTTTTTTTTTTTTTGAAGGAAACACAAAAAATTTCCATTTTATACGTGTTAGAATTTATGTGTGATCTTTCTCTACATTTGGGTTTTGAGTGAGATGATAGATTCTAATGAAGACTTGTGGTTCAGGCACTAGTATACCCACAGAATTTTAATTCTATTAAAATATCCCTGTGTTCCACAGCTCTTCAAAGCAGCACTAGTGTCTGGACTAGAATTGCAATTGTGCTTCTTCAAACTCTGATGAAAAGGAAAGAATTCTCTCTGCTATTAGCAGCTTTATTGAAATGACAGAGATGATGTGTCCCAACTTGGGAAGGGAAAGTAAATGATACATTAAAAATTGCAGCTTTTTCACTCCGTCCCTCACCTTCTGCAGCATGCACAAGTCTTTGCGGGTCATCAAGTGAAAATACATAGCTCAAAGGGGATCAGACTGACCAAGTTTTAAGGTACTATCCCCAGATCTCTTTCCAAAGTTTGTTCTGAAGAAGTTTGTACATGGTAGGAAATTAACAAATAAGCAAACAAAAAAGGAGTTGAGATACATGAGCAATCTAAAAACCTGCAGCTCATCTAAATTTAAGCACAGGCAGTAACTCAGAGCTCTGAAAATACACAGACTTGCAGAAAATGTGACCAAAACACCTTGCTTGGAACATACTGCCTGCAAAGGAATCATGCTAAAAATAACCAATTGTCTCTTCTTCATCTCTACCATGAGTTAATTAATTTAAATCTCCCTAAGACACACACTGTCTATTTCTTTTGCATTTTTTTATTTGCTCATAAGGATTTCTTCACCTTTTGATTCACTTCCAGTTGTTCTTCTTCTCCCTGCCATCTCCTCTGCTTTCCCTACTTTGAAGACAAGTAAGGGAAAATTTGGTCTTTCAGTACGCTGTTAAATCACAGATAGTGAGCTGTGTAGGTTGTTAGCATTTCTTGGAAGCAGGGTCCCACTTTATTTATAGCTCTACTGTTTAGCCTTCTGTGTCTTCATGCTGTGGTATCCTGCCAGAATGCCTACTGAATATGCAAGTTCATAGGCAGCCTCAGTAGCAACAGAAAGCTAACTTTGTGACTGAAATAAGGGATGTGCTTGTAGCAATCACACAGAGATTTAGCATGGATTACAATTTGATGAGAATCTGATAGGATTTGGTACCCTGTTTTGACATCCTATTTTGGTGTGTTGCTATCCTAGTCTCCTAGTGTCAGGAGAACCTGAGTGAGTCGGTTCTGCTCATCAGGAATAACACGTGGTGCTTCTGACTCTAATATGGTTAACACATTTTGCTATGGGCAACACTCTGTCAGCTTAACAGACTAAAAGAGAATAATTTCCAAAATCTGCTCTAAACGGCCTCCTTAGTCTGGACAAGTCCACACGTAACACTTGCCTTCTTTTTGAAATGTAACAAAACCCCCACCCCAAATCCTGAAACCCTCCTCCAAGAAGCCAGTAGGACCTAGATTTTTGTTAAAGTATCCAGAATTAAGTGCCTGTGTATAAGTGGCTACTTTTGTGCTGGATGATGAAGTTGTCTTTACAGTCAGTGGAGAGCTTCTCAGGGTGGTTGGTCCTGTTGAGTTGTTCTCTAGAACAAATCACTGTCACAAACTGGCCATTCATCTAAATCAGAGAATTGTGGAATCCTAGAATGGCTTGAGCTGGAACTCACCTAGTTCCATCTGTCATGGACAGGGATACCTTCCCCCAGACCAGATTGTGCAAAGCTCCACCCAACTTGGTTTTGAATTTGTGCAGTGAATGCCAATGGAATTGTATTATCTCATTCCACTGACTATAAAATAGCTTGAAAATCTGCCCCACATACAGACACCTACATCTGGAGGCCTAAATTGTATTCAGTTCACACCAGATCACAGATTCAGTTGCTTGAATACCTGACTTGACAACTTACACAGCCTGAACAAGGAGGTGCTTAGGTTCCACCTTAGGCTCTCTTTTGGGACAAAGTCTTTTTGTTGTGTTTGATGGTTTCCTACATGTATTTATTCCAATATGATTTGTACCTACATACCTACGATTTCTTGAACTAAGGATTTTTCATCCAGTTCCTGAGACTAAAATTGCTACCTCTTTGTGTGTTGTTTCCAGTCTAAGCTAGCAGAAGCTTGCTGAGTGCTTTAGATTTTTTAGTGGTTAGATACACAGGAGATGCATTTTAATGCATTGCTGTCTACCTCATGTCCATCATTTCATCTGCTACATGATTTTACTGGGTGCCACTTAATATTCCTCTCTGAAGCTGTGTGCTTTTTCCTGAAGGATACAAAACACCCATTTGCACATGGCAGCTACTTAAACAGCACCCCATCCCTAGCAGCAGGCTTAATGTATATTTTACTAATGAAACAAAACCAGCAAAGGGTCACAATGAAAATTAGGGGGGAGTTGAAGCAGAAACACCAAGCAGCTGTCAGCACCATCTGACTGAAGACCCAGGTACTGGGTCTCCTCTGGGGACAGTGTTGTAAGTGTCATGTAAGCAGTTCCACTCATTGTTTGAGGAGGGCAAGATGCTTCGGTGTTGGTAATAAACTGTTCTTGTTTCTTCAGCCAAGGTGAGCTTCCCATTATAGCAGGTGCAGCAGTAACTCATAAAAGAGAGGTTTTCTCTGTATTAAAGGAACTAGGAATAGATAGAGACAAAGGACAGTGGAAGTGAAGCACAGTTGTTCTGAGCTGACAGGTGGAAATTGATTCACAAATAAAATGTTGCAAGGCTCAGTAAAACAGGGAACAGATAGTGAATTATGGGTTTGTGGCAGAATCACAAGATAAATGGTAAAGACTGTCTTGTATAAGGATCATCTGAAATCCAATGTAGAACATTGATTTTTTTTATATATGTATTTATATTTTTATAATATATATGTCTATGTTATGGTTACTGGTGTCATTTCTGCCCACCAGAAGTAGTATTTTCTGACAGTATTTTCTTCTTCAAGACATTTCAGATATATATGATTGTTACATCCCAATTTCTGGAAATTATTGTTTTCAGATGAAGTGTTTCAAGTGGGAAAGGTTCAGAGATGTCACTGTCATGTCCTCTTTTACACAAAGATCACCATTCAAGTAAGATAGTATGATGATCACTAATATAGGTCATTGTAGACAAGTTAGCATGATTTTCAGATTAAATCAATGGCACTTCCTTCTGCATAAACTATGTCTTCAATTCTTGAAGTTTTCAAAAGACAAACTTACCCAAAGCTAGCAAACTGTGTCAGCAGTTGTTTGGCTCTTTTTCAGAAAGTTCACAAAATATGAATTTCTATGATTTTTGACAGGACTCATGATTTATTATGACAGCTTTAGACTTAATAATATTTTGCACCTCTAGTGAAGTTATTCTTAAAAATGAAATTAATTTCCCCTCTCTCTCTTTTTTTTTTTTTTTTTCCTTTTTACAGCTGGAAGAAGATCTGCCAATAGTACGATCACAGAATAATCCTTTGATCTCTTAGCACATTTGTTCTTCTACAAAATACAACTTGCAAATTATTCCAAGTGTCTTGAGCTTCTGAAGGGAAGGAGCTGCTATGTTATCATGTTGTAGCTATTAGAAATCACATGCTAATTTTTGCCTGTTGCTCTTGCAATACTATTTTCATCATGCAGGATAACTGCACTTGGAGGCAGTGTCTACTCTTAGTCTGTGTGGGAGGGACACCAGATGGATGTGACAGAAAAATGGAGGGAGCGCAAGGTACCAGTGGCTAGATTATGATTTGTGTAGTAAGTGGCAGTCACAGAACTCCCACTGTCTAGCTATTGTCAGGCATTTTGTAGTCATTACGGAACAGCAGGTAAATATTAATGGAAAAAGATTACATACTGTGAGACAAAGTATTTGCATGTGTAAATCACAAGAGCTCAGCTGATGTCAGTGAAGCTGTAAAATTTCGGACCAGCGAAGGGTATGGGCCTTAAATTCTTCTGAAAATAAAATATGTATCTTGAGTCTCTTTAGTGATATGCTTCATACTGTTCTCAAACAGCTAGTTCTTCCAGTATACATATGTGTATATATATATACATCATTATTTTGGAGAAGGGAGGGCAGTACATATGTACACCTGAGGGAGAGGTCTGTATCTCTCAGAGTCAGCAGTTACTTTAATTATACCCACTGTCAATATCAGGTCTGGGAATTCCCCTTTCAAACCAACCACTTTTGTCTTCCTTTATCAGCAAGGCTGAGTGTGACATCCTCTAACAAGGTTGGTAGGGTGGTTACGCGACTCAATTATTAACTCAAATGCAACTCGCGTACTGCAGCAAATAGAATTTCTTCTGACAGGCTGCTTGTCATATTATGGCCTTATTTGATTAACTCACCCCTTTGGAGGTGCTCATGATCTCATTATATCTTTAATGATAAAATTCCTTTCTGCTATGTGCTATTTTATATTACGTTAAAAGGAATTCATTCATTTTTCGCTTGTCACTTGCATAATTGGATAAATATTTAACAGGGGCAAGTTGATTAAATTTCTGCTAAAATTGTACTCACTACCAAAATACATTCAGCCTTAAATGTTGGTCTGTAGGCCATTGGTGAAGCAGGTGGTAAATCCAATGAGGCTTCCCATCTTGAAGGTCACTTTTGCTTACATCTGTGAAGTCACAAAAAAAAAAACAAAAACAAAAAAAAAAAAAAAAAACCAAAAAAAAAAACACACCAAACCAAAACAAAAAAGGGATAACAGCAAACAATTTAATTCCAGTAGTAAATAATGAGTTTAGTAGATTACTGTGCAAAAAATTTAAATTAGAAAGTTGGAGCCATTAGTGAGGTGGAATGTGGCTGAATTCTATAGAAACAAGAGGTAGTGCATCTTGTGGTTAAAAGGTGAGATAAACAGCGTCACTGTTCTGAGTCCTTGACACTGAATTACAAGGCTAGGAACAAATTTTTAAGTTGTCTTTGAAGCAGTTTTAATTTATGTCAGCAAATGCAAATTGTATCTACTCTTCAGGTCTACCAGCCTCCTTCTCCCATGATGGTGTTTGGATGTCCAAATATTTTGATTTAGGCATATCTGTGGAACACAGGACTTAGTATGCTGTCAAAATTGGCAGCAAAATTTGTATTTCAAGTACTTTATTGACTTGGGGTATTGATGTCAAACTGGCTCTTAATGCTTGAAAACATGGGCAAAATTATGGCTTTACAGGATTCACAAGTATTTCAAAATAATTTTTTTTGCCTCTGTTTCACTATCCATAAATTGATATGATGTTAACACCAGTAGATAAAAAGTTTCTTTCATTTACTTTTAGATCCTAGCATAAAAATCATTGGAGAAGGACGTGTAATTATTAAACAATTTTATTTAAAAGTTTTATATTATGCGACATGTCAGCTAATATAGTCACTGACATTTTTTATATTGATAAAATAGAGGTAAATTTACATTCTTCAAAACTGAAAAATTTGATTACTTTTATTTTACAGGAGGCTGACGTGAAATTCCAGTTATAAGGTTTTAACCACTGCTAATCTATAAAATCTTGGGCTCCAAGTAACAAAATAATCAGGGTCTCAGGTCCCTTGGTCCCATCCTTTGCCCCAGGAAAATATCAGCAGGCACATACTAGCATAGTCTGTTCTTAAAATATTCCCGTGCTGGAGATTTCACAGCTTCCTCAGGCTAACCACCAATGTTTCCCCCATCTTTGCCATGAGATTTGGTCTTAAGCCTTCATTGTGTATAAACTCAATTAATTTCAGGTATCCTTTTTGCTCTCTCCAAATACAATTTATTTTATAAAGTCAGGAAATAAAAAATAGATTAAAAAAAAGGAAATAGAAGAAATTCTGAATTGGAAATACTTTTTGTATTTGAGGAGGAGCAGGATTTTCCAAGTCTCATGTGGATCAAACTGCACATGACTTCCTACTGCATAAAGGGTACAAAACTCCTCATACATCATGCCACTTTTCCAGATGAGTCTCTGGAGACATATTTTTCTTCATTAGCTATAAACAGAGATAGCTGAAGATGGTGCCAGGTGACCTAATTATATGCCTGAATTTTCTTGGATGCACCACACTTTTCTGATCTTAAGGAAAAAGGTTTATTCATCAAAAGGCACTACTTGCATTCTGCTCTTGTCAGAGGTTTTAATTGCCCAAGAGCACTCCCAGATTCTGAAGAATGGCTTTCAAACCCTTTGTCTGCAGAAGTTTTACCTTATGTGGCCCTGACCTGGGCTGACTCTCAGTCTTACAAACAGGTCCCAGAACAGACTGGAAGTTTTCATGGCAGGAAGCCAATCTCATCTAGCGCTTTACATACAGCCACTCAACTCTGGACAGCAAAAAACTGTTATTTGTGTGAACTGGGTTGATCCTTCCCTGTTGGCCTCACTGTCAGAGAACAGCACTAGAAACGTCTAATTTACCAGGACAGACATAGCCTATGGTGCACAGCCTAATTCTGAAAGTTACAGGAAAGGCTGCAGGGAAAGGTCATATTTGGACATTTGACATAAAGATATCTGTAAATAAAATTTATCCAGAGATCTGCATCAGCCTGAAAAATTTTAGGGAATTTGTCATCTGAGGAAAAAAAAGAAAAAACAAAAACCAAACCAAACCAAACCAAAACAAAAACCCCAAAAACAACTGCAGAAAACGGAACATATCCACATATCCCAATTGATTATACTTCTGTCTTTCTCTTTCAGTAATTGCACCAAACAGATTAAAACCCTTGTCATAGGATTCAGATGGGCAATCACAGAACAGCATTCCAGACAGCAAACATTGTGTACTTTTACTGGGGACCTGCCAAGGGCTGAAAATTATGGAATGAAAAATTAACAATGAATAAATTAATAACCAAATCTGTTTGCAGAACTGGGGTTGATTGCTACATGATTTGCTGCCTGAAGCATGAGGCTACATCAACCCTGAGATGTGGTGTGCAGTAGAATGATCTGGCTTTTACAGCATCTGATTGAATGCATGTTGAAGTCAGCTGAAAGGTTCTCAGCTACTTCAGCGGACTTTGAATTAGGCCCATGGGACATCATTCATTCTTACATCTTCCCCTGCCCTTGGAAAGAAAGTTGTCATTATTTTCACTGCACAAGTGAGGAAATTGCAGTACAAACAGAGAATGGCCATGGTTGTAGAAAAGGTCACTGGTACAGCTCGTTGACACAGAACAGATGGAAAATGAGAAGAGTCATGTCCATGAGATTTAATTGCTATATACACAGAAGTAATAATCATCCGTAAGAGTCTGGGATTGAGTCATTTGATACTGGGTATGAATAACAGAGTTTTGAGAACAGAAGGTGAAGTTTGGAGGGCCTATAATAACACATCAAAAGTATTATTTTTTTTAAAGAATGTTATTTTTCTTTCAATAAATAATTTTGGATCTGCAGTGTGAGGGAAAAAAAAAATCACCTGCCACCTGAAGTCTTGAGCAATCCTTTCGCAGACCCTCATTTGAAACCAGTAGGTGACAATTATACTATTTCACCCAATTTCTTATGTCCTTTTAACCTGTGGGGGCCAAATAAGGGAAGCAGAATACCTTTTGCTCTTAACAAACCAAACCAAAGAAAAACACTGGTGAGAAATGAGTTTCAGGCTGCAGTCTCTCACTCATTTGAGGGGAGATTTATTGACTGCAAGGGTCAATAAAATTGCAGCGCAAAGTGAGTTTTCATTCTGAAACCTGAATTGACTCTATGAACTTTGGTAAGAATTTGCTGTAAACAAGTTAATATCCCAAAGAATTTGTGAGTATAAACTATGCCTAAGCCAAAGCAAATATAAAAGAGCTAAAGGGAAGGAAAACCTCAGACCCCTGTGTGAGAAAAATCTGCCTTGTTCTGTTGCTGGTGCAGTGGGCATACAGCTTGTGGCAGCTGGGACATGCTCCAGTAGGCATGAGTTCAAGGTGATGGGGAAGGAGTGAGGATTCAGCACAACCCTAATTTTTCCATTTTCCAAGACTGAAGAAACCATTGCCAGTACATAGTCCTAAAACAGGATATTTTTTCTTTCTTTTAAAATAATTTTCCTGATAAGGTCAGAGTGTTAATAAAGATATGGGTCCTAAAATGACAATGAACAACACAGAGCCAGTACTTAATGAGTTTTATTCGTAAGTGTCCTTGGATGTGTGTCCTGGTTTAGGGCAAATTTTGGAGGAAAAGCCTCTGAATGGGGTCCCTCTGGATAGCAAACCCAAACAGCCCCTCCCCCAACTGGTCTGGGAAAGAATTTCCTTGGAGAAAAGTGGGAAAAACTATTTATTTAACAAACAATGTGCCCACAAGCATAAGGAATGGATAATATGAAACAATAAAATGTCTTGCCATTCCGAAGAGAATGACCAAAGTCCTTGCTGTGGGTGTAGCTCGGTTTGCTCAGTCTCTTATCAGTTCCTCTGGCACTGGAAAATACCATGGTCCAGGCCCCGGCCGACCACAGGTGTGAGCTCCTGGTGCTCTCCTGCATTTGCAGTCCAGAGCAGGTTCGAAAAGTTCCAAGAAAAAGGGGAAAAAACAGTCCTCAGCCAGCCAAACTAACTAAAAGCACAGGAGATGTCTGTCCCACTGTCTGTCTATGCTGCAAACAACACAGTCCAGAAGCCAGAATGCAGAGGAGTGAGTGCAGTTTCTGCAAACAAACTGCAGCAACTTCTTCCTCCCCCTTCACTTTCAGAACCAGTCTGAAAGGTACAGAATACAATATTCAACATAAACAGAACAGACAACTGGGGGTACAGCCTAGGACAAGGTGATAGATAGTGTCATAAACCCCCTTAAAATAACAATTTGAGGAATTAAAACTCACAAAATCAGAGAATCACAGAATATTTTGAGTTGGAAGGAGCAAAAAAAGATCATTTGAGTCTAACTCCTGGCCATGCACAGGAGAGTCTCAGGAATCATTTTATGTGTGAATCACACCATGTCTGGGTTACATTAGGTATTATCACGTATAACAAAAGAAAAATTAAAGAAAAACCCCTTTAATGTATAACAAAAGGAAAATAAAAAACTTGGCACCATAGATAACAAATGGAAGGCAAATTATCTACTACATTTCAAGTTCACCAGTTGATTTCAATAATATGTACAACTCCAAGGAAATGAATAGTATAATGATGGAAATAATGGAGAAATGGCATAGATAAAATCAATATCTTTCTCAAATCAGATAGTTTTTTGTTAAAAAGACTGTCATCAGTGCAGTAGAGCTAAATCATATTAAGTTTAGTTGTTGCCACATAAGATATTTTTTGTTAAGGAATAGAAAATGGGGATTCATTTGAGATTCTTTAAAGGGCTAAGAAACTCTATTACAAGAAGCAATAGAAGGCTATAAATAGCCTATTATTGTTGTTAAAGAGGCTGGGGTCATGCATTATTAGTCTTTTTAAACAATTTTGACATGAAGTACTGGAGATTGCTTATGAAATTTGCTAATGACTTAAGGAGGAAGACATCATCAATGCAGAAGAAAAATTGGATAAAACAGGAAGAAATGGTTTATGTAGTATTCACGGTTAAAGATGGTTAAATTTTTTTTACCACAATGTGGAAGTTCATGAGCAGAGGGAATAATGCCAAAAACTTCTTGTACAAACTGCTAGGTCTTCACTTAAAAACATCTTAAGGGAGGGAAGTAGTAGGAGAAGAGTGTTCAACAGCACACAGACATGGGAAAAGCAGTTGTGATTGTTCAGTGAGGCATCTTCATTAATTCAATCAGTCACTAATTTTTCTGGCACAGATTTGTAGTGAGAGCTCACCTGAAATTGTACAGACAGTTTTAAAATGCGGGCTTAGATAAGAAGGAATAAGCTGGAACACGTTTAGTGATAAACTTTTAGAGAAAGAAGGTGATGTAATTTGTAAATGAGAAGGCTGATACTGTATCTACACTGCATTTGCACACAGAGCCCAGCTCCAAACCCACCACAACTTGTGTGCTCACAGATAAAGAGGCAGCAGCTTCAAGGTTATAAGTGGCACTGTTTCAGCACAGACTTGATGCCTCAGTAATGTAATGCAATAACTTGCAGCCTCAACAGAGATACCTGGCATCTCCCTAAAGTGAGAACAAAGGGTGCTTGGACTACAAATTCCTTTGAAAAGTGATTGTGTTGTTCAGCTGAAGCTGAAGCAAAAACTACTCAGGATATTTAGGACGTTGTGTATAGGAAGGGTAAAGCCCTCTGAGCCAAGAAACAATTCTGGCACCAAATAATGTGTGTCCAATGTATAAAAAGACTGTTTGGATTTAGTGCTTTTCTGGTCCTGTGCTGACTTGCGAGCTTAATTTTTTCTCTATTCTCTGGGTCCTATTGTAAGATATAAAAAATTGTCTTAGTTGTCAATGACCTCATAATAAGCATCACAGAATCAAAGAATGGTTTGGGTTGGAAGGGACCTTAAAGCTCATCCATTTCCACCCACTATCATGGGCAGAGACACCTTCCACTATCCCAGGTTGTTTCAAACCCCATCGAACCTGGCCTTAAACATTCCCAAGAACAGGGGAGCCCAGCTGCTCTACGCAACCTGTGCCAGGGCCTCACCACCCTCACAGGGAAGAATTTCTTCCTTATATCTAATCTTCTTAATCTCTAATTATTCCTAATATCTAATCTATTTTGGAAAATATGTTTCTGTGCTTTCCATCAGTTATGAAATATTTACTGCTTCTTGCTCTTTGGCAGTCCTTGTTTGCTTCACAGATCTGGTTTCCAGCTCTGCTGATTCCCTTGTTAGTGTTTCTTCCATCACCCAACATGCTTTTGGTGGCCATGCTGGGGAAGGATAATGGGAGAAAAGTGGAAGCCAGGACTGAGGTAGGAGGCTTCCAAGAGGTATGTTCAAGGATTGAATTAGGTGCTTAATCACAGATATTAAGCAGCTGCCTATCCAGAAGGGCACAGCTGCTCTACAGTCTCTGTGTCACCTCTGTATGTCCTGTGTGGATGTCTTGTGTGCACAAGAACACCCCAAGCTGTGTTAAAGGCCTCTGGAGATAACAGAGGCAATCAATTCTTCAGTGTCTCAGCTCTCCAACAGAGCATCATTATGCCTCTGCTGATGTTCAGCCTGGATTCTACGTTTATTGAGGAAAAATGATCATCCCACAGGCACAAGGGTACAAAGACAGAGTGGTCTTCTTGAAAATTTAGGGTTTAAGACATATACACACTTGAGAAAGGGGAATGGGGAAAAAAGTCCCATCTTTCAGACTAGTAGTAGGATTCAAGAGACCAAAAGGATCTGAGTAATTGAATAGGTCAAAGGCTTCAAACTTTTAAGCCTAAGGTTTAATATGCCAGCAGTTTACCTTCTCCAAAAATCAAACTTCCTATATTCCTAGTGCTAGAAATTTTTGACAGCTGTGCAGGACTGGAGTTTGAGTCAAACTGTGGGATCATCTCAGCACAGTGTCATCAACATTCATCACCTGACCACTGCGGAAACAGTCCATCCTAGATTTCTAAACTCACACCACAATCATTCTTCCCCTCTAAGCTTTCAGGAGATGCTTATATGATTGTTAATGTTAATTTTAAACCCTCTTTAAAAACAGATTATTTAGTTTTAGAGGTAAGAAAGTGACAGCAGACAGGCCCATGTTTTCTCTGTATTGGTGTAGCTTTTTTTCAGTCGATGCAGCCAGAGCAGTTTAGACCTGGCCTACATTCCAAGACTGTACAATCTAATTATGAGCAAGACAAATAGAAAAAAATAACAATCAATGACAAGAACAGCAGATGAGAATAAAAATTATTCATCAGTGCAACTGCTTAGATTTGTTATCTTCATGCCTTAGAGATTCTATTAAGTTTCCAACACTGCCTGGCTGATTTTTGTTTGTTTGTTGTTTTGTTTTGTATGTTTGTTTGTTTTTTGTAGACTGCCAGTGCACTAAATATCCATAGACATAAAATGTACCCAAAAAAAAGTCTTCTAAGCCGGAGGGAATAGAACTGTAAATGTGCAAAACTCTGTGTATATGTGTCACATCAGTTAAAACTTGAAAGTATAGTTTCTTGATTGCCTATACAAGCTCCATTTACTAAACCGTAAAAGTACCAGACATGCATTTTTCAGGGAGCATTATAGTGGCCAAGGGTCGCAAAAACAATTTCAGAGGAAGCCTGCCCACATTAGTTTCTTGAGGTCTTGATTACAATTTTATAAGAGACATACTCTAGACGTTGAGAGATGGTCTCAAAGATTACTGTCCTTCCTGCCATCTGCACACTCCACTGGGAACATTAGAAACCCTGTCCATCAACCAAAATAAACAGCTTTTCTCATGAACAGGCCCAAAGAATGCCCTATAAATCATATCTGTCAAAAATGCTAGTAGCATTGCAGAAGACAGAAATCAATCCAAAACTCATTAGTTCATCTGACAAGTGCTTAATCTTATATTGTTTAATGCCAACCTGAACAACCCAGACAGAATGGAACCATGCAAAGCAGTGCCTTGATTTTCTATTACGGAAACTTTCTCAGTGATAATGGCTTAATCTTTCCTTTAGATCTTTTTCTTTTTAATGCTCCTGTTCTCTTCACCACCTGCCAACAAATATTGACTCCAACAGAGTTTTCTTACTTCTGCAGGGATAGATACATCTGGATTGTCTCATTCAGTAGCTTGCTAGATGATACCTCTATACTTTGAACGTGTCCACTGCTAATCAGGATAAGCAGCTATGTATTGGATTATATGTGGTGGTGTTTGAATAAGTTGCAGAGCAGAATGGATATATTAATCACTTTTTATTAGATTGGTACTAAATCTTTTAATCTGTCAGCATGGAATAAAGTGTGAAATAATTCCTAGATTACAGGAGATAAAGGGAAAACAGAAGTATTTCAAGAAAATCAAAGTGTTTTGTTCACAGACTTGGGGAAAAAAGGCGTCCACATGGAACTCATATCTTGTGAATCTCTTCAAATTGGAAGAAAGTGTAGTTTGGTTTCAGTGGTTTTATTGAAGTGATTTAAATGTGATGAGGGACTGTTCCACTCAGACCTGCTGGTGTGAAATGTGTGGCATCCATTCTGTTGGACTCCCTGCTTGTCTAATAAAAGATGTATTCCCATTACTAATTCTGAAAGGGCTGTTTACAAGAGCCCTAAATGGCAGTGACCAAAGCAAGATGCACAGGATGAGTCCAACAGTTTTAGCAAAATCAATGGCTGACTTCCCATGTGGAGCTAAATTTATTTAAAGTGTATACTCATGCTTACTCTTTCTGTTTAGTTAAGCAACATATACAGAACTATAATGTCAAAACAAAAATATGTCTTAATGTAAGAAAATATATTTTATGAAAAAAGGCATTGTTCTGAGATAGCTTTTAAAGTGACACTAACAACATCCCTGTGGCATTAAAGTGGTGAGTTTGCCCCTCATTTACGCAAAATATAATCTGAAACTTAAGAGGAATCAAAATGGAATGCAGAATGGGCTATGATTTTAGATGTTCAGGTGGTGAATTTGACACACTGTTTGTCACACTAATGTCAGGTGTCCTTCTGGATCTGTTTACATCACAAAAAAGCCACCAGAAACTCAGCTGTGAATCAAGGAGTGCACACAGTAACTCATACACAAAGACAACAGCTCTGCACAGAAGCTTCCTGTAAATTCCAGTGAAGACCCAGCTTGTATGGAACAGGCTCCAGTCAGGCCCCAAGACATAAAGCTGCTCTGCCTTGGTGCAGTCCCTGTGGATTTGGGGTGCCAGAGTGTATGCTGTAGGAGAAGAAGTAGCCCTGTCTTTTACTGTGTGTTTTTGAGTGTTGAGCATACAGCTGAATTGCCAACTGTAGTTACAGCAAGGATGTAATTACAGCAGAGATGTAATTAGGTTTTTATTCCCTTTTTTCTTTCTTTCTCATTAAAGAGCCAGTTCAGTTCTTGAAGGACGAGGACGCTTTATCAGTGATGTGCACTGCTGCACAAGTTACCTTTCCTCATCTCATGGATTTTGCTAAGTCAGGCATTAGGTCCAATTCTGGGACTGTAAGTACTAATTAATTTATTCTTTTATTTTAGTCTAACTGTTTCAAGATGAATACAAAGAAACCGGCTGTTATGACAGCTGAATATCAAAGGGCTTGTTTTAGGGTTGTGGGAGAGAGATGAGAAGCATTCTGGAAGAAAACATGGTTTGATAATTGAAATACTGCTTTGGAACTGGGAAGGGGGAAAGTAAAAGAAAACAAAACCAACCAACCAACAACACACAAAACCAACCAACCAAACAAACAAACCAACAAAAAAAACAAACCACCAAAACCAAAACAAACAAAACACCCCTTCCCCCCCAAAAATCACAACAACCCGCCCCCCCCCCCCCCCAAAAAAAAAAAAAAAAAAAAAGCACACAGATCTGGGAGTCATTTAAGGGAGAACAGCTGAAAGGAGATGAAGATATAAGGGAGGAGATTGGTGCTAATGCTGGACCAAAACAGAGTGAAAAAGCATATTCAATTTTGACTTTACAGAGATTGTATCAAACAGCCCAGGACATCCATCAGAATCTGATAGCAGATGCTCAGGAATAACTTACAGCCTGAGCTACTTTAGGAACAATAAGTTCTGTAAATATATCCCCTGTCTGCTTTTTACAGAGTAAAATGATGAGAGAGTAGCAGAACAATAGAATAGGATTATAAAATGCTGCTGCAGTAGCAGTTAAGGAAATGGAAATAGTGTCTGGTTTCTGTGATAGGCCCCGGAGAGCATGAGGACACTGTTTGATGAGGCTCCTGGATCAGTGGGTGGTTTTTAGTTTATTGCAGTTCCTCTTATCGTGTGGCTTATTTTAAGAGAGAAAAAAATAATACTTTCAATTGAATAGTTTCTGTAATAATCCTTACAGATTTTACAGGTGTTGTCCTCTCAATCCTTCCCTCCAGTCTTTTTCCTAAACCAGCTTCTCACCCATATTTTTCAGCCTAAATACTTTTCTTGAGGAATCTGACCACTGGCATCCCTGACTTCAGAGTTGCTATTTCTCTGGGCCACTGGCCAGCACGAACTCCCATCAGTCAGTAAGAAAATCAGCCTCCTGCCCCATTTTCTTGATCAAAATCTTCCCCTTGTACATGAGTCTCATGTGCAGCAGCATCCTGCTGGTGGTGATTCATACCCTTTTTCTACCCCATCATCTGACAGAGGAGGTATGACTAACACCAAAGAAGGCTCCAAGAATCACTTGATTAGTAACCTCTTAGTGCACTGACTTTTACTCTGTACCCCTTCCTTTCTTCTGCAGGACCAGCTAACTCCTTCCGATCTCTTATACAACCACCCAACCCTGTTTGTCCCTCATAGAGCATCTTACATTATCAGTCCCTTGCATGACTGCTTGACCCTTCCTCCTCACAGAACAGGCAGCAGACTGTAACTAACTCTCCATCAGCCAACCCACTCTTTTATAGCACCCATGCTCCTTGGACCTAGAGGGTGACCTCATTAAGGGCAAGACTGTTCCCACTCTTTGGCAATAGGCACAGCTGCAATTCATCGGGGGAGATTGTCTTCAGTACTATCCCTGTTCTCTTACAATTGGTCCTCCCACACTCACCCATCAGAAAAATGGACACAATGGCAAAAAATTATATGAATATCTCTATCTTCAAGCTTTTAGGTGTGTTCTGGTTTTAACTGGTATTCCAGTCAAGCATTTTTATGCTTGACTTTTATGCTTTTATTTCCCTCTCCTCCTTTATAATCTTACTAAAGATCCTCTGCAGCCTGCTTTTTCTTACCTCATCACCTACCTCACCTCTGTTCCTTGTAAAGGAGAGGTTTGCCCTGAGTTTGAGAATATCATGTCCTTACAGTTGCCTGGAAAGGAGCAGGGAGGGCAAAGACCTCTAAATGCTCAACTGCCTTAGGGTTGGCACCCTCTGAGCAGCTCCAGATGACAAAATGCCTTTTTTTTTTGCTCCGCTTATATTGACTTGAGTAACAAATTTTCACTGCATCTTTGGGGAGAAGACCCCACTTAAAGGATGGATTAAAAATTCATATAGGGACAGTGATGACAGAATTGGGACTTTTCAGTGTCTCAACTTCTACTTAATTTTTTGCAATATACCATTTTAAAAGCAACAACAATAGAAAAAAAAACTAATAATAGCACTCCATTGGGTATCCTTGGAGATATTCAGAACTCAAGCAGGCAAGGTCCTGTGCAACCTGATTTAATTAAACCTGCATTTAGTATCAGGCTAGATTGGATAATATTCAGAGGTCCCTTCTGACCTTAATTATTCCATGAAACCATGATTAGTAGCTGTTAATAGCAATGGCCCTGAAAATGAAATTTGAAATATGCACAGGGAATGAGATGATTATTTATATACCTTTTTGTGGATCTTGAACTTAAATTATTTACTGATATGTAGGCATGATGTTGTTTAAATTAGGGGATAATTTCTTTTCCCAAGGGGGAGAAGGAATCATAATTTTTTTCTTAGACACATGCTCAAATGTCGTGGAAATCAATGGATTTTGAAAATATGCCCAATGTCAGGCATGTGTTGTGCATTTTCTAGAGTTGTAGCCCATGGTAGGGAAGCAATATTAATAAAAGAAAGCGCCAGTTCCTGGAGATTAGAAAGAGATTATATCACTCAGTACTTCACCTTGGGAAGTCTTTAACCATTCCTCAGAAAACAAGTCCATTATAATGAAAAGTCTTCCCTTGTCGACCCTTGAAATCTTATTAGTAAATGGGATCTTTCTTTCCTCAGGGGCTTGATTGACTAACAGCAGAGGAGTGATTCCTGCAAGGTTCATGGAGGGAGCCAAACTCTTATGTTGATACTTATTTTGTGGGCAACAGGAAAAAAAAAAGTGGATTTATGTGGATTTATGTCCCATGTTTCATTTTATACTCCATTTCCAGCAAGGTTCAAGAGATGCTCCTCTAATATTGAAAAATATTTTGGCATCTGGCTTAGTAATTGAAACAGAAAACTCACGTCTACTATCATTAAGCAATAATTATTTTGTTTTTCTAGGGAGGATTAATAAGATAAACACTTCACAGATAAAGTTCTAGGGCCTCAGGCTAAGATATTTATTGACTTAGAAGGTACTTATCTCTTAGTTCACTCCCATGTAAAAATATAATGATAGTAATTATGTAAAAAAAACAGATTACTTTTTAAATTATTTAAAAATGCTCTTACAGAATGTAACAGGATGATAATTACTCCAGCAGTTTTTATGACCTCCAGGGGAAAAAAATTAGCCATGGGGAAAAAAGAGGATACTAACCTGCTCTTTATTGTTAATTCTACTTATTTATTTAATAATTTTTAGTTTGGCATCTTCATTTCACATACACCTGGCCTTTGGGGAAATAAACTGAATTCTGAGGATGGGGAAAGATTCAAACCCCTTTAAATTGATTGTCAGGCTAAAAGTCCCGAAAGAGAGAGATATCAGAGAATTGTCAGAGTAGATAAAACACAGATGTAACTAATACTTGTAGCTCAGAATATCAGCATCTCATAGAAACTCAGACACTTGATTTCTTTTTATCATTCCAAAACAGAACAAAGTATCAGAGGTTGAGGACCCTTGCAATATTTTTATGCATAATAGCAGTATTCATTATTCTGATTTTTGTTTAGCCACTCCATATTGTCATTAACAGCGCAAAGTAAATCTTGTAACAAAGAGCATTATGTTGTTTGAGTTTGCTTTTGCAAATTTAGCCCTCAAATATCCTTGGAAACATAAAAAAAATGTAATGCTTATATTCTTAAAGATCTATGAAAAATAATAATAATAATAATAATAATAAAAGCAATCCATATGGACACATAGATAAGGAAGAGATCAGAGGATCATGCTGACAAAAAAAAAAAAAAAATCCTCAAAGGGACCAGAAGGCCTATAAACTTCCTGTTTTTCCAGGACACCCTTCACATCTGCCCCTGGGTTTTAAGAGTTCCACCTGTGCTTTTATTAAGCATGTTCTTAAAGGAATTTAATCAGATTACCTCAGGTTGATGTGGATACTCAACCCAAAGTAAATTGTTTCAATTTGCTGAACATTATAAATAAATAAATAAAAATGCTGATCCTAAGTGATGTTTGCTGTTCTGATTTGATTTCATTTCTGACCTGAAAAAATCAATTACTTCCACTGCCAAGTTTTATCCCCCTTTCTCTTCTAACTTCATACTTAAGTTAATGGACTGTAGAGTCAGAAGGGACCACTGTATTAATGTAATCTGACCGCCTGCACAGCACAGACCATGGGAATTCCTTGCACTAATTCCTGCCTGTAGTAAAATACTATATAAAGAAAAAAAAGGAAAAACACATCTAATGTTAATTCATTTTCATCTGTCATTGTAAGAAGCTCATTACTACTCTATTCATTCTAGCCAGGTCTACCTTTGTGCACAAGGTGTGAGAATTTAAAATATATGACCTATTGAAGCTAAATAAATTGGATTTGGGTTGTGGGTTTGATAAGGGGGAGGGGTTGTCAGGTTTTTTGTATAGTTTTGGGGTTTTTTTTTCCCCTCAGTGAAGACAGGTTCATTTAGATACTCTCAAGGAACATTATCCCACTTTGACAGATAAAGCCGCAGTGAAAAAAACCCTGCATTCTCTCCCGAGTGTGACAATTTTAAACTTTTAGCTGTTATTTTACCCATTCTGTTTAGGCAGCAAATTTAAAGAACATTTCTGCACAGGAAAATGCACTTTCAGAGACAACTAAAACTGGAAGCATTGTAGCTGTCAGTTTATACATTATTTACTGCAAATTTAGCCCAGATATAGGTCTGTAGTGATGTAACTACACTACTTCCAGAACACAGAGTGTGTCTGCATGGCATTATACTATACCACACAAATGTATCATTTCATTTAGAGCCAGCTCTGGCATCTCTGCATGGGATGCTGTTGTACCAGGTAGGCAGCTCTGCACTGAGCAATTCAGAGCAAGAACTCTCTTTTCATTATATGCATGTATGTGTAACTGCCTCTCCCTAGGGCCTCGAGGTATTGCTGTGCTAGAAATAAATTATAATAATGAATAAGTGACCTGGACACACACAGAGTCCAGGAATCTCTGATGTATGCAAATGGCACTCAGTGCAAAGGGCTGGAACTAAATCTGGGTGATAAAGTTAACTTATACTTCTTCCCCTGTGCATTTTAAATTTTATGTCAGCTTGTTATGCAGAGATTTTTGCCCCAACAGAAATAAAAAAAAAAAGAAAAATATAAAAATAAAGAAATAAATAACAAATTATAGCATCCACTTGTTCAGTATTAACAAGGACACAAGAAGATTCCTGAATGCTCCTGGTAAACTGTGACAAAGGAACACTCTGGCCATAAAGACCACTGACAGGCAACAAGCAAATTATTCCATTCCAAACAGTCAGCCATATATTTGCAAAGCTATCTGCTTGTGAATTTTATGGCATGCCCAGATCAAAGACATTGGGCCACAATTATGCATGAGCTGAGCACATGTAAGGGCAGGGATAAATATCCAGCACAGCCTCAGAGGGGCTTTAGAGGTGTCCTTGTAGAGCTTCAGAGTGAGGGGGAAGGTAAGGATACCAGGAATATCACCTGGACAAAGTCCTCCAAGTGCAACCCTTCTTTTCATCTTTTTTTGTTCTTGATACTGGTTTGAAGCTTACAGCCCTTTATAGTTTACAGTTAGAGTTCCAACGACCTGATGCCTAAAGGAGATAATTTCATGTGATTACTGGGAATAGTCAGTGTCTCTCACCTGATTTTTACAAATTAATTTACAATTAAATTACAATTAATTTACAATTTTAAATTAATTTAATTTACAAATTTACTACAAGCCAGTAGTTTCCGATGTATGGATAGATGTCCAAGGTCCTGTGTTTCTGTTATAAGATCCTTGTTTGTTCCCCAAGAAAAATAAAACTAAACCAAATAAACTAATATGACAGCAAAATCACACATAATTTTTCAGATGAGCTGAACAAGAACAAAGGGAGAAGCAATAGTGATATGCAGGAATCACACATTCACATGGTGTCTGCTGGAGATCCCTGTGGCAAGCTTTTCACAAATAATTTTTTGTGGGGTTTGATTTTTTTTTTAATTTTTACGAGCCCAAGTGTATGAAAAACCATTAAGATCTTGTTCTCTATGTTAAACAAACACTCAAGTCAGACCTTTATCCACCAGACAAAACTGAGTCTGTCCGAAGATTGTCTGGCATCATCTTTTTTTTCATGCCTTTTGATATGAAACATTTTAATATTGATGTTAATAAAGTAGTCAGTCATTCCTGGACTTGCAATTTGCATTTTGGACCAAGTAACCTACTGTGCTGTCAGTAATTATGGTAATAAAAACCTTGTGCACACCAAAGAATTCCCCACAAGGGTTTACAAAAACTGGTGTAGGGTGGAGAAGAAGCTAAAGAAATGAGGTAGAATAAAAGCCACCTCCTCTGTCATATGGGAGCCATTTGCTGGTCAGGAATCAATGGCCAGCATGTATTTTCAAGTTCTTCAGTCAGAAATACAATCTGTGTCTGTGACAGAAGAGTAAGAAATACTATTTATACAACTTCCTGGATAATTGCCAGTCCTCTGAGTTAAAATTCACAATTCTGGCTTGGAATATCAAAGGCTTTTAAAAACCTATGCCTTGGTAACTAACTAGGCAGAGAGAGATTCTTAATTTGCCAACATTAAGATTTTGGAGATAGAAAAATAAATCTGTTCTTATAAATCATAAGATAAATTTTGGGCCATTGAACAGCTTAAAAAAACTGTTTTTTCTGTTCTCAGTATAAAATGATTGCCTTAAATAGCGTAATTGTGTCTGTTCATATGCATATATATGTATTTTACAGGAAATGTAAGAGGTTAAACTTGAAATCCTGATAGATGATAGAAATTGCTTTTAAAATAAATACTGACGAAACATTCATCTCACAGTGATGACTAAAGCTCCTCAGTAGCTGAAATAGGAATCGGATCTTTTACAAATAATTCATCCCTGGCTCTTTGCATTATTATCTGAAAATAATATATTATTATATTATTCTTCACAAACTATCTGTTCCTGCTCTACTGCAGAAATTGATTCTTTAACCTGCTAACATGATATTTGCATGCTTTTACAACAGAGGCTGCTCAACAGCAGATCCCACGGGAATCACTGGACAGGGAGAGATAAGCCCAGTTCCCCTGTCACACAGTGAGTGGATCTCACTGTCTTCTGGAAAAACCCAGCATGATTCAGGGTGAGCTCATTTCCCATGAGAAAGAAGATGCAAGGTACTCCTGTGGTGAGACCATGAAGAATGGTTACTCACATCCAAAGGATTAGGGGGGGTACCAAGCAGTAATGTGGGTGCTTTGGGAATATGGTAAGCTCTGCATCTCTCAAGCAAAGCATCCTCTGGCTTTTTGCTAGAGCTCATCAAGATCTTCAATACACTCCGGCACCAAAAATCCCCTGTATGTTTTAATACATTATTCTGAGTGTTTGAAACCTTTCTGTAGATGTGGTGACTAAAATAAAGCAAGACCCTTGTCAGGAACTTCTGAGGTGAGAAAGAAAGCAGCTGAGCAGCTCTAGTGGACATCCCAAATTAATCATCATTGGTGCCTCGTGGGCAGGGTTTTGGAGTCATCAAGTAGAGAAGCATGTTCTCAGGTGAAGGAGAAGTGTGAGAAGGGAGGAAGGGAGGGAGAGATCCTGATATGCACATTACCTCAGTCAGCCTGGCATGAAGTTTCTTTGACTCAGCAATCAGACACCAGGGATTTACTTAAGAACAGGCAGCTCTTGAAAGGTCAGTAGGGCTGTGTCTGTTGAGAGCCTCACCCACTTGCACAAAGCCTGAGCTGGGGTGTCGTCCTCTAAGCCTTGCAACAACAGGACCAAACTGCTCCTTCTCCACCTGCAGTTCTGTGAGGTTGTGTCTGTGATCTAAAATAATTGAAACAAAGAGTGTCCTGCATGGGATGCTCCTCTAAACAGGGAGCTTTTATGCTGCCTGTGGTCAGTACCACAGTTGGAAGATTTCTTATCTTCCATAACATCCCAGTGCACAATGCCATTACAATGTCAGGTTTGGTCTGTGTGGGAGAGACGTGTCTAGACCTGGCTGCAGAGCTCCTTGATACCTGGTTACATCTGGGAAAAAAGATGCATTTGTCTGTCAGCTTTCCACAGAGCCATGAGAATGGGAGCCATGAGGGATCCAGCTAAATGAGTCAGGCCTGAATCACGACTGCAGCCCTGGAAATCTTGGATGATTGCATATACCTTTTTAAACTTTGAGAAATAATACACTTAATACAAGAATCAGTCCTTACTACCATCCAGCCCCTTGCAGTAAAGTTATTGCAGCTGAAGATGAAACAATACAACCATTGAGCAGTGAGCACTTAGGTAACAGCAAAATAATTGTGATCAGTGTGATAAGCCCTGCTGAAATAACTCCTACTTTCTCACCCCATTCAGAGATAAAGACTTTGTGATAAGAAGGCAGCTAAATTTATTTTGCTGCCTAGAATTACCCGTAATTTATTCCTGAAAAGTATAGAGAAAATGCTGATATTACAGCAGAGAGCTAGGAGGGGAAAAAACCTGCAAAATTCCCTGCACATTTCTTCTGCCTTCCTATGGTTTTCCTGCAGGGGCTGAAATCACAGACTTGATGTACAAGGGATATGGGAACACTTTGGATAATGGCAGTGCTTCAGCCAGATTTGCACTTCACATGACAGGGAAGGCCTTTACCACTTCCAAGTATTTTTTATTAATTTTACTCTCCTCTCTTAAAATATCTCTTTTGGTTTACACAAGACAATGATCCCAACACCTTCTTTCTTAGTGTCCTGCACATCCTTACTGCCCTCCTTTCCATTCATCCTTCTTCTGAGAAGGCCTTCCTGGCCAGATCCATGAATCCACCATCAGTAAATCAATCAGAGAAAAGATACCTGTAAGAGAAGTGGACTTTATTTCAACAGCTACTGCTGTTAATGTGGATAAACCACATGTTTGTGACCAATAATTTCTGCTTACACCGAATAATGCAGTTTTATGTAGAGCCCTCATCACAAATTCTGGCAGATAGCTATTCCTACCTGGAGCAATGCATCTGAGCTGGCATGGTCCTTCTTCACAAAAACAGTGAAGGGTTGACCTGCTAATGCAGGTATAATCATAGAATTATGAAATAATAGGATCACAGACTGTGTTGGGTTGGGAGGGGCTTTAAACATCTCCCAGTTCCAACCCCCTGATACACACAGGGACACCTTCCACCAGACCAGATTGTTCCAAGCACCATCCAACCTGGCCTGGAACACTTCCAGGGATGGGTCAGACACAGCTTCACAGTGCTCACAGTATGTGGTGTTATCTGTTTGTGGTAGCTTAAGTACCTCTCTGCTGCATCCTTGGTATAGGTGAGTGGGGAAAGAGGTTTTTTATTTGGTTTTAACTTTGAAAACAAACTTACATGTGTTAAATCTGCAGAAATATTTGAAGAAATTATATCTTTAAAGCTTTTTTTTCAGTCTGTTATTTTTTATCCAAGCATCCTTGCTGAATCCCAAGGCAAACAGAGATCTTGGGAAGGGGATAATAGAAAAAAAGTGGGGCCTGAATAACATGATCTAGTGGGTGACGTCCCTGTCCACAGCAGGGGGGTCAGAACTAGATGATATTTATACAAGCCTTTCCCTAACTCTATGATAAAAGTCAGATTTAAAGTGGCTCCCTGCTGCATATGCACAAAATCAAAGGCTTCTTATCTGCTGAAAAGATCTTCCTGCAAATGGGAAAAAAAGTGTGAGCCTCATGTCTAAGGCAGGCTGCAGAAAATATTAATACACTATGGTACTTGGCAATGGAAAACAGAGAGATTCCGGTAGCGGCCGTCAGGAGGAGTGGGAGCGGGAATGGCCTGCCTGTGGCCGGAGCGACGAGGGCCGGCTGCGGGCACTGCAGAGCCCTCCCTGCAGCCCAGCGGGCTGCTGGAATGCAGTCTGGGGAGCACAGTTATCAGAGCAGCTGTGACCTGCTTTGCAGCGAGCACAGCACCAGCGTGGAAATTTCCGCGCGGGCCGGAGCGGGGCCAGCAGGTGGCACTGCGAAGTAGTGCAAGACGAGCATCCCAGCATCCCAGCTGCGCCCGGCCGGCGCGCCCCGGGCTGAGGCTGCTGACAGACCACAGACTTTTTATTATTGTCATTCTCTACACCCCCTGCTCTCTCACCCTCCCCACCTGACCCCACCTCCCCCCTGGATGAAAAGTGCAGTAATCAGCATGAGTAGAAAGGAAAAGCAAGAATACACGAAAATGTGCTTAATCCTGAGAAAGCTACCTCCTCTCCTCTCCTCTCCTCTCCTCTCCTCTCCTCTCCTCTCCTCTCCTCTCCTCTCCTCTCCTCTCCTCTCCTCTCCTCTCCTCTCCTCTCCTCTCCTCTCCTCTCCTCTCCTCTCCTCTCCTCTCCTCTCCTCTCCTCTCCTCTCCCTCTCCCTCTCCCTCTCCCTCTCCCTCTCCCTCTCCCTCTCCCTCTCCCTCTCCCTCTCCCTCTCCCTCTCCCTCTCCCTCTCCCTCTCCCTCTCCCTCTCCCTCTCCCTCTCCCTCTCCCTCTCCCTCTCCCTCTCCCTCTCCCTCTCCCCTTCCCCTTGTGGTTCTTCCCCACACCCTTTTTTGAACCTCCCTCCCTGACTCCCTATCAGCTCTCCTTGTTTCTTTCAGAACAGCCCTTAACAAGAAGTTTGCTTCCACAACATGAATCAGGAGAATCCCACTCAGAGATGGAGCATCCCCTGTTTCTCTGCTTGCTTTGAGGATGTGAGACATCAGTTTTACCTTCTATTCTTCTCACTCAGAAAGAACCACACATGCCTTTATGAGACCAGCCCTGGCCCTGAGGCCGTATCCATGGCACTGGCTTGTTGTGTGACTTCCTGCTGTTCATTTTCCTATTTCCCCTTGGGAAAAAGTTTCTGTCTTTGAGCTGCCCAAAATGTAAGAACATGATGTGCAGCACAGCTGAGCACCATGGAAATCTGATCTTCCCTTGCCTGAAGATATCATCCTTGTAGTAGTAATTAATCTCTGGGTTAATCATCAACTTTCTTTTTATATATATGAAACTCATATTTACAGAGTTGGCACAGAAAAATGAGATTGCTAAAGGACTACTTTTTGCTTAGAAATTATGTAACATGCTTTAATTTTTTTTAAAATTTTTCTTTCCCATGTACACAAATAAATTCACCATCCTTCTAAGTGAGCTTTAAAAATAGTGCCCTTGCAGTGTGTTTCTAAGCAAAACAAAAGTCCTGCCATCCTGTAAGGAGATTTTTAGTTGCAGAGTTGTTCAGAGCTCACCAGTGCAACACACCATCAGCCCTTGTCTGGAGCAGTGCTTTGTGCATAGAGATGAGATTTCGTCTCCATTCTGGAAGTGTTCAAGCCTGGGTTGGATGGGGGCCCGAGTAACCTGATTTAATGGGAAGTGCTGCTGTCCATGGCAAGGAAGCTGAAATTATATGGTCTTCAAGGTCTTTTCCAACTCAAATGTTCTATGTCTTCCATGTGCAAAATTGTCTCCCTGAATTCCATATGGGATCCCGACATAGCACTGACACTAGCTGTGTTGTAGGATTTTGATGGGCTTTAAAGCCACCAAGACTGTTTTGGTCCCATAAATGCTGTGTGACAGACCACCACAACTTGAGTGTCCCAGAGCCCTGACGCAAAGATATGATCCCATCCCATGATATACTGCACGTGGAGAAAGATAGGGATGAGTCTCAGATTGCCAAAATCCAATGTCTACAAGCAACACATGAAAAAAAAATAGAAAGGGGGCTTCCTAGAGAAACAACAGCAGATGTCTGTAGTGCTGTGGGGGATCAGACCACCAGCACACTTTGCCTTGTACTGAGCTACATTTATGGGAGTGATTCATGGATGTATTATCCTAGTTTTATGCATTTGTTAACTCAATAAAGAAGTCAGTCCGGGAGTGAATGGGAAAAGTCAAACTGGCAGCATCCCTCAGTGAGTGGTAAATCAATGCAATGAGCCACCATCTCTTTGGCTTAGTAGAAGACCTTGAGGGCAGTGGAAAAAAAAATGAAACAACCCTGTTTCCATAAGGAAAGAAGCTCTCAGACTGCATTTACATACTCTTATTCTCCTTTGATATTTTGTGGCATTTCTGCAGGCCTTCCTCTGGTTAACATGTTTAAACACACACGTTTTCAAGGTTAGTTTGACATTAGAGCATTCACTGCTCAGGGCACCCAGCACCCTGAAACACACTCAGCTCAGCCTGCCCAGTGTCCTGACAGGTTCCACAGCTCACTTGTAAAATCTGCTGGCAGTCTGAGCTACACACAGAGTGCTATTGATAATAGAGCAGCGTTTGCACCTTCCCTGGGGAACCTGAAATCCTCACACTGCTGACTGCCAACATGTGTGGCCTGAAAACATATAAGTCGAGGTCTTTCTGACATCTTTGGCAGAGTTATGGAGAGGTTCTTATCTCCTGGACACCTGACAAACCAGTCTCTTAGTTTAGTTTACTTCATCCTAGGTTTTCGGTATTGTTAAGAAATTCACAAATGGTTAAAAGAGGCAAGCATTTCCTTTACAATCCTGGCTGATTTAAATGCCTCACAGAGAGTGAAGGCACTTTTGTGGGAATTCTGTCTTTTGTCTCTGTTGCTAACCTGGGATCTTATAAGAATCATTTATATTGGTATATAATATATACAGCCTCACAGTTTCTGTCTGGTATAATTTCACACTTGGGGAAACCAAGCCATAATAAGATCAGAGACTTCTTTTCCTTTATTTTTTTTCTTTTTATCCAGGGATAGGAAAGAGTTAATAATACTAGTAAAAAGGGAACAGACAATAAAACTCTTGTCTTTTTATTTCCTGCTGTACTCAATTATCAATTTCCTCTTACAGTAGGAGTGGCTGTAATTAGGAAAACGGGTGGCTTTGCACAAACAAATTATTTTCTTTCAGTATTGAAAATATTGCCTAGCAGAAGTTCAGTATCTGTATGACTTCTCAGCACTGCCTCAACCTGAGTAGGAAAATAGTAATTTAGATATACATATGCACATGCATACACTTGCCAGCACTCTGCTTTAATGGAACATTAAGCTAATGCCACATTAAGTTACAATACACTTCTTAGGGTAACAAAAGCAGCATCTATATAAATATCAGATAGATGCATTATGGTCTGAAAAATTGCAATAAATAGCAGATGGCTACGCAGTAATGGGACACTAAAAAATATTTATCACATCTTCAGAGTGTGCTGCTGCTCCTGTTTGTTGTCAGGATGAATGGCCAAGCTTGATGTGTGGTGTTTGAGACAGTGCCTTGGCAAATCACACACAGAGACACCCAGGGTGGTAAGGATTGGGAGACACCACAGTGCGGTTATCTGGTTGAAACTCCCTGCTCAAGCAGAGCCATCCCAGAGCACAGGGCTCAGGATTGTGTCCAGAGGGGTTTGAATATCTCCAGTGAGGGAGACTCCACACCCTCTCTGGACATTCTGTTCAGGGCTCAGTCACTGCATAGGGCAGAAGTTCAGCCTCATGTCCATGTTCCTGGGCTCAGTCCCCGCCTGTTCCTTTGGTGCCATTTCTGGGCCCCCCTGCTCTGAGCCCTCCCTGCACATAACGGTAAACACTGATGAGGTCCCCTCTCAGTCATCTCTTCTCCATGCTGAACAGGCCTACCTCTTATGTATCTGGAATCATGAAGCACAGAACCATAGAATGGTTTGGGTTGGGATGAATCTTACAGATCATTTAGTTCCAACCCCATGCCATAGGCAAAGACACTTCCCACTAGACTAGATTGCTCAGAGTCCCCACCAACCTGGTCTTGAAAATCAGTTAGGGTTTTGAGTGAAAATGGCCTGGTCCTCACACAAATACTCAGGTTCACATAACTCATACTGCTCTGAGTCTAGAACAGCATGAATGGTGAATATGACATGGAATTTTGTGTCTGCTTGGAAGGAAAGTGGATGAATTGCTGAATAATGTCCCTGGGACTCTTTTTTTGATTTTGTCTTTCCTGGTCAGATTTTCCAAAAGGGTCTCCTGGAGGTAGAGTTTCCATATATAAAATTGTCTTTTTCAGATCTGGCAAATTTTCCCTCTGTGTCTACACCCCTCTGAAATCAGAGACACATCTGTACAGGAGAGATTTGGTTTGTATTTTAAACTCAGACTGCTAAAAAAGAGAATGAAGGTCCAACTACACCCACAGAAAGAAGCTGTTTATTAGAATGGGTTTGAAACTTCAAGACTACTTTCTTATATTTTTGGTTTTAGTCTTCAAAAGTGATGATTTGTCTGTTTCCCATTTTGTCCCTTTGCATTAACTCTTCTTTCATTGTTTAGGTCAGTTTTTTAGCTTTACCTTCTGTTTGTCTCACTAGTTCCCCTTTTTCTTCATCTCATGACCAACCTGACTTCCTTGTTCACTTTATCATCCTTATACATGTTATCAGCAGGGCTTATGGACTTCTAATTGGGGACCTGGGTCATTTTAGTGCTGCAATTTTTTTTTACCAGATACCCAGGGCTCATGCATTCCAGTGCTTCTTGTTCTTCCAGAGGTGAAGCCTGACGGTTTCATCCTCAGCCTAGGAAGATCACCTAGAAACCTGAGGTGATGATTGTAGGTTCCCATTTTAGTCCATTATACACAAGGCAAGTTGGTGGCTTAGTACTAAGTGAAGTTAGTCTGAAGCTTTGCTGAATCTGCCTGTTTTAACTAAATACAAGTACTGAATACAAAACTATGTTTCTAAGGATAGACAAACAGATAAATACATCACATATACTTACCCTTTAATCTCTATTATTTGTGTTCTGGGTGGTAAAGGACACTTGGGAAAAATAAGTAAGACTTGTTGAGATCATGTTGGTAGCTGCCCATTCTGGAGGAAACACCCACCCGTGACTTCCTCACCTCTCAACCCATATCACTCTCATGTTCTGATAATGAATCCAAGTTCCCAAGCATCTTTGCAGGGAGAGGAACCTGTTCTGAAATTGTTGCTGAAGATGATCTTCCTTAAAGATATTTCAGTCATGTAAAGGAAACCTCAGCTCAGCACTACGTGAAGTTAGAAGGTCTTTTATGACAAGATCTGGCAAATTGTTTCCCTGGTTTTCATTTCAACTGAGCTGCTTCTCTGTCCCATGTGGCTATGGTATACATCAAAATCCAAAGTTTATCACATAAATAGAGAATGGAGACAAAAACATCTTTGAGCAGGACAAGAGAAACTCAGTTTTTACTACAGTTCTAGCCATTTACCTTTTGTGTTGTGTTTCTGTGTTTTGTGCTTCTGCCATCCACAGCAGTTACCAACCACAGAATCATGAAGACATACAATGTGCTGTATGGAGTGTTGGAAAGGAATTTAGAGACAATTGAGTTCATGGGTAGGGTCAACTTCCCCTAGATCCGGTTTCTCAAAGCCCCATCCAACCCCATCCTCCTGGATGGGGCATCCACAACTTCCCTGGGCAACTCATGCCAGGGCCTCACCACCCTCACAGAAAATAATTCCTTCACAGTATCCAATGTAATGCCACACTCTGTTGGTTTGTAGCCCTTCCCCCTTGTCCTGTCCCTCCATGTCCTTGTCCCAAGACCCTCTCCAGGCCTTCTGGAGTCCATTTAGGTACAGGCAGGGGCTCTGAGTCTTTCTGGAGCCTTCTCCAGGTTAATAGCTGCAGCTGTCCCAGTCTGGCTCCAGAGCAGAAGGACTCCAGTCCTCAAGCAATTTTGTGGCCTCCTCTGGACCACTCGAGCAGCTCAAAAGCCTTCCTGGAACTGCTGAGTGGAGTCTCAAAAAGAGTAGAGTAGAGAGGGAGAATCATGTCCCTTGACATGCTAGTAATGCTGGAAAAGAGATTTCCACATCATAGAGAGTGTTTTGAGGCTTGAGCTCAAAAGCAGGTGCGTTAACAGAGCTTTGAACACTTGTGGAGTGCACAAAACCTCTGGAGAGAATTAATAATGGCATAAAAAAGTATGGTGGAATCTGTGTGCATGGGGAGGAAAGGCTTAAAGCCTGCTGCTTCCTTACAGCACGACGGACAACACCTCAACCTCATTGTGTAAAGCAGCCATAGCAACTCAAGAGTCCTTCACCAATTAGTTACTGCTTACATTTCCCTTGTTTCATATATCACAGTTCAATAACACCTGGGAACAGAACACCAGAAGGTGGTTAAGACATTTTGTTTGAAGGGGTGAGAATGCGGGGGTGGGGGGGGAAGGAAAAAAGAAAGAATAAATGTGCTTTATAGCATTCTCCTTTCCTGATGTTTACTGAAGAAGGAAACAAGTTATTCTCAACACACAGAAATTGAATAATTACCTCTGTTCCTTAAGGCAGTGTTATCATATTCGATGTATTTTTTCATTAAGCATATCAGACAGAGATCAATGAATGTAGAAGAGTTCTCTCTTCCCTGTAGCAGTGAATGCTAATGGTGCTGAACTGCATGATACCACACACCTCTCAGAAAAAAACAAATGCTGTGCACTCCATTAGAAACCTGACTCTGCTACAACTAGAAGAAAGCTCCATTTTGAGCACTGATGAATGGAAAGCTACAAATCCACCATTAGAGTAAGAAAGGATTTCCTTCTCTGAGCCCCCAGCTAATGCTGTATAGGCAGAAGACGGGAGGATGGCACTATGTCAGTCTCTTCTCATGAAAGTTGCTCACATGCACACAGCCTCCTTACAATTATAACTGCAAATGTTGAAAAATTAGGGGTTTTTAGTTATTTTCACACATGAGAGTTAAGACTCATCAGAGGCAAGCATGATTTTGTGACTGTCTCCTTTTCACTGAGTGTCAGCACCAGACATGCTGGTTGTACCTGTCAGTTGATTGTGATGTAAACATGGAGTCACTACACTAAAGCCTCCTTCTTACACTTTTTCAATGCCTGGAGCAGTCTGGAGCTTCCATAAGCCAGCAAGGAACAAAACACTACAGTTCAGGGCCAAAAGAACAAAAGATAGCTTTTATTTGGTACTCATGCCTTCTTTCCCATTTCACTAATAATATCTCAGAATTAACTTTGAGCGAGTATAAATTAAAACAGAAAGAAAATACACCTTTACTTTAAGTAATTACTTTTTTATGTCTGATCAATAGAATTTCTTTTGGAAATACAGACTGTACTACGGATATGAGAACATTTGCATTATTTACTCTAGTCAATATAGAAAAAAAATCGGTACTTTGGCAATATAGTTCACACGAGTTTTGTGTCTACATTTGTTCACATGAAACCCAAACAAGAAAGGCTTAATAACCAGAGTGTCTCTGAAAGAGGACAAACTTGTGTGTGCATGTTCTTACTGACAAGCTGAAAAATGACCTTCTGCTGCTGGAAACATTAACTCAAGATTCACAAAGAAAAAATAGGTCTTGGGTTTAATTCATCTGTATCATTAAACATGCTGAATTATATTTCTGCTATGAACAGTCCCAAGAACAGAAACGTGGAAAAAACTATGTGTCTTTTCAATAGGATTTCTCACAGGGTTTAGGTTAAAAACTAGATTAAGAAGTTATGGATTCACTGACTTCAATAGAGCAATTATAATTTCTATAAACAGAGTATGTCCTGGGGTTTATTGAATAAATACCATATCAAAAAAAGAATGACAGGAAACTATATTGTTTGACACAAAATATTCCCAAGAGACTTCCACTGAAATACTTTAGAATAATTCAGGGAAAGAAGGAAGGATTGCACAAATCCTGCACAATAGTTTTCTCTTGATATATCAGCTGTCTCCCTGCAGTGCCTTGGCACTTGTAACCATTCCTGAAGTATGAATTAATCTTGGGATTATTCAGCCATCATGTTTAAATAGCAGAGTTACGTAGTTTACCATTATATTTGTAGTTAGATTCAGGACAAATGATGCAATTTCCTGGTTTATCAAATTTAACTCTGCTTTTGCTCTGGCTGAGAGGTCCCTTGTGGAAACACTGTGTGGTTTATTTATGGTTCATTTGTAAAGCAGATAGGTTCTGTTAAACAGACACGAGTTAAAAGTAAGCTGATGTGCAAGCTGGCGAATATATTTTGCCCTGCTTAAATTACATTCACCTCTATCTCTAAGACTTCAGTGGCCTGCAAACACTACATTTGTGCTCTGGATAAATCCATATATTTGTTGATATTTATCCTACCTGGACTATATCTATGCATCCAGGTTTTCTCTACTATGACAAACTGTGCCTATCCTGCCTTTGTCTTTTCTATCATTGTTATTCTGCTACCACACACAGAGCACCTTGTTCTGCACTAACTAAAAGGCTCAAGCTGATCCATGTTATATTTGCCTTGTATTGGCTTTCACTGGTCATCCTGATACAGTTGTGTAAGAACATTTGATACCTTACATAGGAAATAGTATTATTCATGCTAATTGAAGGCAGTTTGATTTGACATGGCCAGAAATATGAAACCCAAGGGGATCAAAAGCCTGCCCAAAAAGCATGCTGAACACTGAAAAGAAGTTAAGAACTTTAGCAATATTGAAGGCACTCTATTAAATGGAAAGATCTGGGCCTCTGAAGCAATGGCCAATATGTATTTGAATTAGGCATCTGGAGAGATTATTAAAAAAGAAACTCATTTAGAGGGAATTAAAACACTACAGAAAGTTGGCTAGTGAAAAGGAAAAGATATAGCCTGTAACTCATGCTGAGGAAGGGGTACATTAACGCATTCATTTTAAGAGTCTCAATCTCACTTTTATTTATATTTAAGCTTTTAATCCTCAAATAATTAGTCATTACTAGTATTTAATGACTGGTTTTCTAATTAGGTATCCCTAGATGGAAGTAATGGCAGTTAAACCCTAGCAAACTGATCATTAACTACAGTAATGATCAAGTTCTTTGAGATTATTACTACTATAAACTATAATTAACAGTTTATAATAGCTATATTTTATTTTGTATTTTGTTTTCTCTACAGAAAACATCCTGGAGTGCTGCTGTGAGGCTGTGTTAAAACTCCCACTGTTAGGAATGTAGTGAAAGCACCCATTTCCTCCAGTTACAGAGGGAGATATTTAAATATGTTCCTAAAATAGCTACTGCAGTATGTGGTTTGTTGTCAGATGTTGGCTGAAGAATATACCAGTGATGCATTCAAGTAGCCGGGGGAAGGGAAAAAAAAAAAAAAAAAGGCAAAACAAAGCAAGTATCTCATGAGTGAAAGGAAACCTAACTCATAAATTTGCAGCTAACCTTTCCAAAGGGTCAAGTCCCAAATTCTGTTCATTTCCCACCACAAACAGCTTCTCTTGCAGTTTGCCAGGGAGAATTAAACTTGTCTCTCATTGTTAACCATCAGACCTTGGAGCTGACTTTACTCTTTTTTCAGTAGTTGTTGTGAATTTGCAGTGAACTTTTCTTTTATAGGGATAGGATAACAGCAAGTATAATTAGCTCAATTACCAGCTAGCTAACTCATTTTTAGGTTTGAACCAAGATGGGTACCTTTTCTCTTAAGAAACCTCCTAAGAATTTCTCTTAAGGGTGTTATCAGAAACGTATGGCTAAATATTGCATTCTGGGCAGAAAATCAAAGTAGGCTTAACCTAAATTTGACTAGCTGTATGTCTATATTTCATTTGATACATTGACTTGGTCTCTATTAATGATAATCATAGCTTGGATACCTAATTCACATACGTGCTGTTCTTTGTAGGTAGATATTTACTTCTTAAATATGAATATATTTGAGGAATAAATCTCTTTATGGGTGAGTGATCTGCAGACCTTCCAGGAAGGACTTGATGGTCAATAACAGCTCACCATTTCTTATTCACAGCTCTGTACCACAGGTACTATTTGTTAGCCTGTCTCCCTGTTGTTGCTTGAATCAGCAAATTCATATGTACATACCTCATGTTGTCGTAATTACAATTCCTTAGATTCATCTAAAATGCTTTGACCCAAGCATCTGGGCTCTAAAGGTCTGTCATCTCCTTATCATATTTGTTTTCAGATTTTTCTCCAGCAAAACGCAATTACTGACAGAATGCCAGACTTTTGTGCCTCCCTCCTCATTTCATGTCCTAGGTACTCTTCCCAGGCTTTGTAAAAGAAACTGGGCCAGAAAGCAAAACCTGATTTTCTTTATCCCTTCATCTAGTTCCTAATTTTATTGTTTAATTGAAGAGGAATTGCATCTACTTTTCAGTTCTGAGGTGCACCTCACTTTAGTCAGCACAGACTCAATTCCTCTGTGTTATCTGAGGATGTGGATTAAGCAGTCTAGTCCTGCTCTGCAATTCACCTTTCCTGTTCCTCATCCACCACTCACATTTTCCTGAATGCTTCTGCTGCCTTGTAAAGGTTAACTCTAGGAGTTATACAGATTTTTTTTGAAGGTCCCTCGGCACTTCAGTTGTCCATTTTGACCACAGCTGTCTGGTTTACCCAGGACTTATCTCTCTGCCAACTTAGAGGTCTAACCTTAACCTAAGTCAAACTATAATTCACTTGCTTTTCCCCTGACATTCCTGTCTAAGTGTAGTGGACTCTGGACTATGACAAATGTGCTCAGGCAGTGCAGGAAACACTGAGCTACAAATTGTCTTGTCACAGAAATATAAAACCACCAGTTTTGCTCATTAGTGAACAGAAAGAGAGAATATTGAGCAGAGTAGGGACTGTCTATTGTTTTCATTTCATTATAATAATTGTGCTTTGTTTATTAAGTAATTTAGATGATGGAATACCTTTAAGAGGGAGAGATTAAAAATCTCTCTCCCTTAGAGAAGGAGTTGATGCGGACTTTTTGTGGTGAGTGGAGTAGAGAGGGACCAGAAAGAGGGATGGGAGTAATTCAAGGGAGAATCCTAATATGGGGGACCAGGATAATTTTAAGCATGTACTCTAGAAGGTCGAACTGCCAATACAATCTGAATTTTGAGAGGAGAACTGAATGTGTATCTCCAGAAATCAGTCCTGGAGGAGGCACCATAAATGATTCATCAAAGACCTACCACCATAAAGTGGGTTCCTCTGATATGAAAGAAGCTGCTGGAGTCCTCCCATTTAATCCTCATTACATAAGGGATGAATAATATAAACCAGGGTTGCCGGTACATTTTCCTAAATCAATGATATATGAAACAAAAGAGAAGGGTACGAAGTTAGAACCAAGATAAATTGTCCAGGTTTTCATAGAGGTTGTGAAAAGCAGGAGGGAATATCTGTGAGCAGAGCCCTAATTTTGCAGAAAATACCTATAACAACAAGATAAAATGAGGAAGTACGCCAATCAGTGGTGTAGCAACCAGAAAAACATGATTCAAGGAGACAGTATAGTAGTAGTCTGCCCTAAAGCATAACTGTGGACTCCAGGTTGCAGTCCCATTCACGTTTAAAAAAACACAGAAATGACACAGCAATCCATTGGGGGAATTAACTGATCCATTGAGTGGGTTACAGCGAACAATCACTTGGGTAATTTTGGAAAACATTCATGGCTAAAGCAAAGAAGAGGAAAAACACAACTTGGTGGGTTAGCTGGGATTTATACCTGGGCTCAGATCATCAGTTTGTGTCACACTGCTCAGCAAGTGATGGGATAGGTGCTTGCAGCAGCTCCAAAAGTAGCCTGAGGGATCCAGGAACATACTTCAGAGGAGTCAACCCTGTCAGAAGGTCCAGCTACAGGTTCAACCTGAAACATTGGGATCAGAGCCATAAAGTCTGAATTCTTGTCCTAGGTTACAATGTAAAATTGTGCCCAAGGTATGTATTCTATCCCCATGAGCAGTTGGAGCCAAGGTGGGGCAGTGTTCTCCTTATCTTCTGTTAACGAGCCCAACAATGCCTTCCCGGAAGAAGTTATCTCTGTTTAATGGGCCATCAAGGATCCATTGCATGACTGATAGGATGAAATCATCCCATTGTGAGATGCTCTGCCCAGGGGGAGGAGCCAAGCATTCCCACCTGGATATAATCCAGGGTCTGAGACCTCACAAGCAGCTTCTATCCACTGAACTCTCAGAGGAGACAAGAGCTACCAGACGTTTCTACAGGAATCACTGCTTTGACAAGAACATCTCATCTGGATTCCTGGAGGAAGACTGGACCCTTCTCATCATCACCAGACCCTTCTCTCTCAGGATCATCTCTGCTCCAGCGTAACCACATCTGCCACTCCAGGAGGATTTCCAGACTGCTTCAAACACCCTGACCAACAGGGTGTTAGGTTGTATCATTCCATTTATTTCACCTTTTTTTCCTCTCTTCTTCTATTAAATTGTGTCTCTGACTGGGAGTCTCACTGGTTTTGCTTTCAAACCAGCACAATTCTTCACCGGATTTCATAAATAAATCAACTTGCTCAGCATAAACTGATGCAGCTGGTTCAGGCAGGGTGAAACAATGCTGTCCCACACACTACAAAATCCCAGACTAGATGGGGAGCAGCAGTGCTGTTGAAAGCAGCTCAGGCCAACACTGCTGTCTTCCCCCTTCAGCCACAATGTTGAACTGTGGCTTATGAGGACAACACAAAGTCTATGGTGGGACATTAATTTTTAGCAGATGAGAATCTGTGTAAGTACCCAAACACAAAATTCAAATACTGCTGCATTTAATTTACTACATGTACACCAGTAGCCCACCTGTCAGAGTATATCTACCCATATATTTGGGCAGGTTTCTGATTTCATAGGAACCTGTTTAGAGGGTAGGGGACCATAAACTGTATGAGAGAACAATATTTTCCTCAAGTCATAAGGCAGCTCAAAAATCTATTGAATCATGAGAGTTTCTTGATCTAAATTTACTCAAAATTGTAGGTACCACACAGTTGTGAGAGCTTAGCTGTACACAGTTACCTCAGCTAAAGTACCTTTTCTCATTGGAAATGTAATATGCAGTAGTATCACGCAGGAAAAGCAGCTCTAACTTCCACCATTATGAGGCAGTTTGTCAAGGTTCCCCAGGGAATCCTTGTGCTTCCCATCATGTTTCGTAACAGGGAATGCCAGCTCTGTAACTCTCTGTTCACAACTGGCACATAAAGAATGTGTACTTTTAAATGCAGCTTGTATATGTGAACTGCAATTGTCTAAGTGATATAAATTGGTTGTCTCTGAGGTTTTATTAAAGAGAACTTGATGCTTGATGATAGTCTTCCATTTACATAATTAAGACAGATGTTGCCACTGCAAAAGGCTCTCAAGCATACTGTTATTTTTTTTTGTTTTATCATTATATTAGTTGATTGCTTATATGGTGGTTGGAAAGTTTGGAGCTGATATTTTTTAAAAAATCCTAATACCAGGTCATAACCAGGTCTGATGTTGTTGCTTTTTTTTAATTTTATTTTACTTATTTTAGAAAATGTCTTAGATCCTGCTGTGCTCTGTAAAGTTCATGAACATGAAGATAGCTTTAAATAAGCAATAAAATAAACAATTTGCAAGTTAAAAGTCAGAATTTTATAATGGTAATTTAGCGGACAAAAAACCCAAAAAGCAAACCCAAGCTAAAAATTCTATCTATCTATCCCAAATGGAGAATCTTTTTATCCTGAAAGCAGCAGTTCCTTTTCAGTCCAAGTCAAATTAGACTTAACATCATTTTCAGCACCAAGACTGCTGATCAGCTTTGTTAGGAAGGTCTCACTTCTCTGATGGCATGAAAATAATCTGACCCCCTGGTATCTAAAGGTTCAAACACTTGATGATCATTATTTTGTTTTTTAGTAGACATTTATTAAATCTAAATCCACATCAGATTCAGCAGTGAGAATTAAATAGGTTTTTTGTAAATAGCCTTGCTTTTCCTGAGGGAAATGGTCTTTTGGTAGCTAATGAGTTGCTGGTAAAGGATACACTTTTCTGTTCAAAGACTGTGTGGTTGCAAATAATGTAGGTTGGACCTTTTTACCAGAGATTAAAAACAAAACACTTTGGTTCATTGTGCAGCAGCAAGTGTTCATGTCTAGGGTCTTTGAGCCCAGGACTCATCATTAGATTCGCAGTTCAAATTTCAAGATAGCACCTGAAAGTCACTGTGAAATGCACGAACAAAACCCTCCAGCTTTGCTTCCCCTATTTTATTTTATTTTTTTTTTTTTTTATTTCTGTTCCCACACTGTTCCAGAATGAAGAACTGCAGAGATGGAACTACCAGTGGAGCTAATCCTGTGCAAAGGGCTGAAATATTTGGAGTGTGGGATCTTAAAGATCACATTCCAACTTTCTGCCATGCACATGGCTTCTGCCTCTGGCCACATGGCTAGTTCCACTATCTTGTCTTCTTCTTCTCCCACTTTTCCCGCCTTTTTTCCTCAAAATGGCACCATTCCCGCCATAACAGCTGCCATTTTGTCTCTGTCTCCTCCCCTTTCTCCTCCCCTTTCACCTCTCCCACCTCTGCATAGATGGGTGTGACTGTTTGGGACCTTCCTCCTTCTCTGAGACCTTTCTTCCAGTCACAGACCCCACCCCCTTTCCTCTAACTCCATCCCTTCCATTGGTGGCCCCAACCCTGGGAACCAACCTACTTCTGTTTCCCGGGGTATCAAGACCTGAAGTGGCCATGATGGCAACTGGAAGGACACCATCTTGGTGTCAAAAGCCTCTCACCATCAGGCAATTCCAGGTTACCAGATGCCTCATTTTACAGCCAAGAGTGCCCCTTTCTCCTCAGATTCAGAATCTGAGGATTACTGGACTGATATAAGGAGGTAGGCTGCCAGGGATGGCAACTGGGAGCTCGCAGAAAAAATAACACCCTATGTGGCCCCAGTCATTTATAGAAGTGGGGGCAAACCCCAGGTAGGAACCAGTGCCATATGCAGAACTAAAAGAACTCTGCAAAGCTGGAAAAGACTTTGGGAGAGGATCACCTTATTTCAAAAACCTGTTGTGAGTCAGCTTCTCTTCTCACACTCTAGTGCCCCATGACATTAAAAGCGTAATGAATGACAGGCCTTCTCCCCTCTGCTGAATTTCTGTTATGATAGAGGAATTGGAAGAAATAATTAAGGGGCCTTATTCAATCATACAGATGCTAATAGGGCATGCCTAACATTGGAATACTTAAGTGGAGAAAGTAATTTCGAGAAACCTCAGGACCAGGCCC
The DNA here is from genome assembly GCA_016584745.2 of Phylloscopus trochilus trochilus. Classification (NCBI taxonomy): domain Eukaryota; kingdom Metazoa; phylum Chordata; class Aves; order Passeriformes; family Phylloscopidae; genus Phylloscopus; species Phylloscopus trochilus. The sequence goes on along the minus strand of WQNJ02000015.1, from coordinate 64,580,898 downwards.
AGGACCTCCCCAAGGCTGTGCTAAACAAAGTCTCTAGCACAGCCCAAATAGCATTGCTGCAAATCCCTGATGGTACCACTCCCACTCTAAATTTTGCAGATGTTAAGCAAGCTTTAAATGAAACTTTTATTAAGTTTACAGATCATTTAAAGAAATCCATTGAAAAGCAGATTGATAGTGTTGGGGCTTAAAAGAAACTTCTATGTAAATTAGCAGTGGAAAATGCAAACTCAGAATGTAAAAGGATTCTAAGAGCTCTTCCCCTCAATCCCGAACTTACAACCGACCAAATGATTGAGGCTTGCACAAAATTAACATCAACAGAACAAGTTATTGCCATGGCTGTATCTAAGGGAGTGGCTGAAGCCATCACTTCAACGAAAGACGATGATTGATAAGTGTTTCAGTTTCAGGGAACCTGGACATTCATTAAAGACTGCCCACAACACAATTTTCCTGATGACTGTTGTCCTCCCAAGTGTCCTTTTACTGACTATAGTGACTGTAGATGATCTTTGCACCAACATCCAATTGTCTGAGGTCAGCAACAGGAAAATTTCTGGTGGAGCACAGGATGGCTCCACAAGACGACAAAAAGTGGAAAGTCATTCTGCCCTGCCCTCCACACCATTTCTGAAACCTCATTTCCCAAAGCCCAGTTCACCAGGGCATCATTGTCAATGACTCCCTTGCTAAAGAGAAGGATTTCTATGTCACTGAAGCCTTCGAACACTTTCAAGTGGGGACCCAATGGCAACTGGTGAGTGCTTTGTCTATGCATTTTGAGGATGAATGTTTTTATAAAATAGTTACTGGTAAATATAGTCCTAAAGATGGCCCTCGAGATGTACTGGTAATTGGTGCCTGCATTAATGGGCCAGAGGAAACCTTCGTACTGCCACAAGTACTAACTATTGGGCTACAAGATGAAATTATACTGTCTGTTGCACAGACCCATGGTACTTTTTGTAGGCAGGAACACCAGTCACACAGGACTTTTTATTACCTTTTTACGGGGACACTCTTTCGGACAATCCAATGGCATTCTGGGTTGAGATCGTGGACCAAGTTAAACCAATCATTAGTGTGGCTTCTGTTATATAGCGACTTACATCTTCAAGAGGTGGCGGACACTGGAGCTGGCATCACCATCATTGCTTGCTCTGAGTGCCTGCAGGACTGGGAACTGACTCCCATTGTTGGAGTAATCTCCGGGATTGGAGGAGCTGCAGTATCATAAGGAGCAAATATCCAAAAACCATGATAGGGACCTGAGGGACAAGCAGCCATCATCAGGCCATTTGTGATGAGGGTACCCATCACACTTTGGGGAAGAGACTTCTTGTCTCAATGGGTGATTGGCTAGTGATCCTATCACCATCTTGAAATTTCTAGTCAGGGCCACTGGAGAGCGTGTAAGCCCACAGCTCACCTGGAAAACAGAAAACCTGGAAAACCAGTGTCTGTTAACCAGTGGCGCCCTTCCACGGAAATGTTGAGTGCTCTTGAGCTCCTCCTTGAGGAACAACTCGCCAACAGCCACATAGTTCCTACCAACAGCCCTTGTAACTCCCCAGTCTTTGCCTTGAAAAGACAAATGGCGCCTCTTAGATGACCTACAAAAAATCAGTGAAGTCATAGAGGACATGGGTCCCTTACAGCCCTGCCTGCCCTCTCCCTCAATGCTTCCCCGTGATTGGAGACTTGCAATCATTGATATAAAAGACTGTTTTTTTAACTTCCCTCTCCATTCTCGAGATGTGACCAGGTTTGTTTTCTCAGTCCCATTCCTAAATCGATAAGCCCCTCTCAGGCAGTATCACTGGCAGGTTCTTCCCCAAAGTATGAAGAGCTCATCCTCTATCTTCCAGTGGTATGTGGCCCACTTCCTATCACCTGTTGGAAAACTCTTCCCAGACGCCATCATCTTACACTACACAGACGATATTTTAATCTGTACCAAAAAGCAACTTTATTTAGACTCAGTTGTCACCAGGACAATTACAACAGTTGAGGAAGCTGGGTTCGAGATCCAGAAGATCAACACACCAGCCCTTGGACCTACTTGGGGCTCTGCATCAGTTAGAGGAACATTGTTACCCCAGCAGCTGGTCATTGAGGACAATCTGAAGATCCTCCACAACTTCCACCAACTCTGTGGACCCATCAATTGGGTACAGCTGCTGCTGGGGATCATATCAAAGGACCTCGTCCCTCTTTTCAACCCACTATGAGGTAATGAGGACCTTGACTCACTGAGGACCATCACTCCCGTGGCCCAATAGTCCATCAATAAAGTCCAAGAAGCCTTGTCCGCATGGCAACCCCACTGGACTCACCCAGATCTTCCCTTCCAACTCATAATTCTGGGTAAGTCACCCAGACTTCATGCACTAATCTTTCAAGGGGACACTGAATCAAAAGATTCCCTCATCATTATTGAGTAGGTCTTTCTCCACCATCAGCCCATCAAAACTATTACACAACACCCCAAGAACTGATGGCTCAGCTCATTATGCCAGCCAGGTCACGCCTCTGCACTCTTGTGGGATGTGACTTTGCATGCATCTATGTGCCATTGACCACAGAGGATCTGGACCATTTTCTCCAGACCAGTGAGCACCTCCAGTTTACCCTAGATAGATACCCAGGCCAAATTTCCATCCACCCTCCAAGACACAAACTCTTTAATTCAATTTTCAATTTGTTTCCAAAATCATTGCAAAGTTGAGGACCTCTCAATGCTCTGACAACTTTTACTGACAGCTCCAGCAGATCTTACAAGTCTGTCATGACTTGGAAAGATCCAAAGACTCAGAAGTAGGAGCCTGATGTCAAGATAGCTGAGAGTTCCCCTCAAGCTACAGAATTCACAGCCGTCATCAGAGCTTTTGAGAGGTCTGAAGAACTTATTAATCTGGTCACCAATTCGGCTTACGTAGCTGGAGTAGGTATGAGGGCTGAAGACTCTTTGCTGAAAGAGATTGCAACCCCAAATTTGTTTAAATTGCTTTTGAGGCTCATTCATCTTCTTTCCCACTGAAAGCAACAATTTCACATCATGCATGTAAGAGCACTCACCAACCTTCCAGGCCTTATCACAGAGGGAAACCAGAAGGCAGGCAGATCCCTGGCCATGCCTGTGCACCATGCCAACAGGATGGACATTTTCTCATGGGCAAAGCTGAGCCCTGCTTTCTTCCATCAAAATGTTCCTACTCTAATGAGAATCTTTAAATTTCCATAAGACCAAAAATGAGCTATCATGACTACCTGCCCCAGCTGTCAATGGTATCAGATCTCCCCTTTAGGCCCTGGGCTTAACTCCTGATGTCTGAACAGTTGTCAGTTTTGGCAATCTAACATTACCCACTTTCCTGAGTTTGGGACAATGAAATATGTCCATGTGTCAATTGATACATTCTCAGGAGTGATATTTGCCTCCGCCCATGTGGGAGAAAGTGCCAAAGGAGTTAGCAAGCACTTTTTCCTTGCATTTGCTACCTTGGGATTCCCTGAACAAATTAAGACTGACTGGCTCAGCATATGCCTCAAAAAGATTTAAAGAATTTCTCAATCAGTGGAGGGTCAAACACAACACCAGGATTCCCCACTCTCCCACAGGGCGGTCAATTGCTGAAAGAACACACCAAACAATCAAGTAAGTCCCTAATCAGCAATGAGAAGGGACAGAGATAAGCTCTTCCATTGAGAGGCTCTGTAAGGCTCTTTACACTGTAATTTTTTAAACAGTTCATTTTCAGATCCTATCCCTCCCTGTACTCAGACATTTTTCTAATTTGACACAAGACAAACTTAATGAGAAGCCACCACTGATGATTAAGGACCAAGAAATTCACCAAATAACAGGCCCCTGTCATCTAATAACATGGGCAGAGGCTATGCATATATCTCAACACCATTGGGCCCAGATGTCTTCCAAGCAAAAATGCCAAAAATTATCTCAGCCAAGCAAATACCACTTCACCACCACTTTTTCACAACAAAATCCTCTGGAGTCAAACACAGACAACCCCAAGGACCAGACAACACAGCCTGGAGATGGAGATGCTGCAGGCCCACCAGATGATTTCCAGCCAGCCGTCCCATCACGAGGAGCATGACAACCAACAGTGTCAAACATGGAGATACCTGACAGGCTTCTAGCCTTAATCTGGGTAAGTTCTCCTTCTCGCTCCTCTCTGACTTGTTGCCGCTTCTGTCCATCCCTGTACCCCAGTTTTCTTTCCCCTAAACCTAACTTTCTCTAACCCTCTTACCTAACCCCTCCCACTGTTCTTTTAGTATAAAAAGGGGGGAAGAGAGGGTTAGTGGGAAGAGGTGAGAAAAGGTTGGGAAAAAGAAAGTTCAATCTTAGTTCCATAATGTACTTACATTCTTCTCACATTAACAGAAGTACCCTCCCCAACCACACATCAGTAAGTACAGCTGTGACAGCCAAGAGAGTGCCTGAGGTGATGTTGCTGGCAGTGGCCCTGCTCTTTGCTGCATCCCATGGCAGAATTGGATAGATCTGCTAAAGAGAAAGTGCCAGGCAGTGAACAATCCCAAAAGCACCCAGCCATCAAAAAAGGATGAAGAAGATACAAACAAAGGAAAGGATGCTGAGCAAGATGAAGGCACAGATGGACCTGTGGGACATATGGGAAGGCTTGATTTCTTTTTCTATGGATTCTTTTAATAATTTTTGTTGATTTATGTATTTTCAGTTGTTTAAAATGTCTGTTAAAGTCTCTGGGGGGAGCCTTCATAATTAATAAAGAAGAGGGAGCTGTGGAGGCCAGTGCACCACCTAAACCAGAACACCTGAGGCTCCCTTGGAGGAATGTACCTTATTCAGGGCAAGTCCCTTCATGTTAGGAGAAGCAGCTGCCTCCTCCCAGAGTTCTGTGGTTGTTATTCAAATGTACCCCACTTCTGCTTTGCCAGCTGGCCCATTGGCCTCCCCACCCCTTTCTTCCTTATAAGTCTTTCCCTTTAAATGTTCTCTCTTCCCTGAGGCCCCATTGGCCCTGATTTGGTGCAATCCTCTGCCCACTTTCCACCAACACAAACCCATTTTTTTCTCCTTGTCCCTTACTCATCTTTTGCACCACTTTGTCCCTCACCCCTTGTACCCTGTTCACAACTCCACCCCTGCTACCCCATATATAAATCCTGGTCCCTTACTCATGCCCCTGCCTTTGTCCCTGGACCCCTTCAGGTGAAGATAGAATAAAACCTTTCCCTGAAACTATATGAAGACCCTTCCCTTTCTTACTACTGAGGGATTTATTACAGCTATCTGGTGTGAATGTTGAGTGACTCTGTTAGTGTGCCTGTGACTCCTGGCAGCTCTCCACTTGGGGACACTTCCAGAAGGTTGCAACACCTTTCTACCTCCACCCATCACAACATCTTCCACTATTCCAGGTTGCTCCAAGCCCCATCCAGCCTTGTCTTGGACACTTCCAGGGATGGAACAGCCACCTTCACAGGGAAGAATTTCTTCCTAGTATCTCATCTACTCTCAGTTTGAAGACATTCTCTCTTGTCTTGTCACTCCAGGGAAGTTCTCTCCATCTTTCCTATTATCCTTGCATAATAGAAAAGACTGTTTGGCTCACAATTATGTTTACAAAAACATTGAAGCCTCACCTTATTTATTTTTACCAGTCATTTGGTTTTTTTTTTATTTTGCTTTTAGGTGCATTATTTCTTGCTTCCATACTACATCATATGGAATAGTTCGATCTTGTATCCCCATTATTTAGAAAACAAGCAATTTCACACTTAAAGCATTTAGTAAATGAGTTTTACAGGAGATGAAAAAGTAGACTGGGTGAAATCTAATAAATCCTTGGATTATGTGAACATTTCTCTGAATTCTTTATCATCATTAACTATTAGAGGCATGCTCACAGCACCCTTTTGATCTATCCCTAAAATCTAAATTACCTTCCCTCTGGCTTTCTCCATTTACAAAGCCTGCAAATCAAAGCAATTCTCATATTTTTCAATGTCTGAATTAACTTAGATTTGGCCTTGTAAGTCCTCATAGGGGTTATTTTTTGGTAAAATGCCTGGTGTATCTTAGATCATCATCAAACTTTAAAATCATATAAAAAATCAATGGATACATTGGAAATTATAATCTTGGCTAATAAACTACCATGAAAATGTACAGGATTAAATTCTGGACACCTGTTTTATGTGCTTGTTTTGTCTAGTAGCTACAGACTTCACAAATAAATGATAGGTAGTAAAAGTCTAATTTAAGTTCTGTGAATTCTTTCTCTTTAGTGAATATATATATAAAAGCTATGGAGACCAGCCTCCCAACAAATATATCAAGGTAAAAATTTCAGAGTTAAACAGATCTATTGGGTTTGTTTTTTTCCTCCATCCAACATGAATTCCAGTTACAAATCACTTTTACAGAAACTCTTTAACACTTTGGGAATATACAGGTAAGTAGATATCACACTCTTATTTATCCATCTCCAGGACAGGTGCCACCATGATGGTGTCCCTGATGAGGAACTAGGAGCTGGTCCCTGGAGTAGACCTGGAAGATAATCTAGTTCTTCCCTAGATGACTCTATGTTGACTGGAAAAAAAAAAAAGGAAAAAAAAAAAGAAAAAAAAAAGGAAAAAAAGAAAACAAGAAAAATAAGGAAAAATAAATCAGGAAAAGAAGGACAAAAATAAAAAGGAAACCTTATTTCTTGTCTCCTTACTCAAAGGGGTCATATAAATATGTTTGGAATTTTCTTTGATTATGCAACCTCTAACCTTTTACCTAGGCAATTAAAAAAAAAAAAAAAGAACCAAGATATAATAAAATATTGATGCAACTCAAACCTCTTCTCCAGCTGCTCAGAAATCTCTCAGGAAGGGTTTCTCAGGTTTCTTTTTTCTTCTTCTTATAGTGTTTGTTTATGTTTTTTGTTTGTTGTTTTGTTGGGTTTGGGTTTTTTTGTTGTTGTTGTTGTTCTTGTTCTTGTCTTATTTTCTCATCTGTAAATAAACATGAAATTGCTTCAAAGAAACTACAGTAAAAATTTACAAGGTGGACTTATGGAACTTTATCTGGTTTCCAGAGACAAATTGTAAGCAATATATCAATGAGCATGGAAAACCAAAAATTTAAGTTGTGCCAAGCCTGTTTAACAAACAATATGCATTTAGTATTATGGAAGAAATTGAGCAAGCAACAAGGGACACAGAGAGAAATCAATATTGTTCACCACTGAATAACCACAAATCATTTAATAAAAAAATTGTATTCCATTTTATTAAATAGTGGCAGTTGAAACCATTATCTGCTCAAGACTTTTGTTAACTGGAAAATGCCTGGCTTCTGGAAGAAAATAAGCAGTGTATTGTAGATAAGGCAGTACAAATTCTCAGTTCTTGAGTCTTAAATGTAACAAGGACTGGAGAAGGGAACCATGAGTGCAAACTGAACATGTGGGTAAAGACTTGCTAAAAGCTCTATGAAAACAATGAATGAATCTGGAAGAATCCTGCAGCCTGCACCCCTAAGAAGTGGGGTACTTTTTGACACCCATCTGAATAAGATATATTTTCCTAATTCAGATACTCAGCCTTTAGGCAGAAAGTTCTCCAAGTGGAGGTCTCTGGAAGATATTTTCTGCTTCCCTTTCACTGATCAGGGAAACACAACACTGATTTACAGACTACTTTACTAAGTGTCCAAAAATTAAATACAGCTTAGATATGCAATTAAATCAACTGAGTACACATATAAATAAATATATGTATAAATATGTGAATGTATAAAAGTAACTAGAGATGGTGAATGCGAAAATTAAAATCTCTTTGTTTCAGGCAGGAGATGTAACTTTCTCCACGCTGAAAATTCTCTAGTGACAGTAGTTAAACATCTTTGCACAAAAATGTGTCTGCGTGTTCTTGAAGCAGCTCTCCTTGAAGACAGCTGTCCAGGAGGGCTGGTCCTGGTGCCTTAGTGACACAGTGCCTGCTTTTACCACTGAATCCAGGCAGATGAATGTTTTCTCTGCAGAGGCACCAAGCAGGACGTCTCTGAAACATTTTTGTGGACAAAAGTCAGTCATGAGCTTGGGAAAAATATGTTGTCTTTTAGATGGCTGTATACACAATTTAGACTGGTACTTGTTCATATCTGAATGGCTCAGAGAGTAAATAAAATTAATTGATCAAAGTTAGGGCTGGCTGGGTAGATCTACCAAGTGATCCACCTACAAATACGCCTGCCCCTGTTGAGATACCTAATGACAGTAGCTAGACTAAGATTTCAGACCCCTGCAGGTCTAATCATGGCCCAGTTATCAACAAGCTAGTTTTGTAAAACGTCATCTGCAAACAAGTAACTTGATAGAAACATTGACACAAAATTGGATATCCAACAAGATACCTGGTGGTTCTAGGGAGTAAGTTCTGTGAGAAGCAGCTGAGTGAGCTGGGAAAGGGGCTTATCTGGTAGAAAGGGAGCCTCAGGGTGGACCTTCTCACTTTGCACAACTCCCTAACTGGAGGGGACAGCCAGGGGGGATCAGGCTCTGCTTCCAGGGAACAGTATGGGAGGAAATGGCCTCCAGCTGTGCCAGGAGAGACTCAGGCTGGACATCAGAAAGAATTTCGTCATGGAAAGGGTGCCTAAGCATTGGAAAGGACTTTGCAGGGAGGTGCTGAAGGCATCACTCTTGGAGGTGTCCAAGGAACTACTGGACGTGACACAGTGCTCTGCTCTGGTTGATGAGGTGGGGATCAATCAAGCTTGGACTCAATTATCTAAGAGGTCTTTCTGAACTTAAATGACTCTGTGGTTCTGTGACTGTGGGGCAGAGGAAAGATTCCATGAAGAACAGTAGATATTTGGAAAAGAAAAAAGCATATTGAAAAATAAATTACTGTATTTGGGGCAGGACACCTTTGCAAGAGAATGCATTCACAAAATTACACAAAATCTTCCTCGATTATTATAAACCTAAAAACCATTTTGTTTGTTTGTTTGTTTGTGTTTGCTTTTATTTTTGTTTTGGGGGAGTTGGTGTGGGATTTTTTTTTTTTTGGGTTTCTTTGCCTTTTTGTTTCTTTGCCTTTCCTTTTTCTAGGAACAAGGAATCCAAGCAGCAGTGATCCTGGACCAGTCAGTGACTACTTCATATTAAAATCATGACCTAAATTACTGTGATGTTATGACACCCTTCAAGTATCTCAAAGCCCAATAATTTTGGAAAGCCTGAAGTAATTTCATTGCCTTGAATTTTCTTCCTTTAATTTACTAGAGTACTCTGAAATCCAGTTATGACAGTGATCGCAGTGAGTCAACATTACCTACCCTCTGTGAGGGATACGTTGCATGAGTCTGTTAAATAAAATAATTCAGCCAGTACATTGTTGAGGACTAGAAATCCCAGGGTGGAAAATACAAATTTAGCTTAGGGAAAGTAAATCCCAAAACCCTAGAGAGTCTACAGTGAACTGATATGAATCAATATAAATTGAAGTTTTTGCTAGATAATCCTAGCCAGTCTCCCTGCCTTTGAGAACTTTCAGTCTGACATAAAAAGATACAGATCTATGGGAAAGTAAAGCAACACTACACAGCTCAAGCTCCCAGATAGATTTCATTGTTGCCAAGAGAATATAATGTGTGGTGGGTGGAAAAATAATAATAATTCTCCTTTAACGCCAGTGGCATAGAAGTCTGCCCAGATAAAATTAACTTTGCAATTAGCGCTATGATTCAGCACTTTAATAAATTTCCATTTACACAAACCACTGGAAGAAAAGAGATGGCTAATTATAATTGATGAGGTGGAGCACCTTAGCAGCCTGCTTTCTTAAGAAGGAAAATGCTTGGGACCTGGCTGTAAGAGAGCTGTGGTTTTTCCAGTAATTGCTGTAATCAGCTCTGGAAAAGTAGGTGATCTGTGAGCCAGCCAACTCCTACTCTAACAGCAGGAGATTGCATCTGACCTTAATATTCATGCCATGTGATGATGATTGCACACATTCTTGCCTCAAAGAAGTAAGAGCACAATCAAAGACTTTAAAATTACACCATGTGGAGCATCTCTGCCATGCTCTCCCTGCACAGCAGGGTGTGCAGGCAGCAGCCGTGCTCATCCCTGACTTGCTACTGAGCCTGGGATTTGCTGAAATTCCTGGTTTGAAGATGCCAACGTCAATTCGGTTCCAGAAGTGGGTCAGAGGGCTTTGAAAAAAGCAAAATTATGTGAATGGGTTGCTTAAGGATATGCTGGTGTCTGGGCAGAAGCAGAGCCTGTATTCTCTGCAGCCCCCACCAACTGCTGGTCTGGCACTTAGCAGATAACATCTGCATCTGAAAACTAAACCTGTTCCCAATCTTTCCCAAAAGAGTGGATTAGTGGAATGGAGCTTAAACAAACATGATAGATTTTCTTGTCCACTAACATGCTTGAGAAGTTTATCTACTACCACGTCCTATTGAGACATTCAGCATGTTTTATTCTGCTAATAAAGTAATGAGTAAAGCATAGAAATGACAATTAATAATAATAATAATAATAATAATGACTTTTAGATGTACTGATACAATATGAAGTTCAGAATAACCTCCCATAACTTATTGCAGCAGCTAATTAGTCCAACTTTATGCGGTAGTTTAGGTGTTGAACAAATGGAAGGAGTCCAGAAAAATGTTATTTCTTTTTTGTTCTGCATTCCTAAAATCCTTAAAGGCAGTGAAAGTGTATTTGCACATTCAAGATTCTGGAGATCCCATTCTACTGCTGTTCCTGGTTTGTTCAGTCCATGATATGCCCTAAACCAGCTAGAACAAAGGCCAGAACTAATACCTTCCTTACCTTTAGTCTTTCTCTTTGAGAGGGCAGGCTTCCACTACCATTGACAAAGACACTGAGGTACATTCATCACCTTCTAAAGAAGACCCATATACTCAAATTTGTAGCATTCTCATGTTCATTGGGTTCACAAAGATTTCTTCCAGGCTGGGATGCTTTTAAAATTTTAACTTTCAGTTTTATCCAGGCACTTGAGTGGATGGGAAAACTGGGAAACCAACCACAGTAGAAGGTACCTCTTTTTCCTCTCTGGCTAGACTTATCTTCATTAAATAAGCATCAGATAGTGCATATACATTCAAAATAAAATCAATTTTCAGGAGAAAAAACCATGTTTGGGCAAAAATGACAGAATAAAATGTTGAAACTTTCTTGTTTGCTGTTGGAGTTTTTGAATAATTCCCAAAAGATTTGCTTTGCTTCTATTCTACTGGGGTTTTTTTAGCCTTCTCTTTTTTGCTTTCTTTTTATTTTTTTTCTTGATCTCTTTTTTTTTTCCCCTTTTACTTGCTTTCTTTGTTCTGCTTTCTCATTGAGTCATACAAGACTTGACAAAATGTTAGAAAATGAACCTAAGGGAGCAATCCCACACTGGGAATTGTGCCAGATGTCCTGTCTAGTGTTCTCCATGTGTTCCATCTCTTGCAGTGTACTTCTCACTGACTGGTTCCATGGACTGTCAATATGAACTAGAGGAGTGGTGGGGATGTGGGTGTATTTGTAAAAACGTTCCTGTGATTCATCATTGTTTTTTTTGTTTCCTGCAGTGCTCTTTCTGTTTCATTCTTTGATTAAAAGATGTTAATGGAAGGCATTTCAATTTAGGGACAGCAATGAGAGGGGAAAGGTGGCATCTGAGGCACACTCCCCAGCCCCTCTACACAACATCAGGGCTGAAGCAGAGCTGTCATCCATCATCATAAAGGACCAAGTTATGAAGAAGTCTCTTGCCAGCCCTGAACCAGCATTGTGGCTTTACCAACTTTTCTTTGCAGTCAGAGAGGTTGTTGAGAAAATTTCCTTCGGGCTGCCATTATTTCATTCAAGTTGGAAATAGGTAAACTAATAATTTTCTTTAAGGAGATATCCCAAAGAGTTGTGATCTCTAGACCCTGTGTTCACTGGGCTAATTTAAAGCATTCTGTGCTGAAAGAGTTCCAAATTAAGCCCTCTCTGCTGATGTCTCAATTTCATCTGGATTTGATATAGTGTACCATTAAAATGAGAAAAAAATGGTCTAAATTTCACTGTCTATTAAAACCCCAGATTATTATTAGGTGAACCTTTAAGAAAAGAAAAGATGTCAAAGATTCCTGAGAATCCTCTAAATACGGAGACTCCAATAAAGCCTCATAGGTTGGGAACACTCTTTCTGTGTGTTCATGTCTTTAGCATTCTTCATACTCTGCAATCTCTCTTAACCAAGAAAAGCATCTCCTGAAGTGGCTTTGAGAATTATATTTTCCCACACCCTCTATTTTCATCTCCCTCCTTCCCATTACCTAAGAACCACTGCCTAGGAAGATGCTTTGAATAGAGACAGAGAAGGTTATGAGCTAGTTATCAAATTAACATTAGAAATCGTTTGGATATCACATTGAAATCCAAAGGAGGAAGATATTTCTGGCTACTGCTTGTGATCAGTTTGTAATTTTAATTTCTCAGCATGAGGAACCAAGTGATCACATTGCTGAGCAGCAGCCTCCCATCTAAACTATCTGCACGACCACTGCTGAGGTTCAGTTGTACTGGCAAAGACACCCTGCTCTCTGCTTCATGGTGATTTTTGTGCACCACAGCCATGGTCTGATAAAATACACCCATATCAACCTGCACGGAGGGCAAGTGCTCCTTTGTGCACTGTGTCATGGTGCTTCAGCAGCAGCAAGGAAAAAAACAAACACTCCTTCCATGCCCCCAGGATACAGCGAGTTTTCAGTGCTGCTGTCTTTTAATTCCGGTCTATTACATGCTCCCTAAATCTCAAACTGAAGTTTGCCCAGTAGAAATGTTCAGAACGTATTTATCATGATCTCAGCTTGATGTATTCCTGATTTATGTGTTTGTGTTCAGGCTTCTCTCAAATCTGTCTCTGTGAGGCTCCATCTATCATAGGACAGATCTGCTCTGGGTTCCCCAGTAAGTTAACACTGTTTTCCATCTGAGACTAAAATCAATCCTTGTCTTTAATTTTTCTTTTCTTTTTTTCTTTTTTTTTTTCTTTTTTTTTTTCTTTTTTTTAATTTAAGAGGGGGACAATAGCTATTTTATGTAAGTATCTATCTCAATTATTTGGCTTACAATAACCTTCTTATTGTGAAGGTTATGATTGTGCTAGTCAGCACTTAGAGAATTCTTCTCAATTTCCATTCAACAATGACTATCCTCTCAATTTTATGTATTTTTTTAATAATTATTTTTATTCCATGTAGATTGGTGTCTTGGCTTTTCTTTGCCCTGTAGAACTTTCTGGGAGTTTGCTCCCAGGAGTAACTTGTCATGCTCGTTCATTCCTACAGTTTCTTTTAAGGAAAGAATGTGTGCAGCAGCATGCTCAGCTTTTCCAGGGTTTTCCTGAATTGAATTAAATACACAGGGTACTTCTTTCCACTCCTAGTTTGAAAGGGCAAAAGTTTGAGATATCAGAGTCAGATATCTATTACCAGATATCAGATACCTATTATTTTTATGTACACATCATATAACACCACTGTGAACTAACAGTGTTCCAAGACGCTACAAATCTTTCAGTCCAGTGCTAGTCATCCCTGGTCACTCAGAATACATCATGTTTTACACAACTACAATACACAGTCTCGGGTGAGGTGTTTTATTCTTGTGTATATAATAATATACTGTTTGCTTAGGTATCTCTTCATCGTGTTCCACTGTGCAGCATGGACTTTGTCCAGGGTATCCATCAATCTTCACAGTGCTGTGAGTAGGCAGACTCTTGCCTGAACTAAAGCTGAAAGTCTGCACTATAGGAGCTTATGCTGAAGAACCACAAGTTTATAGTAATTAATTTAATATCCCGATTACAATGTGTGGCAATTACATGCTCACTTCCTTACCCTAATCCTTCCTAGACTTGTAGGATGAGGTTGGATCCAGAGGGGAAAAGTAGAAGAACAAAAATAAAAAAAAAAATAAAAAAAAGAAAAACAAAACAAAACAAAACAAAACTTAATCCTTGAAAACCCTAAACAGCCCGGTAATTACATTTTGGAAGCAAAATTTGCCATGAGGAAATGAGATCATAAAAGCTTGCAATGGGAAGTCAGAAAGCAATGTACACAACTGCCAAGCCCTGCCATACTCTCTGTCCATCTGTTGATGGTTGTCCCTTAGGCAGGTCCATGATGCTCACTCAGAAAGCTGACAAGGAAGTGGGGGAAGTGAGATAAACTTTATCCTGCAGTCAGATGAGTGGTCCGGAGTTTGCAGTATTTGACATCTCTTTGTCACACAAAATGTGGGTTGAAACCTGCAGCCAACCAGACACCTTTTGTTGACTCTCTAGTGACTCTCTGTGTTAGCAGGACATCCCACCCCCCTTAACTTGCCCCCCAGTGCAGAAAACCACAAGGACACACCTCGGAGAATGTGTCCTCATGCCAGCTCAGTGATTGACCTGTCTGCTGCAGCTGGTGGCTGATGCCAGCCATGAACGTCAGTGGAAGGTGCACATCTGTCTGCAAGAAAGGAGTCTGGCACCACCAGCTTGTTTCACAGAGCCCTCAGAGTGGTGGCCAGATGGCAGGCATGGCTCCTGTCCATCCCAGTTTAGATACAGATGATGGCTGGGTTCAAAAATACCTCAACAGAGACTGTGCTGCGAGTGAAGTTTTCATTCAGGTTCAGAGGTGGTGACGCCATCTTATGGCAGGGAAGAAATCCATATTTGCAAAGAAATCACTTTCTTTGCAAGTATAAAAGAATAAATTTATGCATGAACTTATATATATGTACATACACACAAAGTAATATGTCTATGTAAATATAAACATATAAATATATACATATGTATGCTTGTATGGCATTTCAGGGAATAACTAGGGCAAAAATTTTAATTTAATTCATATCTATTTCTTCTGCTTCACCTTCTTCAGAATTGACAATGTTGCAGAACAGTTGGTAAAAATTATATAAAAGAAAATGAAATATTTTTTTGCAGATAACATAAACTGCTCCAATTTCTTGATTGTGATTAATGAGGCATAAATATCAGAAAAGCTTTGCTTCAGAGGAATGTCCAAACATTCAAGTGATTATCCAAAGCTTGCTCAACAATCTGATCTGGAAGAAAGATTTTTGTTTTTCTTCTTTTTGGGTTTTAAAATAATTTTGCAATATATGTATATTAATACTCCCCAGCTATTATGGGAATGGATTTGGACTCACATTTAGCCCCCAGTTATAAATCCATTTGCAAAGGATTTCCATAAAGAATATAGAGAGTGTTTATAGAATATTTATAAATCTCTGAATGGAAAATATTCCCAAAATTAATTCTTCATATATATTACAAATTTCTCAGGAACTCCTTCATATGTAGAAAAAAAATAACATTCACATTTTTAAGAACTTACTTTACAAGCAGTATTTTGCACATTAACATATAATACCGGTGGAACAAATTTACATTAAGTTATTTTATTGTTTGCAATTAATTCATCTAATAAGAGAAAGCCTCTGCATCAAAGAGAACACAACCAAAACAGAGAAGTCAGAAGAAATAAATACAGAAAAAAATATTATTATCCTTGTTACAATTCTGAATGTCCACACTATGAGGTGTGTTGGTTTAGGGCAAATTAGGAGAAGAACCTCTGAGAGGAAGTCCCCTAAGACAAACCTACACCACCCCTCCCCTCCCCCAGCCCTGGGTTTGGGAAGGAAATTCTTTGGAGGAGACAAGAGGAAAAAACCGATTTATTGACAAGAACTCTTCCCAACACAAGAGAAAAGGAAAAGGCTCAAGTTACTGTGGGGGGAGGGCACAGAGCTTCTTCCACGGGCTTGGAGATCCTCAGCCTTCTCAGGTCAGGTCCAGAGCTGGTCCAAATCTTTGCGGGGGGGAGGGGGGGCGGGGTGGGGGGAAGAAAGGAAGGGAAAAAAACCCCCAGAAACAGTGAAAAAAAAGCAGGCAGCAGAAAGCAAAAGTGGCTAAGGTAGCAGCAAGCAGGAGCAGCAGCAGCAGCAGCAGCAGCCGGCCAGCAAAAGCCAAAGCCAAAAGCAGCCAGAGCAGCAGAAGCCACAGCCAGCCAAGCACTGGCTGTTAGACATAACAACACAGTCCACGATATGGGATATAAGGCACCGTCAACCCAGGACATTCAACCCCTTATCCCATAGAGTGGACACACAATAAGAACTTCCATCTCACTTACTCAGACCTTCAACACTTACAATTTCCAGCCGTCTTACTTGCTTGGACCTTTGACACTTCACATATGCATCCTACCCCACATTCAGATCCCCCTGAGGTACACATCGTGTTGTTCCATCTTTCTGCATTATCCACCATGTACAACCCGGTCCTTGAGCAGAGACAATTCCACGGATGGGTTTGCCTGTACTTGAGGTAGGGTTGATCCATACTGTCTTTCCCAACAGACCTTTAACATGGGCCACTGGGGCTTTATCTCCATCTACTACATTAAGGAGCTGAGACTGAGCAGGACCCGCTTGGTTGGTAGAACCTCGGGTGTTAACTAACCAGGTGGCCTTTGCTAAATGCTGCTCCCAATTTTTTAAGAACCCCCCACCCAATGCTTTCAGGGTGGTTTTTAACAACCCATTGTACCTCTCCACTTTACCTGCAGCTGGTGCATGGTAGGGGATATGGTACACCCACTCAATACCATGTTCCCTAGCCCAGTTTTTAATAAGATTATTTTTAAAATGAGTCCCATTGTCTGACTCAATTCTCTCGGGCGTACCGTGTCTCCAAAGGACCTGCTTTTCAAGGCCCAGGATGGTGTTATGGGCTGTAGCATGGGACACAGAGTAGGTTTCCAACCAACCCATGGTGGCTTCTACCATGGCCAGCACGTAGCGCTTGCCTTGGCAAGTTTGAGGCAGGGTGATGTAGTCAATCTGCCAGGCTTCCCCATACTTGTACTTAGACCACCGTCCACCGTACCAGAGGGACTTCACCCGCTTGGCTTGCTTGATGGCAGCACATGTCTCACAGTCATGGATAACCTGTGAAATACTGTTCATGGTTAGATCCACCCCTTGGTCCCGTGCCCACTTATAGGTGGCATCTCTACCTTGGTGACCTGAGGCATCATGGGCCCATCGTGCTAGAAACAACTCTCCCTTGTGCTCCCAGTCAAGATCTATCTTCAACTCCCCTATCTTTGCAGCTTGATCTACCTGCTGATTGTTTTGCTGCTCCTCATTAGCTCTGCTTCTGGGGACGTGGGCATCTACATGGCAAATCTTCACAGGTAGGTTCTCTAACCAGGCAGCAATATCTTTCCATTCTTCAGCAGCACAAATTGGTTTGCCTCTACGCTGCCAGTTCGCCTCTTTCGATTTCTTCAGCCATCCCCACAGAGCATTGGCTACTATCCAAGAATCAGTATAAAGATAGAGCCTTGGCCACTTTTCCCTCTCTGCAATATCTGGGGCCAGTTGAATGGCTTTGAGTTCAGCATATTGACTGGATCCACCCTATCCTTCAGTGGCCTCTGCAACCTGTCGTGTGGGGCTCCACACAGCTGCTTTCCACCTCCGACTCATCCCTATGACACGGCAGGAACCGTCGGTGAATAAAGCGTAACGTGCTTCCTCTGCTGGCAGCTGGTTGTATGGTGGAGCTTCCTCAAACCGTGTCACTGGCTCTTGTTCTTCATCTGCCACACTGAAACTTTCACCTTCGGGCCAGTTTGTAATTACCTCTAAAATTCCAGGGCGATTCAGTCTCCCAACTCGGGCGCGTTGTGTAATGACGCAAATCCACTTGCTCCAGGTAGCATTGGTGGCATGGTGGGTGGAGGGAACCTTTCCTTTAAATATCCACCCCAGCACTGGTAGTCGGGGGTGCCAGGAGGAGTTGTGCTTCCGTGCCAATCACCTCCGAGGTGGCTTGAACTCCTTCGTAGGCGGCCAAGATCTCCTTTTCTGTGGGAGTGTAATTGGCTTCAGACCCTCTGTAGCTTCGGCTCCAGAATCCCAGTGGCCAGCCTCGAGTCTCACCTGGCACCTTCTGCCACAGGCTCCAGGACGGACCATGGCTCCCAGCCCTAGAGTAGAGGACATTCTTTACATCTGGTTCTGTCCTCACTGGGCCAAGGGCTACTGCATGAGTGATCTCCTGCTTGATCTGGGCAAAGGCGTGTTGCTGTTCTGGGCCCCAGTGGAAATCGTTCTTTTTGCGGGTAACCAGGTAGAGAGGGCTCACAATCTGACTGTACTCAGGGATGTGCATCCTCCAAAAGCCGATGGCCCCTAGGAAAGCTTGTGTTTCCTTCTTGTTGGTTGGTGGGGACATGGCAGTGATCTTATTGATGACCTCAATGGGAATCTGACGCCGTCCATCTTGCCACTTCACTCCCAGGAACTGGATCTCTCGGGCAGGTCCTTTGACTTTACTCTTCTTGATGGCAAAACCGGCTTCCAGGAGAATCTGAATGATCTTCTCTCCCTTCTCAAAGACTTCCTGTCTTTGAGAAGCTGCCGTGTTGCCCCACACAATGATATCATCAATGTATTGTAGATGTTCCGGAGCCTCGCCCTTTTCCAGTGCATCCTGGATCAGTCCATGGCAGATGGTGGGACTGTGCTTCCACCCCTGGGGCAGTCGGTTCCAGGTATACTGCACGCCCCTCCAGGTGAAAGCAAACTGGGGTCTGCATTCTGCTGCCAAAAGGATGGAGAAAAACGCATTGTCAATGTCAATAGTGGTGTACCACCTCGCTGCCTTGGACTCCAGCTCGTACTGGAGTTCCAGCATGTCCGGTACGGCAGCGCTCAGCGGCGGAGTCACTTCATTCAATGCACGATAGTCCACAGTCAATCTCCAATCTCCATCAGACTTGCGCACAGGCCAAATGGGGCTGTTGAAGGGTGAGTGGGTTTTGCTGACCACCCCTTGGCTCTCCAGCTCACGGATCATCCTATGGATGGGGATCATGGCATCTCGAGTTGTTCTGTACTGCCGGTGATGCACTACTGAAGTGGCAATTGGTACCTGCTGTTCTTCCCCCTTCAGGAGTCCTACTGTCAGTGGATCCTCGGACAGTCCAGGCACGGTACTCAATTGTTGGACGCCCTCTGTCACCACAGTTGCCACCCCAAATGCCCACCTGAGTCCCTTTGGGTCTTTGAAATACCCACTTTGGAGGTAATATATGCCCAAAATGCATGGGGCCTCTGGGTCGGTCACAATGGGGTGTTTCTTCCATTCATTTCCAGTCAGGCTCACATCTGCCTCCACCAACATACAATCTTGTGATTCCCCAGTCACACCAGCGATGGAAACCGATTCTACCCCTACATATCTCGACGGGACCAATGTACACTGCGAGCCAGTGTCAAGCAAAGCCTTATAGTTTTGTGGCTTCAATGTGCCAGGCCAACGAATCCAAAAAGAAAGGAAGGGAAAAAAACCCCCAGAAACAGTGAAAAAAAAGCAGGCAGCAGAAAGCAAAAGTGGCTAAGGTAGCAGCAAGCAGGAGCAGCAGCAGCAAGCAGCAGCAGCAGCAGCCGGCCAGCAAAAGCCAAAGCCAAAAGCAGCCAGAGCAGCAGAAGCCACAGCCAGCCAAGCATTGGCTGTTAGACATAACAACACAGTCCACGATATGGGATATAAGGCACCGTCAACCCAGGACATGAGGGATCTTAGAAGCTAGGATGAACTCTACAATATTAATGTTCACTGTGGAAAGAAAAAAAATATGAAGAGAGTTGACATGGTAATGCTTGATGTTTTGGTGTGACATTTTCAATCAAAATGATGTTTCCAGTGCTACTGAAGCAAAGTGGTTTTTTTCACCATATTGTATCAACTAGAAAGGCTTAAGTTTGATATAAAGTACTATTTTCTTTAGGCTGGCAAGGAGAATTTGGACTTCAGTGAGGTCAAAGTGTTAATTAAAAAGTTATTTGCTGTTATACCACATAATGGTGAAGCAAATTCTAAGGTTTTGAGGTAACAAAGGTCTGTGTGCTTGTAAAAGGCCTCTGCCAGCTGAGCAGGGGTGGGACAAAAAGCCACGGGTCATGTAGTATGACAGATTCAAGACAGATGGGACAGTAAGACTTGCTAAATTCCTCCCCAGGATATTCCTAGCTTGTGATTTCTTCTAGTTTCTTCCCTTTGCAAAAGACTTTTGACTTCCCGTTACAGAAAAGGATGAAAAAAAGATAAAAGAACAGCTTAAAAACTTCAAAAGTTAAAACACTGAAGAAGTCAGTGTTTATTTAGCTGTATCTCCTTTTTAAAAGCCAAAATCTTTACAGAACAACTCCTGTCACTTAACTGACTTCTAGATTGTTAGATCACATTTCTTCAAAGATAATTGAAAAACTTAAAGAAAACATTAGGGATGGAATAAAAAGAATTAAAATAAATTAAAAAAAAAAAGTAAAAAATGAAAACATGGCTCTGACACTCACACATTTTCTGTATGTGTCCAGTTGTTCCTTCAACACCTCCAGGGAAGAGTACTCCACCCCTTCCCTAGGACTTATAGAGTTGAGGCAGAAAATGTGCTCCTGAGCGCAGTTTTGAGAACAGAAGAACAAGAAAAAGAGAGGTAAATTCAAGAAGGAAATGGTAGCTCAGAATAATAAGGGTGACAATAGGATTTCTTTCTCCTGAGCTAAAGTGAGCCAAAGTAGGTGGTAGTGGCACTGCTACTGATTATTCTTTAATCTGGTCTGATTCTGATGTTTTGGAATAATAAAACTGCAGCTGTGATTTCTCCAGGTTGAAAAAAACCTGGTATTTTCACCCTCACATTTAATGTCTCAGGTAAAACAGTCTAAGAGCTTCTGGTGAATGGGGGAAAGTGTCAGAGCCTCAATTTAGGCAGACAGAATCCTTCTTCAGAGTCATTTACACACACGTTTAGAATAACCTATTTCAGAGAAATGGGATTATTAGGTAGACATATCCCTACCACCTATAGATTTGGACAACATGGAGCATAGTTTAAGAAAACAGAGAAAATAAATTAGGTGTTCAACATCTTTCATGGTACCCCTCCCAAGGTCAGTGTTCATGACTCTTGATGAGTCTGTGGAAATCACATTCCTAAACCCAAACTTCAGTCTTGAAAAAAACAAGTTTATTGAGAAAAAACTCACTGTTCAAGATAAAAATTTTCCAAAGGAGAAGAGAATATGTGTGTTTGTTTTTCTCAGACAAGAAGTGGTTGAGTGCTATGACACCAGGGGCTTTCTTCTACTATGGTATCTAGAAAATAAGTTCACATATTAATAGATATTAACAAAGCAAAGAAAATTCAATGCATCAGTAGATAGCAAATATTTGAACAATGAATTGAATGAAATGCCAGATGGAGGATTTATGACACTATAAAAGATCCCCTGTGGGAACAAGCTATCTTTTGTCATTCAGAAGAAATATGGTCTGTGTTTCTGTCCTCTAATAAAAGCCCAGGCTAACCTCACAGGTTATTTATACGTGGTTTGGGGTTTTTTAGAACATCTGGTTATTCCTATATGAGCAATAAGCAAAATCAGACTCATAAAGCTGTTAACATTGATCATTAAACTCTACTGTGAAGTTAAAGTGATCTAGAGTAAATTAATTAATATGCTATATTTTCTCATGCGCTGCACAGTCTGATACGTGATGCAGATTGGCCACAGACTCTCCTGTTGCCGCTTTTGCTTCTTTGCCTTCTGCATTAAGGACAGATTTTTGCTGGTGACATTACCTCTAGCTGAAGAGGCAAGAAGAGGTATTATGGGTTTGTGAGGTATATTCTTAGATGCCACTGGACTCACATGAAATGGGTCCAGCTCTGCTCTACACTGCTTCAGAAGCAAGCAGAAAATGCTTTCTAAGAAACTAAGTAATTGGTAAAAAAGGAAAAAAACCAAGCCATACCAAAACAAAATGAAAAAAACCCACATAAAACAAAACAAACAACAAAACAATGAGAAAATGGGACACAAAAAGGACAGGTGGCCGAAAACAAACCCAGCAGAAAAAATTATTCTGTATTTAAAATGTTTGTGAATATAGGTAAAAAGGGTTGCACTGATCTCTCCCAGGATTGCATTCTGGTTGCATACAAACCATCTTTTTGAGCAAGAAACTGCCTTTTACTACCTTTAACACTGAGGAAAGAATAAAAAGGATTCCAAGTTTGATTTACTCTTTTTTTACTACACATTTCTGTCAGCATTGAACCCAGTCCTGGATCCTTTCCCTAAAGAAACAGTCCGTGTCTCTTTGAAGAAAAGGCCACTACCTTTTGAAGAAAAGGCCACTTCCTTTTCAGGCAACATTTTTAGAGAGCTCTGCCCAGTCTCCAGCTGCTGCTTTAAAAGCCAGAAGACCAGCAGGTGCTGTGTCACATCTGTTGGTCTCATGAGGGCACTTGGATGGCCTTGTGTGTCTGGAATACAGCAGACACTTGAAAGTCCTGAGATCTCTCCCACTGAGCTTAACAAGAGAAAAAAAAAAGAAAAACTGCTCTCCTCACCCAACCCAACTCCGCACCCTCGGCCCCTCCCAAAAAAAAAAAAAAAAAAAAAAAAAAAAAAAAAAAAAAAAAAGTAGTCTGCCATAGCTGCATTTCATTTTTTCATTTTTAAAAGTAAAAAGTATTTCTCCCTTTGACCTTTAGAGCAACCTTTTCTGGCCATTTGTGCTGTTTCTTTTGCCTCACTTCCCCACTATGGACTAGAAGACATCCTGCTGTCCAGATCCTGTGCATTTTAAGCTAATTTTTTAATCTAAAGATATTAATTCGTATCTCCTCCTTGGGGGAGATCATATTCTCCTCCAAGCAAACCTTGTGAATCTTTATAATGGAAATAACTTTCGTAAGTTGTTTTTTTTTCTGCTTTGCTTGTTTTCTTTCCTGAAGTTTGCTGAAGGACATTGAGCTCGGAGTTTAATTTTATGAGAAACTGTGGTTTTTAATGCAAAGGCTAAATATCATCTACTAGCTGCTGTCTGATTGCAGAGTTCTGATGGCATGCAACGTAAATAGTGGTTTCTTATCATTTCTGATTCTGTCATGAGGCAGAAAATTGCAGGGTGTTAGTTGTTTGCTAATGCATTGCCTGTTTCCATAATTCCAGCTGCAATGGCTAAAACAAGTGCATCAAAACTGTCATAGAGCTGTTTTGGATAACAAAGCAAAATAGTGACATTTTTGTGTGAAAATGAGGCAGCTGTACTGGTGAATATGAGCTAAATAGGTAAAACAGAGCCCAGTCTCAGCCTTAATCACTCGCTAGAGTTACCAAAGTGACAATTATTTGCAATGGGAAGCAGAACTGCATAGCAAACAAAGTTTGTCACATTTCAGTGAAAATCAAAGCAAAAGCCAATCTCTGACACATTGTAGAAGTGCATGAAGTCTTATTTAAGTACTTTAGGAAAATGCACGCGTGCCTGGATGTGTCATGGGTTTATAATAAAGCACAGCCATTGGATTTTTGTATTTCATGAATAATGGTTTTATCTTTCCTTGAAGAGATATAGTTATTTTATTGTATTCTAGTCCTAGCTCATTTTGTGTACAGAAACCCTTGAGACATTATGCCATGCCATGCTCTGTCACACCATGCTGACAAGCCTTTGCTCTCTGAGCAGACCACAGCCATAGGTCTCTCTCCATTTTTAAGGGCTTGTGATCCACAGAAGTCCTTACTGGATAAAACTGCTGTCTATCCAAGTCTACGCAACATTTTGCTTTTGTTTTTGTTTTTTTTACTCTTGGAGTAAAATCTATCAGATTTTATAAATCACAAGGGGAACATTTGAAAAGCTTTATCAGTAAGCCTTGAATAAAAGACCAATCTTTCTTGATCTTAAGGTGAATCTGAATTTTTTTTTTCTTTTTGGATGAGAATAATGTTCTTTTCTGGTGAATTATTTCAAGATTAATGCAGAGAGTTTATTCAGCCACTGTTTAGCATTATTGACTGTGTCATCATATGAGGCATTGCTGGTTGACCATTATGTCTTGTTTGCAGTTTATAAAGATGCTGTACAGGATGTGAAACTCAATAATGCACCAGCAGCAAATGCAAATTTTCTGTATTTACTGGAGAGGGGAGAGATAGCCCACTACAAAGAAACAAAGAAACAAACAAGAAAATATTAAGCCAGGCTTAATGGGTTAATGGGTTTTATCAGTAGCTTCCATAATGTTGCTTTTCCAAATCTGCTAAACGGATAAAAATCTCCACAGTTATGTGGGCCTTTTCCAGGTCCCTGCTGCCTCAGCATTACCAGCTGCTGCTGCTGAGTCACTGACAGGCTCTGACTTCTCTGTGAAAGCCAAAGGGCCAACTTATGGCTCCAAACCTCCCTTTTCCAGGTCACAGCTTGTTTCAGGAATGTAAATCCTCAGTTGGGATGTGGTAGTTGATATTCCTGACAAGATCACTGCTGATGGGAATAAAGACCACACTTTTTTTTTTTTTTTTTTTTTTTTCTCCCCAGAAAAAAACTGGTCCAGTTTTCTTGTTAACTTTGTAGATACCAGTTCTCTGCTTTCTGTTTCATCTCCTTTTCCTAGAAGTTTCAGTCCCTACAACCATGAATTGCTGTGCTTATTTATACCACAGTACTGCCTCTTCTCAAGAAAAACTCTAGCTACATTGCTTTCTGATTTTTAGCTCTAAATCCCTGTAATCCACATTATTTTCTTCTATAATTATGAGAATTTAAATATATATCAATCCCTACGAAGTAGGTTTTCAGAGCCTACCACTGTGGAATATTTTGAATTCCCAAATGAGCAGCAAGATGTGCATTAGTATCCATAAGGAAGAAATTCAAATCAAAGTTTCGATGAGCTTTTTATAAATTGGAAAAGCTCATGGAACATTCTGATAGAATTTTACCATTCTGTCCATATTGGATCATTTATATCATTATTTATATTATTTGCATTATTTTCATCAGAATCAGTTATTATCCTAGGTTACAATGTAAGATGTGCACAAAGTATGTATTCTATCACCATCTTCATGAGCTGTTGAAACCAGGTGGGGCAGTGTTTCCCTTGCCCCCTCCCTCTGGGCTCTCTTCTGTTGATGGGCCCTCAATGCCTTGCCCCATAACTCACAGGTAACTCCCTCTGGGAGCTCTCTCTGTTTAATGGGCAAAGACCCATTACATGACTCACAGAATGATTATCAGGCCATTGTGAGATGCTCTGCCCAGGGGGAGGAGCCAAGCATTCCCACCTGGATATAATCTGGGATTTGGGACAGCACAGGGGCCTTAACCCACTGGATTCCCAGAGGACAAGAGCTACCAGACCTTTCTATGGGATCACTGCTTCAACAAGGCCACTTCATCTGGACTGCTACCACCACCCTAACCAACAGGGTGTCAGGTTGTATTATTGCAATTATTTTATTTTACCTTTCTTTTTCTCTCTTTTCTCCTATTAAATTGTATTTCTGACTTGGAGTCTCACTGGTTTTGCTTTCAAACCAGTACAGTTAGGTTGGAAAACACCTTTGAGTTCAAGTCTACCATGTCAACCAGATCATGGCACTGAGTGCCACATCAAGTCTCCAAGGAAAAATAGGAAAACCTCCAAGAAGAGTAGTTCTCCCAGCTCCCTGAGCAGCCCATTCCAAAGCCCAATCATCCCTTCTGTGAAGAAATTCTTCCTAATGTTCTACCTAAACCTTCTCTGGCACAGCTTAAGACTATGTCTTGTCCTCTCCTTGCTCCCTGGTAACAGAGCCCAACCCCCACCTGGCTGCACCCTCCTGTCAGGGAGTTGTGGAGAGCAGAAGGGTCCCCCTGAGCCTCCTTTCTCCAGGTTGAGACCACCCCAGCTCCCTCAGCTTTTCCTTGTAGGACTTGTGCTTCAGACTCTTCCCCAGCCCTGTTCCTCTTCTCTGGATATGCTCCAGTCCCTCACTGTCCTTCCTGAATTGAGATACCCAGAACTGGACACAGCACTCACAGCGTGGCTCACCAGTACTTAGCACATGGGAAGAATCATGACCTTTGGTCTGTGGCCACACCATGGCTGGGACAGCCCAGGGGCCATCGGTCCCTTGCCTACCTGGGCACCCCTGGGCTCCTGTCCAGCTGCTGGCACCAGCACCCCCAGGGCCCTTCCCAAAGGACCTTTTCCAGCCCCTCTGCCCCAGCCTGGAGCTGCAGGGGTTGGTGAGACCCAAGGGCAGGACCTGCCACTTCTCCTTGGTGCCCCTCACACCACTGGCCTCAGCCCATGGATCCAGCCTGTCCAGATCCCTCTGCAAAGCCTTCCTGCCCTCCAGCACATCCACACTCCCACCCAGCTTGGTGTCCTCCATGAATTTACTCTGAGTACACTTGATCCCCTCTTCCAGACTACCAAGAAAGATTTTAAACAGGGCTGGGCCTGTCACTGATCCCTGGGGACACCACAGCGAGTGGCTCCCAGCTGGATGCAGCACCATTCCCACCTCTCTCTGGGCTGGGCCATCAGCCAGTTCTTAACCCAGAGAGGATTGATCCTGTCCAGGCCCTGGGCTGCAGCTTTCCCAGGAGATGCCACGGGAGATGGTGTCAAAGGCTTTGCTGGAGTCCAGGCAGACACATCCACAGCCTGTCCCTCATCTACCAGGCAGATCACCTGCTCATCAGAGACCAGGTTGGTAAGGTAGAACATGCCTCTCTGAAATCCATTTATAGAATGATGTCTGATGCTTCTGGCTATTTTTCTTACAGGGAAGCTCTGACTGATCCTAGACTTTGGAAGCATTTATGGTCAAGCACAAAGGGACCATAGCTTTCAGATGTGCATTTGCTTTCCTGATGCTATTCCCACACAAAATAAGCTCTCACTCTGCTCATATACAGGCATTCTAATATACCAGCATTTTCCCGTTTCAGCTCTTAATTTCTCCCAGTTTCCCTACAGATTGCTATCAGTAGTCAATGATACAACTATGTTACTGCTGTTAGCTGTATATGGAAAAAGAGGATTTGTATTTAGACTGGTTTTCTATCACCCAGTCATATACTACTGTTAAAAAAAAGCTTTGACTAAAGATCCTGAATCTGAAATAAATTTCATTAGAATCTCAGTCTTGTAGTATTATCATTAGCTTAAGGGAATCAACTCATGGACTGGAAAACAAAGTTTAAAAATTTCAGCTGGGTAAGTCATATGGAAGTTGGAATAGTTAGGTTGAAACAAGCAGATGAAGATCTCTTTGTGAGATCAACTACATTGATTAGGTCTGTCCTCTGCATATATTTTTCTGCTAACATTAGATATGAAAAAAAGGCCATCAGGAGTGACATAACCACATAACTGAACTACCTTTGCAGGTATTCACAAAAATTTTCAGATTAATAAAGTTTGTTTGGGTTTTCTTATTCTCAAGTAGTTGTAGGTGACAGAACACTTACAGAAAGCCCATTACAGTTTACACATTGTACTATTGCAGCCAAGACTGAGGAATCCATTTGATATGATATTAAAAATTCCATCTCAGTTATTTCAAGAAGATTCATTTGCTGGGGAGTTTTCTGTATTTCTCATCTTGTGACAGAAACAGCTGAGACTGTAACTGGGCACAGTTGCTCAGATATTACTGAAAATTAATGATGAGCAGGGAAAAGTTGGGGTTTTTTTAATAAATATTTTTTTCTTAAAAATTTTCAAGCTATAGGTTTAAATTTCAGTTGATGATGCTGGCTGTATTTGAGTATAGCATGGTTTCTTTGTGACTTGTATTATAAAAATGGGCAATTTTCTAGATAGTAAAAGAAAGGGGATGAAGTTCAACTGACGTCACTGGTCACCAAATGATCCATTCCAAGCAGCACTGGAAAGAAAACAGTTGGATTAAGAAGTTAGGGTGAAGGGTGGAGGTGGAGGGAAAAGCACTCAGTTGTAATGGGTTAAATCAGACAAGATCTTTTACCAGTTTCATAAGGCAGGAAATGTATTAGGATATTGATCATGTCAGAGTGTTTTCTTCCCAGAGCTAAAGTTTTACCAAGTACTGAAGGGAAGAAAAAAGGCAGCACAGTAATTACTATACTCCCTTTTATAAGTTTTTAGACTTCATCAATAGTTTTGATTCCACTCTGAGTTTCAGAAGAAAAAAGGAACCTCTCTTGAGTAATGTTTCAGAGAACATCTTATGCCTAAGGGAAGAAAGGTGCTTCAAATTATGACACTGGAAGACATTATTAAATAACACTAAAAAAACCCCTCTTTTATACTGTCAACCTTTTCCTCCTATAGAAATTCTCAAACTCTAAGCTAAAAGTAGCCTTGGGAGAAATAGCATGGAGGTTTTTTCCAGTTTATTCTTTTTTAGGGTAGATATCTACCTAGATTTCTTTACACATAGCTGCAAGGTTTGTGCAGAGGAAGATAAAAGAATTATTTTATTTTAGTTACATTGTGGTCCTGTACTAAGCAATTTAAAAGAGAAAATAACATTGTTAAAGGTAGGTGAATAAAGCAAGAAAATATGAACTTCCTGCAGCCCTTCCTTCCCATTCTCCTGCTGAAATGAAAAACAAGAGAATATGAAAAACAGCAAGGTTTTTGGTTTTTTTTTTATTATTATTATTTCCCAAGGGCAAAAACCTGCAAGTAGAAAATCTGTTTGTGAGGAAAAGAAATAAAAAATTAGGTGGGTAATATTTATTATGAAAGTAGTAAAATCGTAGCATCAGCTTTTTCCAACCCTGAGTATCTATAATGAGGCAATTAAGCTACCAGGTAAATCTATCAGTAGGACACAAAGGCATTAACAAGTGCACACCCTGGGTACATCCTTAGCTCTTTGCAAGGAAAATTTTGGCATGCAGGTTGAAAGAAAACAGAACCAGGATGCCAAAAGGCCTTCCAGCAGCACTGATGGGTGCCAGAGCTGTGGGAAGTGCCATGACACACTGCTCATGGGAACAGCAAACATCGTTTGGGATTTGCAAAGAATAGGATGGTGAGCAAAAAGGATGCTCTAGATATTTCTCACATTAGCACATTCTGTATGTTTTTATGCAGCACAAACCATCACCCTGGGCTCTATTTCTACAATAGAAATGATGAATTTGATTCAGGAGCCACTTCATGATATTCTTCAGCCACTTTTATGCCTCAGGTCAAACTATAACAATTATGGTCTGAAAATTATGAGTTTGTAGCCTCAATTATGATATTACAGCCTCATTATGTTCTTAAAATTATCCAAGCTTCTTAAGAGTCAGCACAAAGGTTAGCAAGGCTTCAAAATAAATGGTAGTTGCAAAGACAGAAACTATTCTGTTAAGACAGGTGGTTCTTTCTCCCTTTGGGTGGGAAGGGAAATTGGATGCTGGAAAGTACTCTTGGAAACCTGCGCCGAGGATGTTTATTCATTGAATTGGGCCCCTTTGGACTGAGAAATATTTCACTGAAGGAAAGGGGCAAAAAACTAGCCTGTGGAAGACTTGTATCTGTAGGAGCCACTATTTAAATGGAGTCATGCTTTGCTAGGAAAATAGAAAGTATTATGGAAAATATTTCCTTTTTATGTATATATATAATTTTACTTTATTTCACTATTTTCCCTGAGCTCCTTCACTTGTTATCTGTGCTGGTCAAAAAAAAAGTTATCTCAGTTTCCTTTTTCTTCTTGTGCCAGCTTGCAAGAAAATAAATGTCATGGAGATACTATGGAGAGAATGGTGGTAGTAGAGCAGTCTTTTCTGCTTTACAGATAAACCATGATGATGATGGCACACAAACCACCCTTGTTAAAACAAAAATGTCCACAACACTTTGTTATACTAAGCTCTCTTTCTTCCAAAAAATATCCATTGCTCAAAACCTCTCAAAGTACGAACAAGGAGAAAAATATCATGAGAAGAAGCAGTTCTAATCCAAGTTCTGTCATGGCCTCTATTCAAAGTCATAGTGTTAGAGCTATTAAAAAAAACACAGTCTATAGTACTAAGTAGTACATTAATATATTTAGATATTTTCAAAAATTGGCAGTGGTTTCAAGCATCAGAGCTCAGTTGTAGAAGGGGGATCTGACTTTCAAAAGGTGAGCATTCAGTAGTACTGAAACAAATGCCATTGAAGGTGTTGCAAAGCTAGAATTGAATTAGGAGGGTTTTCCCAAAATCACTAGTATTTTGATAAACATCAGCCTTGACCCAGTCCCAGAGCCTCCTGAAGCATGCCAGCCTTTCACACTTTGAGTTAGATGCTGCCATCTGGAGCAAGGATTCTTAGTGACCCCTTTACTGTCTGCAAGGATCCCATCAAAAGATCAATGCCATACAAACAATATGGAAATAAACACACACACCTCCACCCCCTCCTATTATCTCTCTATCAAGAAAAGAGATTGAATCTCAAGATAGCTTAGCAAGTGTTACACTAAGTTTTAGATCACTTCCCTGCCTGACATGACAGTCAATAAAATATCAAAAAATATTGTAGCTTCTGCAGTTTGTCTGGCATTGCTTTTGGCCTAATAAACTTGAGGTGTTTTTATTCATTACCCTGTCAGTCAGTCCTTGAAAGCTGAGAGATTTCTAACTTCTCCCTTGAAATGTGTCATGATAGATAGAAGATGACTGTAGGCATTCAAATGGGAAACATGGAGGTGGAATCCTTCTCTTTGCCAGTGACCCAAACCAAAGAAAAATGGGTTGGTACAGAAAGAGGATTTTTGGCACAGTCTGATAAGGCTGCTAGTTGTCTCCAAAGAACCATGGCATGGTTTGAGCTGAGAGGTCATGGGTATTTCAAAGTTTGTTTAGACATTTAACAGAATTCTGGTTTTATCACTTGAATATCCCCCAGAAAAATTACTTTCTGCAAGATAATTGATATAAATGAAGCAACTGGAAGTCACAGAGGACACATTTATATCTTTCTGCTT
Source organism: Phylloscopus trochilus trochilus (assembly GCA_016584745.2). Classification (NCBI taxonomy): domain Eukaryota; kingdom Metazoa; phylum Chordata; class Aves; order Passeriformes; family Phylloscopidae; genus Phylloscopus; species Phylloscopus trochilus. The sequence goes on along the minus strand of WQNJ02000015.1, from coordinate 64,549,957 downwards.
AAACACTCCAGGAAATTTTGCTGCTTTGAAACTCCCACTTGGAATTGTTGGGACAGTCTGGTGTACCTTATTTTTAAGGTCACAAATGACATTTTCCCAAATTATTTCAGGACATAGTGTAGGAGTTAGCATACACAAGGGACCAAACACAATAGAGAATTTGAATGCAGTTACTCTCTTTCAAAGTGCAACAAAGTTTAATGCTATGGGTATTCACATTTCAGAGTGGAATGGCCTGGGAATAGTGGTGGAGGTATCTAACCATTTATTAATATGGTTGTGGTTTTAGCTACTTACTGATCCAGTCTTAGCTGGTAGTCTCAAAGGAGAAGTGCTGTAATTTTACTGAGGTTAGAAAGGTATAATTCCTATAAGCAGGAAATACTACTAAGAGAAAAATCTGTGTTGTTCCATTACAGCTTGCTCCTCTATAGATGTTTGACCCCATCCTTTAGACCGACTGCCCAGGAGATCAGCCCTCCAGGGCCACAGATAAGGACTGGTGTTCATTTAAAGCTTTTTCACTCAGTTCCAGTTGTGAAGAGGCATATTAAGATTCTGCCCATACTCTTTGTCATGCCCCCAAAACAAACTATTTTCTTATCATCTTTATGTAGGTTCCAGAGCTGTGATTCATTATTTAAATAAAAACATCCCCAAAGCCTTCAGAAACTTGTCCAGAAGAGGACACTGTTTACGTAAATGAATTATAAATAGGAAAAATCTAGCAAAAAAAAGCAGTTGGCAAAAAATTCTCACAGTAAGATCATTAAGCCTTCTTAAAAAATGAATAATACTAGAAATATCCAAAGTTATATCAAATGTAGTATGACTTTTTGGGCCCTAATGACCTCTCTTGATTCATATTCACTTTAATCATATAGATTAGGGCCCTTATGAATCTTTTTTTTTTTTTGCAAAACCCAGAAGATGTACTCATTTCATGCCACACACTCAGATTTTACTAGTTTTCATCATCTGAGTAGATTTTTCTTTGTTTTATTGGATTTTTTAGGATGAATAGACCTTCTTTATTTTAGATACTTATCAGGACCAATCCCTCAAAGTATCAAAATGCTGGATACTTGTCCTAAATCATATATATACCTAAACATTATTTTAATCATTACATACAGGTATTACTTGTTCTCTTTTCTTTACCACCTGATGACCTCGCATGACTTCTAGAACAAAGCCACATTTGACATCTCTTACATGCATTTTTAAGGAACTGAATTTTTAACTGAGCTATCTGTGTTAGAAGGGCTTGTATGGCACAGTTTTCACAGAAGGACTAATACAGCAGCAGTACATGATGAATATAGATTAGCACATTGCTTCAGCATTTATTTGTTGATATTGCTGAATATATCTGTAATATACACAGAGGTTCAAAGATATATGCCACACTGCCATGAAATGAATCAGAGCATTTAATGACACAGAAAATATAGAATGTCATATTGTAGCTCATGGTTCATGTAATCAGGGTCATCCAGGCTCTCAAAATTGAAGATTAAGCTTTTAAAACTACCATAAATGAGTCAGAAACCTTCAATTAGGCACACTAACTTCTTCAATAACATTCAAATGAAAAGTAAGTCTCATTTAATAGTGAAATAGAGGGAATACTGTGACTGGTGTAATATAGTATAATTGTGAAATATAGGAAAGATAATGACTAGTGCAGCCATTAGCTGAGCACATTGAATAGCTGAGAGAGAAGGCAGTGGCAATAAGGAGCAGCATCTCACCTTCCTGCAGGGCTTTCCGTCATATGATCTCAGAGAATCTCACTCAATAATAGCAATGATTCACATCACTTCTGGGAGGCAGGCTGCCATCACAGCACCTGATTATCCTGCTCGACGTTTAGAGTTCTCAAAGCCTGGGACACTGAACTACCCATTCCCTGAATATTCCTAATGCTCCCTCTGGCAGCCATCCCTTTTGTTCCTCTCAGGATATATTTTGTTCTTTCTTGTAAGCTTTTTTTTTTTTTTTTTTTTTTTTTTTTTTTTTTTTTTTTAAGGAAGGGAACTGAAACTCTCCCTTCATTCTGTATCCTTCAGAGCATGAGCTGAAACAACAAAATTCAACTATTATAAACTTGAGGTGGAATAAGAAGGAGAATCACTAAGGAAAAAATAAAGTGGCTTTGACCTGGCAACTCTGAGCACCCAAACAATGGACTATGCTACTGTGGTAGAGTTTTTTTCAAATCTCTATTGTAAAATTCTGATTTATGAGTCAAATTTTAAGACTATGCAGGAAATTACACTGAGTATTAAAAATGTAATTTACAACTCTAAAGTAATCCCAAATCAGGGTCTTGAGTAAAAGTAAAACCTGAAAGAAAGCTGCTCAATGCAAGATTGCATTAAAATTATATACTGCAATACTTCATCCTCCTAATTGGTATAGATATCATCTGGCTCAGGAAGAGTAATTTAAATGGTATCTCTGAGGGAACCTGGAGCTGGCTGACATCCCCTCGATGGACTCTGCATTTCCTCCAGCACTAAAATGCATGCTGACATGTACTTTCAGAAGCAAATGACCTGAGCTGGGAGCTACTCAAACTCAGTGATCATTCATATGCATATTCCTTTAATTTAGACATGTTCAAAGTGATAAAATACAGGCACTGTGAAGCAAAGTTACAGCCACCAGTTCTCAAGATATACTGTCTGGACACTAATCTAGTTTTTGCCCTGGAGTGACAGATGCTATCATGATTGAGAAGAAAAAAAAATCCTAAGTGCCTACAGTAGATGTTTGCACAACTATCTTATTCCAACAAGAAAATATATTGGTGCATATTTAGAATCTTAATACATTTTCCTACTTGGTACTCTGCAGTTGGATTTCACATGGGCTGATTACAGGACAAAACATTTCCCCTTAACAAGGTTTAAGTTAATATTTATATTGTTTTGGTGTTTCTGCATCCATATGTGTACTCTGCAGCCACGTAGACACTTAGACATGCCAGCACATCTTTGAAAATATAAATATGGCAGAGAGTGTTAACCCAATCAATTCATGCTTGGTGTCCTTTGGTAAATGAGATGCATTTTTTGTCCTAAATCAATGATGAATTAATTGACAAGATGGTACACAAAGGTTGTATCAAATACATCACTGGACCTCTGTTTGTAGGGGGCCTGCACCTTTGACAGTCACTGGTGTTGCAGTTCGCTAGGACTGAGTTCTGATCAGGGTGTGGGCAAACCTGTCCTGAGGTCCAGCTCACGGTGTGATTTAAGTGTGAAAGGGTAATCAGGGCCAGAAGGAGCCTACATGTATTTGGGATGAAAAAATAGTTGGAATCCAGTCTGAATGCCTGGATGAGTGCCTACATTTTAAACATACACATAAACTTATCAGAATCTGTTAATACTGTATTATGTTTCTGCATCAGGGAGATGATGAAATTATTGTGAATCTTACTTTTTTTTTTTTTTCCATCTGCTTCCAAAAGAAAAGTCTTTCACATGTTTCACTTGATTTCCAATCAATAAGTAAGTTTTCCATGGAGAATTTTTTAAATTTTTTTTTTTATTTGGTTACATGCCAAGGTAGCTGAGATTCATTAGCATGAGCTCTTCTCATAGGGAAGGTTGGTACAAACGTTCTGATATCCAAAATAGAAATAAGATCCTGAAGAAATCAATGCCTAGTATTTAATGCAAACCCTTTAAATTAGCCACAAAAAATCAATTGAGTTAGGATAGGAGGGGAAGGGGTTTTCCTGTTATGGAAACCAAGCAGACATTATAATAAATCCCCCTGCCTTTCCTATCCTTCTAATATTATTTTTTGAAGATTTTTTTGTTTTGGGTGAGGAATGTTTTGGCTTTGTTTTTTTTTTTTTTTCTTTTTTCCCTCCCTGTTTGTTTGTTGGTTTGTTTGTTGGTTTGTTTGTTTGTTTTAAACCAAGTAATCCTTGGGCAATTAAACTAATCTACATCCCAGTTTTCTCTTTTTGTCTGTGGTGAAGAAAAGAGACTTCCCTTTCTCTTTTCTCAGAACTAAGATTTTGGCCCTAGTCAATTCATCCTCTCTCCTAGGCAAAAATTGTGAGAAGAATTTATGTAATATTGACATAAACTGAAAGGCTATATAAAGTCAATTTGACACCTAGAACGTATTTTAGGATCCTTAAAAAGCCAACACTTTTTAAAGTCAGAAATACTTAGTTGCACTTGAATAATGACAAGGAGAGTTTGACAGGAGCAACAACTTAACTGAATAAATGGAAGGGCCAAATTCCCTGTCAGCACTTGCAACAACTTCAAGAATTGTTGAAGTAAAGGAAAATTCTCCAAATTATCTTGCCTACTTCTGCACTGTTGTTACCTCCTTCTTCTAGAACAAAGAGGTTTTCTTTTTCCCCATGCTGAATTAGTGTGCAATAAATATGATCAATATACAGGCTTTTTAAAATATCATTTACTGAAAACCTTTAAAATTGTGAAATGAAGGAAATTCAGTGGATTATTTAAGCTCTTCTGAGAAGGTTTTCCTCAATTTTAGACCAAGGTTGAAGTGTAGGTTTTCCTTCTGTTTTCAAAACTGCCTTGTTAAGTGACTTTTGTTAGTCCTTTCTACTGTGTCTCCTCAATTTTCCTAATTAAAACATAGAAACAATTTGGAATGAGGTAGGAGTTTCATAAGGACTTTGTAGTGTTTCTGTTGTTCTAGGTTTGGAAGTGAGATCTGCCACCTTTCATTTACTGCTCTTCTCCCTTTCCTGAGCTCCTACAAAGTGTTTGCTGTGCCCTGAAAAACAGAATATTCATTTCAGTGGAAAGCAAATCACAAACCCGTATCTTTGAGAGGTGATCCCTTCTCTCAGGATGAGAGAGAATTTCCAGACCTGTGTGCAATGATGAAGAAGAAAGAGACACACAAAGACCTACACCTCTTTTTTATCAGGGTTTATAGAAGGATCTCCATGCTGTTTGCTCTCTTGTCTCTCACACATAGTCAGAGAGCACTGGTTATTCCCAGCTCGCTGTCAGAGCCCCCTGCAGCAGCCCAATAAAAGCATTTTGCCAAAGGCAGCTGAAAATTACTCACCACTCCTAATTCTTCTAAGTTTAGCAGATTCCATTTCCCCATTCCCAGATCAACTGTCTGCTTCTATGACATCTATTCATGCCATGTCCTCCAAGGCACTTAATGAGAAGCAGTCCTGGGCTTGAGGTAATAACTGAAGTTTCTAAAGCCTCATATTTCATCATCCTCTCTCCACTACTGGACACTCACTGGGATATATATAAATAAATAGTCTTCCACTGACAGTGCTGATAAGGTTTGGGAATCATAATCTGGTCATCAAACAAGTATATTAGGACAAGTATATTAGCTCTCAGTACTTTAGAGTAGTTTTATACAAATCTGATGAGGAGCAGCTGAAGGAGCTGGGGGGTCTCAGCCTGGAGAAAAAGAGGCTTGGGGGACCCTTCTGGCTCTGCACAACTCCCTGACAGGAGGAGGCAAGCAGTGGGGTCGGGCTCTGCTCCCAGGGAACAGGGACAGGAGGAGGGAAACAACCTCTAGTTGCACCAGGGGAGGTTTAGATTGGATGTTAAGGAAAACTTTTTCACTGAGAGGCTTGTCAACCATTTCAAAGAGGCTACCTAGAGAAGTGGCAGAAACGTCATCCCTGGAAGTGTTCAAAAAACATGTGGATGTGGTGCTTGAGGACATGGTTTAGTGGTGGACATGGCTGTGTTATGTTAATGGTTGGGCTCAATTATTTTAAAGTTCTTTTCCAACCTAAATGTTTCTATAATTTTGTGAGTTGTTACAGAAAATGCTAGCACCACCACGGAGAAAAAAAAAAAAAAAGTGTCAGGAGATGGGAACCTGGCATCACTATGTGAACAAAGCTGCAAGTAAATGGGGTATGGTGTTACTAACACTGCTCTGGTAAAAAAAAAAAAAATTAAAAAGCCAAGTTCACAGAAATAAAATATTTTGACATTGTGATCAAACTAAAGCAGTAATATGAAGAAACAGGTGGATTGGAAAAGTTTTATATAAACTGGAATGTCTTGAAAAATTTAAAGCTCTGTGCAGCAACAACCTCACTTGAGGGAAGTAAAGGACAGACATCTAAAATTTAGCTGTTACCTTAAAATCCTGATATAGATGATATGAATATAATGCAGGTACCTCAGAGAGTGATCATTCTCACCTATCCTAAACTCCTGTTTAGAAAAACCATTATGTGAAGGTGCTTATAATAGTTAACTGAGCCTGGGTGACCAGGATAGAATCTGGTTTCTAATATGAACTTTTAGTTAAGCTTTATAAAATAAATGTTACCATTAGAGTTTGTTTAAGTTAGGTATATTATCTTCTCACCTTTTTTTCCCCATCACATGTGAATATCTGCTGCAGACAGCTATAAAAGATGACACAGGATGTGCAGAAACCCTGCTCTCCCCTGAAGTATCAGCTGGAGGCCAGGCAGGATGACAGGCATCATCCCAAATAGCACCAGACATCCTTGTGGGGGCAACTGAACTGAGCTTCAAGCGTCTTTGTGCTTGACAGAGTCTGCATTATGGTAATTGTGTTTTCCAACACCAAGCATCGTAGTTTGCTGCTGGACAAAATGGCAAGTTTTTGCAGATGTTTTTAAAACATGAATTTCCAAACTTGCAAGATGGCAGGAAGTTATGGCCAAACTTTGAAGCTTTACTTTTCTACTTAGATGAAGAGTCACTGCCCTGAGCAATTTGAAAGAAAGAGGGAGGCAGATAAGCTGGAAAAGTCTTCAGAGGTTAATGCTTTACTCAGTTAAATTTATGTATGGAGCTTTGGTAGTTGTGTTAGTGGACTGGATAGCCCTCTTAAGTCCAGAAGAGCTGGTGATGTGAGATCTAAATAAAGCAGATAGAATTTCCTCTTTCAGTTGTCAGGGGCAAAAGATACTCAGCTTAGTGTCAATTCGGTATTAACCTCCCAAAGAGGAATAGAAATGACTTCAAAGGTTATATTCTTGGATCAGCTACAGTTTCAGTTTCTGATTTAGCTTCTCTCTTCTTGCAATTTCCTGTGATAAAAATACTTTACCATTTCCCAGGTTTGTTTTGAAGCTAAATTACCAGATATTTGTTAAGAGCTTTTAGGCATTTATGATCATAAACTGAAAATTACATTCTCCAACCTTGCTGCTATTAAGGCTTATTATTTTCTTATAGCTCTACAGCTTTTCTTTTCAGAATATTGAATAGTCTCCTAATAAAAGCAATATAAATGAAAGACAGACTAGTGCTTCTTCAGTAACATTTACAAAGAAACTGTAATTCATGCTGGTTGAGAAAAAAATCTTATCATTCTTTGTCAAAGGTAAAAGCTATATTTAAATCAAGGCCCTGTCTTTATATGATAGTCAGGAATTTGTGCAGCAGGTTGCCTAGAGAAACTGGGCATGCATCACTGTGGGTGACCTATCCCAGGACATGATAAAGCCAGGTTGGATGGAGCTGTAATCTGGTCTAGTGGAAGGTCTTCCTGCCCATGGCAGGGGGTAGGAACTTCATGATCTTTAAAGCCCCTTCCAACCTAAACCATTCTGGGATTATATGGTCTGCTTTTGTCCCATCAAGAAGGGATTTGTTTTTACATACATTCTCCCTTTTACTCCCTCTTTTCCTTCTTGCCCCTCTCCATCTTCCCCTTCCCCTCCTCCCCCTCTCCCAAACAGCCATGCAAGTTCACTGTCTTGGGAAACAAATCCACCTATCAACTTAAAAATAAACTTTCAAGTCCACCACGTAGTCCTCCTATACATCTTACAAAAGGAACTATAGGGTGGCAAGAAAATACAGAGTTCCCATTTTAGGACTTAGAGGCCAGGGCAAATGATGGGTTTGACACTCTGCTAACTGCAATTATGTTGGTGTGTTGCACAAAAAGCACTTTGTCTTTTGCCGTCAGCAGGGATCTGGAACCAGAGAAACCAACAGGTAGAAGAACAACCTACAAAATGGTTGGGTTTTACAGGGTAAAAAAACCCCCTCTTCTCTCTTGGCTACTCAATTTCCTACACAGCAAACATATTGGAAAAATTCAGAGCTTCCTCCCCCAAAATACCAAATCCTGGTGTATTTTTACAGTTATTTGAGTTCTAGGAACCCTCCCTTATTTAATAATACTCTTGATTCAATTAGAGATCTGATTTCCCTTATCATGGTACAAAGACATTTTTGAGCTGTGGCATTGGAACATATACAGAGGAGAGATTGTATCTCTTAAGAGTCACATTTACATGCATTAAAAAATGCAGCAACACAAACCAATTTCAACCATTGCTGAACCAGCCTTCTTTCTGTGCAGCAGATGGCAAACCCTTGCAATATTGGTGGTATCAAGGAGATCTGAAGCTTCATAAAGGTGGGTGCAGATTTGTTGCATGAGGGCACGTGCCTCTTGCCATGCCCTGGACTTCTGTTCTGAGACTGTTGTCTAGAGTAATAAATTGAACATATCAAAGAATGTTTCCAGGCAATTCACTTGTCTCTACACTAAATTTTTAGGACAGTCTCTAAGACAATTTTAATCTGTGCCAGCAGGCACTTTCCCAATCTATTTCTGGGCACAGAAGAGCACCTGCAGAAGACTGAAGCCACATCCAACAGGCAGCCTGACTGCCACCACCTGGTTGACTCTGGGAGAAATCACTGATGTAGGTGCAGGTCCTCCCACATCAAGGGGCATCATAACCAGAGACTGATCTGGGATATGTACAATTATTTGTACAGATTAAGTTTTATTGTCCAATTTGGAAATGGCTTTTTTTGCCTAATCCATGCTCCTGGGAACCATTTTTTCTTCAAGTGAAGAAATCTGAGCCAGAAGGGGACTACTGAGTATCTCTGCCTTTCCTTTTTAAAGAATTGGGATGCTGTCCTTGACCAGTGTAGATTAATGTGACAAAATGGTATGGCGAAGTTGCACCAGATGAAGCACCAGTATTTCAAGAATTTCTAAATATTAAGAGTGGCTCATGGGTCAGATTTCAAAAGGAAGAGAAGGCTCATCCAAAGCATTCATTCTTAACGCTTGCTAACAATCTCTGGTGTGTTGGTGGCTAGCAGCAAGAACTGAACTCTTCCCTATGACCAGTTGTAAGAGACACTGGACTTGAGAGAGATGGTGACATTTCTGAAGAGTCTGTTTGCCAAAATACTGCCAATTCAACCTAAGCAAGATTGCCTGCTCCTGTGTGGTGTATGGCCTGAACATGAACACAGTCAGAACCAACCTGTTGTCCATGGCAACCTGCCCCGTCCTCTTTCCTTTTCTAAACATAAGTTGATAACTTCTTTCACCCCAGTTTTTGCAATCTAGTGATCATCGGTTCTTCAGCTTGGTTGTCTGCATTCACCACACTGCTTCTGTCTTAGGTAGTGGTTGCCAAAGAAGAGCTTCATTTCTAAAGTCTGAAAAGCTCAAGCACTTGGGTGAAACCAGGATGCCTCCTATATCACGCTTCAGTAATAAAACATAACTGCATTCTTTTATTATCTCTCCCAAGAGGTTGTTGTAAGTAGCAGTTGTGATAGCCCACAAGTAGGTCCAGATTAAAAAAAAAAGGCAAAAAAGCAAAAACAAACAAACAAGCAAAACGAAACAAAACCCAACAAACCAAACCAACAAACAAAAACCCCAAAACAAACAAACAAACAAACAAACAAACAAACAAACAAACCAAAACCCCAAACAAACAAATAAAAAAAAAAACCCCAAAACCAACAAAAACCAAAACCAACCTAAAGAAAACCAACAGAGTAATTGCTTTTTGTCAAGGACAGGAGACAAACTGATATACACTCAGCCCCTCACTTTTAGATGGCAATAAACTCAAAGTTGGCAGCTACAAAAAACAAGCTTGCTTTATTTTCCAATTTTAGGGTTCTTGGGCCACAATAAACTGGCAGTTTCAAGTCTTCTATATGTTCTTTAGTAACAATAAGACATACCTCTAGCCTCCCATAAAGATAACACTGGGAATTCCTAAGCTCTCTAGACAAGCCAGCATAAAAGATTATTCTTCCTGTAACAGTTCTGAAGTAATAAAACCTACCTTTATCAATACTGTCTGTGACAATAGACAACATATATCCCAGGCTGCCTTTTATGAAAATGATGTTCACTGTTCTGCTGCAGTGATTCAGTCTGACCTGGGGGCTGGAACCAGCATGGATGGACAGTAGTCGTGGAAACTGGCCCGACCTCTGGGTTTCCTGACATAGTAGTGGCATGTTGTAGTCAGTAATCAAATATTCTTTGAATACTATAGATCATGAATACTTTCAATAATGAGAATGTATCACACACAGAGCATTTTTTCTTTTTATTTCTATGAAATACATTTTTTTTGCTTTGGGACCAGTTTGTCTCGGCCTGTCAGCATGCCTACAGTCCCACTTGCTGTTTAATGCTCACTTTATGAAGCAAAGAACATCTTGAAAATCCAATTTTCAAGGCTGAAGTAAATAAACAAAAAGAAGATCAAAGAAAGCATATTACTTGGAATCATTTGTCCACAAGGTTGGACAAAGAAGGCACTGGCACAGTTTAAATTTTGATGCTTAGAGAAACCGAAGACTTCCACCAAGAAAAATTGTGTGCCTCATTGCTGCAGTTTAGACTTGCATATAAGACACAAGAAACCCTGTTTCAGGATGGTACACATTGGTAGTCAAAGTTATATTACCTTCCCATATGAATTATTGTTAACACCAGCAGCAAGAAAACCGTATAATGCCAATCCAAAATGGGAGGCTACTAATATTATGACCTGAACATTTGCATTTTAATTGCACAGACAAGTGAATCAGATTTAGTATGTAATTGAATATATTGTCTATTAGTAACAGCACAGGTAAAACTTGGTCTAAATTTCATGCTATTATACCAGAGTAAATCTCACAGTCTTTATTTAAATTCTAATTCATTCAATGATTTCCTAAAATAAATGACCCATGAAAGCTTTTTCTATTTTTTCTGTTCATTTTATTTGTGGAGCTGTTTTTAAAAAACCCTGAAATTAATCATCTGAAATTTTATTTACTTTAGTATTGTAACTATATTTTGCATGCCTTCCGGCTATGGTAAATCAGAAAATTAGTGTTGAACTACAGAGGCTGAAGAGTAAACCATGGACAAGCAATATAAACCATCCACATGAGTGCTATGTAAAATATCTTTCTACTGAGCCTCTTCCCAGAGAATCAGAGAATCTTCTTAGCAATTCCCTTATGTTTTCAATCCCATATCAATATTTACTAGAATAGAAAAATGTATTTTCTCTGTTTGAAGTAATGTTTTTATGGTTTGTCATTAATCTTATAAGGAAAACACTCTTATGAAGCAGTTTCTGACATGACAACATCCCAGTCTTTCAGAAGTAGGACACAACACCTTTTCTGCCCTCAAAGGATCAGATTTTTTGTAGAGCTAAGGGCAATTAGTTTCGGTTTCTGTACTGAGGGAAAAAAATCATGCAACCGGTAATGTATGATGCCATATCCATTCAAACACTTAGACTGTGAAAAAACATTACCTTTGCACAAGACCAACTGATGTATATGAAATACTTGTTTTCCTCTGCTTCTGGCAACACAGTCTTGGAAAAAAAAAAAAAAAAAAAAAAAAAAAGTTGTACATCTAGAGAAAATTAATATAGATTTTTTTTTTCCAGAAAGATCAACATTACCCATGAAGTAAAAAAACCCTAAAATTAAAATTAATGAATCCACTCCTCTCTCTATGACTTTTTGTCTAAATGAACTGCCAACATCATGCCCTAACAACAGGCAGTAAAACTCAATCACATTTTTATGTTGTGACTTCCAAAGAAGCATTGAAAATGGTAAGATGTGACTCTTGTCAAGAAGGCTTTGAGAAAATGAGACAATATATATTGCAGATATATAGTTCAGTTTCGCTTTTCACTGTCTTCCTGTGCTGAATGATGTGCTGCTAACACAACAGAAGGAGGGGATGCCATCCTTATGGACCTGGGCAAACTTGAAATATGGGTTCACAAGAACTTCATGAAGATCAACAAGTCCAGGCAAGGTGCTGCAACTGGGTTGAGGCAATCTTGGATATTAAGACTGGGAGAACTCATGGAGAGCAGCCCTGCCAAGAAGGACCTGGGGCTGTGAGGTGGGAGACCTGGATGTGTCCTGGCCCTGAAATCCCCCGTTTGTTGGGCTTATCATCCCCCAGCATAGGAGAGGGGGGATTCTGCCCTGCTCAGGTGAAACCTCACCTGAAGTGATGTGTCCAGCTCTGAGGTCCTCAACACAAGAAATAAATGGACCTCTTAGTGCAGGTCCAGAAGAGGCCATTGAAGATGCTCCAGGGGCTGGAGCACCTCTCCTAAAGACAGGCTCAGAGAGCTGGGTGTGCTCAGCCTAGAGAATAGAGTGCTTGGGCTAGAATTTAGAGCCCCTTTCAGTGGCTGAAGAGGGCTTATAAAAAGGATGGACAGGAACATTATATACAGGAAGACGGTGACAGGACAAGGGGTAGTGATTTTAAATTTAAAGGGCAGGCTGAGATTGGCTCTAAGATGAGATCCTTTATTTAGAGGGTGATGAAACAATGGAACAGGTTTCCCAAAAAGGTTGAGGGTTTCCCAGCTCTGAAAGTGTTCAAGGCCGGGTTGGATGGTGCTTGGAGCAACGTGTTCTTGTGAATGAAATCCCTGTACATGGCAGGAGAGTTGGAACTACATGATCTTTAAGGTCCCTTCCAACCCCAAAAATCAGTCCAACATTCTCTGATTCTATGATTTACAGATGTAGGAATGGCTGAAAGGAAGGAATACTGAAATACCTGATAGAGCTACAGTAAATCTCCATTCATACTTGAATGGGAGACTCTTAAATTCTGTTAATGATCAATTAATTGAATCATAGAACAACAGAATAATTTAGGGTGGAAACGATCTTGGGAGCTCATCTGATCTTACCCTCTGCTCAAAGCAATTACACATATTATCCATCTATCTATTCACATATATAGAAAAATTTCTTTTCCTCTCTGTTCATTCTGTGTGCAAACAAGCACACAAACACAGAGTTTCTAAGACCAAGAAATGAAACAGACTTACAGAAATAAAAAAAAAAAGAAATTTAATATCATGGCCTTTACCTTTATTGGTTAAATAACCAGATTAAATGACTTAATTAGATAGTATAGTTCTTCTGTGTGAAAACTGGGAAACACAGCACAGTCTGCAGAGATCATCATTAAGTAAATCTTTATGTTCTATTTCTCTAAATGAATGGTTTATATAAATGGGTCACAGAGAGAAATTTGTTAATTATTCACGTGGGAGATTTTTGACAATTCCTGTGGCAACGAGGTTCAGAACAACCAATAAACTGCAAAGGAATATATTTTAAATAAAGTAATGAAGTAATAGAATCATTCATTCGGAAAAAAACATGAATTCGCTACCTTAAATCTTAATATACGAACTTCTAGATATTTTCAGAAAGAGATTCTGTCATTCTTGCAAGAGCTGTGATCAGGATGCAACATTTACTAGGTGATGCTCCCAGCCCCATGTAACTGAATCACTTGAGCTAGGTTACAGAAAGAGAGCCTCCAGGCTTTGAAATCTGTTCATCCATGAATATTCTTCAACAGTGGAGGTAGCAGCCACTCAGAACACAGAGTTTAATTGCAAATTTTAGTTAAAGGCCCTTCCCCCAATATGTCAAGCTTTGGTGATCTAATGTAATAGATTCATGTCCAGTAATGACTTTTTTTCCTATGACAGTGAACTATGAAGTTATTCAACAGACTTAAAAAAAATAGACCACTAGCCTTATAAATTAGGGTGGCAGATCTGTACCAAGCTTTATCTGCTACATCTCATGTTGTCTAAGAATATCAGATGAGAAATTTTGCTTCCAGCTCTTAAAGTAAAATTCTTCATTCTAAGAAATGAAAAAACAAAAATCAAAAAATAAAACCAAAAAAATAAATAACTCAAACAACCAAAAAAAAAACTCTTACAAAAAGCAAAATGAAAGGGTTCATACGCTGCTGCCCTTAGTGATACTGAATCATCATTTATTTTGTTAATACTTCCTAATGCGTTACTATGCTTGGATCTGAATTTACATCCTGTCTGTATTCTGCATGCAGCTCAAGGGGGGCAGGGGAAATATCACTCGTGTCCAGTCACCACTGCAGTGCACTCCCTCTGTCCTCAGAGCAGTATTTGATCATAGTTCAGCTGAGATTTTTCTGACAAAAGTTTGATATTGCCCAGTGAAAGAGTAACTTGGATTTTAGACTCACAGAGATCATGTTGCCTTACTTTGGACAGAGTAACTCAAGCCATGGTCATCTGTCAGTATTATATGGAAAAGCACTGCTGGATCAGGGTTAAAATCAGGGGCTTTATCTGTCTGTTTCAGTGATTCACTTCAAGTGCCACACAATTTGCATCCAAACTGGATATACCATTATGCAGAATAAACTGATTTTTTCCAGCTAAACTTATACTTCTTCTCTGATTCCTTCTTCCTCAGTAAATTTTCCTGTCTTTGGAAATAGATGACATCAAATACAAAAGAGAAACAGAGGAAAGAAAGTTCAAGATAAGGGAAATGGCTAGATCCAACCCTATGGAAAGTAATTCTCTCAAGGCACATACACTTCAGACATTATTTATCTCCATTTAGCAATGAAGAAGTTGTCACGCAGAAGAGTGTTAAAAAAAGTAATGATAATTCAATAGCCATACCAGGAAGAGCCATGGATGAATTCTCCCTTACCTGGAGAAGCCATTTAATCCAGTAGAAAATCCACAGAGATCTGACATAGCTGCCTTTTGCACAAAATATATGCTGGTACAAATAACCATCCAGCACCAAGTAATAGCGCATTGGAGCAGCAGGAAGTCACATGAGATTTCTGCACTGATCAGTAGAAATGCCACAGAGAAGTCATAATTAAAGAAATGGAAAGGAATACATAATAATTAAGAAAATTATGTGTGGCCTTCAGAGGTCTGCCTATGTTTCTGGAACTGTGCATGTTTTTTAACCGACCACATAGCTCATTATCTACCCACGCATGAAGAATTTTCATCTTCATTGTGTATAAATTAGTTTTCTTAATTTATAACCACAAGGACTTTAGACTTCCTCCTTCATTTCTTCAGCAAATTTCACATCTTTTAGAGAAGATGTATTGAATTCTCAGGGCCTGGAATTTGATTGATTCCCAATGTCGAGGCAATATGTTACCATGTTGCAGCAGTGTCTGACAGGCCCTTATTATGGACTTTAAAAGGATAAGAGGTCTCACACAACAGCTACAGAAGTCTGTGAAATCCCTAAAGGTGATGTCCAGAGAAGAAATGTAACATATAAAAAGCTGTTTTACTATTCAGGAAATAGTGATCCCTTCCAGAGTAGAGAAGACCAGATATGGTCTGATCCAAAGCTCACTAAATAGGATGGGAGTTAGATAATTATGAATTTATATTGACAACATAGGAACGGCATCAGAGGGATTCAACTATTATGCTTAATTGGTTAGGGAATACCAAAAAGTGCTGTATTGCATTTTATTTGGGATAGTATTAAATAAACATTAAGAAAAAATTATTCAGATGAGAATCACGAGGGTAAGGAAAAGACAGTGAGTGAATTGCAAGACAGTGAATACTTATTCATGTAGATTCTAGGGGCCATTAACCTGAGTAACATGTTAGCTTTCCATTTTAGATGATCACATTTTGCTTAGTGAAAGTGATAATATTTTTATCAATTAGTTATGATATTTCTTTTAGACCCTCTCTTAAGATGAATAGTTTTAATAGTTCCTGTAATAATGAATAAAAAGTAAATAAAGACAATTGTATGGTGTATGGAAATATATTAGAAAATGCTGTATCACCTCTAAAAGAACTGGCCATACTTGGATTAATGAAATGTAGCCTGACTCCTGGGTTGTTTTTCTGTGTTTCTATATTCTGAAGAGAAAGGGGCATTTCAGTTATAAGTGAAATTATTATTATTATTATTAGGTGGGTATAGTACTTATGTTCACCATAGGTTTTGAGATAAAAAGCTTTCAACTGTGAGTTAAATAATATTTTGAGTCACTGAGACATTTTCAAACAGTTTGAACAACTCTGTAAAGTATATTTAAGGATTTCAAAGCCAACTTAAAGATGCTCATGCAAGGAACCCATTTATGTGGGGACATCAGTGGTTTCAGATCTTCTGAGCAGAATTAAAATCTTGCTATTTATTCAAAACATATTTTTAAATAAAACCACAGCTCATAGATTGAAATGTGTATTAATTAAATCACAGCCTTTATTCTGCTCTACGTAACTTGTGATAATTTGTCTTCTCTCTTCTCATGCCTGAAAAGAGTAAGGTGCCAAAAGCTTTTGACAGGGTTGAGCTGTCTGGCTCAGGAATGGTACAGATGAAGAGTGCTCAAACACCCATCCTGCCACTAAGGTGTGTGAATGGTATCTCCACCTCTAGAGGCAAAACACCTCTGAGTTACAGCTGGACAAAATCTAGTATCACAATGCAACATGGGTCTATCTTCAGTAATAATTTCACCTGTACTTTTACCAACAAGGAAAAAAATTGTCTGAAAGCCAATAGAATTCTTGCTCCAATGCTTAGGCTTCTGATCTAATTAGTTATTTGAAGCAATTGCTTCTGAAAAATTCTTATTTTTTTTTTTGTTGTTGTTAAAGTGCTTTTATCAATGATGCCACAGAATATCTTAAGGAGCTGTGATATTTGTTCCCTAAACTCTTCCATATTAAGCAAAGAACGCTTTGAATACAACAAGAATTTAAATCATCTATAGTCAGTCTTCCTTACCTGGTTCTTAGATGCGAGACAGAAAGTATCCAGAGAAAGCATCAAGAAATATCCCTATAGGCTGACCAAAACTAGCACATAATTCTTTTTTGTAGAATTTTTACCTCCTCCAAAAGTACATCCCTTGAAAATCAGAAACACCGTTCAATGACTGAGATGTAGTTCAAGCCAAAAATCCATGTGAGAATTGTATAAACCTACACTACAGGAATCGGTAGATGTGCGAATTTTTGGTGTATCAAAAGGGGTACACAAAAAAAAAAAAAAAAAAAAAAAAAAAAAAAAAAAAAAAAAAAAAAAAAAGTGCTGTGCCAAAGGCTTTATTCAGTATCTAATAGGAAAACCACTCTGGCCAGTTACTGAATTTTATTACTATAAAAGGGCTTATTCACTGCATTACGCTTTGACTACTCAGAAAACATGTTTCTGTCAGGTTACTAAGCTGGCTACCATGCTGCTAAATCATTTAATGTGCTCAGTTTTACTCTTGAAGTAAGTGAGGTAAAGTTCCACAGGGCATGAAACAAACACAGCAGCAGCACTTCAGCTTTAATAGTGTCTGACACCCACGCCAGCTTGCCACCCGTTCTTCACAGCTGGAACACAGCTGGTCCAGAAGGAGAGGCAGGACAGGATATTCTTAGGCTTAGGAAACAGCAGCTCTCCCAAGAACCTGTCAAAGTGAGCACTGGGATTCCTGTTGGACACGATCTCATTCAATATGACACTGGGCAAGTCTGAAAGATGAAAGCACACAGACTTAGCTGAACTCTTACACAGTTGTTGTCTAATGTCTCAGGAAAAGCTAGGATCAGCTCAGTAATATTCTGGCTGTACACATTACCAGCTCCCTAGGAGCTGCGAGTTTACTTTATGCTGTGATTTGATTCATATAAACTGCTTGAAGCCAATTAACACAATGTAATCACAGTAGTGGTGGTAGTGCTCTACCTCCAGCAATGTGTGCTGACAGCTTGCTAAAGGGTTACAGGAAGGAAGGAAACCTTGGTTTAAATTTGGGTCAACTTCTTACCATCTAGCACCATGAGCTGTGCTTCAGAGGGGTGCAGGGCTGAACATAAGCATTCACCTACTTTGATGTCCACGTTGCACAGATATTAACAGATAGAGGAGCTATTAAAAAAGGAAAATAAAAAAGGAAAGAGAAAAGAAACAAACTGTAATTTTTTGAGATCTATGCACAGGGCTTGCATGGGGACTCAGGTTGTTTACCTATCTCTGTTTGGTGGAGTCAATTTCCATTGCAACTGTCTTGGAAGCAAGATCTTCAGCTGGATGGGGCAAATCTCCTCAATTTTAACACCCATTCCACAGCCTTACATGACTCCCCCAGACACTGATAATGCTTCATTATATATAATCTTATACCAAATAAAAAAGTATCCCAACTACTTTAGCCATGTCCAGAACACTGCCTTATGTGGCCATTCCTGCACTTGCCGAAACAGCTTCTGCTGCTGACTTAAAAATGTCTTATCAAAGTACAGTTTGACCACTTCTGCATCAGGAGAAGATTGCATAGGCTTGTTCCTTCTTCTTTGGAGGACTGTGAGCTATTTCCTAGTTTCAGAGTCTGTAATGTAATTTAACAACCATTGCACCATGCTAACTTTTATAGGAACACCTACAAAATCCAGTGACACTGACTGAAACACACAAACAAAATGCAGTAACTCTATCGCTTTATCAGGTTGAACTATTCTTTGCTCCATCTGTCCTTTTTCTTTAGCTCATTTTAACTGTTCTGCTGTGTACCTTACTCCTTCTGCTGCCCAAATCTTCCTCCACCTACATTTGAACCTCCAAGAAGACACTTTAAATATAGCTGTTATGTATGAAATTATAATCATGTTCCAGAGAGCTTCACTTACTCTTTTAGTGGTCTGTTAGTTAAAGAAATGCAGTCCCTGTAGTCTAGACAGACAATTAACCCTGGTAACCCCAGAATACATGGTTAGTATTCCCCTGCATGAACCAAGAACAACTTAATTAGAATTTCAGCCTAGAAAGTGGCTGCCTATTGGTAACAATGTTAGTTCTTCTCCATAATACTTTATAGGAAGTCTCTCTCAAAATAGTTTGCAGAGTAAAAATACATCTATAAATCCCAGAGGAAAAGGGAAATTAATAGGTTTAAATAATAATAAAAAGATATATTGAAATGAGGTTTGAAATAGATGAGAAAGCTGATGTGGGGGGAAACGTGTGAAGAATATTTTCATGACATAGACCGGAAAAAAAAGCTTATGAAAGTATTTTTTTTAATTTCTTACTATTAGAGCCCAAACTTATGAAATTATTCTAATATATCTGTAAATATTTGTTTTAATTCCTAATAAATTAATTTGGTTTTATCTGTCTCCTTCAGAGTGAATTTTCCTTAAATATGGGTGCTCTCTACAAGTATTCGTCTAGAAATATTATTGGAAAAATCTTTAAATTAAATATTATTGAAAAATGCACCAAATGCTATAGATTTGTTCTGAAAGCGAAATACTCACATCCAACTTAAATTTATCATTTTAAACTGAGTCCTTATTGCTCCTATATTTGATATACTAAAACAGTAAGGCATATCTAGAAGCTTATTCAGGTCTTCATCAAGTTCATATCCCTGGTTTGGGTGGCCATATTTTGGTAGCAAGAGGGGTACAGGGGTAGCTTCTGAGAGAAGCTGCCAGAAGCTTCCTCCATGTCCAAGAGAGCCAGTGCCAGATGGATCCAAGATAAACCCTGTGCTGGCCAAGTGCAACCTGTCAGTGGTGGTGGTAACACCTCTGTGGTAACAGATTTAAGAAGGAAAAGAGGTTATTGTGCGGATTTGGCTGAGCTCAGAGAAAAGCAGGAGGAGAACATGGGCGAGCAACAGCCCTGCAGACAGCTAGGGCAGTGCAGAAGGAGGGGCAAGATCTGTTCCAAGCTCTGGAGATGAGACTCCCTTGCAGCCCTTGGTGAAGCAGCTGTGTCACTGCAGCCCAGAGAGGGCACAGGGAAGTAGAAATAGAACTCAGCCCATAGAAGAGACCCATGCCAGAGCAAGGTGATGCCCAAAAGAGGGCTCTGAAAAGGGAGAAGTGGGAGCAGGGTCCTGACAGGAACCTGCAGACCCACAGAGAGAGGAGCCCAGGCTGGAGCAGGTTTGCTGGCAGGGCTTGTGACCCCAAGGGGGACATTGGAGCAGGCTGTTCCTGAAGGACTGAGCCAGGAGAAGAGTCACACATTGAAGCAGTTTATGAAGAGCTGCAGATGGTAGGGAGAACTCTGGCTGAAGTCTGTGAAACGCTGTCTGCTGTGGGAGCAGCCCCCCCCCTGGAGCAGCAAGACCTCCTTCCTTGAGCAGCAGCAGGAATGATATGTGATGAGCTGACCATAACCCCCATTCCCATCATCCTGCACTGGTGGTGGGAAAACCTAGAGCCCAGGAAGGAGGGAGGGATGGGAGAAGGTGTGTTTATGATTTGTTTTCCTTCTCATCATCCTGTTCTAATTTTCATTGGTAGCAAGTTCATTAATATCCCCAAGTTGTGTCTGGTTTGCCCATGATGGTAATTGTTTTGTCATCTTTCCCCATTCCTACCTCAACTCCTGAACCTTTTGTTACACTTTCTCTCCCCTGTTCACTTGCAGAGGGGGGTAAGAGAGTGGCTTTGGTGAGCACCTGGCATCCAGCCAGGGTAAATCCACCACAATCCTCTAAAAGTAATAAAAATCCTTAACTGTATAGGGAGGCTGAAGTTAAGTAGGTGGATCTGCATAAAAATGTTCAAATGTTTTCCCCAACAAATAAACTCCATGCATTACGTGACTTAAATAATCTCCATAGTGTAGACATTACACATCCTGGAAAGAACCAGCTTCAAAATGCTGTGCAAATTATCTGTATTAAATGTCGAGAACAAAAGGAACCTCCAAATCCATGGTTAGCCAAAGACTCTGGTTCTCATTGGAGATATTGGATATTATGTATCAGTACTTTGTGCTCACTAGTACACTAGCTAAAATCATTAATATAATGCTTATTATTTACCTTTAAAAGTACTATTTGATGTACTGCATGTAAATTGAACGATATATGAATATACCCTCCGATGTCTAACCATGCAGATACCCTGACAGCAGGAGAGGGGATTAAACACATGGAAAACATCAACAGAAGGATGATGAGACATGAGACAAACCCTAAGCCTTAGAAACCATCCTTTTCACTCTTCGTTCAAGTCTGCCCAAATTCTGCAGAATGCATGAGAAGGTGAATGGTTGTGAAGATAAGCCTAAAGCACCAAACTTCATGTTAGTTTGCCTCATGTAAGATTTGAAAATAATGGACTTTGTTGGAGTCCTAGAAACTTAGAATTTGTGGGTTTAGTGTAGAGTAATACATATGAGTCAAGATGGAGGGCTTTGGGCCTTGTGTGAGTCCTTCACCTTCTTCTTCCATCTTCTTCATGGGTTTAGGTGGTTCTCTGTAACTGGGTGAAAGTCTGCATTGCGGGACTTAGGTGGTCATTATTGGGACAGAAAAATAAGTAAGTGTCACTTTGGTATTGGGTAATTATCAGTTAAAAGACCTTGAAAAAAGTTAGAAGTGCTCCATTTTACCTCATTTCCCTAGCTTGCTAGTTAAGCTTACGACTCGTGAGCCTGTAAATAGTGTAAACAGATAAGATATAATAAACATTCCAAGTCCGAACTTGACATCTTCGTTTCCCATGTTATTCATCCTGACCTTAGCAGAGAAGAACAGAAGCCTAAACTGTCACATTTGTCAATTCATTTGGAAATGTGGGTATCCTTTACTTTCAGACAGGTCATAAACCAGAGAATTATTTAGCGAAAACCTAACCAGCGATGGGGCATGACACTTCAATTTTTGACTTTCACTATAGTTTTGTTTGTTTTACTCAGCCAACATTGTAAAAAATACTTAGGACACTCTGACATGTATCTGCATAAAAATGGTGCAGAATATCTTAATCCATGTTACAGATCTGCATTCATCTAATTTTCTATGGAGACTACTACCAACTAGTACCATCAAAAAGTACAAGCCAACCACTGACTAGCTGTGGTTTTGACTTACAAGTCTGTTTTTTAACATAAAAGGCCCCCTTTTCCTTGAGATATTTAAGTGTCAGTCTGGTAGAGATCCAGACTCTTCTCTGTAAAAGACTGAAAAAAATCTGAGGCTATCTATTCTTCTCAGCATTTGATCACCAGAATTTTATGGTATAGAGAGCATGATTAAGAGATTTAATCAGCTGCAATTTGAGACGTGTTATTAAATGTTACTATAAATCACTATGACTTGGTTTTCAGGCTTAGGGTAAAACATCCTAAGATCTATATCCTTAGCATTAAAGATGCAAAAGATTTAAAATCATTACAAGATAGATAAATGCATGGGAATACCTGGGACCAAACAACTTTTCTGAAGACAGCTTCATGTTTTGTTGTCACTTCAGAATTTTTCTCATGACAAGATAATTCAGCCAGTGCAGCTCAGCACTTGCTTAGTACAGCTTCAAGGAAAGCTCCATATGCCTTCCAGAAAAGAGGATTACCTATTAATTGTGATATTTTTTTTCAGTTCATTATTATCTTGTTGCAGACACTTAGAACTAGAAATGTTTACCTTAGAAATCTAACCTAAAAACCTGCAATTGACAGTATCCAGGAACACTTTTAGGAAAAGATAGTAAATATGAGGCAACCTACATCTTCTTGCTGCTTCCAGAAATCTGCTCTGCAATGAATCCCTTATCCTGGGGTTTCATATGCAGTTATTTTTTGTTGTTGTTGTTTTTTTTCTTTTTTTAAAAAAAGAACATTTCCTATTAATTTCCCCAGTGTGGTAGAAGTTACGCAGTCTGTCAAACAAACAGAATAAAAATGGAATTTTTGACTTGTCCCAACATGCTAAGAAACAGCTTCAATTAAAACAAAAACAAAAACAAAACCAAAAAACCTTATAATTAAAAAGAACAGGAATAAGGGGTGTGTTTTTTTGAAGGAAAATGCTTTCAAGAATGGCAAAAGATGCAGATCAGCAGCTGTCACATGTGTTTTATCCCTGTTTTTTTGTACAGGCTCTGACACTGTGCATCACTATATCAGTTACTTAACAGACATCACTTCCCCTTATACAGTAAGGGAAATACTATGCACCGTGCAGGATATAATTGAGGATCTGATTTTCAACAAAAAGCAAAACAAAACAAAACAAAACAAAAAGTGGGAGAAACAGAAACATAACAAGAATTCCTAGATCACACTATTATTTTTGGAGTTTTATGCTGATAGAAACACATTTTTGATAGCAATTTAATTTTAATTTTAATTTTAATTTTAATTTTAATTTTAATTTTAATTTTATTTGTATTTTCCTGAGGTTGAAAATATATAAACCAAAAATATTTTTAGGTTGATTTACTTTTCACAGTAGAAATCTTCCTTATGCATGAATTATGTTATTTTACAGCTATGACAGAATTTAAGTACAGAAGAAGAGATCAGACACTTCTGTCTGTACAGACACTTGTACAAGCATCTGCAAGAGCCTAAGTGAGAACGCCTAAGCTAACAATTATAGGAAACAGCCTTTCCTACTCTTTTTGGTTTATTTGGGGCTTTTTTGTTTGTTTTTAAAAGGTTTTTTTTAGGGAGGGGTAGTTTGTTTTTGTTTTGGTTGGAGGTTTGTTGTTGTTTCCTGGAATATTTAACTGTGGTGGTTTAAACTCTTTAAAAAACCCAAACCCAACAAAACCAACAAACATTTTGCGGTCCTTATGTATGTATCTAAATGTAATTTGGATGTCTAAGCATCCAAAGACTGTCACAGCAGTCAAGAGACCTGCTGCAATGTAATTCCTGCTTGTGCTAGACCTGTGGACAGAAATATATCCCTGCTTTAAGGTGGTTTCATCTCCTTTCCTGGGCTCTAATGCATGCAGTAACTTGCTCTCCATCAACTCCAGTGGGATTTTAGAATCCATCTGACTCCTGGCACTGCTTAAAGTGTCTTAATCTGCAGCTGAATTCCACTACTGGAGCTCAATTTATTTGTCAGTGTCTTAGAATTGTTAAGGTTAGTAAAGCCCTCTAAGATCATTGTTTTAAACTGAAAGAGGGTAGCTTTAGATTGGCAATTAGGAGGAAATTTTTGGCTGTAAGGGTGGTGAGGCCTGGTACAGGTTGTCGAGATAAGTTGTGGCTGCCTCACTCCTGGGAGTGTCCAGGGCCAGAATGGCAGGGCTTGGAACAACCTGGAACAGTGGAAGGTGTCTCTGCTCTTAGCAGGGGGATAGAGCTGGA
This sequence comes from Phylloscopus trochilus trochilus, assembly GCA_016584745.2. Taxonomy (NCBI): domain Eukaryota; kingdom Metazoa; phylum Chordata; class Aves; order Passeriformes; family Phylloscopidae; genus Phylloscopus; species Phylloscopus trochilus. Next base: position 64,525,712 of record WQNJ02000015.1, on the reverse strand, counting down.
TGAGCTGTAAGGGCTCTTCCAATTATATATGATTGGATTCTATGATTCTATGGTATTGGTTCTATGATCATCAAGTCCAACCATCAACCCAGCATCCTTACCAAATACCAAGTCCTTTGAGATAGCTCTGCTTTTCCTCCTGACCAGCTGAGGAGCAGAAGAGGAATAATTCCTATACCAAATCTGCAAGTCTCCTGTTGGCATCTCAAATACCCTATGTATCTCAAAAAACACTGGATGTTTAGCCAGCTGTTCCTGCACAAAATAGCCTTATATCAACATGGAGAGCATCCTGGAGAAGATCAAACATTGCTCCGTGCCAGGAAGTCATAGAAAATCAGAGCAATGAGAAATGCAGGGGTGACAGAACAGGCTCATCTCAGAAGAATTATTCATAGCATCACATTCTGAGGTTATCATACTTCTCCTTCTACCTTTATCATCAAAAGAACAACAGAAAACGGTGTTGAAAAAGCCTAGGTGCAGGTGATAAGGTACTTGCAGCTAATTTGGAAGAGTGTCCACGTAGATCTTCTAAAGACTGGAACATGAAAAGGTCCTATAATTTACAAGACAACTCCATTTGTGTTATCTCTAGGGTGTCAGACCAGGTTGTAAATAAGATAAACAATAAAACTTTACAGGCTTTGCAAAAAAACCCACCCTCCTCATATCTATTTTCATGGCTTCTATTCCATTGCTTTTCTCTGCATCCCCTTGCTAGGGATTATTCTACCTAATAAATTTCATGTCGTCATAGCAATGTTTGCAATTTAAAAATTTAACAGATTTGAGCCACAGCTGCACTATCCTGGCAAGACAGACCAGCTTTGGGTAACAAGATTTATTTTCCTTGTGTGCTGCCAAGTCAACCTGAAGACAATGTTAATAGAAAAAGTCACAGACTGATAAGCTGACATGTCTCTTATTCTTCAGGACAAATCCGTGGATGGTGAATTGAAATGCTACTCTGCAGCTCCTCAGGGGCAGAGGCATTAAAGTTAAATGTTACAGATGTGAAGGAATGGCAGCAAGCATGTTTGGTTTGCAGAAGAGCTTATGGCTGTGATGGTAGGAATGCAGAAGATACCACCAGAATTTTTTTTTCTAGGCTAAAGGATATTTTAAGGACAAACTGCAACCACTTCCATGTAGTGTAGATCCATCTGTGGAGGTGCAATTTGTGGTGGTTAAGAATGGCACAATTCACAGGTAGAACAGATACTTTAAAAGGAAAATCTCTTTTCACTGTTTCTGCTAACATAGGCTTTGGAATGTGCAGAGCAGCAGGGATGAAAGAAAATGGAAAGCCAGTTCTCTATCTCAGGATAGTGGTTTAAGGCTTCGGACATTCCATCTGGATATCAATTGTTTGCCTAATGTTCCAATATTCACCAATTTGAATGCAAGGCCTGCTTTTGCCCACAGTGCTGACACTTACATTATTAAACAGGGACAGGGAAGTGCCAAGGTACAGAACAGAGACATCTTAGATGATAAATGTTTGGAAGAGCCTTTGGTGCAACCCACACTCTGCTACAAAAATTGTGGATACAGTTTCTAATTTAGGACAAGCCAGTGTCTGTTTTTAATAAGCATTTTTGAAAGGACAAGGGTGACTGTTTTTAAACTGAAAGAGAGCAGATTTAGATTGGCTATTATGAAGAAATTCTTCCCTGGCACAGGTTACACAGGGAAGCTGTGGCTGCCCCATCCCTGGAAGGTTCAAGACCAGATTGAACAGGGCTTTCAGCAACCTGGTCTAGTGGAAGATGTCCCCACCCATGGCAGGGGATTTCAAGTACAGGGTCTTTAAGGACTCTTCCAAACCAAATCATTCTGTGGTTCTCTGATTTTAGACTTGTTTGGAGGGTAATGGAGGTTATAGGATGGAAGCAGATGGTCCTGTTCCAGCAGGTCTTAGCAAGAGAACAGTCCTGGATTGTTTCAACTTACTAGTCCAGACACAGTAAGTGGCAAAAAGGGCCATCATTCCTTCTCCAGACTGCTCATCTGTAAAGAGTTTTCAGATGAAATTTTCAGAAATAGCTGAAGAAGAAACCTATATTCAGTCTTTCACAAGACTGATGGAAAATGAAGGAAAATAAGCTTTGTTTCTTTTCCCATGGAGATGAACCAGAGTCTGCTACACTTGCCCCTTTGGTTTTGTCTTCTTCTGCTTCAGGTGAACACTTGGTGGTCCAAATGTGGTATATCTTTAGAGAATGTTAAAATTCAGTATGACCATGCATAGCCCTTTTTAAGAATAGGTTGAACACAATAAAGTAATGTGAGATATTACTACCAGAATTGCCTGATTAATTCATATGAATATGGCAGCTGCTAAAGATACTTTTTTTCTAGTGTAACTCAGGGGAGACTACCAAGATAAATTCCCCTCTATTTTTTTTCCTTTTCTTTTGCCGCTGTTCTCAGTCTGAAATTCTGACACACTATAAGCAAAGAATAATAAAGAAGTTTTGCATTAATTATTTCTGTTGATCCATGCTAAGGCATCTAGCAAAGATCAAGGTCTCTTGTGTTCCACTCTGTATAAATGCATGGTAAGGGACAGACACAGCTATGAAAAATTTGCAGTAATAGAATGCCTGCGTGAAAAAAGAAATACATGCTAATATCTTATTTACAGTATAATATTTAAGGGGGACAATATATCACAGGAATCAGCCTACAGGATAAATGCTGATCACCTTTGAAGAGCCACCTCCCAAGAGCACAGGTGTAGGCAATGGCAAGTGGGGCAGAAGATTGACTTGGCTGAGCAGAAATTTTCTTTTAGAACTCAGACAGCAAAGGAAAAATGTGTGGCCACTGGAGACAAGAATAGGTGACACAGCAGGACTACACAGCTGCCGTTCACCACAGTGGGGAGATCACTTGTGAGTCCAAAACTCTTGCAGAGTTCCAGCTGGCCAGTGCTGGGAAGGACAACAAAAAGGGCTTTTAGAAACAAGTCAACAGCAAAAGGAGGATCAGAGAGAACACTGGTGTGTTACTTGATGAGGTCAGTACTTCTCACAAGGGACACAGACAAAGCACAGCCATTTAATCCCTCCTTTCCCCCTTGTCTTTAACACTGATGATGGGTCCTGGGAACCCTGGATCCTTGTCTTGGAATACTGGGATGATAAATTCCCAGCCAAGCCTGAGACTTGCTCCTTCACCTTGACGCACACAAGTCTATGCTGCTCATGGAGCTCATCCCAGAATACTTAAAAATGTGGCCAATGTTATTACAGGACTGCTTTCTGGGGCAGTGTTCACAATACCAAGCCTGTCAGAGTTGAAGGAGCATCTGAATGATGCTCTTAGGAACAGGGTTTAGTGAAACTCTTAGGAGTAAGCAGTTTAAGTCAGTGACCCTTATGGGTCCCTTCCAGCTTGAGATATTCTGTGATTCTGTGATTCTAATGTAAGTAGCCTCAAGCTATGCCAATTCAATTGATCTGTTTTTACATATAATGATTTGAAGTTTTCCCTCCCCCTCCGCCCCTCTGGCTGCGATGCGAGCTCAGATTTGGGGAGCTTTGCGTGGGGATAAGCTTCAGGATAGGGAAAAGAAATCAAAAGGAGGCTCCTTACCTCAGGGTGTGTTCCAAGGCTTTATTCCATGAAGGGATCACAGGGGCAAAGAGGAATAACATGGGGGAATGGGGGTTTTTATCTAGTATCTCTCTCTGGAGGAGATACCTGGCCGAGGGCCATAGGTCAGAGATAAGGGGCAGGTAGGGTAGGACCAAAGGTTACAGTCTCTGAGGGGGGTTTCGCGGGAAAGACCATTCCCAAAAGAATACAGCAACGACTGGCAGTTTTGATTGGTCAGCATAGCAAAAGGAATCCAGCAGTCTGCTAGCCCATTTTCTTTTTACTACCTGAGAACAATCGTCTCTCAGCTTGGGGAGAGCTGAGGAGATAGTAGTGCCCCTCTCTCCCTGGCCAGTGTACGTAGTGGATGTGGGTGACTCCATCACTTCCCTAGCCAGACTGTTCCAATGCTTGACAATCCTTTCCCTGAAGAAAAATTCCCTAATATTCAACCTATATCTCCCCCAGTGACACTTGCGGCCATTTCTGCTTGTCCTGTCACTTGCTGCCTGGGAGAAGGGACTGAGCCTCACCTCTCTACCACCCTGAGCTGCCTTTTCTCCAGGCTGAGCTGCCCCATCCTCCCCAGACTACTGCTCCAGAGCCTTTCCCGGTTCAAGTTCCAGCAGCTGCTCCTGCCCTGCTGATGTGCATGGAACCCCATAACTCCTATGTTGTATGTTGAATGTTCTGCAGCTGGTTACTTTAAAAGTGTTAAAGACTCCTAATCATACATTGGATGTTCTGTTGATAGTTAAGCATTTTGTTATCTTGAATGGTTGTACCCAGTTTGTAACCCAAGTCCCAGTTTTGTATACCCTTACCTGTTGCCGAGTTTTTGCTGCTCTCTGCCTGCTGTCTGTCTGCCCATCTTCCTGCTTCCTGCTCCCTGCCCACCCCCTATCTGCTTGTCAAGCCCAAACCGACGCCTATTATGGAAATCACAGAGACCCCCATGAAGCCTTGCCAGAACATTTAGTACAATTAACACCAAAACCCCCAAGCAACAACAAGTCAGTGCAAAATCCAAACCCACAAAGGATGTCACCCAGCTGGCAGGATATCAAGCTATCTGTGGAAGCTTTTCACCTCCTCACCATAACTTCAAAGGCACTAGGAAAGAATGAAATCCTTGGACTAAAATGAGTCCAATGAGTTCCTGGGAACTTCCGTGAGGACAAAGTCCCAGCTTTGCAGCGTGAGCAGCAGAATTGACCTGCACCTTCTCCTGGGCAGTGCTTGAGGGAGCAGCAGCAGCAGTAGCGTAGGCAATCCCTCGATCTTTCCCCTTTTAATAAAGGCATTTTAAGAGTTAGTAATCATCTCCTGCCCTGTTTATTCATAACACTGCCTCCAGCCCATCCCTTTGCTGCCTATGTCGGGTTTCCTGCTCGTGCCACGGAGTTTTGGACACCCCTGTAGTTGCTGAGGGGCTCCGCGCCCTGATCTGGGTGGAGGGACAGCGGTTCTGGCTGGACTCTCCGGCTGCACCACCTCCTGCACGCCCCGAGAAAGGGCATCACACCATTCCTGGCCCTGAGGGAGCCGGGCGGGCGCTGACCGTGGTGCCAGCTCTGTTCTGCAGACCTTTGGCCTCGCTCCCTTCACGAGGGGCTGTGCATGTGTTCGGAAGCCACCTGGCAACCCCCAAAGAAGAGGCATGGTGGGCCAATATGGGTTCCCTGGCTGCCATGTGTCTCACGAGCTGTACGCAGGCAGCCTTTGTCACTTCCCCGCGACACTGATCCCGACAGCACCAGGCTCCCTTCCTGTCAGGGCTCCATGCCCGCAGCCCAAGTTATTACCCAAGATCAGAAAGTCATGGAATGCTCAGGGTTCGAAGCAACCTTCAGGTTCTTCTAGCTCTAGCCCCACATTGGCAGGGATGCCTTCCATCAGCCCAGTTTGCTGCAAGCCCCATCCTGCCTCGCCTGCAGCTGCTCTGGGCAATCTGTGCTACGGCTGCAGGACCCTCAGAGTTAAAAGTTCTTTCCTTAGATGCAATCTAAGTGTCTTCTACTGCAAAATGTTCCACTTGTGCTTTCACTTTCTGCCTGTGTCAAAAGTTGCTGTCCCTGGTTGTTTCTAAGTGTTCAAGTGCTGGAAGGCCACAATGAGGAGTCTTCCTACTCCAGGCTGAGCAGACCCTGCTCTCTCACGGGCTATGAACACAGCCTTCACACTATGAACACAGTGTTCATAGCAGGGCTGCCCCAGCCCTCTGATCATCTCCGTGGCCTCTTCTGGGCCCGCTCCACCAGCTCCCCATCTCTCCTGTGCTGAGGAGCCCAGGCCTGGTGCAGAGGAGCAGAATTGTTTTCCTCAACCTGCTGCCCATGTTTCTTCGGAAGCAATGCAGGATTTGCTTGGATTTCTGGGCTGTGAATGCCCACTGCTTTCATGTGCTGCCTCATGTGCCTTTCATCCCCCAGAACCAATGAGTCGTTCTCAGCACCACACACACAGAGGAGACACAAAGGTCCTGAGAACAACCCACAAGGACAGGGCACAGCTCCAAGGGAACTGGTCCCATCTCACTTCAGGGGATCTCAAGGGGCAAAGCACACCTGGGTCAAATCACTCGATTTTGTGTTTGACAAGGGTGTGTGGGAGCTTTGTCCCCCTTTGTAAAGGAAGGCTCTGGGAGCCTATTCCAGAGTGGTAGGTCTGCATTTGTCAGTGTTGGGCCCGTAAGTGTTGTGGCCTTCACAGAGTTAATGTTACTTTTCTGTTGTTGGGGTATTTTGCTCTCATCTTTATCAATGTTAGCAGCTGGTTCAAACTTTTTAGGACAACTGATACCACAGGACCTCTGAACCCTTATGAACTAAGCTCAGCAATTTGATAAATGAGATTTTTCATTGCTTTCATCTTGCTTTCTGGCTTTTTTTTGGTCTCTGCAGTGCCTGCTTGCAATTTCCTTTTGCATGGGACTTTTTAGGGGTGGGCATGAGGTGTGTCACTTGGCATTGAAATTGAGAAATGTCAGACAGTATTGGTTTTCTTCATCCCAAACCTGTTATAACTGATTAACTAAGGACGAGAATTTAATTTACAGGAAGCCACTCATACCACATTCATCTCAGCTGCGTGGCACAGCTTATTCTGCTGCCATAGTAGGCAAAATATTCAGAATTTAACAAGCACTAGAAAACAAACAAACAAATTCAAAATCCAAAAGACAGGGAGCAAAACCAGCTAAAATTAGTCACGTAAAATAAGTGAGGGACCTATCCAGTGTTACGTTGCTTACTTTTCACATTATTTATTTCTCACTATTTCTTTGGTGCCTCTTTTCTGTTTTCCATGCATCTTGACAGTTGCTATCTAGCCAAAGACTTCTTTGAAGTCTGAGAAGTACTTGTTGCTGGGGAAAACAGCATTTCCCTATTAATGGTGAAAAAAAACAAAACTCAAACAGGAAAATGCAAATTTCTCCTCCCCACCCTCTCCCCCCCCCCATCTAGAAGACATTCGAGAAGAAATTTTGTAACCACCCATCCACATTACAAAGCATTTCCCTTAATTTTTGGGTTTTTTCACAGATTGAGCAAGTGGTACTAAAATTACAGGAGTAGATCAGACAAAGTCTCATCCCAAGCTTGTATCTACAAGAAAAATAAAAATTAAAATAAATTACCAAATTTATACTTTGGTAATAGATAGATCTTTTCATGGTTACTTTTTCTGCATCTTTGCATCTGATGCATGGTAGCTGTTGAAAAGAATAATTAGACACAGAGTTATCAGACTTCTAAATCATAGGTTTAAAGATTCACAGAATAGCCTTGATTGGAAGGGTGCCTAAAGTTTCATCCAATTCCATCCAAACCCTGCTGTGGTAGGGACAGCTTCCACTAGAACAGGTTGCTCCAAAACCCAATCCAACCTGGCCTTGGACACTTCCAGTGGTGGGGCAGCCAGAGCTTCTCTAGGCAACCTGTGCCAGGGCCTCACCACCTTCACTTTGAAGATTTTTTTTTCTAAATATCTAGTCTAAAGCTACTCTATTTTCCCTTTAGACTCATTCTTTCTTGACCTGTCACTCCAGGCCCTGTAAATAGTCTCTCCCCATCTATATATAGACTCTTTTCAGGTACTTGAAGGCTGCAATTAAGTCATCTCAAAGCCTTGTCTTTTCAAAGCTGAACAATCCCAATTCTCCCAGCTTTTCCCTATAACAGAGGTGCTCCATCCCTCCATCTTGGTGGCCTCCTCTGGACTTCCTCCAGAAGGTCCAAGTCTTCCTATTCTGGACATCCCAGGCAGGTTGGCTTTCACCTTGACCAGACAGGCAGAACTACCTCCCTCGGCCTTGTGGTCACATTGTGTTGGATGCAGCAATAGTTGTGCTGCTGTTACTACTACTACTACTACTACTACTATTACTACTACTACTACTACCACCACCACCACCACCAAAAACAAACAAAAAACACCCCACCAACAACAATACCACCCAAATCACATTGCATATATTTCTCTGATTTTCAAATTAGATAAATGGAAATCCCAGTGTACCCAGCCCATTAACTGTAGGGAATCACAAGACGTTTGCCAGGGTCTTGAACAGAAACACATTGGTACAGCATCAGGATGTCTTAAATTCCATATTGCAAGACACCTTTTATTTCAAGACATACCTATATGGCACACAGTGAAAAATTGCCTTCTGCTGTTCTGTCTGTTTTCTTCTTTGTTTCTTTGTGCCTACAGCTGCCAGGAAGGGTAAAAACCTATTGTGGGCAGCTACTGCCTTAATTTAAATATAATAATTAAATTATGTAGTCATCATCTGAAGTTATGACTCAGTTTCCAGTGCTGCAGTAGTGTTCATAATTTCCTGCACTCTTTTATTAATTGCACTTGCCAGGTTTTATCAAGAGGGCATTCACTTTTACTTTATACCCAGAACAAAAGGAAGAATTTCAGTGAGTTAGGAAAAGTTTCGTTCAGTGCGTATGTATAGGAGAGAGACCAGAATTTGGACTTCTCTGAAATGTTGTCATAATTACAGTCTACTGTACTTTTAGACTGTCAAGAATAAAAATCATTTGTACTCCATATCTCCACAGCACAGACAGTAAAACATATCTCTAAGGCAAAAACTCTGTAAATAGCTGAGTTGACTGATCTATATTCATTCTCCTGCATGCTTTACAGCTGAATTGTGCGCTAGCTTGCTAATTTACAGCCAACAGTGCTTAATTCTACACAAGAAGTGCAGACCACCACTGTGAGAAAGAGCTAAAAAAACCCATGAACACAGTGTAAGCATTATTAACAGTTCACATTCACTTCTTAGGTTCATGTGCAAGTCAAATGGTGCACACAAGCACAAAACCCAGCCGTGGGCTACACAGAATGAAAAGGCATGTCAAGTCAGTGCCAGAGTACGCTTGTAGATTAGATTTTACAACTTTCAGCCCTTTCTTGGGCTGTTTCAGCCCCTTTCTGTACATGGATTGATGTTACTATGAGCCACACTTCATTACTGAACACAGATTGGTTCTCTTTACATTGATCAAAATCATAAAGTGTTCCTCTGGGACCAATCATTTGCTCTGTGCAAGTTAATATCTTCATTAATAAAAATGTTAAAATATTTAAAATTAAATTAATTACAATTTTTTTAAATTAAATTTCTAAATTTTCATTTTGGAGCCAACAGAAAAATAAAGCAGCTGAGTAGCAGAAAACAGAAAGGATTCAGCAATCCTGCAGATTAAAAAAAAAAAAAGAAAAATATTTTGAGGTGAAATATGCAGGTGTATACTTGGAAAGACATTTGTAAGCTACCTTTACTGGTTGGAAGAATTTTGGTGTTAATTTTAAGCAGCACTTAGTGTTGTGCTGAACAACACTAAGTTGATAAGGAGCTTCAAAATTTCATTTAGGATTATGTAATTAGATTATAGAGTATTGTGAAACAAACCACTATATGCCAATCTATCTGTGTTTGATGCTGGTATTTGCTTGGCAGTGGCATATTAGGTCCCATTAAGTCTCAGTTATTAACCAACATCCGAGATACTCTCCTTTTAATGGCCTGTTTGATATCAGTTAGACTGAAAGAAGGTCTGAAGTGAATGGAAGGATCTGACTCTTGCTTTGGAAAACACTTGACACTTCAGCAGTCTGAGATGAAGACTGTATGCTGTGCCAGCAGAACATAAAAGCCTAGCCCAAGTTTGTACACATTGTTCTTATTTTTATCTGCTGACAGAGTTTATGAGCTTGGTAAGCTGTGGGTCTGGCAGCATCCCAGGCCCACACCTTTCCCCTTTCCATGATACTGGCTCTCCAGCACAGGCTGTTTAAGGCTTGAACAACTTCAATGCTTCATTGATAAACCTTCTTCTATCTCTGCAGGCTTCTTGGGGTAACCCTTCTTGGGATTACTCCAGGGACTTGATCCCTTTGCCATTTTTTAAAAATGAGTTAAATACCTTAGAATGATATTGGTGTCTTCATGAATAGGCTATTCCTTAAGGTGCATCACAGAGTGATTGTTGGTTGGAGAAGGGAATTCCCACTTGGAGGGAAAAATGAAGGCTATGGCTGTCTGAAGGAGCAGGGAAAACTCAGGGCTCTATTTGACTGTTTGTGGTTTTGTGGTTTTTTTTTGTATGTGTGTTTCTGTTTGTTTGTTTTTGTTTTGCTTTGTTTTTTTTCTAGTTTCTTAATATGTTTACTCTCAATGAGAGTAATCAATGCACACAAAATGTGCGTGAAAATGGACTTGTTCAGGAATTAAATGGGAAGGGACTCTGTTGTTGAGTTTATTTCCAGCTGGAAAAAAATTGCAACAGAAGATCAAGTTGCAGTTTAGATAGAGCTGGGAAAATATGAACCACTTAGTCAACTAAATACCCAGAATATCTGGAAACAGATTCTGGTCGTTAACAAGAAAAAAGTAAAATATGGTTGTTTTCTGTCTCCACCCCTTCAGGCATTGCTGGCTTGAGGGAGGTGATACTGAGTCCACACTGCTGATTGTAGAATCTGTAGGAGATTTAGGATTACAAATCCTGCTGCTGCTGGACTGCCCAGTCTGAACATTATGCTGGATAAACACCTCTCTGGTACTTGGACTTGCTACAGCATTCCTGGTGAGGGCCATGGTAAAAATGGTAAAAAAAAAATCATCTGAACCTTAGGCTTAATTGGTATTCTTCAACAGAAATACACAGTGTTGTGTACTTTATACACCTCCCAAATAATATATATGCCAGCTATTAGTTGCATAAAGGCTGACAACAAAGCATACACTGAGTTTTCTGCTGTTTTTCTAAGACTGTAAACAGCTTCCTTCCCAGGCTGCAGTGAGTCTCACAAGAGGACATTGTAGAAACAGAAGGCATGAAGCTTTGCAAAGCCTGAGGCATCAGTTTCTCTTTAATCTCACTCTTATGATGTCATGAACCCTGGAAGTGGCCGCTGATGGCCTGGGGTTATTATCCAGACAAGTGAGGGATACCTGTACTATGGTTTAGCCAGGCTTATTTCCTCAAGAATGATGGTGTGTCTAAAAGCTGAGAACAAATTATGCCTCATTTGTTCTGCAAGATCATGTGGTCAACCACCTTTCTCACCCACTCCGCCTCTGTAAACTATATATATGTCAACTGATATGTATAGGCACTGGGCACAGATATACATTAACATATTAAACTATTATATATATATATGAATATATTAAAATATGTGAATGTTTTTATGTATACATGCATACTGAACAAGAGCTTATATCAGTGCCTCATCTGACAGGCAGAGCTGCCAAAGAGCTGAGTGCCTTTTACTATTGCATGGAGAGACTAATTTAACACTAATGAGAAATGAGGATATCAGGGAGCATCTTGGCAAAACCACTGCTGGAAACCATCTCTGCACTCTTTCAAGCTTTTCCTATTGACAGGTTGCCAAGGTTTGGCTTGTGGGATTCAGTGTGAGATCCCTGATAGAATGGGTTCGTGGAGGATGATAAATCACCGGTATCTTGAGTCTGGAAAAGAGGTGTCTGAGCAACTCTCCTCAAGCTCTTGTTGGCACACAGGGGAGACATTTGGGATGTGGTTGGATGTGAACAGATTTACACAGGAACATCCTTAATGCTAGGCAGTAATGTCCACTAATATTTTGCAGGTAACATTTTATTATAAATGGCAAATCATTATCTCCTCCTTTGGTATTCAATCTAATAACATTTATCATGTTGAGTTATTTTGGTATTCATGGGGATGTCAGATGCAATTCCATAGGAATTACTGTTAGAATGAATGCCCACTAAATTACAATGGAATTAATATGAAATTAGATATTATGGTAACATTATTATCAAAAGAGGTCATCGTGATTGATGTGCTGCTCAAATGAGGATACCAAAAGGAATTACACTCAGACCTGATTATTCCAAATCAGTTAGCAAACTCCATTTTTATGCAGATTACAATACATTTTCAAACTGTTAACTCAGCCAGAAGTATTGGTAAAGAGATGTAGACCACTGCCAAGTTTTCCAAAGAGCTCCACTTCTGCATACTTCAAAATGGGATATTGAAGAAGCCAAATTGCACCTAACATTAAATAAATTAGTGGAAAATAAGAGTGAGTTTATTCTTGATTTGGATTATAGAGATAGTTTTGTTACTTTTAGATTAATGGTGGAGGAGAAAGCATTAATATTCTTTTGGCTTTTTTGGAATAAACACAATTTGCCTGCTTTCCTCTGATCTGTGATCCAGAAAATGTCTTCCAGGCTTGTGGTACAAATTCTCCTCCCTATGAAATAACAAAAGATGTATTGTCTTCTGTTTTGTTCTACAAAGAGCCTATGGACAAGGACATGAGCCATCAGTCCACTATCAGACAACTGGGTTTGGCAGGTTGGACACAGACCCCCAAAGATATTCACACTTTTAATTCTGATTTCACTTTCCTGGAGAGCTTGCACCCCACCATTTTACACCTGCTTGCTTGGACTCACATCTTTTCTTCTCACATGCCACAGCTGTCAACCTGATTTTCGTTTACTGGGTGCCAATAATACAACACCCTCTGTGTCCAGGCCCTTGCTGAAAGAATCTCTTCATCTCTGAATAAAGCTGGTCTTTTTCACTAATGAAAATAACACACTTCTTGCCAGCTACACTTGTCCCGTGGTTGTCATCAAAAGATGCTTGTCAGCAAACAGTGAATTAAAGCCAGGAAACCTGACGCAAAAATTAGAATTATTGCTCTGCAGGCTGATCTGAGCATTTTCCACAATAAAAGCAATGGATTAGTTTCTCTGAGTGGGAACCTTTTAAATATTTGGCACGCATCATTCCCTGTGTTCCACTGATTTGCACTGAGACTTATTTATTTTTTTGAAATCACCTGAAGGTGTTTTCCTTCCCTACATTTTCATTTCATGGAAAGATATGAAATGCAATTAGAGGAGAAAATCCTACTATATCAGCATCTAAAATTATAAGTCATACTTCTATCAGAAAGTAAGTATAAACACTTGTTCCATGGAGATGCTGTGTACAGATACAAGCTGAGAATGGTAGGAAAAAATAAAAAGAGAAGAAAAAGGAAGGATTTAACCACAGCTTTTCATGCAGACAAATTACCTGTTTGAGCAAGGAATTGTGGCATGGAGATGAAAGAAAATGCACATACTGCAAAATGTACAGGTGGTAGGAGATATTTTTAAGCTCCAATTACACCAGGTGTTTTATACTTTGATTATCTTTATCTGTCCAGCCTCTGAATTAGGGGTTAATTACTGAGAGTAAATAGGCACTTTTAGACAGAGTGTCCTATCATGGCTTTTTCAGCTGATCAGCAGTGTAGCAGAGAGAAAAATTACATGGCTCAGGTTGGAAAAGACTGCAATATTCCCTGGGTTTTGTTAGGGATTCAGTTGCTTTATGATACTGCAGGTCTGAAACTGAGACAAGTGAGGAAATTCAGTTCTCATTACTTATGGCTAAAGACTGTTTCCAGGACAAAAAAATGGCACAAAGGTTTGGAATTCCTTAATAGGCAGGAGGAAACCTCAGCATCTCATAGTCTAAATGGTCATAGATAGACAGGCATTATTCCTTTCCTCCCTCTTAATGTCTGGTACAGTCCCAGAACAGTTTTCTTGCCTAAGATTTCCTCTGGTGATTTTCTTAAGATGGGACTAATTTTTTTGTTTCTGTTTCGTTTTTTGTTCTTGTGTGGAGTTTTTTGTTTGTATTTGTGGTTGGTTGGTTTTCTGTTAGTTAGTTTGGTTTGGTTTTGGGGGGACAGAGATTATGTGTTTATTTTGTGCGTGTTTATCTTTTGCTGACTTTGGGGGGTGTTTGAGGGGATTTTTTTTTTTAAGTAGCTATTTTTTTAGTATTTTCTATCTATTTTTTTTCTGTGTTGACACCTTTTTTTCTGGGTTTTCTTTTGAAGAGAAAAATTTGCACTGATATAAAAATTTCCACTGAGATAAAACTATGATAATCTGTCCTTGAGGAAAACAGCAGTGCAACCCTCTGTCCTTGTTAACATTGCTAACACTCATGGCCATCTCCCTGTCTAAATCTGAATTATATTCTTGGGCGATGTGCAGGTGTATGGTGCAGGGCTAGACTGCTGGAGGGTGTGTGGATTAACATTTTTGTAGTCTTTAAATACCCAGGAAAATACAACAATGCATCCTTTCATCAAAACGAAGGATTAAGATGTAATTTTTTTTCATCAGCAATGCCAATTTTGCTCATTTCTTTTGTCTTGTTTTTTAATAGATACAAGTAAATATCCAGGAGGCATTCATGAAGCTGACAGGCACTGCACAGGACCTAAGGGTGACTTGCACTTTTAAATCAGCAACTGGAAGTCAGACATCCTTCTCTCCACCAATTGTGTTCAACATCTAATGCAGGAGGCAGATAAGAGAAATCATTAGGGTGTGTGAAGAAAATAATTTTGTACTGCTAATAAGTAAAATAAAATAAATATTATTATGGGAAATTAAGCATCTAACTTAAACATAGGCATTTGAACTCTGGAGATAATTCTCACTTCTTATTTTTGGGTGGTTGACCATTAAAATGGAGCAAATTCTTTAATGTGTTTTCTGTATTAGAACCATAGTCACTTCTGTTTTGTGAGATGTTAGCAGCAAATATAGTGCATCCTCTCCTTCACAAAAAATATTGCAGGTAGTCTTATGAGTGTGAAATCCATAGGGTCTTGTTGAAAGACATCTTGAAATATTTATAAACTGATTTGCATTTAGCATATTTTCATAGCTTTTGTAGTACACCAAAAACCTTTGCTATAACACTATGAAATACCTGTAGGAACTTTAATGTAAATGAGAATATGGAAGTCAAATTGTGTATAAAATTGTGAAGCCACAGAATGTAATAAAAGTAATAGACTCCTATTCTTTTATCTTTTTTCTCTTAATTCAAAAATGTTATAGCTCACTGTCTGCTACAATACTTTTCACTTGGGCTACCTGTTTTTCTCTAAGCAGGAACATTCTCTCAGATAGTTTTTTGTGTAGTTTAAGGTATATTTTATTTATAATAAAAAAAAATCAATAAAGTAAAGAAGCATGATACTAATTTGGTAAGTGTATATGAAGAATGTTATAAAAGAGATAAAAAATTCTATTAAATACCTAAAGGTTTAATTTTCTACTAAATTATATAGACTTTAAATGGGTTTGGTTTTGTTTGTTTTTATTATGAAAATTATTTACTTCTACAGAAAATTATTATTTTTGCTTCCATTTAAAGTATGTAACAATTTTCAGAAAGGGTTTGTAGGTAATGTTCAATTATATAAAGACTTAAGCAAGAGAAAACTAAGGCATAATTGGAATGAAATACATATTCCTCCATTCAGTATTTTTCTAGTTTGAATTTAAATTCCTACTTCAAATTCAGCAAGTAAAATTCCATCCCACAAAAAAACCCCACAAAACAAACAAACAAAAAAACCACAAAAACAAACAAACAAACAAACAAACAAACAAAAAACACCAAAAAACCCAAACAAACAAACAAACCAAACAAAAAAAAAACACCAAAAACCCAAACAAATAAAGAAATTAACAGAATTGATACTACTACTGCCCAGGACTACATAAGAGCAAGGATGCCTTCATTTCGAGCCCTTTATCTTTCTATTATTTGTTCATCTCTTTGGATCATAGCAGGGTTTGGAGCTTATTTGTAGACATTTAATTTATAGGAATAGCAAAAAAGAAAACATTATTCTCTGCCTTCTGATTTATGCAAATTCCTGTTTCACAGTAGATGGGATGCCCCTAAGTTTGTCAATAAAATGAAAGGAGAGAGATAAAGATTCTTACAGGTCATGCTTTTGGACTTAGCAGCAAAGCAGAAGTTCATTCTTATGCACAACAAATCCTCTGTATAGAAAAAAAAAAGCTTCTGAACTTTTCTTTCAGTTTAAGAGGATCCATAATGCAAGGAACAAACACAATCTGGATTATCATTTTCCAGGCTCTCATGGACTGGCCAAATCAAAAAGAACTGAAAGAAAATGTTTTTTCTATGAGTGAAGCAGCAAGTATTCTTTTGATTTGCTCACAGATTAAAGACATATATTCCCAAAAGCAAATTAAAGGGAAAAAAAATATATGAAAGCAAATTAAAATTTTAAAATAATTTGATAATAACTGATGTCTCATGAACCCTGTGTACAGTAACAAAAGTCATTAAAGTCCCAAAAGCAACACCCATACAATTGTCCTTACAATATTATGAACCAACAAAGTGTTCTTAGAGATAAAAAAGTATCACCAGGGGATGTGGCTACAGATAAGTCAGGAGATCTGCTTCTTGCATTCCCTCCAAGGAATATTTGAAGAGGTAATAAGCACATGAGCTTGTACATTCAGGAAACACTCCTGATGTGCCAGACACCTAAGATGATATAAGATGCTCATTTATTAACTTATTTTTCTTGGAACACCAGGAAAACGCCTGTATTCTGAAATTTTATGGACCAAAACTCTGCATGTATGAGCATATGTAACTCTGCATTGCTGTTAGACACAACTGGATGGAGATGAGTTGAAGAATACAGGTAACTCCAAGCCAACAGACTAGAATCAGGTTTTTTTGCCTTTAAATTCTAGTCTATGATGAACTTCTGTGGCATGCCAGGTGTCTGAATTACTTTTAATGGAGCAAGAAAGAAGATATTCCATACATTTTAATGTGTTCTGTGCTTTCCCTAGCTGCACTTTGCCATTTTTCTGGCACATAAAACAATGTGCTTAAACCTGGAAATGATAGAGTTGAGATTTTTGTGTTTTTTTTTTTTTTTTTTTTTTTGTGTGTTTTTTATTATTTTGCATAATTTTATTAATTTTATTTCAATAGTATTTCAATTGAGTCTTTAATGAAAAAGATGACTTGCTTGCCTCACTTTTCTCAAAAAACCCCCAAAACTAGCCAACCACAATCACCACCACCACAAGTTTTTGTAGCTTTTTCTGGAAGTGTTTGATCTAAGTGTCTCATCCACAAGAACTGCATTTTTATTAGACTTCCACATAAAGATACTTAAAGAATATAGGATTTTATATTGCTTTTAATTGATAAGACAGTAAAAAAATCTCTCAAGTACTTGGATATTCATATTTTGAGCAAAGTGAAGTAAATTGAAATGAAAAGCTTCAAAAATTTTCATTCAAAGCATTTTTTTTCATGTTCTCATTCCACCTCCAATTACCGTGTGTTGCCATGTGCAACATGGAAAGCAGAATTGCAAGGCCTCCATGGGTTACACAGAGTAAGTTAGAAATAAGACTGTCACAATAAACATATTCTGTTGCACATCAAAAGCTTAGAGCAAACCAAATTATTTTCTATACCATTTTGTCACATAACAGCCTTGTCCCCAAAAGCCTGCATGAAACTGGTTTCACTCCTACTTAACTGGAACCAGTTATTTGTATAAAAACTATGAGTTTTACCAGTTAAGTATCCCTGTAGCATGATGGCATAGAGAAGGGAACCCAGCTTTCTTTGGCTGCCATGTAGGTGCTTTTAAGAATTAAACAGAACTTCCTTAAATGTGTCAGTTCTGCCTCTAAGACCCATCAGATCCCTTTCTCTCCTTCAGAAAAGTTAAAGAAGAGAAACAGGCTCTCTAGTGGTCTCTAAAAAAGAGCAAGACAAACCATTTTTGCATAGGAGAGAATTTGAGGACTTCAGCAGTACAAATCCATAGTTCATAAATAAATTATTTTATATATACTGGAGATATATGCTCAGAAGTTTTTTAGAAGTCTGTGATTAAAAATTGTGTAGACCATGACCAGCTAGAAGAGTTCTATATCTCTATTCTGTTTAAATGACTTTTAATGTACATCTTAGGGAATGCATATATTTCTGTGCCTGATGAAGGGTGAAGTTCCTACCCTGATGTGGAATGTAACTTTGCTTTAAGTGCAGGTGCACATATGGATGGATGATTGTATGTGTGCATGTTATTGGCCAAAATTTTTAATGGTAAATAATATGTTAATCAGTTTATGCAAAGAACATGTGCTTTGCACACCTGCATGGTGGTGAATAGTTAGATATATATAAAGAATTCAAATATTTTTGTGGGCAACTGTCATGAGAAAAGTGTCTCTGTTTTGATATTTAAAACCTGAAACTGGGCAGGGGGGAGAGGGTAGAAAAAATTGAGTCCTCTTTGACTGACTGAAGCATTTTACTTGTTATCCCTCACAGTGTTTCAAACTGGAACATGGCCTTGAAAGGTGTGCTTAAAATTTGAACTGAACATGCTGCTAAGTCTATAATGCATTTTCCTCATTAGAATATTCATTTCCCTGGTGAAATTTATTTTTCTTTCTAGTTTTTCTCCAGTTAAAACTGGAGAAAACATCAGTGAATTTAGATGTGAAGTTCTCAATGTCTCCCCTGTACACTGAAAAAATGGCAGAGGTATTATAGAGGATTCTTAAATGTCATGGGCTTTGACCATTTTATCAAGCACAGGGACTAGGAAATGCAACTCCTGCAAACATCTGTCCATCTGCATCAGATGGCCAATGAGAATAAACAACGGCAGAGGTAAACCTGAATCTTTTGTAGGGGAAATGATAAGCCATCAAGGAGAAAAGATGGGGTTACCAAAAGCACTGCATGAATAAACTTCTGCTTAAAAGTCAAGGGGCAGGTGCTTTCAAACCCAGATACACAAATTTGAATACTGATTCAGCTCAAATAAGAACAACAGCTGATTAATTTCAGTAATTTAATTTTTTTGGCTTTGATATTACTGAAACTAGAAAGAAGTGGCGATGAAAGAGTCTGCTCCATTCTAGTTATGTTGTAAGTAAAGATTTTGCAGTAAATTTTCTGGACGTGTCCAGCTAACTTTGCAGATCTTAATGTTTGGAGATGAGTTTTGAAGGGCCGCACATAATTGTGTCCCAATATCCAATAAGGCTGAGATACTAAATATGCTGAGTGTTTACCCATTATGAGCTAAAGTTGCCCTGAAGGCATATTTCAAATTGATATATAGAACAGAAGGCGAGATTAAAAACCAGAAACAATCTGCTTTAAAATTATAATTAATGTAGAGAGACTAAAGAGCCTCCATGAATTCTGTTGCTTTGAACAGCTTTCCAAAATACGACATTCCTGTAAGGAAAAGGAATTAAGTGAAAAGCAGGAAAAAGATTTGGATGGTTTTTTTGTTTTTGTTTTTGTTTTTGTTTTTGTTTCCCAAGGCTATTTCTTCATTACAGGTGTTAAACTATATGTGAATAATTTTAGAATTTATTGTATAGTGATTCAAAGTAATCAGAAAATTCACTTGTCAGGAAAAAATGCTGATTTATTTTTTGGAAAAAATGAACTAATATATTCACCTAATGAGACAATATTTTGTTTTTATAATATGGCCATGGTGCCATGCATACTTGGGGACTTCATGCTTTTTTTCTCTTCCACCATTAAGATTTGACATAAAATCTTTCCCTTCCTAAAAGTAAAGAGGATGTTGTGTTTCACAGAACTCTTCAGAGCCCTTTATCATTTTGCTGAAGGATGTAGCAAATGCAGAGTCTTAGGATCATGAAGCTCCTGAACTTTACCTGTATGTATTACTTCTGAATCAAGTATTTCTTAGGGGCAGCAAAGTATATGAAACCTTGCCATAGTGAAAATTGCTCTAAATATCTCCAAATCTTTTCCTGGTCTACATTTCTAAGAGATGATTTCTCTGGATTTTTTTCAGCAAAGTCCTAAATATTAACTTAAAAATAAAAACAAAAACTGCTATGCTCTTTGGAGGGAAAAAAAACCCCCACAAACCAACACACACACAAAACACCAAAACAAACAAACAAACAAACAAACAAAAGAACAAAAAACCCTGGAGGGGATAAAATGGAATACTAGACATGTTGTACTAAAGAATCCAAAACCAACCCAACCAACCAAATGATAAAAAAAAACTCAGAAAAAAAAAAAAGTAAACTAAACCAAACAGGAATGCCCCCCAATAAATAAACAAAAACTCAAAAGAGAACAAAAACAAAATCGAATAACAAAACCAAAACCAAACCAAAACAAAAACAAACAAACAAAAACCCCCAACAAAATAAAAACAAACAAACAAAACAAAACAAAACAAAAAAACAAAACCAAAAAACCCAACCAAAACAAACGAAAAAACCAAACCAAAACAAAAAAAAACCCCTTTGTTTTCCAGTGATGAATTATTTAATTAAAAAATTAAATCATTGGTCTAGGACTACACTCTGTCCCAGTGCCAGAAGTCTATGGTTGAACCTGCAGCCAGATGACACAGCAAACTTTAAGAGGAAACAAAAATTAATAGATGGCAGAAAAATGATCGCATAGGAAATTTCTGATGTCACAGTTCTGCTGAATTAATAGTCAACCTTTCTTAAAGACAATGCTGCAGTTTCTTTAGCTCAGCTTTTGTTTTGTATAAATTTCTGTCAATTCATAAATAATACACCAATGATAATTTAGTAATGTTTAAACTTCATATATATATGCATGCAATGACACAAGTAAACACATATTTTGTATATATTTTAAAAATATATATAGATATAATTATATGTGTGTGTATAGATTTATATATAGGATTACAGAATGTTTGGGTTGGAAAGACCTTAAAGCTCATCTAGTTCCCACCCCCTGCCATAGGCAGGGGCACCCTCCCCGATCCTAGGTGGCTTCAAGTCCTGCCCAGCCTAGCCTTGGACATTGCCAGGGATGGGACAGCCACAGCTTCTCTTGGCAACCTGTGCCAGGGCCCCACCACCCTCACAGCCAAAAATTTCCTCCTTATGTCTCATCTAAATTTATCCCCTCTTAGTTCAAAGCAGTTACCCCTTGTCCTATCATTCCAGGCCCTTGTCAAATGCCACCTCCATCTCTCTTGGAGCCCCATTAGGCACTGGAAGGGGCTCTGTGGTCTTCACAGAACTCTCTCTTCTCCAGGCTGAAAACCCCCAACTCTCTGCCTGTCTCCAGAGTAGAAGTGCTCCTGGCCTCTGTGAGTCTTTTGATCATTTACATACTCACATCCATCTGCCTATCAGTCTATCTATCTATCTATCTATCTATCTGATCTACTGTGAGAAACTAGATGTTTCCTGGAGGACGGAAGTTTTTCTTCATTGGGGGAGTTGGCACATCTTCCATTTGAATGTGGAAAATCTACTTTGCTTTATGGGTAATTGTTTTGGGTTATGGAACCAAAAATGTGTATTCTATTTTATCTGTTGAAAGCATTTGGGGAGATATTTTTTTCTTTATCTCTTGCAACTCTGGGAGAAGGGGGGGCGGATGCCTTCTGATGATAGGCCAGCTGTTAAAACCAGGTGGGGCAGAGTTTCTTGTCTCTTTCATCCAGTCTTCCCTTCAGGAGGATATTTTTCTGCTAATGGACCATTAACACCTCCCCAAACTATACCTTCCCCAAACTATACCCTCCCCAAAGCAGTACATCCACATTCCATTGTGAGATGCTCCACTCAATGGGAGGAGCCAACTATTCCTACCTGGATAAAACTGAGATGTAGGAACAAAAGCTATCTAGCTTCACCCGACTCCCGGAGGAAGACTGGAACCTTCTCATCCACTGGACTCTTCTCACCCACTGGACCCTTTTTGACAGAATCATTTCTACTTCAATAGAACTACCTCTACTTCAACAGAACCACATCTGCCACTCCAAAAAAACTTACTTTTGGACTGTTTCCAACACCCTGACCAACAGAGTGTCAGGTTATTCCTTCCTGACTCTGTCAGGGTTTTCCAAAATTGTTGTTTGTTTGCTTGGTTGGTTGGGTGGTTTTGTTTTCTACTACATTTGTATTGTTAATATTCCTAGCTAAGAACTGTTATTCCTATTCCCAAATCTTTGCCTGAAAGCCCCTTAATTGCAAAATTATAATTTGGTGGGGGTAAGGAGTTTACATTCTCCATTCTAAAAGAAACTCCAGCTTTGCCTGGCTGATACCTGTCTTTACAAACCAAGACAGTAATGTTTCTAATCCTTGTCTTGCCCATTACTGTTATTCACCTTATTTCCTCACACATTTAGTTAAATACTATCAACAACAGACAATTAACATAAGGGGACAAGGGGATGACCCAAAACATAAATCAGATAGTAATATTGTCTTCAGCAGAGAAGAGAGTATTGACCAGGATGACACTTTCTGTGAACTAATTATCAAAGCAACATTCCGAAGTAATTGTGAAACAAGCAGTATCTTTTTCCCCCCTTTGCTACTTTAGTTAATGACCATATATTAAAAAAAAACATGGAAAGGATGATAACAATAATAATAATAATAACAATAACAACACAAATAGCACAAATAGCAACACAAATAATAACCTTATTTCACTGCCAATGGCTTTTCTTGTCTATAGTCTCCATCTGCCATGAGCAAATAGTGCAAGAATCTACAATTTCTTCCACAGCCTTTTAATTCCCCTAAGTCTTTCTTCTGTCCATATTCTGTTGCTTCTCTTTTGTCTGCCTTCTGAGAAACTGTGGTTTATGTGACCACAATATATTTCTGATTGTCTAGTCTTTCTTCAGGCAAGAAATTTTTATGTGCAGCCTTATTAGAATAAAGTAGGAAGAGAGGCACAGAAGAAGATGAAGTAAATACATTTATATGTTTTTCAAGAAGTGAAATGGCAAGAGAAGAGAGGGCATGCTAGTGCTCTTTCCTACAGGAAAACCAGCAAGTTCAAACTCTGATAGATGACTGAAAAAAATGAGACAGGATAATAAGGTCTGGCTTAATTAGTGCCTCTTTACTAGTACTGCTTAAGGGTAATAATAATCCCTCTGTTCAGAGATAAATGGATCAATGTCTGTCTCTCCTTCTTAGCCTGCTGGATAGATGAGAACAAAATGACATATAATATGACTGCAGATGTGGATACCCAGTGCAGATGAGGTTGTTCCAGAACAGGATTTAAATTCCCAAGAGAGATAGAGGATCTTGAGTCATGGTCCCTCCCCAGCACTAACATAACAGGAGTTCTTGTGACATGAGAAACACATCATGAAAGCTGTGAGGAGAAGGGTTATCATGGCTGTACTCACTGTACACCACAACACTCTCTCTTGACACCCACATTGCATATTAGAGTCTTGTAAAAGCCCGGACTATTTTCATTTCTACTTTGAATAAATAATTTAAATTGCTTGGACTTTAAACTTGGTTTGATGCAGGAAGGTAAAACATTAAAATCCAAAATTACATTCAATATTTAAGTGCGTGTATTTTAAAGAATGATGAGCGCAGAGGCTAAATTTGAAATGTAGATTTGAGTTCAGGAAAGAATTATATATTCTCTGCTGACATCCACAGCAGCATGAGCCACACCTAGAAGCACTTCAAGAAAGCAATAGCAGTATAGGCAGTTTGGCTGAGTGTTGGGTTTCAGTTTAGATATGGGATTTTCTTGGGATCTATAATATTGAATGGGATTATCTACAATGAATACCAAAGATGTATCATATTTAATGACACTGAGCCTCTGAGGATCTTGAAATTCAGAACTACCTGAACCTGAAATCATTATTTGGGTGTATAGCTGTAATTCTGAATAATATTAAATGGGAATACTCATCTTCAGAGTGAATATTTCTATCTTCTAAGCAGAAGATGTCATAATTAGAATTGGTTCTGGTATATATAGTAACTGTAGCAAGAATTAGACATCTTCCATCCTCTTGTGTATATCAGAAGTTTTATTGTTGTGCTATGCCTGAATCTACTTTTAAGCAGGCATTTTCTTTTTTACAAAATAAAATGTTGCATACAGGAAGCTTATACCAGTTGAAAATAATTTCCTAAAATTAAATACATTCAATTATCTTTCAGAATGAAGAAAACAACTTTGTCTTCTAAAATATATTTACTAATGTTTAGTAATCACATACCAGATATAACACAAGAATTACAGCTGAATGTAGCCCACAGTCCCAGCATTTGTCCCAAATGACAAACTAGAAACCTGCATTAATATTTTTTAAAATTCAAAGATTTTTAAATTGATATGTTTCGAGACTGGGGAAAAAAAAACAAAACAAAACAAAAAAAACCCACCAAAAAACACAACAAAACCAAAAAACAATCAAATTTATTAACTTCCTCCTAAATTAGTTAAGTGAATTTTCCAGTCAATTCACCTCAATAATGAGGTAAAGAAGGCTTTATATCTGTTTGCATGAAATCACTGGATTGATTAACATTCTCATTGCCTCTCCCATTGTTTCTCTCGCCGCTCAGGTATTCACAGACCTGGAATACATAATCCCACGCAATTTAGAAACAAGCAAAACTCTGTCATCATCCTCCTTTCTCCCCACCATGACTCTTTTTCTTATTCCCCTCTTCAAGTTCCGTGGAATTCTCCTGGTCCTCATTTTATTAGAAGCTGAATTTCTGCTGTAAAAGGCACCTGGCCCTCAGCAAAATAAAATGCTATGGCACACTGATCCACTGAACAGATGGAGCAGAGACAGCAAAAATGAAAATATTATATCACCTTTGTGCTACTCTAAGCTTAGCACAAAACACCAGAACCTGGGAGAAAATTCTTCCCCAGATGGAGGACTTGGTTCCTCCTTTGTTGAACTCGAGGAGATTCCCATGGGCCTAGTTCTCCAGCTGGTCAAAGGACCTGTGGATGACAGCAGAACTCTGCTTTATCAGCTACTCCTCCCTGTTTTGCATTGTCTGCACACTTGCTGAGGGTGCAGTTTGTCCCATTACCTAGTGTTGTCGCTTTTTCAGCCACCACCGTGGCGGCCTGGGTTTGGATAGACGGCACGGCTTCCACAAGCTTTGTGTGGAGCTCGGGCTAATGACACAGCTGACACCAATGTGGTGGATCGTCAAAAGCGTTTATTACCTAAAGCATGGAGTTTAAATACTATCTGGGTCTTTGCTACCTCATAGGGGTCTTACTACATTTCCTGGGCGTAACGGAAAAATACTGGTATGTCTGTGGAGGGGGGTTTGTGTCCTTGAGATAAAGTTATCTCGGGGGTGGAATGTGCCTTGCCCTTCCCGTGACAAACCGATTTTCTTCCGGGCGCCTGTCCCTTTCCAATTCACATCTTCCCCACAACCTAGGACATATTAAAGTATTCTCAGCTCCAGCGCTAGGAGTCCAGTGACTGGTCTGCAGCTAGACTTTGTGCCACTGGTTACAGCCTTGCAATCCCAGTCCACACCAGCATCCATTTCAGTATATCACACTTCACTGGTTTGTTTATGAGGATGTAATGGAACAGTGTCAGAGTCTTGTGAAACACAGAAAGAGAATGTCTGAGGTTCTCACCCACTGAGATATACATTTTTTCATAGGAGGCTACCTAGTTGGTCAGGTACAATTTCTCTTTTGTAAATCCACAATGACTACTTCCAATTACCTTGTCTTTCATATGCCTGAGATTGGTTAGCAGGATTATTTGTTCCATCACCTTCCCACAGACCAAAGGAAGACTGGCTTGCATCTAATTCTCTGCATTGTCATTCTTAAAGGCTGAAGAGACCTTTTCTTTCTTCTGGTCATCAGGAACATTTCTACTTACCATGAGCTTCCAAAGGTAATTCAGAGTGGTCTCACAAGAATTAAGCAGCCTGTAGTGGACAGCTGCAATGATCATAGTCTTGCACTTGCACAGGAATCTCTTGTTTCTCCTGCTTATTCTCATTGTACATGCAGCAGTATAGAGGTTTTGCTGAGATGCACTCAGTTCTGCTGATTCCCCAGAGAAGATAGGAGTATCTTCCCCTATAATGTTATCCCACAGGCATTTCCTTATGTGCAAATGCTCGAGGTGGATCTTTTTCAGGCCTAGTTTATTCATTTAGACATCTCTTGTCCACATCACCCTGCACTATTTGCTTCACAAGCCAGTCCACCCCTTCATCATTTGACTGTGGGTTATCACACACTCTTGTTGTGTCAAAGTTAAAAGTTCTCCTTACCTGGTCAACCAGCCTGCTGATGATTTTTTCCCACTTTATTGTCTCTTCATGGTATTCCTCAGTCCTCCAGGAATCCTGTGATCATAAAATACAATCCCTGTTGCCAACACAAGTCACACAACCAATTATTGAAACTCAAGGTCCTTTGCTCCAACTCAAGTTCTTCCTCTTCACCGACAAAGCCAAGGGGAAAGCCACAGAGACCCTCAAGACCTTGATCATTGGCCTGAGAGTCTTCTGCCATCTCAGATACCTCAAACTGCAGAAATCAACCTACAGAGGCAGTGTTGCAAACTAAATATTATCTCTGAAGCTACCATATGGTTTTGGAAAGGGTTGAGAAAATAAGCAGTGGGAACTGAACCCTCTTAGAATTGCCTTTAAAAATCCACCATATTTATTCTGCTTCAGGTTAAATGTTAGAAACTGCATGTGCCTTGCTTGCAAAATTCAAGACATTATAAAGGAAAAGAAGGCTCTCAAAACTCATAAGACACACATCTGCAAGTCTTCACATAAAGCAATTCTTCCACAGGAAACTTGAGGAAAAACAATAATCTTTAGTTCTCTGGTCTTGTCTGGAAATTTTGCACAGAAAACCTTCAGTGATTTCTTATGAATAAAGACAAAATGGGAGACTATTTGGAAATTTTCTACTTAATCTGAGTTATTTCAAACAGCAAAGGTAAATTAATTTTGAAGTTTCATATGAAGGATGCTTAATTTTAAATTGGATTTTTTTTCAAGAAAAATAGAAAACAGATATGAGGACTTAATTATTTGATAATCATTAGGTGTAAATTAAGACTGAACAGAAGGAGAAACCACACACACATGAGTAGTCCACACATGGGAATGCGTGTAATGTGTTTCTGATGAAGAGCTCTGAGGTGATTGTGTCATTCACAGATAAATTAGGAGATAGGTGATATGGTGCTTTCCATAGATACTAAAAATTAATCACACTCATAAGTTTTATAGTTGAAGAAAAACCCCTTGCAATTGCATACACTTATGCATGTGCTGATGTGTGTCTATACAAAAAAATTTATGAGGTGAATCCATTAGAGTCACTGCAGACTCACCAGCATAAGCCTTCTCCATGCTTTCAGCCACGTCATTCATTCATGCCCAGACTTGCTGAAATGCGGCTTGTTCTCTGCAAGCCTGGTGAGAAAAATGTGAATTTTAAGGTTGTCAGTACAATGGAAAAAAAAAAAAGAGTTCTTTCTAGTAATGACCTCTTCCTCTCGTACTGTAATTGATTGTAAAGGGAGATAGACTTGATTCTCAACCACCTCTGGCCCCACTTCCCAGCCCTACTTATTAAAACAACACCAGAGGAATGATATCTAATCTTCCTAATGGGAGAAGTTAAACAAGAAACAATTTTGATGAATGTAATGGCAATTAAAAAAATAAATCAAAGAAAGTATCATAACAACTTGGGTTTTTCTTCCTTGCTGCTTACTTCCTAGATACCACCAGCTATCAGCTGTCATCTCTCCTCATGCAGAAACTCTATAAACCCCAAGAGATCCTGCTTACTTGAGTAAATTAATTATTTAGTGAGTGATGCATTACAAGAAACAGAAGTAGATAAAATACCCCAAGGAGATGATGAAAGAGTAAAAATTCTTGAACCATCTTTGGATGAGGACAGCAGCAACTGGGTAAGGATTTTTTTTTTTTTTTTTTTTTTTTAACCTCAGTCCCAAGTGAAAACTGAAAAAGAAACATTCCTTCTTAGGGCAGTCCTCCCTGTATAATAGTCACTGTGCTTTGGATTTTTGCATTCAGATTGGATTTTTCCTCTTTAGTGTGCTCACAGAGGGATATTATTTTTCTATTGAATAGTTTATCTGTGGACATAATGTCCAGAGTATGTTGGTGACTCAGATTTCTCAGGTAGTGTTTCAATTTCTACTCAATTTAAAGCATTAAGGTGATGAAAAAGGTCTGTCAGCTACAACTATTTCAGTACAACTGAGTTACTCCTTACACCCAAAAATGATCTTGCAAGTTGCGCTGATACTAGTTTTTCCACTTGCTTTTGTGTGTGAGAAAAGGAATTATCTCCCTAAAACAGCTATCTTTTTCTGCAATAAATAAATCCAGAAAATGACACTGAAAATGTGTTCATTTAACCGTGATAAGCTCTCTCAAGTCACTTGGATGTTTCAAAGCTGTAAAAAAAAATTAGATCCATCACACCAAAAAAGCAATACTTCTGGTCAAACTGATACATCTGACTTCTGTATCTTTTCCCCCAATGTCCTGAAGAACGGGTTCTGAAAACGCAGAGGGACAGTGTTAAAATCAAGAAAGAAGGGTTCCTTCACTTCCCTAGAGAGTGCAGAGCTCAGGACTCCTGTGTGTCCCTGCACAGCCTTCTTATAAGAAGTGGGTAAGCACTGAGTTATAACTACAGGCAATTGCTCTGGAATCTTCATGGAGGATGTCACTAGATGGGTAAAGCACTTCAAAAAAAGTAACCACAGTCTTCTTGTCACTGAAAAGATCTGCCTTAGTTACACATGGTGTGTGGGGAGATGAAGGAGAACTCTTGGACAGCTGTAGGGATGGATAGCAATGACATAGTTAAAAAATATGCAAATTACAGGCCCATGAAAGCAAAATCAGGAAGCAAGTGGTCCACATGGCTAAATTAAAGCGGATCTTAAAGATGGGCATATGAAAGAGTTATCTTAAAATGGATGAAAGGAAATGAGGGTTGATGGCTGCTGTAAATTGCCACTGCCCCAGAGAGGCCTTATATGTTCTTAAATGTCCTTAACTTGATCCCTTGAGGCACCACAAATACCCTTGGAGTCCCAATGGGACCAGAAATTCAAAGAAAAGGATCCAAAATATAGAAACAGATACATGCAACAATTAATTCCTGCTTCAGAGGTACCAACATTTCCTGTGACATTAATAACATAGAATATTTTGAAATAAAGGGCAAATAGAACCGGTAATGGATTTTCTAACAGAAAATGGAGTTTAATGCACTTAATAAATAGGAGGAAGGAGATTTAGTAAGAAATCTTCAGATTTTGTCTAAGACTACCTTTCCATGCCATCATCTCCAATTAAGTTCATTCTCTCAGGTCTCTTTACCTGGAATTAAGAATGAATGGATATTGCCCTAAACGAAACTATTTCATCAATTAATTTTTTGATGCTAATACAAAAATAAAATAAAATAACATATATATACACATACACACACATATATATATATATATAAAGTGGATCTTGACCATGGCTGTACACACTGAATTGCGTGGTTATCTGTACATATCTTTACGTGTAGACTGTTTCATTGTGTAGGAATTAGCTGTGTGATGATATTGGATAGTCCATGAACTCTTCATCATAATCAATGAACACTCTAGAAGGCCAAATCAGGAAGCTGTAACAAATGGTAGGACACAAAGAATTACGGAATTATAAAATATACTGAGTTGAAAGGGCCCAATCAGGACCATCCAGTCCAACTCCTGGCCCTGCACAGGACCATGCCCAAGAGTCACCCTGTGTGTCTGAGAGCATTGTCCAAACACTTTGTGATTTCAGACAGGCTGGTGCTGTGACCGCTTTCCTGGGGAGCCTGTTCACTGCCCAAGCATCCTCTGGGTGAAAAATGTTTTCCTGATATCCAGCCTAAACCTCCCCTGACTCAGCATCAGGCCATTCTCTTGGGTCCTGTCACTGCTCACCAGAGAGAAGAGATCAGAGCCTGCCTCTCCTCATCCCCTCATGAGGATGTTGAAGACATCTGAGGTCTCCCCTCAGACTCCTCCAGGCTGACAGACCAAGGGACCTCAGACTCTCTTCACACAGTTTCTCCTCCAGACTTCACCATCCTTGTGGCCTCCTTTGGACAGGATCTAAAGCCATTTAATGGCTTTATGTCTTTTTTACGTTGTGATGCCCAAAACTGCTCACAGGACTTGAGGTGAGACTGCACCAAGTGCAGAATAGACTGGGATTGTATTGTGTTTATATTTCTTGACAGCAAAGAAATATAATTTTATTAAAAGGAAACAAACAAACAAACAAAACAACCAAAACCAAAACACCCTAACCTTTATTTTCAAATAGTATACCAGCCTTTACCCTCTCTGTTTAAGAGTTACACAGAAGGACATTTCTGGCCAGTAGGGAATGGTGGAAGAGAAGTCTGAATTTCAACTGTCAGGACCTTTTCTAAGCTGTTTGCTCTTTCATTATAAATTACAAATTGTTATTGGATCTTAATATATGCACATATATTTTCTGTAAAAATTAGCAGTTATTCCCAATCCCTTCTCTAATTTCATGTATAAGACATGAATGAAGTAAAATAAAAAAGTCAAGAATAACACTTTTTGCCCTAGTAAAATACTGCAACACGATGATATCACCAGGTTAAACCGTTTTACCTTGAATTGGACATGAATAATTCAGGCCTTCAAATTATTGTTCAGCCATATAACCTTGTCTGTCAGTCAGCAAAGGCCACTCTTTCTGCCCCCATCCAAATTTAATAGGTGTTGATTCCCCTCCTTCCAACTCTTTTTTTCTGCATGAGACTTAAATTTACATGGATGTGCTGTTTAGCTGGAGTGACTTGTGTCTGTACATGTCTCTACCTTGCAAACTTTGTCTCTTTCTATTTCATCAGTGGCTATCACCAATCAAGATACATGAAAGCTTTGCTGACTGTGGGTTATTGAAGTAATAATGAAATGTTTCATTTGAGCTTGCTTCTTTCATGATGGAAAAAAAAATCCTGCAAGGAATTATTTGCAAACTGTAGCATTTCCAAATGCTACAGAGCGTGGTTGCAAAATTGACAAAGGAAATACATCCTGGCTCATAAACACTTGCAAATGATTATTTGATGAGCTCATTTTATAATCGCTGCTGGGGTCCAAAGAATTATGGTGATAATCTTTCCATTTATAATTCCTCCAGGTCTAGATTCTTTATAAACTAAAACCAAGGAAAATACATTAAATAAATAGGCTAAAAGGAATTCACAAACTCAGTATTTGTAATATTTTACTCTGAAGTCAAAAATTGCATGTCATTCATGTGCTTCTGAAAATGAACTGGTAAAAAAGATCCTTAATATTTGGCTCAGATACAAGTCACCAGTCAATTATCTTCCTTGGTTTGAATAAAAGAAAGCATAAATGTCTTTGTTGTTATGTTTGTACAGAAGTTCTCATAATGGGGTCCTGGCCCACAGCGGGATTTCAGGGTGCTGTTGGGACAAAGGCAGGAGAGACCTCATCCCAAGTGATCTCTTGCCTGTCAAATCAAATCCATGAGAAATCAAAGGCAATGAATCAGATCTGAACTAGGATGAACATCCAGGCAAAATGGATTACCTGCCTTATCTCTGAATGTTACAGCGTTTACAAACCATGTTCAGGTTTCTCCTTTTCAGCTCTAAAATTTCTTTATGCATTTATCCTTTCATGCTTTATTCCTTTTGCATTTATTTCAGGACAAAGAGGAAATATGGACAGATTATGATTTCTGTGTCTTACTCCTTTCCCTAGTTCAAGAATCAGGAAATTTCAATGGTTATCAGGTTATTCTCATCTAGTGTAGCAGCAAGGCTGATGGATATATTGAGGGCAACTTAATTCTGTTTATCACCAAGATCAGAAGAGAGGAGAAACCATAAGGGTTATTTCCCCTGGCTTAGACAAAGACAATGGTCAAATTACCTATATCTTGAATCACTATTCAGTTGCCTTTTCCTGACCAGCTAGATACCTCCTGTGCTACTTCTGGCACCAGTAATTCCTTCAAGTTTGCAACAGTTTAATAGTCTTGCTTCTCCAGACTCAGTACAGAACAGCAGCGAGGGTGCCCCCTGTGACAAGGAAACAGAGTTTTTGTAGCTTCCCTTCACTGCTTTTACGGGCAAATAAAAAAGGCAGACAATCTGCATTACAAAATACTTCATAGCTCATTTAAAGACACAGGGAAATTATTGGGCTGTAAACACAGGTTTAACCTGCATTACATGACCTGTAATAGCAGCTGTAAATTTCCCAGCCTATTTGGAAGCAATTCAAGTCAGCAATATGGAGGTGAGGGAACAACATGAGGGAGAGAGAGGATACAGGTGCAATGCTTGGCTTGAAGGCTGAACTCCTCCAAATTTTGCAAAAGAAAGGAGAAAATAATGATTTTTTTTTCTCCTTTTATTTCAAAATTTTCTCACAGATCAGTTAGTAAAGATAAGTTGGACATTCTGTAGCCTTATATTTTTGCTATGGGACTACCAAAAACTTTTGATGTCCTCTATTTCAAGCTGTGCATTTATTATTATCCTTATCATTATTTAAATTTTATAAAGTTAAATTTTAATCAAATACAAGGTTTCACAAAAATAGGTATAGAACAAAATTATTTTATGCATCCCACCCAGGAGTCAAATTTTTAGAGTCCTGATTTTACAGATATCTTACAGATTTTATGTCATCAGCCCTCTAAGCCAAAGTAAAATGAGGTTCTCGAAATGTCTTCAAGTGATATTTTGTCCAGTAAATATTCTGGCTGTGAAATTAATATTAAAAAGGTCCATCTAATCTCAGTTACCTCACCTTATTCTTGAAATAATTTCTTACATAGGTGTTAGAGGCCAGTGTTTGGAGGCAATTAAATTATGTACATTATTGAGAGCAACTGCAGAAAGTTAGTAGAGACATTTAAATTTATAGGCATTTCTCAGAGGAAAAAAATCCCCACACACTGACATTGGAACTGGCATCATGCTTCTGAAGGTAAACAAAGTTCTCAGTGTGTGACTTTGTAGATAAAACGGTGGAGATGATTGCCACGCTTAAATAATAATGAGAAAACTTCAAATTTGGTTTTTCTGCATATCATATTAGACCTGCAGATTTAACATGAGATGCAAGAGTGAATTTTCTCTAGAGAAACCAAGTTTCCTTTGTGGTTTATCATAATGGTTAAAGTATGACTAGAGGTAGACAGTATTGTCAAAAAGCTGTCAAGGTGCTGAAAACAGCAATTAGAAATCTGGAAAGTGAGTTAAAAATATGGGAACCAAAAGATCACCTGCTTGCTAAAAATATTTTTTTGTTTGTTTATTTTAGGAATAGAGAATAATTCAAGGGAAATAATGCTGGTTTGCCTCTAAAACAGAAAAAAATGTGTAAAGGCATAGTGTGGGAAAAAAGAGACACAGAAAAAAAAATTAATGCAAATACAGAAAGGAGAAATATAGAGAAGTGAAAGCAGAAGTAGATGGTGAAAAAAAACAAAAGATAAAATAAATGTCTTTTATCCTCTCTATGACCCAAGCAAACAACCCAAATAAATACTACAGAGACTGTGGAAGTGACAGAATTGCTGAAACACTTAAAAAAGTACTGGAAGTTAAATTATAGTTGCCATGCAAGGATACAAAAAGTCTGGGGTAGAAGTACAGTAGGAAGCCATACACACAAGCAGAGCTTTTTTGAGATAAAACAAAGAAGAGGCAGCACACTGACATGGGAAAAGCTGTCAAAATCTCATCTCCTCAGGAACCATCACCTTTCAATTAAAAATACAATTCCAGATTTCAGATTTATGCCTTGAACTGGAAAAAATAAACACTGAAATCATGAAATGCTGCAAAATGTGCCATTCTGTTCTATTTTTTTTTCCTGCTGTTGCACTATCAGACAGTCTCTACTATTCTAGTCTTGAGGTTTTTTTGTTCACAAGCATTTTAAAAATTGGTGGAGTAGGACATGCATTATACTTCCATACCAAATTTTATTCTCCCTCACGCAACCTGCAAGCCCAGGTTTATTTACCTCACACTATCCAAAATCTCCACAACTTTTGAACTCTTTTTGGACTCTTCCATAATTATCACCCAAATGTGTAGCAGACAGGCACTAACCTCTGCAACCCTTCTGTGAGGTAGGGCAACACCTCCCATTCTTTGTGTAGCTGATATTGAGATAAGCCACTTGAAGTGTTCCCCTTCCCTCTGCCCCCCAAGGCCAGCTGCTAGCTCAGATTTAGGGAGGTTAGGGTGAGGGGAATCCTCAGGATAGGGAAATAAAACCAAAAGAGGCTCTTACCCTGAGATGTGTTCCAAGGTTTATTCCAAGAAGGGGATCCCAAGGTGAAAGAGGGCAAACCCCAGAGGGAAAGGGGGTTTTATGCACTTCAGGGTAGGGGGCGGGGTTACCTATGGCCAAAGGCCATAGGTCAGAGTCAAGGGGCAGATAGGGCTTCACGGGGAGGGGATACCAAAAGGAATACAACAGCCACTGGGTGTTATTATGTGCAATGAAAATTCAAGAGCCTGTTTCAGACAGAAAGAAATAAAAAGAGTTTTTCTGTTCACTTAATTGGGCTTTGAATCACTCTGTGTATCAAGAAATTCTCATTGTTTGGTTTACATCAGCTCAGAGTACATCTGAGTTGGCCACTAGAATACTAATTCCATCATTTCATGCTGTACAATACTTACAGTAATACTGTCTATAATAATAAAGCCTAACTACTCTAAACAGCTCCTTGAGCTGAGATGTGCTTTGGCAGCCAGGCAAGTGTGGGCCTGTTTCCCAGAGGCAGCCTGCATGCAGTCACCCTGTTCTGGAGCTCAAGATGAATTCCTGTCCTCTCAATTTGTGTACTCCAGAAGTGAAATAGCTGACTTGCCCCTTAAAGACTCCACCTAAAGAAAGGAAAAAAACCCAAACCTCAGGACAGCTGCATCAAATCCCCACAAGTCTGCATTTCTCTACAAGAATGACCGCTCACAAAGTGATGCACCTGGCAGCACATGGTTGGATTGACTCTTTATATATCACACAACAGGTGGAAATTGTTTCAGCAAACAGACAAGGCTAAAAGCAGTCTGCTTAAGCCAAGTCAGGTGGTTGGGCTCTCTCACTTGTCACACAAAAGACTGGCACAATGACAGAGATCCACTTTTTTTCCTGTGAGGATGACTGAGCCCTGGCACAGGCTGTGCAGAGAGGTTATAGAGCTTCCTGCTCTGGAGATATTCAAGGACCACCTGAATATGTGGATCCTGTGTAACCTGCTTTACAGGGCAGTTGGATAAGATGATCTCCAGAGATCCCTTTTTACCCCAGCCATTCCGCGGACTCATCCGAAGTGAGCTACCTCTCTTTCTCCATCACCATTTACTTTGGAATGAATTATGGGACACTATCCTATCATAAAGAATATTGATACATTTCAACAGAGCGCAGTTTTGACCATTTCCATTTAAAGCTCTTTGCCTCTTAAATGACATTTTCTTTGCTGCTGATATAAATAGCAAAACAAACAAATTAGCAAACCTGCATGCAGTTGCAAGAAACATTATTTCTTGTTTTGATGAGGGACTGTTTTAAAATCCTAATGTACCCACAGTTGTTGATAAACATTCCATGGAGTCTGTTGTCTTTAAGGAACCTAGAATTTAGCATGGGAATGGCTTGTACTTCTAATTAGGGGATTTCTGGCACCTGATCAGAGTTTAATTCACATGTCTTAAAACAGTTAATATATGGTGGCATTCAAGCTGAGGGTAATCATCCGCAGTCTGCCCATACAAACGATACAAGTGAAAAATGTGTCACTTAATGAGCCTGAATCAAACCTCAGTTAAATCAATGTACAACATATGCAAACAACTGTCCTCGACATTAATAGGGTTACACTGGATTTACCACTGACGCAACAGATTGGGATCTGTCCCATTACCTTGTGTTAATTATGCATTGCTGTTACAATCTAATTATCTCCCTGATTGTCTTCTGACCATTACAGATGTGTGTGTACACCCAACACCAATCCTCCTTATCATCCACATTCATTAATATCAGATAACAGGGGAACACCAGGGTGAGCTTGCAGCACCTAGCAGCAAGTCATCAAGCCCAAACTTCTCTCTTTAACACCAGCCATGAATAAGTGTCAGGGAAGAAATTGAATGAGGTAAACGTTTGATACAGAAGTGCATCAACAAAGGAGGACATTCAGACAATTCCATTTAAAATAATCATATTCTGAAGTATGTGAGGCTCTAGGATTTGGTTAGCACAGAAAAGAAGATTTCAGGCGTAAATAACAGAAATAGTTGTTTTAAGAATAATTTTAGCTTCTTTTCTGACAGTTTGAAGATCATCAGTCTAATTTTTCAAGGATTATGAACAGGAAAATGAACAAAATAGGGAAGTAAAAATTTTCTTGAGCATGTTACTTCTACATTTCAAAATGCAGTTGCTTGCTTAGGAAACTCTCAAAAATAGGGGTTTTAGAAGAGAACTTGCACATAGTTAATATATGTAATTTATTAATTATAAGTATTAATTGTATATAATTAATTACATATATTATACAGAACAAGACCTCTCCTTAAGCCTGGAAGGTGTGGTGGGTTTTTTTAGTGTGTGTGTCTTGGGTTTGTTGGTTTGTTTGTGTTTGTTTTTGTTTTTGGTTTTGTTTTTTGGTTTTGTTTTGGTTTGGCTTTCAGTTTTTTTGCTTGTTTGTTTTTGTTTTGGTTTGTTTTTGTTTTGGTTTGTTTTTAATTTTTCCAAATTAAAAAGAGTAACAATTTGGGAAACACTGCAAATAACTTTGGTGGGTTTTTTAAATTATTGTTATTAATTCTAAACTTTTGTGGCTAGGTGATGAACCAAATAATCAATCACTCCCACAAACTTTCCAAACACTTGGAACATGCGAAGACTTAATGTCTCATATTGATAGGTATTTACAGATGAGAGAGTGCTTGAGGAGAAATAAACATCCTGTAACATCTATGAAGGTGAAAAAGACTGATAGAATCCACTCTTCCAGTGTTTTCTGAGGATTTCTCTCTCAGCATCCACAGCTGGTGCTGCCTGTCTCCTCAGCTGCTTCATCACTGGTGAATGATCACAGGGAACTTTCAAAGGATTTGGAAAAAAGATCTGGGGGCAAACAGAACTAAGAAATGAGGAGGAGAAAGAGAAAATAAACAACAGGTGCTGTAAGTGAGTGGATTCCCTAGCAAGTATGTTCGTACACCCAAGCAGCACAACACTTGTCATGGGCAGTTGTCAAGTCTGAATCCAGGTTCAAGGTTATTTTCCCCAAACTCTTTCTCCTGAACAAGAAAAATCAGAACTTCTATATCCTTCTATGTAGAAGCTATAACCTAAAATGTATATGATAAAATAAAAATGTTATTAATAATATGAAGCTTCTGATGTAAGTGTTGAATTCAGTGGAGCTGTTTTGGTTCTGCTGCACTATCAGAGTGATGAATAGAATTTAGGTTTATGCAGTTATGGGCTTTTAAGCTTACAGAGGCAGGCAAGTCAGAGCAGAGCAAGTTTAATGAAGTCTTTTTTTTCATGTATGCATTTTGAAATTCAAGTGCATGTTCTTATAAGGGAGCTGCCTTATGAATGAAAACAGGGAAGGAAAGACCAGAGAAAGATTTATTTCCCATATACTTACTGTATTTTTCAGTTATATATATTTAATTTCATAACCTCAAGAGTAATAACAGGAGCAAATATTTTGCTAGGCTAATGCATTATTAATTGTAGAATAAAGTCGGGGAACCAGACAACTTTGGCACCTTATTCTAAGACCACATGAAAAACGCTGCACATAAATGACAGTCAAAATAAGCAGCCTGGCATCTTATTGAACACAGAACGTGATGTGTTGCAAAACCAAGAAGCAGCCCTCATTTATCCAGTAGAACTTGACATTTTCTACAAGCCAGCATTGGCTTAACATTAATTAAAGCTTCACATGAGTGTTATCTTTTTTTCCTCCCCCCTATTGTTCTCATGGTGTGCAAACCTTTTTTTTTTCTGAAACACTGCAGTTTGTGGATATGTATAAACCTGAATGACAGAGCTGGATAGCTGACTTCAAATGTCAGGATGCCTGTAGGTAATCAAAACAGAGACTTCTCTTTTATTAATAACGTTACATGAAAAGTGCATGTGAAACCCATGGCCTTCAAAAAGTTTGAAAGAAAGGTGAATTTTAAAGAATGAAGTAAGTAAGGATGAGAGAAAAATTCATAGCTTTTTACCCCCTGCTGACAATTACTTCCTTTTCTGTCCATAAAGAAGAAAAGGAAAAAGTCTCTTCCTTTTAAACTTCAGTTGAAAATATTATGAGGTTTTTTTCCCTGGGTCTTTGAAATTTAGAATACAAAATTTGTCAGTTCCTGAATGACTTATGTGTATTGCATCACCAATGATTATTGTGCAAATAATTAGTGCTTTTTGTGCTTTTTTTTTTTTGTAACAAGTGTTAAATTAAAGCTTCATTTTTTAATTATGCTCACATAGCACTTAACACAATGATAAAAAATAATTTAAAAAATTAACTAACATTTATCTTGAATAGCTCTATCCTGTTAAAACTATGTGTTTCTGGTCATAACTTATTATTTAAATTGTCTCCACAGTCATGGGAGAGAGCATGATACTACCAGAGAGGAATTCATCCTACCCTAAAATAGATGTTTTACATGAGCATGATGAATCATTCTCTGAAGAGACCTTTTTCCTCTCATTTCATTAGAAATGAAATTTAGGTGACTAGCTTAATGAAAGAACTAATTTTTACATGGTTAGTTAAGCAAGGTGAATCTCAGCTGAAGGGAAGAACATTGCAAACCTAATAATATATATATTTCTTTTTCTTTGTCAACCTGAAAGGAACCATTCCCTGTTAGGATCTATCTGCATATCTGCTATATGTGAAATAGGACACAAGGCAGGCAGAACACAATGAGTGTCACAGGAAAAGATTAATCAGGGAAGAGAAAGGGAAAAGTGTCAAATTTCTATGCACCTAGTAATGACCTAGGGCAAGTATAAAAATAAGCTTAAACTATAAAATTCATGCAATACATGCAATATTCAGAAATTGCTTTAGGTTTCTAAATGGAATATACTTTTCTAGCATTCCCATTGGTTAAAATCCTACATCTTGGCAAACTGTATCTTGGATTCCTCTCATGATTTTGAGGAAGTAGCCTGGGATACGTGCACACCATGGAAATTCCAGTCAAGTCCCATGCCAGAAATCTCAAAGCATAACATACCTCCTTCAGAGAGTTTGTGGAGGGTGTGTGACACAAAGCAATTTATGTCCCCATAATACAGCCCTTATATCCTTCATGACCTAATTTCCCCATCTGTAAGATCAGTGCTGTGATACTCATTTCTCGTGCAAGGGTTATACCATAACTCCCAGCACTTGCCTTTAATAGGGTTTGTAAGGGAGACAAAAATAAAATATATTGTAAATTATTAATGCAGTCATTTTTCTGGGGCTTCCTTTAATGGAGTAGCATGAACTAGTAAAGAATAAATACCAATTCATATATTGAAAAAAACCACAATACATTAAACAAAGCCCTACCATTTTTAGGTATAATTTTAATTATTTTTAGATGATATTTTGAAACTACTTTCCAGCTCTGTGAAGAAGGATATAAATTTCTTTATGATTGGACAGAAATGGACAAAATATAAGGATTTCAGCTGTCAGCATCTTATTCATCCCATAGTTCTATTCATGTGATATTTATAACCAAACTACTGAAGATTAACCAACATTACTCTGTAGCAGTAGAAAGATTTCACGATCAGTGACGAGCTGGAAGGAAAAACAAAATAACTACTTTCTCACATATTTATTCTGAGAAAATAGAATTGGTGTGAAGACTCACAGGTAAAGGCATTTTACTCCAAGACATGGAAAAATTGTTTTCTTGCAGTGACTGAGTGAATGCTGGAGTCAACCTCACCAATAATTACCACACATATGTATTTGAATAAATGAAATCTGGCCCCGAGACTCACTTTTTGTGCAGAGATGGAGACCCACAGATGAGGAATGAACTGAGTTTTGTGTCTATATTTAGGTAAAATAAGGAGTGGAATTTTTTAAGGGATGTTTTTGCTACTGTATTGTCTTACAGAATAGAATATGGAAGTTGTTAATGTGCAGATTTTCTGAGAGAAAAGTACCTGCAAGGCTGACAGAAGAACATGACAAAGAAGATGTAATAATGTGTATACTAGGAATTGTTCACATTGAGAAATGATCCCTATTGCTAACTCCTGTACGAGCAAACAGGGAGGTACAGTCCCATCCTCCAAGCATTTATGATCTTCTAATCTATCTCACTGAGTTATAAGGACCCTTCAAAAGAAAAGATGCATATCTGTGAATGTTTTGGGAAACAATAATTTAAGTGAGTCTGAAGTATAAACCTGATATTTGTCATTAGACTGATTTCTTTCTAGAATTTGTGCTCAGCTACAAGTTCTATGTGCCCTCATTTACATCTCCACTCTCAAGTCTTTTGCACCTTTCCCTGGATTGTCACTTATCTGTAATTTTTGTTTTTGTGGTGTTTTGGTTTTTTTAGGTTTTTTTTTCCTATTGTTAATTTTCCCCATGCAATTCATCTTCTCTACCATGACACCTGAAGCAGTCTCTGTGGTATCTCTACTCTCTACATGTCCACAGTTCTCAGTTAGGGAAAGGAAAGTGACTTTTTTTTTTGACAGAGCACATTTAAGGATCTCTAAGAACATAAAAATGTAAAACCAGTGACAGTGAGTGAAAGAGGTCCTTCTAATATCTGCAACAACAGTCAAATCTGGATGCCAATGAAAAAGTGAAGTGTCAGAGCATGCATATGTGATTCCAGCTCTGATCTCTTCCAGAAGTATTTATTAATAGGATATTAAACCTTTCTAAGACAGGAGTGCTTTCCATGCATTTACTCTATGGGCTCGGATTTTCTTCTTGCAAACGTGTCCAGTCTCCTGATCCCTTGCCAGATTTTTACATCTACAGAATCCAAGGGATAGGAATTCTGTGGGTGAATCTTTCTGTTTATACCTAGAAAACCCCAAGAAAAATATGCATTAGGAGTACACTGGAGCAAATACATGACTAATAGTTGCCTTTGTAAATGGGACAAAGGTGGAACAATTTTGTGATATCCTGCACAGCCAGGGGTAAAATCTGGTTGGTAAATTTTTTTTTTTTTTTTATCCCTAGGTGAGATCTGTATTTTGTTTCTGAATTAACATTAACTGAACAAGAGTAAAACTCTGCATGAGTGGTACATGCCTTGGCAGCATACACTGCTGTTTGACCAACAGGCTCTCTTAAAACTTCAAGTTTCTTCAAGAGCTTTTCCTCTCCTCATCTCATGGAAGTGAGCATTCTTTTGTTTTATAATGTCTTATCTGTTTTGTATCAATGTGAAGAAAAGAATTGACACTGTAGTGCTCTCTTAAATTGGCACCTCCTTACTAATAGCTAACAACACTCATCCTCCGAGCGTGACTTAAGCCCCCCACATGTGTGCTATTGCTTTTGAATGTGCAAGATCTCCAAGTGTCTTTTTTTCCTTTAGACAAAAGCCATGATCCCTAAATTGCAGATAGAGCAGGATTATCCTCAAAATGGGAGAAAAAAACCCCAATCAACTAGTCTAATGCTGTGTTAGTGCTAGCAAATGTAAAACAAAAACTCTGAAAAATAACCTTATGATTCTTTAGTCAAAGCATCAGATTGCCTTGTAATTATTCCATTAATGCATATTTACAGAGCAAGAGGCTTGCAAATACAGGTGCCAAGGGAAGATTAAAGTGGTGAAAATATCTAACACACAGTGAAGAATTAGGAAGGAAAATCTGATAATGGAGCTAGAGCAGAAAAAAAAAAAAAAGGAATGTTGTCGTGGTTCCAAGGCAACATTTCTTGTCACCCTTTTCCCTCCCTCCCTCAGCTGAATGTAACCATTAATTGTATGAATCGGAGACTTGCAACGGCTAAATTGGACAGGAACCTCAGGAGGTCAAAGCATTCCTGCTTGTTAAAGCTACTGACACATTTTACAATTTTGCAAAATGTCAGAGTCCATAGTGCTGTAACTTTGCTGCTGAGGATGCTGTCTCTCATAAAACACTCACAGCTGCCTTATGAAACTTTCAGGTAAAATCTCAAATCTGCAACTGAGTCAACTCCTTTTCTCCCTTTCCTTTATATTCTTGCTTACAAGCTTGTCATAAGGACTTTTGTTTGTTTATTTGGGTTTTTTCTTGGTTTTTTTTGTGTCTTTTTTACTATACTCATTTTTTATTCTTTTCCTCTCAGAGCTGTAGGTTCAGAGAACTTGAGTGACAGCAACCTCTGTGGCTTTCCTACCATTGCAAAATCTCAAATTGGTGGAAAGAGGCAATTAAAGTAACCACTAGGGTTTAACAATTGGCATTTGGCATCTGCTGTACCTCTATGGCCATGCACAGCTGTCTGCCAAGAGAAACACAGGAATGTGTTGCATCTGTAATCCCAGTGAACTGAGCTCTCTCAAGCATGCTGTGATGGCAACTTCATTTCATTCTGTCTTTTTCATCTCTAGGACAGCACCTCTCCAAAGGGGATTCATACCAAAGAAAAGCTAGAGAGGTATTTTAAGCACTGCCGTAAACATTGAACTCCCTAATCCACAGCAGAACACAACCAATTCATAGTGTTTCTGTGATCCAGTTGTAATATTTGATCACATAAAAATTCTGTTTGTGTTTGTCTGGGAAAATGCATTTATATTATGATACATTGTGCTAGGATTTCACAGAATCACACAATACTTTGAGTTGGGTGGGATCACCTTGTCACCCCTGCCATGGGCAGGGACACCTTTCACTATCCCAAGTTGCTCCAAGTCCCGTCCAACCTGGCCCTGAAGACTTCCAGGGATGGAGAATCCACAACTTCTCTGGGCAGCCTGTGCCAGTGCCTCATCACCCTCACTGTCACAAATTTTTTCCTTATATCTGGTATATAACTTTGGATATATATATATTCCCAAAATATATCCACTATATATCCAATATGCATGCAATATATGTCCCTTCTTTTAGTTCAAAACCATTTCCCCCTGTTGCATCACTTTAGGCCTTGCTAATATGTCTCCTCCCAGCCTTCTTATAATACTTCTTTAATAATTAATAGGCCACTACTACAAGGTCTTCCCAGAGCCTTGTCTTCATCAGGCTGAACAAACTCCCTCTCTCAGCCTTTTTTCATAGGGAACATTTTGCAGCTTTCTGATTCTAATATAATTTTTCATGTTATATATCCTTGTATTTTTGTTATTTGATTTTTTTTGTTAACAATTTTATCCTTTTCTTAGTTAGCATGGAAGTTGATAACCTTCACTTTTCCTTGCATTTCTTCTTGTTGATCCTTTTAGGACAAAATTCTTTCTGACCCAGGAACTATTTAAGAAATATCATAAAAATGTGCCATAAAGAACTCTTTCCTATCACTCAAAACATCTAGCAAAGGAGCTAAAATGAATCTATAGATAACACATTTGTGAAATGACTGTGAAGAAGGTGTCATTATGCCAATTCTAATAATTGAAAAATAAGTAAGGAAAAACCCTTTACTGCTTTCCTGCACCAAACCTGGTGCATAAGATGGAAAATAAGAAATAAGACTTCTCTTTTTCTGTCCTGCATGTGATTTCATCTTTTTCATGTCTAACCTTGAGATCAGTGCATGAGATTAGTGTACTGAGATTACTGTTATGAATGACCATAACATCACCTCAAACACCTTTTGAACAGAGGCTGAAATATTATGAAAACAAATGCTGAATCCTCTGCAATGAAATATATTCTTTGAAAAATCTCTGTTGTGATCTTCTTGTTTTCACCTTAATTCGGGCAGTGGTGTCTCTCTCATGATTATAAAAATAGAATTTTTACACCTGCCATGAAGAGCAAGACCATAGAAGCAACTTTATCCATCATCTTAACATGATGCTCTGTCCCAGGAGCTATACAAACCCTAGAAAGCTAAACGGTATCACAGTATAGTCCTGTGTATTGTGGCACCTTCAGCTGTGTTTATATCATAGTAGTAAATTTCTGACATGCTGCCTGCATGTCTTTAGTCCAGGACAATTTATCTCAGGCATTCATAAATATGTGAAGCAT
The DNA here is from genome assembly GCA_016584745.2 of Phylloscopus trochilus trochilus. Classification (NCBI taxonomy): domain Eukaryota; kingdom Metazoa; phylum Chordata; class Aves; order Passeriformes; family Phylloscopidae; genus Phylloscopus; species Phylloscopus trochilus. Next base: position 64,481,522 of record WQNJ02000015.1, on the reverse strand, counting down.
GACAAACCACTGTTCCCAGTAGGTAGCAAGTGCCAGGCCACATGAATCTCTGGGGAGAAAGCAGGTTTAGCTGCACAGGTGCAAACTGCTGCAGAGTTATGATGACTTGAGAATGGGATCTATTATTGGGTAGTGTAGACGTTGATAGGGTCCCACTACCCGAGCAAGCTCCAAAGCTCCAAGTTAATAAAAGTACAAGATATGTTTTTACCAGTCGTGTCGCATCTAGGGATAATTGGTAGTGAAAGGATCAATGTTTCACCACAAAAATCAGCTAAAAATGGTGACCTTTGAGAAGCTCCAGTGAGCAGTAACTGAGGAAAAAATATGGAACAAATCTCCTGCCTCATCATTCTGCAAACAGAGCATTTATTTTTTCCCTGTGTTTTGAGTCCCACTGTCTGAAACCTCAAAGAGATGATGATGATGATGATGATTGTTATTTTTGCTGTTGCTTTGCTGTTGTTGCTATTATTATTAATATTATTATTATTATTATTACTGGGATAATTATTATAATAGTAATCGTGTAATCTTAAGGTTGAGCATATGTGAGTGCATATGTATGTGGCAGGTCTATTTTTAGGAATAAGATTACACTAAAGACATGTGCAAAAATATATCTGTGGGAGACCAAGTCTTTGTGTGCATGTGTGGTAATCATAATCAGTCACACTGTATTTCTGCCTTGGGGTAGAGAAGCTGAAAGAAAGGTTGAGAACACTGTTATAGATAATCCTCTGTAATGATTTTCCTTTCTTCAGGACAATCTTGACAACAGCACTTTGCCCTAGGAAAGTTTCCTTTGATCCATTTTGTGACTGAAATACAAATTCCCTATTTTTCGTTTGCCTCTCCTCAAATTAATGATCCCTGCAATAAGGATGTCCTGCCCAAGAGTCGTTTCTTCAAACAGATTAGAAGAAATAACAAAGCTAACTTCAGGACCGGGAATTGGGTCTGAAAGGTGGGAGAATTTTTGGTCTTTATTTGCTTTTCTTTCTGCCTTATAAAGGCTGTTGTCATGTCCTGTTAGACAGATCATCTATTTGATATTACTACACTTATTAAAGGTATAGGCAGGCAGCATTGTTAGCAGCTAAGAAGGGATGAGGATTTTTAAGGAATTAGAGACAAAATTTTCATGAAATAATTATGCCAAGTAGTATATGAACCTGCATACAGAAAACAAGTTGTTAACAGATCGCATTGGCTTGGTGAAGTTATTTACAGTTTGGTTAAAATATGCTTTTCTGTGGCTGTGTAAAAGAATGTAATAAATCTGTCCACGGCTGATACAGCTATACGAAAGTAAAAATGGCTGTGAGTGCTAGAGAACTGAATCCCAACCAGGTAAATACACACCTTGTTCCAATAGAAATGCCAGATAACATTCAAGATTTTTGCACATGTGTAATTTATTTAACAGAATCACAGGTGACCTAGGCTCCCTGGAGCTGCAGCAAGTGATGATTGAAGTACTTCCTCTGTGTAAAACAGCCGCACACGCCCCTACTTAGGCAACTGAAACCCTCCCTTTATGGCCTGGGTGTACTTTTCCGAGACTCTGCCCTTTCTGAATTCAGGTTAAGAAATTGTAATACTTAAAAAACAAACAAAAAAACAAAACAACAACAAAGCAAGGAAAAAAACAACCACCCAAATAATTTTTCTGGATGTCAAGCATTTTTTCTCATACATTTTTTTTTTCAACTTTTCCTTAAAAAGTAGCATCTGACCAAGGTGGCATGACTGTCAGTGTGAGGACTACAGGACTTCTTGGCTGATTACTTGCTGTCCTTTTAAGTCCCTCCAAAACCCATGCTGTAACAAGAAAAAAGAACAAATATTACTCAACCATATCGTTTCCAGGTTTATACTCCTCCATCTGCAATTTTCTGTTAGCAAAAGGAGTAGGATTTCCAGGACAGAGCATCTGGAAATATAAATCTGAATTCTCATAATGGTTGTGGTGAGACAATGCTCTCTGGCACACAGTTTGATTGTTGGTGCTGTCCTGTGCAAAAAACTGAGAGTTGAACCTGGGCGATCCTTGTGGGTCCATTCCAACTTAGAATATTCTATAATTCTATGACTCTATAATAGAAAGATCACTGAAGACCATCTAATTCCAAAGCTTTGCTCAACAGCATATTGCTCAAGGCTGCATTCACTCAGGCTTTGCATTACTTTAAGGGTGGAGATTCTACCAACTTCTTTGGCAACCAATGCCAGTGTTTGGCAATCCTTACAGTGAAAAAGAAATAACAAATATCCATATTAATATTATTAATAATAATAGTAAAATCTGTGAATAAATTATGTTCAAACTGCTTCTATTATTAGTATTATTGTTATTTTTCCTCATACTTGAAATAAGCCAGTAATACGTCAAAGAAAATCATCAATTGAGAGTTTGACAATTGAACAGGACAACAGTAAAGAAAAATAATGTAACAGTATTTGGGACCAATTCTGAACAGCATAATAAAAAAAGAGGGATGTCTACAAGCCTTTCCAAAAAATGCTTTTTTTTCTGTTACTACAATTTTTTTTCCACTAACCACTTGGCCATTCCTTCTTTACCCACTGGAAAATATGCTTCTTAAATCATCAAAGTGATTTCCTGATTGTAAATTAGGAAACAAATAATATATATACATGTAGATTTGTATCATTATTCCTTTGGTGTTTTCTGAGGATAAATTATACTTAGGTATTTATTTCCATATTTGGACTCCATTGGTGAAGGAAGCACAGTTAAAAATGGCTCTGCAGTGCAAGCAAAGCCATTGGAAGTAAAACTATCATTTACGGGTGAATACCTGTGAGATTTTTTTTCTGAATAAACAGAATTAATACAAGAATTATATTATTGATAATTAATAGTAATAGTTACCAGTGTATTTTAAGGCTTACATCACTGTGTCCTTCTAGGATAAGGTGCATTTAAATGTAGTTGATGCTGGTTTTGGCTTTATCAGTGTGTTGGTTTTGCAAGGAAGTGATTTTTCCAAGGAAATTATAGCAAAACCAATCAGTGACTAGGTTTGAATATTGACATCTGATGGAGCCATTAGAAAGGTGGCACACCTCTGTGAACACACAGAGTTAAAATCAGAGAAATCTTGAGATTAGCCCTCTTTTTCCTTGTGGCCTGGGTACAGGAAACAAGTGGCTTGGCCCTCTCTTATCCTGGCTTGGCTGATCCTGGCCAGGCCCCTGGGCTCCATCAGCTACTGGCGGGGTGTCCTGGGGTGACTTTTTGATGCTTGTATCCCCAGTCGTCTGTTCTGTTTGTGCTGTATATTGAGTTCTATGCCTTTAAGACTGGTTTTGAGAGTGAAGCAGGGAGAAGACATGCACAGTTTATTTTGAAAAGAGCACTCACTCCTCTGCACTCTTCCTCCAGGACTGGATTCAGCTGCGGCTCAGACAGACTGCGGGACAAAGATATTTTTTGCTTTCAGTAAGTTTAGCTAGCTGAGGCAGAGAAGCTTCCAGGACTGTTTGTTTTGTTTTGTTTTTGTTTGTTGTTGTTGTTTTTGTTTGTTTGTTTTGGGGGTTTTTTTTGTATTTTCTTGGGACTGTTTAAACCTGCTCCAGAATCAAAAACCCAGAGTAGCACCGAGAGCTCACACCTGTGGCCCACTGGGCCCTGGACCCCAGAGGGACTGGTGGGAGACCAGGCAAGCTAAGCTACTCACAGCAAGGACTTTCTGAATTTACCATCTCATTTCAGAACAATGAAAGGTTTATTTTTTCATATTATTCATTCTTTGTGCTTGTGGGTACTTTGTTAAATAAATAGCTTTTTCCACTTTTCGCTGAGGAAATTTTTTACTGGACCAGCTAGGGGAAAGGCCATTTGGGTTTGCTTCCCAGAGGGACCCAATTCGGGGGTTTTCTCCCAAATTTACCCTAAACCAGGACACAAGGGGAGGGGAGGCCACAGCTACTAACATCTAGTTGACCCTAAAGGCTACCTCGCCGTCGGCCTGGGCCAAGGGAGATGTCCGCCAGGCCTCTGGGAGCGTCTCCAATGAGACCAATGGATGGGGGAAACATCCATCAGCCTGCCTGGCTGCTGAGATCCTGGCCACTGTTCTCCAGGCCACTCCAATCTCTCAGCATGGTGCTACTGAGGTCCCCTATCAGCACAGCTTTAAAATCCAACACTGAGCTGCAGTCCAAGAAGAAGAGAACCAGTCAAGATATTAACTCTTTCACTGCACAAATGAGACCTGAGGACATTAACCCTCTCCCCAAGTGAGAGGAAAAGGACAGAGTGAGGCAAAGCATGAGACTGAAGTCAGTGAAGAGAGAGAGAGAGTAAAAGTCCTAGGTGGGAGGAAGATTGAGGAGTTGCCTAGTTCAGGCTGGACTTCTCTTGTGAGGCTATGGAGAACAGACTAAAATATCCCTCTAACTTATAGAATGATTTCTGGGGGGATGCAAAGTTACAGTCATAGTCATGGATTCATGTAGCTGTGATCTAATGGAGAACATAATTTTGAACAGAGGAAGTTAGAGAGAAAGAGATATGAAACCCTCTGCCCACAGGGAAAAAGAACACCCCTGTTTCCTGAGATGAAGATGATTTTAGAGACAGATGAAGGGAATGTTTGTTTTATACCAGAACAGTCATCCTTAAACTGTACCTTAATAAGCTGATATGCCCATGGGCACAGTTGTGGGAAGACTGCCAATGGGAGGGCCTTCATGGTTTGCAGAGTTTCCAGGCAGCTGCAGATTCATGACATGGGAGCCACCAGAGAACTGTTTTCTTGTGGCAAAATCTCCATGGGATTTCTAAGAGAGGCTCCTCTCTGTAAGAACTGATGAAAGACTATTTTAAAGTAGTAAAACTGACTAAAAATCCCAAGTTTTGTTTCTTTATGTTGTCAGTGGGAAAGTGAACAGTTGTAGGGGGGAGAAGAAGAGTTTTGAAGGTTTCATTCTGATTCTTATTAACTTTTTCTTTCTCATAGTTTTGTTGATAAACCTGCCTTTATACCCTTTTAAGTTTAGAGCCTGCTTTGCTTTTCTCATAATACTATCTCACAGTAGAAATAGAGTAAATAATTCTAGTAGGCACTTAAACCACTACACTAATTTTAGGAAACAGAAATTGGTCAACTAAAATTAGGACATGTCATACTTTGACTGGAGATCACTGTTTTGAGGAGCTTGTACACTTTCCATGCTCAGTTAACCTCAAGTATCTCTTTGACGTATACATATGTAATGTGTAAACATACAATGGTTTTCTGATGTGGATTCCACATTACTCAACAGTTATCTGAATTCAGAATTTTTTGTCTATATTTTTATGAGTTATTGCTCGTATAAATATTTTCATTAATTATCTTCCTTATTTTTCTGAATTTGTTGAGGGTAATTTCAGACTTTTCCCTCCAAGGGAGAAAATGTATGACTAATCTAGCAAATATGATATTGCAGTTTTACTACCTAGCTAGAGTAAATGTTAACTTTCATGAAGGTTTACAGTTTATTGCTACAGCAGGAAAGGGAGCAGTGGAATTAACTGGCTTTTAATTTTTTAAGCCTTTTCTTCCAGTGCCTGGATTGGCAAATTGATGTAAGCTTGTTTCAATACTAAATATTGGTGTGTTTACTGCCTTAAATTACGAAAAAGGTAGAAAAAACAAAGCAATTTCATGCGGTAAACAAGTTAAATGACTATTGCCCAGGGCTACAAAGTGCGTAGGCAGAGCCATAATACCTTTGTAATATTTTACTTAGGAAAAAGGAATATTATGTTGATATGTAAGTAACATAGAATTAAATCATCGTAGAAGCTGTGGCACCAGTTTCATGTTTTATTATCTTTCCAAAATAACAGACACAATCTATTTTCAGGGAAGATGGATTTTTGGGGAGTAAAATTGATAATATGTTAGAGAACAACAAGCTAGGGGTCCCAGAAAAAGATAAACCAACTTTTTATTCTAGGGGCATATATGCTCAAATTTCTGCTGACAGCCTCATTATAAAATATTTATTCCTGTGATCGTAGCAAATTAAAAGCAGGTTTCATGTCACCAGGTGCTATCCATAGTTAAAATACATAACTACATGCAGATCTTTACTCCAGATCTTTGACTTCATGGAAACAAACCCTGAGTCAGCTCACTCTTGCTTCCATCAGAGCTCTGGGAGCAGGCAAACTGTAGCCACACAGAGCTGTTAGTCAACAGGCTTTACATTTAGCTGGAGAAATAAATAGAATAAAATAGAATAATAGAATTGTTTAGGTTGAAAAAGACCTTCAAGGTCATCAAGTCTTGCCTTCAACCAAACACCGCCATGGCTACTAAACCATATTGTGAAGTATAGGTTTAGGTATCAAGGACAGAGGGGCTGCCAAATGATAAACGAGATATTGTTGTTGTGAGCACTGGAAAGATCAAGATTTCATGATCCTTGTCAATGTCTACTGGTGTGGAAGGTAGCCTATCCTTAAACAGGTTGGCTGGTTTGCCTTTCCTTTCATTCTCCAATGCATTAGAAACCATCAGAAAACAGAAACTAAACATTACAATAAATTTTAAATATCACAGTGCATCTGGATATTGGAAACTATTAGTCATTTGGGTGTGTTATATACATGAGGGATAGAGAACAGTGTTTGTACTTTTTCTGTTCTTTTAGCATGAAGTGCACTAAGTTTTGTAGTTTGTAAGCTGAAAAGATTTCAAGAAGGATCTGTCCGGCTGAAATGGTAAACTGTCACAAATGAAAGCTAAGAGGCTAGGAATGGAGTTGAAGTAGTAATGTGCATGTACATGTTAAGTGGGAAATTCCTTAGGTGAAATCAAGCAGTTCAGGGGATTCAGGGCTAACAGCTCTAGAACCAAAATGTTTCTGAGCCTTTTGTTGTCATGGTAGTCTTGACAGACGGTCAAGGGCTGAGATCTTTGTGAATCAGGCAAATCCCCTTTATAATAATCCTATGGCTTGAACAGGTAGTTTGAGTGGAAGAGATTTGCAACTCTGGAGGTACTCTGGAAGTATCTGGGCTGAAAGCTGAGACTTTTCATTCAGAAAGCAGAAAAACCTTTGCCTTTGCCTAAGCCTTTATGAGACCTTGGGAATAACTGAATGCTTAACTAAAGAAAGAGGGAAGAGAAGAATAGAACATTTTCAGTTGGAAGGTACCTATAATGATCATGTAATCCAACTGCTTGACCGATTCAGAGCTGACCAGGTTAAGGCACGTTCTTAAAGGCATTCTACAAATGCCTCTTAATAGGGACTGGCTTAGGTCACTGACCACCTCTCTAGGAAGTCTGTTGCAATTTTTGACCACTTTTTTTTATTTTTATTTTTATTTTTTTTTAATATGTAAGTATATATTTGATATTTGCTTTTTTTGATATTTGATTTTTTTTTAATATATATTTTGATATTTTCTTCCTACTGTCCATTCTGAACCTCCCCTGCCTGGGCTTCAAAAGGTATCTGACCAGGAAACTAATAGACTTTAATCTCTGGACACAGAAGCAGGGTCTTGGTCCCAGTTCCTGGTCCCTATCACAGCTCTGCCTACCTGGCCACGTTATTTTCTACTACTCCAAACCACTAGGAATTCTCCACCCAACTTGGCAACCAGAAGTATGTATGTGGCGTATCCAACTTTGCCCATTCTCTTCCTACTAAAAACTACAAAGGAATAAAGGAGTTGCCACCACAAGGTGCAGTGCAGGCCTCATGCCTTGTTATGTGACTGATTGTGAAGATATGACCACATTTAGGGGAAGGGAAACCTGCCTGCTTGCCTTTACTTACTGACAGTCAGAGCACACCTGTCCCATTTTCCTTACAACAAACAAAATTCATCATTTTTCAAATGCCTTTTATATGCTATGGCCAAGGCAAGAGACAATCTTTGTTTTGCAGAATGTACTGCTCATTAGACACAGGGCAGAAAGAGACTTGGGGACAAAGAGATGGGGCAAAGGACTTGAGCTTAATTTCTAAAACTCACTGAGTTGACTGGGTGAGCAAATGTTTCCTTTAAGGAAACATCACTGTCCCTGATGTAGCAGTGCAGCTGTCTACAAGAGACTGTTCAAGAGTTTTGGTGATTCATCGGCCACTCAGAACCCGCAAAGCACAGGAGCACAGGGAGGTCACAGCCTCAATGGTGCAAGAGATTAGTTTACGGAAAAAAAAAAAGAAAAAAAATAAAAAGGACTTGAGAGGGCTGAGGTAGGTAAAGCTACAGCACCACAGAGTTCAGTTGTTAGATTGTGGCTCAGACATATCACTCTGGGAATGTATTAATTCCATTTACCCAGTTGAAACATTTCAACTCCAGCCTCTTCTGCAGAAAGCTCAGAGTGAAGAGGAAGATGAAGAAGAAAGTACCCTGAGCAGTAACATAGAGCTCTTGGTCTTTCTCTACTTGGTGTGGGAGGCAGGAAATAATGATTTACTGTGAAGCTCTGGGATGGTTTCATCTGTGGAAGTGGCACTGCAAACATATAGATTCTGATAACTTGGCTCTGCACAACTGATCTCTGGACTTTGGAAGAAAGAATATCCTTTTACCTCCTCATTAAGAAGGAGAGACTAAATTAGGAAAAAAGGCATTTATTATTTTTTTTTAAATTAGAATAAATATTTTGACAGGGTTAAGGGAATCCCAAATTAACTGAAGGAAAAATCGGCATGAATTTTTCTCAATTAGAGTTGAATATCACACGTGAATTCCTGCCTTGCTGTAACTGGTGTGGGGTTTGCCTCTCCAAAAGTTCCTCCAAAATTAAATTTATGAGGAGTGGAATAAATCAAGAGACAGACAGAGATGCTTTGATTTCTTTGTGCTGGCTCCCCATAAATATTAATGCCTTTCCTAGGTGCTGGCATTGTGACACGCTGTGGACGGGGGCAGGATGTGAGCTGGCTGGGCTCTCAGCCTCTCTGCATACAGATGAGCCCCTCAGAGAGTCTACAGGTGAAAAACACACACACAGTGTGAAATTACAGCTGCCCCTGGGCAGCAGCATGGACCAGTAATAGCTGCTTCTTCCATCACTGGGTAATGCAGCCTTTGTGTCAGAGACCTACACAGTGGTGTTGCAGCATTTAGGGGGAGAAAAGCTAATGCAGTTTGCCAGAGAAAGCAGGAATTGCTTCCTCCCCATCTAGACTACAGGAATGTTTCCTATTTTATCACACTAGCTCCTTTACAACTTTCTATTCACAGCCTTTGTCATCATTAAAAAAAGAAAAAAAAAAGTACAGGCTATGTAACATATTGAAAATGCATGAGATATGAATGAATAAATTATCATGTGTAAAATATTTACCTTTAGTTGCAAGAAACAATAGAAGGGAAGCCAATACCAGAAAAAAATTTCAGGGATTATGATTTCTTTAGGTATCATTATTTGGATGATGACGCCAGGGAAAGTTTTAAATCACAAGGATATTGTGGTAAGACAAATGGCAATCTTGCCCTTGAGATTCTGAAGTGTGGGACATAACAGGAAGTGACAGGAGACAGATAAATGGGTTTTCATGAGGAAATTCTTATACAATGTGCATTTGATGTTTAATCTCAATTCTTTAAAAATACTTTAAACATTTCTTGATAAGTCATTATGTTAACTTGAGGGGAATTTATTTACCTTATGAATTTTAGGGAATCTATTTAGTTTTGTTATGTAAATAAACCATGAAATAGGTTTTCTAGAGATAGGAAACATGAATGAAAAAATCATTTCAAGCTTGATGAATTGTGTCCTAGAAATGCTTAGAAAGATCCTAGAAATCCTCTTATCCTAGCAAGAGGGAAACTATTGTCCTCGTATGAGCTGAGATAGAGTTAATTTTCTTCCCAGCAGCTGATACAGTGTTGTGGTTTAGATTTGGGATGAGGATAGTGTTGATAACACACTGGTGTTTTTAGGTTTTGTTAAGCAGTGGTCAAGAATTCTTCAGCTTCTCATCTTGCCCTTCCTGCGAGGAGGCTGAGGGGGCACAAGGAATTGGAAAGAGACACAGCTGGGATAGCTGTCCCAAGCTGGGCAGAGAGATGCTCCATACCTTACGGCATCATGCTCATAAACTTTGGGAGAAGCTAGCCAGGACCTGATGGCTGGGCATTGATCAACTGTTGGTAAGCAAATGCATTGTGCATAATTTGTTTTGTGTGTTCTAGTTATTTCATCTTTTTCTTTTTTATTTGTTATTGTCATTATCCCTTCAGTTTCTATCCTGTTAAACTGCCTTTATCTCAACCCACAAATTTTATGCTTTTTTTGCTGATTTTTTCACCACCTTCCTGTTTGAAGGAATAGAGGAGCAAAAACTGTGTGGTGTTGGGTTAGTTGGTGGCTGTGGTTAATTGGTGGCTGGGGTTAAACCATCACAGCTCTTTTTGGTGCCCCAAAGTGCTTGAGGTAATGAAAGATGTGATTGGGAAGTGCTGAATAGAATTTATATCTGTAAGTGCTGTTTAGGGATCAGTTGGCAGGCTCCTGTGCTTGCTATGCAGCTTCCTTCCTCCTTGCCAGACTCATACTTATTAGTGGCTGCTTTCTACTCTCTCTGTTCACTGTAGAGCTGTGCTGCTCATCCCCTTTCTCTGATGTACCTGAGTATTTGTATCTCTTCTGCAGAGTATGGTCTGATAACAGCAGTGGTGATGTGCCGGGGCTGGCAGAGCACCTCTGCTGTGTCTTGCTGGAGCCCCAGTGTGAGCTTGAGTGGAAGTGCTGCAAGCTGTGTGTGAGTCCAGGTGGACCCCAAACCACCTAGGACCCATGGATTAGGCCATTCTGGAATATGTGAGCCTCAGGTAAACCCCTGACAAGACTATGGCTCATAGATAAGACCCTGCTTGGAGCAGGAACAACTTCAAGGGTCTGCAGTCTGTGGATTAGTTCAGGCCAGAGCAGGTTTGAAGTGAGAGATGTTTGCAATATTAAACCAGATGGTCTGATCCAAAGGGACAAGGGGTGGAGATTGTAATGGAAACACTTATAAATTGTTGTAACCCAGGATTTGAGTTACGTGATATAGGAAGTGCCATAATACCAGGTATCCAAATCAGTGGAGGTGAAACCTCATAATTTGAGCAATGCAGGTGTAGCAGTGACCCAAGCTGAGCCTAGCTTTGGTGCCCAAGAGCCCCACACCATACACCACACCTTCTGTCCTGAGTGACCACTGCAATAGATGGAGCCTTAAGTCATGGACAGAACACTAAGCAAACTCAATGAAAATTTTGTGGATATTTTGCAGGACTAGTGGAATGATATCTGTGGATTACATTCAAAGGATGGGAAGGGGAGCAAGTTGTTAATGAGGATGTATTGGCTGATGTGAAGCCAGAGCATAAGTGGTATGGAATAGGGGATAGGTAATGTACTCAGATAAAGCGAATTAAAAGTCATCAATTAATAATTAACCTACTTTCCTACTTAAATAGGAGATCATGTAATGAATTGTTTGCTCAAATCTTTTGACAAATTATTTGAGAACACATGAAATAAACAATCTGTATGGGAGCTGAGAACCTTAAACTATGGAGATATTTTCCTTCAAGTGCTGAACAGAGACATTTTCTCCAAGGATAACAGTATCTTTGAACTTAGACTTCTCGAGACTGGATTTAAATAACAATGTGCCTTCACAAACAACAGAATAATAGCAGCACTGAATACAGAATCATTTCATAATTACTGAGTACTACATAAAAAACAGTTGTAAATCCTTTGTTTGGATGCACATAGGAAGAGCATTTCAGTTAAGTTTACACCTTCCTTTGAGATGAGAAGGTTTGGGTATACATGCAAAAAAAGTAGGAAATATGAGGAAGGATCTTGCATCCTTCAGTGTGTAACTTCCTGGGGGGTGGGGGGTGTGAAAATAAAATAATCCCTCAGATCTTGCACATCTGAGTACTTTCTAGAATATTAAGGTATGAACAAATTATTATGAATAAATCAACTGGTGCAACATGAAAGGGAGTGCTTCTCATGCCAGCAAAGCTGTGTCTGGACTGCATGATTGAATAGCTGGTCAAAAACAAACCAACATTCTAAAAAAGCTGCAGGTGGGGCATATCTTGTCTACAACCTCACACATAATTATTAAGAAATAGTAATTTGCCAGGAAGTTCTTAATCCATAGCATCTCTTTTTGAAGTATCACTTGATTTCATTTTTTTGATCTCCATAACCTCAAAATACAAGGGTTTTGATTTTTGATTGATGCTTTCTGCCTCCTCCTCAGCCATCCCCACAAAAGATCTAATAATACATTAAAGAAATTCAGAGCTCCTTTTCCTGCACTGTCTTCTTCTTCACACTGTTTTAGCACTGTTAACTTTAGAACATTTCAATTATCACTGAAGATTCAGAAGATGACCTAATTGTACTGATATATTTTTATTGAGGTTGCAGTTTTCAAAGCCTTTTTTTCCCATTACAAAGTCCATCTTTTATTAAGTCTAGTAATGATTAGACATGACCAACTAAAATTAAAACTGAAACTGCTCTGAATGGCTTATTATTAATCAGCATAGATAAACAGTTCACCACCCTGCATATCAGAAAAATGCCAGATGGGAGCAGTTTCTGTGGTGCTACTGGAATTAGGTAATAACATAATTAGTAATGGTCACCAGTTGGAGTTAATATAGCTGTATCTTACAGTTACAAGACTAATAAACACCTAATGTCTTAGATAACTTCTTTTTATTACTAACGTCTGCTGGACCTGCCAGCAGCACATTCCATGAGATTTAGTGAAAAATTCTTCCTCCTTTGTATCAAATGAGATCCATGAGAAGAATCCTTGCGAAGTTATAAATTAGCTCACAGGGTTAATTTCTTCCATACTTGCAAAAATTTTAGACTTCAACCATCACCTGTATAGGTCCTGAGGTCTGTCCTGTCCAATAATGACAAGTAATATTGAAAACATAGAGTTTAATTTCAAAGAATAAAACAGTCATCAGTACTGAATAGCCTCTTCAAACATCCTATGAATACAAAGGAGGAAGGAAATGAGGTTTCAAAATGTTCTGTCAAGGTCTATGAGGTTAAAGATTATCTATACATCTAAGCTTCTTTCTTTTTCAAGAAAATAAATTTTCCTTCACAGTCCTGATCCATTCATTTTGCATAATGGCGTGAGCCCATTACTTGATTTCCAAAGATATAAATTTTATAAGCTGTATCTGTCCCAGGAATTCTTTTTTTTCTAATTTTTAATTTTCCTGTCTAATATTTACATATCTTGCTGTGATATTCTGTAAACATTTTTTATTATTCAGATTGTTTAATATCAAGTAGTCATTTCTTTTGGAAATTCCCTATTTCATGAAGAGAATTGCCTACAAAACTTCAGAAAAAAAGTGGAAAATTATGAGCCCTGAAAGTAAACAAACCAACAAACAAAATCCCCAAAAATAGACTTAAAAGAAAAGGATAAAATACGGCTAAAAACAAAGCAATGAGAGGATACAAAGACAGAAAGAACCTTTTTGAGATTATTAGATCAGGAAAAGATAATTAATTTGAAAAGACACTTTTCCCACTGCATCCTTTGTGTCACATCTGCAACTACCTTTTTGACTATCTAAAGTTGCACGTTTTCTTTAAAATTATTTGTTCTTCAGCTTCACCATACCTGTTCCATCTTTGATAATTCACAATGGAACTGTTCTGCCACTGCCATGTTTTCATCGCCACTTCAGTCTCTAGTATTCCCCACGCAACCTTGCATCTCAGTTGGGTTGGTGTACAATGAAAAACTAAAAAGTTTCTCAGTGATTCTCCTCATTCTTGCTCATAAGTAATAGAGGCAAAAAAATTCTCAAAGTGTGTCTCTGGACAGCTTCTAGAGATTACACAGGTGGAGCCTATTCTAAAGCCCATGGAAGTCAATTAAGAGATTCATTGGCTTTGACAGGCTTTGGAGCAACATATAATGATTGTAGGTTTATCTCACTGTCTGATGGAGAGTCTCAGATCAATCAACATTGCAGCTGCTCAAGAGGAAGAAACTATTTGTAAGTAAGTGTTTCACTGGTTAGTTACAATGCTCTCCTCGAAGCATTTAACTTCTCATTTGTCAGTGTGCATAACTGATTATACAGTGCAAATTTTAATGCTGAGAATTTCAAGGAAACACAAGCTCTTTTCTTACAAATGTATTTCTGAAAGATGATTCCATAGGCCTGATATATCCTGCATGCATTGTTTGGTAAGACTTTTATCTGGCCTTTCTTATTATACCATCTGAATGCTTTACAAGCCTTAATAAACATCCTCACAGTGTCCCTGAGGCAGCAGCTGCATGAAAAATCTGCCCAGGAATAGAAGCCTCTAGGCAAAAGCCTGGAAGAAGAGGCTGCAGGCAATCACATGCAAAGGAGCAGTTGTCCAGAGAAGAAATTCTGCCCCAGAAAGAATTGACTATGCAATAGCAGTGGAAAACATCCTTGATCAGATCAGCTTCGTTGGTTTATGTGGCTCCAGTTCTACATTTTTTTTTATCTTTCATATGGGTGTTTCCATCTGAAATAGGCTTTTTCATGTCTGCTTTAGAAGTCATAAAATTTTTTCAACTTTGGGCTGCAATTTTTGTAACTGTCCTCCTGCAACTTGGACCTAATAAAGTAGTTCATGGAGTTATTGTGAATATCACTTTGCAGCACTGTAACCCAGTAAACACAATATTGCTACTGCTCATAATAGGCTTTAGAACCTCAGGAGCAAAGTTGGTCTGGCTCACTGTCTGAATTTGTGTTCTCTTGCCTAGGGCTTTGTCATAAGTACTTAAGCTGGAACAGTGCTTTTTAGCAACAGGCCACTGTCTGATTTGTTTTATTTTCTATTTGTGTGATGCAGGATTTTTTAGTTTGGTTGGTTGGGGTTTTTTTTGTTTGGTTTGTTTTGTTCTGTTCTGGTTTTGTTTTTGTTTTTTTAACTAGATCATAGAATCATAGAATGATAGAATATCTTGAGTTAGAAGGGACCCACAGAGACCATCGAGTCCAAATCCCAGTCCTGTGCAGGAGTCCCAACAATCCTACCCTGTGTCTGAAAGCATTGTCCAAACACTCCTGTAACTCTGTCAGGATTAATGGTGTGCCCATTCTCTGGGGAGCTGTTCCAGTGCCCAAACACCCCCTGGGGGAAGAACCTTTTCCTGATATTCAACCTAAACCTCCCCTGAGACAACTTGAGCCCATTCCCTGGGGTCCTGTCGCTGTCACCACAGAGCAGAGATCAGTGCCTGCCCCTCCTCTTCCCTCACAAGGAAGCTGTAACTGCACTGAGGTCTCCCCTCAGTCTCCTCCAGCTGAACAGACCCAGTGCCCTCAGCCACTCCTTACATGGCTTCCCCTCAAGGACCTTCACCATCCTCACAGCCCTCTTTGGACACTCTCTCATGGCTTAAGACCTTTCTTACACTGAGGCACCCAAAACTGCCCCCAGCCCTCGAGGTGAGGCTGTCCCAGGTCAGAGCAGAGCAGGACAATCCCCTCCCTTACCCAGCTGGCAGTGTTGGGCCTGATGCTCCCAGGTCAGGGATGTCTCTTCTGGCTGCCAGGGCACTGCTGACTCATGTTCAGCTTGCCACTGACCAGCACCCCCAGGTCCCTTTCCATGGCACTGCTTTTGGCATCTCATCCCCCAGTCTGTCCGTACATCCAGGCTTGCCCCATCCCAGGCACAGAATCTGGCACTTGCCCTCCTTGAACTTCATTGTTGAACTGTTGAAAAGTTAGTATGGAAAAGGTAGTTTTATTCATAGTAGAACTAATTCTACAGTATTATACCTTTCTTCTATAATTCTGCCTGGACTACTAAGAATTCACATTAGTCTGTTGAAACTTTAGTTATAACCACAGTAAGCTCCTGGGTTTACACATATGGCATTTTCATTTTTCCTAAGCAAGTATGCAGTTAGTGCAAAGCAAACATCAGAGCAGTCACCTGCCCTCTGGTAACAGATAGTGCACAGCTCTGAAGAGCAAGGTGTTCTCTGCCCAGCAGTTTACAAGAACAATGGTAAAAGGTTACTACAGGTAGTTTGATG
The DNA here is from genome assembly GCA_016584745.2 of Phylloscopus trochilus trochilus. Taxonomy (NCBI): domain Eukaryota; kingdom Metazoa; phylum Chordata; class Aves; order Passeriformes; family Phylloscopidae; genus Phylloscopus; species Phylloscopus trochilus. The sequence goes on along the minus strand of WQNJ02000015.1, from coordinate 64,465,433 downwards.
TGTAAAAAACGAAGGAGTCACAGTATCAGAAATATAGCCAGGGAATGAAACTGATTTATCAGATAATAAATACTCTTGCTGCACATTAAGCAACTTCTGTGAGAGAGCAAATCTATCAACATTAAAAATAATTGTACTACTTTGCTGATTTTTAAAAACTCATTTATTTTTCAGCTAACATGTCTAGAGAATGTTTTAGATACTTGCTCCTGCTCAGAATCCAGTCTCCAGTCCTCTCTTCCTAGTGATATCTGTAAAATTTTCCTCTCCTTATAAAAGGCTAGGGCTTCAGAAGTGGTACTTCTTTGTAGGGAGGGATTAAAATTAATAGATGATCTTTAAATGTCCTGCTAGTCTGGTCTTCCTCCTTTTCCAGAGTACATTGCTTAATGGATTTAAATTTATCTCCCACTACTCTCACACAGATCTGTAAGTGGTATAAGAAAGTTAGTGCTACAGCACCACCACAGTTCTGGATGTTACCATTCAACACACTCTGAAATTAATTTTCTTCTTGTCTTATGGTCTTTCTTATTCTCCTTCAGCCATTGCAGAGAGATCTTATGCTGACACTTCATACATATTCAAGCAACTACCCAGAAACCACACACTGAATATTTTCTCTTTTTGAAGTAATTTATTGGTAGATTAGCCTCTCTAAAGAAATAAAAACCACCTCATTTTTTCTCATTTAAATGTACTCTCAAGACCAACTGATCATATTTTCTTCCACTTTGTAGGACTATCTTCAAATGCATTGCTGCTTTGTAAGGTGCATGAATGCTGTACAGGAGTTTGGTTTAAGTGATTGGTTAATGCCTCAAGTACAAAAGGAAATGAGAGCAAACCTTTGCCCACCCCAGTAATCTATAAAATATGCAATGTACACAAACATAAAGTGCTGCTGGGCCAAGCTTTTAGAGGGAATGGAAAGGTTTTGCTGTAAATACAGTTAAGTATATCCATGAAATAAAAACAAGGATTGAATATGCTGACAAATTTCAGCAACCCAGTCTTGTACAACAATGCAAGAGATGCACTGGACACCAATTTCTCTACAGGCATTTTCAGTTCCAGTGTCTGTTGGAGTGAATCAGGATTAATTGGTAGAAATGTATCACTAGGGAAGTTCTTCAAGGGTTAAGAGATTGACACAGATATTTATGAATAGAGTTTTCTGCTACAGAAGACATAGGGTTCAGATAAAGATTTATGCTGTAAAAATAATTTTAAAAAGAAAAAAGTCTCTGTGACTCAGATAGTGAAGAGAAATATTTCTCTTAACTGTGATATTTCTTAGTTTTGGTGTACTTTGAGAAACTTTTAGGTGACTTAATATGTTGAATATTTCTCTGGGATATTCTAAATTTTCAAGGAAAGACACTGGATCTTACTTTTAATACCATCAAATGTATAATACATTAAAGCTTTCTTGTAAGGATTCTTTATAGTATACTTCAAAATTCCGTTTTTGAGATGATTTAAAAGTGTTATAATACAAAGTCAGTCACATGAAATTCTAAAAGTGTTCCTGCCAAGCTCTTTTTACTGCTGCTGAACATCAATATGCCTTATTTGAATGTAACTCCAGAAAGTTATTTGTGCTTTTAAAATTGCAGCCAGGCTGCTCAACACAAGAGTGATTTCCTGTGAGTATTTAGAGCAATTGCTACATGTGGATTTTACTCATCTCCTTGCCTGACCCTAAAGAATGAATTAGCATGGCATAACTTTCACTAAAATCCCCAGGCTCAGCTGAATGTCCCTAACCCTCCAGAAACTGCCTGTGCAATTCACATGGGTGCTTCTAACCTTACTCTAAACCATTAACTTAGATATTGATGCCAGAAAAAGGGACATAGCACAGCTCACTTGGCACTAAACCCCTCAATTCATCAGCCTGGGGAATTTCTGGCAGCTGACCTGGTGAGTTACATGCTAGCCTATAGCTACTTTAAATTTAAATATGTTCTATCTTTACAAACTGCTCTTGATGCAATAGCTCTAGCAGAGCTGAGAGTGCAAAAATGTCTTAAAAACTGTTCTTTGTTCCCCTCACAAGATAACTGCTGGGAAGCTTATTATGGTCAGTCAGGAGAAATTAAGTATCTATGGAAGTTCATAATCATCAGGAAAAAAATGAATGTGTTTGAATTACTTCTAATATGAGCAAACAGAAAATAATATTCACAAACAATATATGTATACTTAGGGATCCAAATTGGGGGGTTTGTTTGTTTGGGTAGGGTGGTGGGTTTTTTGTTTGTTTGTGGGTTTTTTTGGTGTTTGGGTGGGTTTTGTTTGTTTGGTTTTTGTTTGTTTGTTTGTTTGTTTGTTTGTTTTGTTTTGCTTTTTTTGTATGTGTGTGTTTTGGGTTTGTTTTTTTTTTAACAGAAGATAGGAAAATCATAAGGAATACTGACTGAAGGACAAATTAGGCATGGAAGTGGAATGAAATTTAGGAAATTCTTTGTGGCAGGTTAGTTGAATATTATTCCACCATAACCACTGAGCAGAACAGGTATACTTTCAAGCTCAGTGGTAAAAAGGGGAGCAGTTGGAAAAAAGAGGAAAATCACAATCTAGGTGAGGAGCATAAAATTTATGGCAATTCACCCTTACAATTGGTAGGCTTCCTCAAGATCCACAAAGTGGTTCAGCACTAGTTTTCCCCTTCTTGTAGCATCCAATCAGGCCTATTACACCTGCATTCAATGAATCTAACACTTCAGAGATATCAGTAAAGAGATATCAATAAAATGCAGACATGACAGCTAACTTCAAGTAAATCACATTTTTTATTTGATGTAGTTTATTTGATGTACATGTAGTCTGGATGTCCAAATCAAGTGTTTTCAGGGAAAAAATGAATTCACTCTAAAAGAATTTGCATTTTTACTCCCATCAGGGCTACAAATAGCTGTCTTATTAATGTTGAGGGCAGATCAATCTGTTAACATTTCTGGATCACATCAGTGGGAAATCTATAAAGATCTATTAATAAGGCATTTAAAATCACAGGTAAATACCACACAACAAAAAGGAAACATTTATTAATATAAACTTTCACTCTTACCCATTACCTTTTCAAGCCCACTACTGCATTCTCTATCTAACTGAGCTAAATCATGCATGAAATAGTGTTCTATTTAGTTTAATGGCAAACAGAACCTGAATGCGTACATATACTGCACTAGCTTACTTCTGAAAGGCTCAGTAATTTTTAATACAGCAAAGAACTGCTCAGTGTGTAACCTCAGTGAATAGGCCAGCCTTATTTCTGTTATCAGCAAATATATTCCAGAAAGCTGTTCTGTATTATTCAGTCTTAAAAAATTTTGTTCTTTTCCAAAAAAAAAAAAAAAAAAAAAAACCAAAACCCTAAAAATCAAACTGCCAAAGCTCCATATTATCTGATTTTATTACTAAATATTATCTCTTCCAGCAGGAAAATTTTAGTGCTACTCTGCTTTTTATCCTTTCTTCCTTTGAGAGAATAGCAGCCTTTATCACCATTTACCTTGTTATCTTAGAAGCAAATTTGTCTTTTTCTAAGAAGACCTTTCTTAAAAACTGCACTTTCCATAAATACACAGCTATTAAGGATACTTTCTTTAAAGATATTAAAGAAAATTTCATCTATACTCTTTATTATCATTACATTTAAAAGGAAAGTAAAAGAAAACAAGAACTGTGATAGAATGGAAGCTGTATAAATACTTGAATTTAGCATTTTTATTGCAATCCAATTAGGAAAAAATGGTGCTGAAGTAGAACACCACTGAACAAAGAGCTGTGGAGATAGCTTAGGAAGATTTCTCCCCACTGAGTCTGTAGAACAAAAGGTATGCACGTAACTCCTGTATTAATATCCCTGAACTTTGTTGGTTGAAAGCTGGAATCACAGAAGGGGTCAGGTTGGAAGGGGCCACAGTGGTTTCACATGGTCCAGCTTTCTGGTTAAGCAGGGTCACCCCAGGAAATGCAATGGAATTCCAGAAAATTGAAATTTTTGAAATCCTCAATGTCTTTTTTTTTTTTTTTTTTTTTAAATAATGTTTTCTGAATTTTGAACTACTCTGATTTTAGTACTGGGACACATTCATCCCTGAAGAATTCCATGCCTTAAAATGTCATTACAATGTGGATTAATACATGCATTCCAAAAATTTTCCTGTTCCACGTATTCTAAATATGTTTCTAGATATTTCTGTCAAGCCTTCCTAGACGTCTCAGCCCTACAAGCTGGGGTGCACCCCAGTGCAGAAACTCCAGAGATAACTGCAAGCTGAAGTAAATTGTCTTTGTCGTAATGTTATGCTGATACAGCAACACTGCTTTTGGGATTTGGCAGTGACCTCCTCACCAGGCCTTTGACTCTTGTGTGGGCATCTCCTAAAGCAGGCAGAGTCTTACCCCTGGCTTAAGATTTCTTCTTGTTGCCCACACTTGGGGGACTTGAGGCCATTTGAGATATTCTCAGGTACCCAAAACATCGAGAGGGTACTGGCTGATCTCAGAGGGCCTTTGATCTGCTGCTGATTGAGGGAGGGCATTCTCCTCTTCTCCTCTGGTATTACCAGTATTTCCACCAGGAATACTGCATGCAATTCTACTGCCCTCAAGATAAGGAGGACATGGAACTGTTAGAGCAAGTCCACAGGAGGCTGTGAGGTTGGTAAAGGGACTGAAGCACCCTCCCCATGAAGATGCAAAGAGAAAATTGTGGCTTTTCATCCTGGAGAAGAGAAGGCACGGGGTGACCTGCCAGCACCTTCCAGCATGTGAAGCAGGCCTAGAGGGAAGCCAGAAAAGGGCTTTGCATCAGGAGCTGTAGTAACAGGACAAGGAATAATGGATACAAATAGAAGGGGGAAATTTAGGTTACATGTTAGGAAGCAATTCTTTACTTTAGGGATAGTGAGGCTCTGGCACAGGGTGTCCAGAGAAGCTATGGCTCAGAAGTGTCCAAAGCCAGGTTGGATGGGGCTTGGAGCAACCTGGGATAGAGGAAGATTTCCCTGTCCATGACAGGGAGTTGAAACTAGTTGATCTTTAATGCCTGTTCCAACCCAAACCATTCTATGATTCTATGAGTCTCTGATCCTGTTTTCTATGATTTTTTGATTCTGTGACTCTATGACCTGAGGAAGATTCTGCACACCTGGAACTAGAGCTGGAGGCCAAACAGCATTGCCTGGGCTATCTGGCTTGCAGAAGAGATCAGGGTGAAGGCTCATTAATAAAGTCCTTAATTATTTACAATTCAGACATAGCTTTATATTTTCTGATATGGGTGTAGACAGGTAGAAAACAATGAGCAGAGGACTAATTGTTCTGTAGTTACTTCTCTCTATATTCTTCCATGTTAACCAGAGGTGGTAAGACTTCAGCCTCTCGAGTCTGTTAAAAACCCAAGAAAGAAACTGGATTGTTTGTTTGTTTCTCTCTTCTACTGCTAGCAGTGTATTTATCCTCTTCAATTCTTCCCACTGAAACATCCGTTCTTTTCCTTTTGAATCAAATGGTCTTATCTTCAAAGTTGATACCTGAACTCTTCAAAATTAGGGTGATGGGTTTTTTAATGATGGGTTTGCCTGCCTCCATTTGGCATCATACAGACCTCATATAGATCTCTCTAACAAATAGACCTCAGATTCCCAAGGGGTACTAACTCATGACTGAGAGAAAGATTTCAGCAAGTGTTTGGTAAGAACAGGTTAATTGGCTTCCAACACATTAAAAAATGCTGTACTGAGAAAGGGGATAGTAAATGCTCTATGTCCAAGGCAGAATACATGAAAAATAGAGTTTAAATGACAGAAAGAAAACATAAAGAAAGTGGTTTTAACAACAAATTAATTGATGGACCTTCAAGGATGTTACTGAAAAGGTCTCCTGTAGTGGTAGTGCTTAAATCTTGGCAGTGGTTTAAATGGCTTAAGTCAAGGCAGAGAGGTGGCCAATATGATGTTTTTGTAAGTCTCTGCCACACCTTTTAGTAAATATCAAATTATTGTTCAAATCATTAATTACTTCTCTGAGATAAATAGATTTATATCTACAGTGAAGTACCTTGACATCCATATTAACTTTCATAGTTTGACCTTAAGGAATCAATTCATAGGCTAAAGAAACTTTTAGATACAGATATTATGACCTCATCAGATCTAACATTTTTTAAACAGATAAGAACTGTACTGATACTTTATTCCCTTAACAAACATTCAGACAAATTTATTGGAGAAAAAAAAAATTAGAGATTAATCTCTACTACTAACTAAACAAAACCTTTCCATTTCCTTGCTTCTCCTCATCTGCATCTGACCTTGAGTGTCTCTTATACCTTACAAGCAGTGAATATTTTTCATCTTCCCTAACTTTCATTTCTCATACTCATGATTGGAGGAAGGAGTCATAATAAACATGAACATTTAATCAATACCCTCGAATGAACCAAGCAGTAAAGCACAGGCTAAATAATGAAGAAATACAATTCTTACTCCTGACGCATCTTTAATTAGAGCTTTACTACACGACACGAATTACTTCAGTCCTGTGATATTACCCTAGATGCTTAAATGTTCTACAAAAGTATTGATTTTGTTTTGAATGTCAGATCTTGTGCTTGGCAGGTTTTCTGTGAAACAAATTGGAATTCTAATTAAGCTGTGTTTCTCAAATGAGAAGTAGACAAACAGCAGCATAAGTGCACAATTATTTGACCACGGTTATCAGCCTTCTTACGGTCAAAACAACCACAATTTTGAGTAGTACTGAGTAACACATTACAGGCTTTGAATGAAAGTTTTACTAAGATGGATTTCTGTATTACCACTGCGTAATTTAACACCTTGAAAAAGATTGGTTGAATGCCTAGAATGGCGCTTTTTTTTTATTTTTGTTTAAATAGGTTTGGCGACTTAGCGGTGAGAAGTATTAACCTTTGGAAAAAATCAATTGCCATCTCATCTCATCTAGTTAAGAAAAACACACACATGCAAGAAAAACTGTGCAGAAACCTGATGGAATTAGTCAGCAGTGAACAGAACTCTCACTCTGAGCTTTTGGCATCAGTGCGATGCAGTAGATGGCTGTGAGAGTTGATGGCAAGGAGAGAGTTGAGAGAGTGGAGCTGAATAAAGACAGAATGTCACTGAAAAGCTGAAGGGAAAGATTTTAGCTGCTTGACATGACCAATGAGGAGATGACTCCTAGCACTTGTTCTTCATGCATTTTGAGCTGAAGTTTTCTCATGTCACTTTGTTTGAATTCATTGACTTTCGAGACCTTCTGAGATTGTACAAGATATATCTGTTAGAGAGTTCCATCTCACATTCATCAACTAGGCATACACCATTCTAACTTAATTTTATATTATTTCATCATCTAAAGCTTATGTAGCTTCAGATTTATGTTCAGGTCTGTTGTTACTGTCTTTTTTTTTTTTTTTTTTTTTTAACTACTTTCCTACACGTGTCAAATCTGATATCATCCTTTCTTTGATCTTAATAGTGTCATGATCAACACAAAGAAAGAAAACAGTCCTTGCCAATACATCACTAGTTCAAAATTTCTTTCTTCAGCAGATTGGCAAGAAACATAAGTCAATAGTATAGTAGCCTCTATTACTAAAAATTTATTGATTTTCAAAAATTATTTGGTTTTTTTTATCAGTGTCAGAAGAAATGTTAAAATTCCTGCTCAAGGCATTAGAACAAAATTATTAAGTCCTTTAATTACTCAAATGCTCCTAACTCTGAATTAGGTTTTCTCTTACACACACATTTACATACACAGAAGTACACACAGAGCTAAAGTAAAAATCTCTGCATTTGCAGAATCTACCACATAAGAAATTCAATAATTTAAAAAAGCTCTGACCTCTTAGTAAGCCATTTCAAATATTCATCTGAATGTTACCAAATGAGAGCACATTAGTTACTGCTAATTAAAATCCTCCTAAGCATCATTTTCCTGACCTAGACATAACACATAACCCAGTAAAGATAAAGGACTCTCCATTGTAAACATATTGGAGTGAAAATAAAATATTTCAGGAAAAATTCACTCTTGAAATGGTATTTAACAGAAATCATGTTCCAAAGGAAAAACATGGAGCTCCATGTTTTAGGAAAAGTAGTTGGCGTCATTGATGAATGATTTAAAAATTCTCCTCTGGATCAAGTAATTTTTCTTCAATCAGTTTTTTAGCTTTGTGAAATTTGCTGGAGCGTGTCCAAAGGAGGATAACAAAGCTGGGAAAGCTGGAGCATAAGCCTGAAAAGTGGCTGAGGGAGCTGGGAAAGGGGCTCAGCCTGGAGAGGAGGCTCAGGGGGGCCCTGCTGGCTCTGCACAACTCCTGAGAGGAGGGGACAGCTGGGGGGTTGGGCTCTGCTCCCAGGGAACAGGGACAGGAGGAGAGGGAATGGCCTCAGGCTGTTCCAGGGGAGCTTTAGGTTGGATAATAGGTGAAATTTCTTTCCTATTAGTGTGGTCAAGCCCTGGAACAAGGCAGAGTAGAATCACCATTTCTGAAGGTATCTAAAAGATGTGGCACTTAGGGACATGGTTTAGTGGTCAGCTTGGTAGTGCTGGGTGAGTGGTTGGAGACGTAGAGGTCTTTTCCAACCTTAATGGTTCCATGATTAATTAGCAATAGGTTTAATATTCCTTGAAAAACATTAATATTCCTCAAACATTATCGTATTTTTGTTTTATTTTTATTTCAAAACCATTTTAAGGACTGCATTTTTCCCTTCTACTAATTTTTTCATCACCTAGCTTTTCAATTTACTGCTAAAATTTCACAAGTGTAGTGGGATACTAACTAGACTAGAAGATTTCAACCATCCATTCCTATAACTTTGGCAAACCCCCTTTTCAGACACAGCAATGATCACTAGCCTGTGGAGAGGAGCAGAAGCTGCGTAGGAAGCCAGGAGACTGTAGGAGCTGTTGTAGTAATCCGAGAGGACACAAATATACTGCAAAATCTACTGAATTGCTCCAGCTTTTATTTCAGAGCACCTCATAAAGAAAAAAAACTTGCAAATTGGAAAAAAATTATTTTCTGTTTATGAATAACCCATTGTTCTGACCTCTTTACTTTGAAGTCAGTACTTGCTCCAGGGTGATTCAACGCCATGCTTTGGCTTTGATGTACAATCTTAAAAGCACCATTACAGACATTTACTGGAAGGGAATACCTTGTTGTCATGGTTACTAGTGCATCACTCGAAATAGTGATATAGCTGGATTTCATCACTATGACACTAATTTTCTCCAGTGCAGCAAGGGAGAGACTAGATCATTACTGTGTTAAATGCAGCAGAGTTGAGTTTCCCTCTTTGCATTTTCTTCTTTTCACTTCTAAAGTTTTGTGTGGGTGAAAACCGTGGCTTTAAGGAAAAATCTGTGAGCCAAAGAAAACTAGGCGAGCTATTGTTTGGGGGAATGTGAACAAATAGGGAGTGTTTTTGGATATGTTTCTTACTAGGAAAATATTAAATGAGGAATGCTGTAGGAAATAATTTGTCAGACTTACCATATCTTTACTGGTATCAGCTAATGACAGTCAAATTCAGGGCTTCCCTAATGACTGCTAAGCCCTAATCCTACTCTCACTAGGCTTTCTCAGGTGTAGGCAGCACAGTGAGTTGTGTGAAGAACATTTCCAAGATCCCTGGGGCAGGTCTTTATTACAGACAGCAAGGCAAAGAGAGGGAAGCACCTCATAACTGCATGACCTGTGCATCCCCAGCAGCTCATGCACAACTAACTTAATGCATGGAGTGTGGTGGAATTGTCACTGTGTTTGGAAATTACCTCTAGTTCCAGGTTTCTGATGACCCAATCCAGTGCAGCTGTCCTGGTACTTGCTGCAGAGATGTGAGTTGAGAGAGCTGTGATGTCCCAGGTACAACACACATCTGGGGAGAAACCTGCAGTAATTGGGTGTGGGATTGGTTTTCAACTAGGCTGAATGGAAAGGAGCAGCTTTATTTAACTACTTATCTTCGTTCCTCTTCAGGCTACAAGCTGAAGAGGAAATTCAAATTAACTGAAACCAAAGAGGAAACCAAATTAACTGAAAAGGCAACTTACTCCAGCAAGGGGATTGAAGCAGAAAAAAAACCCAAAATCCTTCATTCATCTAGTTAGGGGAGCCTCTCAGCTGTGCTCCCATCCTCCAAATTAGGCACACATGAAGGATTCTAACTAAAAGCTCTTACAGATTATTGCCTTCCTCATCTAACTTGTACATCTAAGTAAGATTCACCTAAACTGAAGGTTAAAGAAAGTGAGGAGGCTTCAACAGTATTTTCAAGGACCTTCCTCGGGATATTTGCAATGGAGCTACTTTCACCTGAGTCCCACTGTAAGAGCAGGATTTACTTTTTCACAGATTCTTACAGATTCTAGACAAAACTTCTGGATTAGACATTGCTGGCAGGTACAACAAAGGTGCTATCAAAAACAAGAACAAAAACAAACAAAAAACCCAAACAAACCCAAGAACAAAAGAAACTAAGAAAACTCCCAAACAAACAAAAACACCCAAACCAAAAAAAAAAACAAACAAAAAACCCACAAAAAAACCACAACAAAACAAAACAAAACAAAAAAACAACAACAAAAAACAAACAAACAAACAAACAAACAAACAACAAAAAAAAACAAAAACAAAAACAAAAACAAAAACAAAAAAAAAAAAAAAAAAAAAACACACTTGAAGAGGGAAATGGACACTTGGCAGAGCTCATCGTTAACAGATACGCAGCAGACCACCCCTTAAATGTGACCTAAGGTCACTACTCGGGTTCTGAGTATCCTCAAATGAGAGCTATCAAGACCTTCACTGTGTTTTTTATGGCCTCAGAATATATTAGAATAAGGAGAAGTGATTTTGACAACATTTATATTTCAGTATCCACTATTGAGAGAAACTTAAACAACTACTTTGTCTGGACACATTGAAGTAAATACAACCAAGATGATTTGGTCCATAGTTTCAAACAATTTAAAAAAAAAAAAAAAAGGTATATTTTTCCAAAATAATCAATTTTAGGAATAAATAAAATTTTAAAGAGGGTCAAATTAAAAAGGATACCTTCATCTGTTTCAGTTTTAGCAACATTATCACCCCTGGGTAATCACAGCTATTCCCAGTACATCCCATTTTAGGTGAAAGACATGAGTGGTAGTGAACCCACAACACTCATCCTAATCGGTAGCTTTCAGCCAATAGATACTGTAACAAAGATAAACGTCTCTTAGAAGTTGTTAAGTATCTCTTTACATAAATTTGTTGCTATCGGGAAAGTTTGATCCACCTCATTTTTAATGCATAAATTCCGAAGTGACAGATGTGTAAATGGCATTTTGCCTGGAGTTTGGTTCAAATCCATTTTTGTTAGAATAGCCCAGTTTTGAATATACTATTTCAATCACCTTTTCTTTCTGCTTTTAGAACGTATATTCCCTATTTTGGTCATTCAACAAAATGAATGTTCTCCAGTTCTTCACAAGACCATTCCTACTTTTAATATTTAGAAGATCTTGTAATTTTAACTGAGACTAAAAAGTATTTCAAGGAAATGCCTGGCTTACATTAGATGAGTATTGCAATATTTGAAATTATATTTGAGCTTTACAATCAAATTATTCCATTTCAGGAATTAGGGGTTATAATTTGAAATAAGGTTACATGTGCATCTTCGTGTCAAATCCGAACACATAAAAGTTAAGTTCAGTTAAAAATATTATTTTGGAAAACTGTTGGGATATCAAAAGTTTAAAGAGCAAATTTATAATGAGTTCTTAGGAAGACAGACCAACTTTTCTCTTCTGCTTCCTACAAAATTAGATGTAGATTTACCAAGCACTGAAGTTAACCCCTTTCCCTCAGCCCCCCGAGACTCGTTGCCAGCTCAGATTTAGGGAGGTTAGGGTGGGGGGAAACTCCAAGATAGGGAGGGACATAAAACTAAAGGAGGCTCTTACCCCGAGATGTTGTTCCAAGGTTTATTTCCTGAAGGGATCCCGAGGCCAAAGAGGACGACCCCGAAGGGAAAGGGGGTTTTATCCCTTTCAGGGTAGGGGGCGGAGTTACTTATGGCTAAAGGCCATAGGTCAGAGTTAAGGGACAGGTAAAGTTTCACAGGAGAGGAGGTACTAAAGGGAATACAACAAAGCACAACTTAACATCTCAAAGTAGCGCTGGATCTAAACATAACCCTTCATTTTCACTTGAAGTTCAATACATGTTTCCTGAAAAAATGACTAAAAAGAATAATGGCTGTTGTGTTTTAATGTTAATTAATCTCTGAGGCAGAGCTAGCATTACCTACAGAGAAGGAGAAGTTTTGATTTTAATTTGTCCTGTAGCAAAACCCCACAGAAGATTTTGAAATAAATTCTTCCCCTGCCTCTTGACAGCTGTTCAGATTTCTTCAGTCTTTCCTCTTTCTCTCTCTCCTGAAATAAGACCTTCAGGTTTGGGTATTCAGGAGAGATGCCACCAGGGAGACCATATCATTGGTTCTTAGTGCTGCTGTTGAAGGGATTCTGATGACAATATATATAATATATATATATAAACATATTTATGTACCCACAAATATATGCATGATTTTAAAAATGACAGTTTATTATTATTCTTGATTTTATGGCAAAAATTATGCATATTTCTGAACCAAAGCCATCTAAATTTTACCTATTTTTTATCTTAGCTCTAATTTTTACCTATGGTAATGGTGGCAGATATTGCAATTGAAAATATTTACTTTAAACAACTTTTGTCAAATTTTGGTTGCTTAAGTGCTTTTAGTGAAGAATTTTTTTTTTTTTGGGGGGGAGGTGGGGAGTGGGAGAGAGTGGGAAGATTTTTCCATTATGGTTTTTCCAAAATATCAAAAATTTAATTGAAATTTATCAACTAAAAATATAAGGTTATTTAGTAACAAGGTTTGTTAATCTATCAAGAGTCTTTCATTAATTTGCTGTAGCCTAGAAGGCTGTAGTAAGATGCTATTTTTATGATTTTAGTCTTCCAGAATAGGCGGGTTCTTTGTAATACTTTAGCACTTCTCTCTCTCTATTTAAAATGTGACAGATCAGAATACAACAAGGATGAACAAAAACTGATGGAAACGGAACAGAGGAGATGCTGTTTCTTGGAAATCATTCAAACCCTAAAAAAGGTCAGGTTCAGGGTGCCCATATCCTTTAATTAAAAATCTTGTCAATCCATCCCAATGTCTTTCTCATTCACATTAGAGTGCCGAACTATGTCAGACCATATTCTTCTCTTTTTTTTTTTTTTTTTACTGCTACATAATTGAAACTTGAATCTACTGCTGTGTGAATATTAATGTTCCATTCCAGCAGTTATTCATAGTACCTAAGTTATGATCTTCTAAGGAGGTGTTCAAATGAAGAGTGAAAAAATAAGATTTTATTTGAGTTCATCTGGTGAGCACAGAAGGCTTTTAATTTTACAGAAAAGAAAGAAAAAAAATGGAAAAAAAAAGTGGTCTGTCTGTTCCTCAAAGTGGTAATATAGAGCCAGGCTCTCTGGGGTTGCTGACTGGATTTATTGTATGCCACACAGATCAAAAGTGCAGGCAGGTAAAAAGTCTGATACCCAGCTGGGTAGGATGGTTTGAGAGAGTCACAGACACTGACTGTGAGACAGCACAATGCTTCTGCTTGCCAAGTTAATTAAGTTAGGATTGAATACCCATGGATAGGAGATAATAATATCAGCCACATAAAAAGGATATGTGATATTGTAGATTAGGCTTATAGGAAGAGCTTTGTCTCTCTGACAGGAAGACAAAAGTGTGCTGCCGCTAAACTCCTGGAGGTGGGACTCCTGCCATATTGAGAAGCATGTTTTAGTTTTTGTTGTTGTTGTTGTGGTTTGGTGTTTTTGTGTTTTTTTTTTTTTTTTCATTTATTATTTCTATTTCCCATTCAATAAAACCCCATGCCTTTGAGCTACGTGCAAGGGAAATGGCAGAAAAGGTGACAAGCCCAGGAAACTGCCAGAGGTGAACTTTTCAACTCACAGGAACATCTCAAGGCAGGCTGTAAATAGGATTACTTTTATTAGACTGCTGCCTGCTGCAGCTGTTCTTGTTAAGGGCCTGTCACTCTGCCCATTGTGTTCAGTGCAGTGACAGGCAGCCCAGGCCTGGGGGACCCCATGCAGACCCCACTGACACCCGTCACTCAGGTGGGGCAGTCCCTTTGAATCAATAACAGAGTGTAAAACAGGATTTCAGCTGCTTTACTGGAGATGGGCAGCTGTGGGATTACTTCTTTGACAGAAACATGAGTTGTCAATGCAAGGTCAGGGGAACCACCAAGACCCTTCTCCCCACTGTGGATGTGCCTCCAAAACTGAGGCAGTTCTCCACCACAACATTGGTGGTTAAACCTTTCTCTAGTTTAGATTTTTTTTTCCCATCACCTGCTAGACCAGTGCCTGAATCACAGAGGTTTGAACAAGGCAATGCTCAGTCTTGATAAGAAATAATCAAGACTTCATTCAAGATCTCAAGTGTTTCCAAGGTCTGGGTCATTGCAGTACAAGTTGGGGTATTAAAATAGATTATTCTGATGGAGGCACGAGGATTAAGGTAATGTCTGTCACATTTATGGAAAAGAAGAAGATTAGACCAGTTAAAAGAGAATAAGGAAATAGCTGTAGAGAGGACTTGGAAAGACCAAGAGTTGCAGCAAATATTTTGTAGACTTTCCATGTTACTGTAGCTGAACATCCATAGTTATAGAATATTACATCTGCAAGTCAACCTATGCTTCCAAGAGGAGAATTTTTCTCTCAAATTATCTTTTTTTACCCCTGGAATCTAAAATACATATCTATATATTTCTCTCTCTCACACACACTCACTTTTCTATATACATATATATATGTATATATACACACATATATATATGCACACACAAACACATCTACGGACATATTCTTGGTGTGGTCTTGAGCAGAAGAGCAGAACCAGGGGCTGGACTTTAGTGGTCCCTATGGGTCCCTTTCCACTTGGAATATTTTATGACTCTATGGCATATACACATATATTTAACCACTTGCACCTCCAGTTTCTCTAAGCCTCTCATGAAAGCCCAGTTTAAGCTGGTAAAAAGGTACCACACCACAGGAGGCTGGAATTCTACCCCATGCATTTTAGTCTGTCTAAGTCATCCTTCATTCTACAAGAGGATTTGAAAGCTGAAGTTTTGCTCCAGACAAACACTGCAGACACCCAACATGCATCAACTGAAATATTTTCAGTATATGATGCAGTATGAATTCCAGAAGCGTTATAAGGAAGCTGGGATGCTGTGGGCCAGACTGGAGAGAAGATTCAACATTCAGGTTTATGTTACATTGCAAAATTATTTATGTACCTGTGTCAGGAGCAAGCACAAGTTTAAACACTTTTTTTAAAAAGGAAATTCAGGTGAAATTCATTTCACCTGAATATAAGGTAAAACATCTTTAGTGTGTGGGTGACAACAGGTAAAGCAGAGACCAGAGATTGTGGGGTCTTCCTCACTGGAGATATTCCAGAACCAGCTGGATACAATTTTGTGCTCTGGGATGACCCTGCTGGATCAAGAAGGTGGGACCAGATGACCCACTGTGGTCCCTTCTGGCCTGACCCATTTTGTGTGTGGTTCTGTGTACTTTACGCTTTTAAATTGCTATTCTGTTAATTTTGATTAACGTTATTACAGTGCTACAGAATTGCATCGGTTTATAAAATAAATTGTCTGGATATGTCTTGCAGGAAGCACTTGCAGCAATACATTTCTAATAATACCTTTCATTATTTCCTTTCTCAGAGCAGTTTTTAGGAGTGCACATCTCAAATCATACAAACAAAAAGCCATTAAAATGATCTTATAAAAGCTATTATGTTTCATGATCTGATTATATGTATTCTGTTTCAGGACAAGCACACTATTTGGAACATTATAGTCTTAGTCCAGTCACCTTCTGGAGAAATTCCCTATTTATATTCCTGACTGACATTACCTATTTCTCCAAGTGATTTTGTCCAGTTCGCATGATACAAATCATCATCTATACTGAAGAAGACCAGGTCCAAGTTCAGTCCTGATTTATCTCCATCAATGCATAAAAGGGTAAAGAAAATCCATTAGAAACAAGGTTAAAAAGAGGGGAAGAGAAAAAAAAAAAAAAAAAAAAAAAGAGGCACAGCATGAGATGCATGGAAGATAACTGCCAAAGACCTGCTTGTCATTTACATTAAGGCAGAATAAAGGAGCTGTGAATGAGAACTAGAGGCAGACTGTGCTGTTTATTGCTAAAAATACACTGGGTTTTTTTAGGGGTGTGCATTCTCATTTGTTTGTGAGAATAATTTTGTACATTAACAGGAGGATTTTTGAGTGCTAGGTGAAAGGTTCAGCATTAAACTGAATTTACAAATTCCAGCTCTCCAGGATTTACTTATCTCTTTCTGAAAGTATCTGTCCATCTCTTCATCACAGGCTTTGCAATGACTGGCTATTATGTGGGGGTCAAGCTCATTCTGAGGAACGCAAATATACTGAATTAAGGTGTGTAAGGGATTAACCAGCTCAGATTAGTTGTATTTTCATTTTTTTTCGGACTTATCAATGCTGTAAAATAAATCTCTTTATGTTTTGCAGTTATTAAAAGGGGACACTGCATAATAGTGGCAGTCATTATCATCAGATTTGAAAACAAAAACAAAAGAGCATTCCTTTCTGTTGGATGCAAAATCAAGTGGTTGCATATAATACTGTTTCTATAAACTCTCTGCTATTTCTTTGTCTTCTTTTTCTGTTATCATTCACCATGTGATCTTTTCACTTCTCCTTACAACACCATCAGGAATGCATCTCTGTGCATGTTGAAACTACTGTTCCTGTCAGCTTTCCTTTCCAGGCCTTGTAACGTCTTTTTGTAACTGTGGTTTAAAGACCATCTCACTTCATTGTGTGGAATGGCCTTTCTGTGTCAATAGTTGAAAGTACAGAGGAAGAGAGACACAGGCCATATAGAGCTAAAGGGATGGGCAGTGCAAAGAGGGGATGGTGACAATAAAATAATCAAATCAAATCAATCTCCTTGATCCCTGAAACAGAGGAGGTGCTTTGGATCATCATGCTCCTCATGGCTGAGTCTGTGCTCAACCACTGGCCATGGGGATGCTGGTGCCAGCAGCTGGACAGGAGCTCAGGGGTGCCCAGGTGGGCAAGGGACCGATGGCCCCTGGGCTGTCCCAGCCATGGTGTGACACAGCCCCAGGGCAGGGCCTGTCCCCTGTGCTGGCACTGCTGAGGCACCTCCAGTGCTGGGGACAGCTCTGGGCCCCTCAGGACAGGAGAGACACTGAGGGGCTGGGGCGTGTCCAGGGAAGGGAAGGGAGCAGGGGAAGGGGCTGTAGCCCCAGGAGCAGCTGAGGGAGCTGGGAAAGGGGCTCATCCTGGAGAGAAGGAGGCTCGGGGGGCCCTGCTGGCTCTGCAGAGCTCCTGACAGGAGGGGACAGCCCGGGGGGGGTTGGGCTCTGCTCCCAGGGAACAGGGGCAGGAGGAGATGAAACTGACTCAAGGGTCACCAGAGGAGGTTTAGACTGGATATTAGGGAAAATTTCTACACTTGGGTTATGAAACACCGGCACAGGCTGCCCAGGGCAGCGATGGAATCATCATCCCTAGAAATGTTCATAGCAGTGTAGATGTTACATTTCTAAACAGGACATGGTTTAGCAGTGGGCTTGGCAACACTGGATTGAGGGTTGGACTTGATTGTCTTAGAGGTCTTTTTCAACCTTAACAATTCCATGATTCCCTGAAATACAGTCTTTGAACAAAGCAGTTGTGTTTTACAAATACTTTTCTGCACACCAGGGATACTCCACAGCAGACACAGGACTTTCCCTCAGCTGTACCTTATCTATAAGGGATGGTACATACAGACATGTTGAAATACCAGTATTTTGCCTTGCTGCAGACCTGGGGGTACAAGCCTTTTGTCGTTGCCTGTGATTTTACTTTATTTTCCACATGAGCTGAAACACAGAGCACTAACTGGGTCTCAGCCAAAAAAAAAAACTGTACTAGGTCCCAAGGTACTCAGCCAAGGTCACTGGGGGCACCTGATGTCACTTTGTAAGATGAAGCACCACTTTCTCCATTGCATTACACTAACTACCATAAAATACATATTTAGTGCTATCTAAACTCATGTAGGAAGTGCTGGGGAGGAGGCTCTACATCCCTCATTATGGTGATGGAGTGTTTACAACAGCAACCCTTTTAGCAGTAATGAATTTCCTCATTCATAGGAGGGCTCTCTAGGGTAAAGGGAGCAATCAAGAGCCTTGAATTTCCTTTGTGCTCACTAAAAGGAAACAAACAGTCAAAAAAACCTGAGCAGGGGCATAAAAACCCAAAGCCAAACAAGGTGTCAATCTGCACACCACAAACCAGCCTCTAAGCAGGAAAGGCTGTGCAAGCACTCTGTTCTTGCCACTTTGTCAAAGATAAAGCTAGAACCAATTCAGAATCAATATTAGCTCAATCATGATTGATCTTCCTTAACTTTAATCTTCCTGCTTTAATAGCCCAAAGGACTTTTTGCAGTGGATACAAGAGGGGAATGGTTCCCGATCTTAAAACACCTGAATCATATTCAGACCGAGTCCAATGATCATCATGTATTGCCAGAGGAGCTTAGAGTGAGCAATTTTGTCATTAACTTAGCTCTGTGATGTGACTGGCAACATTAGAAAGCTGAAACTTCCTAATTCAGACATTTTCTTATCCATAAATGATCCTCTGTGAAAGTATATGTTGTTTCTCTTCTTAGCCTGAAGTGAATGGAAAAATACATTAGAATGAGAAACAGAAGTATCTATACACAGCCCTAACGAAACATGATTTCTCGTAAATCTGGAAGAATAGGTGTTGTAGTTTAGCCCCATCCAGCCCTCAAGCTCTCACAGCCTCTCACTAGAAAAAAACGTTAGGATTTGTTATCTTACACTCTAATATCACGGCTGATTATATTTTAAAATATGACATTATTTCATAGTCTAAATTAGTATTTAAAATCTTTTTTTTTCACTTAACACTTCATATGGTTTTTATCAAGAGTTTCAAGAATAGAAACAAAGCCCATCTAAATATAAAATATTTTTTTCCTGTGAACTTTATTTGTGGCTTTATGTCTTTCAATACAGCAATTGTTTCAACTTCTTGGAAAAGCAACTTTTATTTGGCTAAAAATCTAAAATGTACAAATTACACCTGACCTTCAACCGTAGGTGATAGCAAAGGGGTTGGAATCTATTCCCACCCTTCCTTCTCACTCAAGGAAAAAAAAAAAGAATAATCCCTGAAATAATACTCATTTTTATAGTCAGAAAGAACATTTCTTATAATTAAGTCTAAAGCTACTCAGTTGCAAAAAATGACACTGAGCATAACTGAAAGATGAATTCTCTGGAGAATAGAAAAAAGACAAAGAAAGAAGAAGAAGAAGAAAAAAACCAAAACACACACACACAGAAATAATAAAAAAAAATAATAATAAAAAAACCCCAACAAACCAACCAAAAAACCAAAACCAGAAAGTGTACAGGAAGTTTCCATGTCATGTATTTCTATTCTTTCATGGCCTGAAGCTACAAAGCAATGCTTTCATTTCAACAGAGAGCAGGGACAGACTACTTAAGCTAAATATCACTTTTAACTTCCTTTGGGGACTATCAGTTATAGTTGCCCATAAATGTTTTGTAATAGGCAGGCTCATAAATCCAGGTGACAACCTCCCACATTCAGCAGCTCTAGGAACAAGACCCACTTGGAGTGGGTTTTAAAGCACATTGCTCAAGTAATTGCAACAGGGTGATTTGGATTGTTATTTCTTTTCCTCTACTCCAACACTGGTCAAAGAAAATGCATTCTTAATGGAAACACTTTGTTTCCTCTAAGTGTTTTACAGCCAGAAGCAACAAAGCACTTTTGACAGCTTTTGTATATAATCCTCCCCCAAGGCTCTTTATGCCCAAAGTGACAAACCTCAGTTCCAACTCACACCCCTAAACCTCATTATTATTGTTGTTTGCAAATGAACCTGATTTTCAGGACTTCCAAGGCTTTGTCACAGGAACATTTTCAAAGATGTCTCCATTATGAACAACATGTCCAAGACTCTTTGTGATTCCCAAGTGCTCGTGTACATCCAGCTCCTCACTATCTGAAGTGTGTTTGTGCCTCTTTACCTCAGCAGTGTTATTTCCAATAATTATAGACTCCAAACTCAGTCCTCTAAGCCTTTTCCTGAATTTAGAGTCAATTTCTGATGATAATAAATCCCAGTCATTTCAATAGAAAGAAGAGAAAGAGGAATTGAAGGAAATTATATTTTAGGTATGGGACTTTTCTTCTTTTCAACAAGAAAGCCACAATAAAGAAACATTTTCTTTTTGTCTTTCTTTTGTGTTGTTGTTTGCTGTGTTCCTCTCACATGTTTTAGCTTTTCCTACCCTTTTCAGACAAATTTCACTTCCAAATTAGAATAAATATTAGGCTAGTCTTTCCCTGAGTGGCCACTCCTCCCCTCCTCTTCCCTCCCCTCCCTCCTGTATTGCAGTGGGGAGAGGCTGCATTTAATGAAATTCCGCTGAAATGGAATACTCTCATTAGCCTCTGCTATCAGGTTGCCACATTTTTGTCATAGTGACTGAGTGCCTTCTGCTGTTACTATAGCAATTCTGCCCTTATTTACAAAAGTTGGGCACAAATTACTTAACTTTGTTCTCCATTACTGAGCCGATTATTGATTTAAACACCCAGGTGTACAAAAGCAAGAAGAGAAAAGACTCCAGAAAATTTCTAACAAAGATTTCTGGGAAAAAAAAAATCTTTCTGAAGATGAATTAAATTGGCATCTCAGTGGTGCCGTGCTTAAGTGTTACAACACTATCAGGGAGTCTCCTGGAAGGGGGGTCATCACACAGTACTAATGATCTTCACCTGCTAAAGGTGGCCAGGGGATATACTTGGTGGTTGACCTATCCAGTCTATATATAGATATATAGTCCTCTTTCTTACTATCTACGTGTGCGCTGGCTGTAGCAATGCTCAAAAATATTTACACTGGACCTTGTATCTCATTCTTTACTTTTTTCCTCCCCCCCCCCCCCTTCATGTGCTCTTTCTCTTATTGTCTTATATCCTTTTCTATAAGCCCTCTTCATTGCTGGGTCCTCTCTCTATGTTTTTTTTCTCTGCTTCCTTGCATGTGTACACATTTTACCAACAATATTAAGCCTTTATTTCTTCCTGAAAAGTGCAGTGTAGCACTGTGTGACCCAGTTTAATGCTAAATTCAGTGGCTGAAGAAACTAAAATTTAATTCTTTCAGTCATCAGTTGAATAGTCAGATGGGAGCCCTACAGTTACTATAGAAAAAGACTTTTCAATAACTCTTGCAACAACTTTAGAAGTGACACTGATAGCTCTAAATGATTTGGGAATGCTGATCTATCCATATTATATTTTGGTGGGAAATAGAGCAAGTTATTTATTTTTAAATTACAGATTACAGTGAAGAAGTTTGCTAAAAAGTAGGGGTAAATGGCAGAAAAAATACAGAAAACAGTGCAAACTTGGTTGCCTGAAATATTGAATGCAAAAGAATTGCACCTTTAATTTACCAAAGCAGTGCTAATCACGTAAAAAACATTTTCGGTATTTTGGAGACAAAAAATTAACTATCAACAAGGAAATATCTGAAGTATAAATTATAGGATATGAAGATACATATGGTGAGGTGAAGGCTGGGAATTTATTCTTTGTAATGAAGCAGCATCCTTCATTTAAGAACACATCCTAAACTTCTCATTACTCATCACCTGAGTGTAATCATTGTATAAGAAACCATCATCAAGTGGTTACTAATTGACACTTTTTGATTCCTAGCAGATGAGCAGTCATTCTACTGCTGCTCTGCTGCCAGAATGTTCACCTTCAATGGCTCCTTCCTCATTCTCCTCCTACTCCTTGTCCTCATCCTTCTCCTCCTCCTGCATTGTGTCACCAGCACAGGGGATACCTCCTGGCTGAAACATTTCCAAATTGTCTTTTCTTTCTCCTTTTGTCACTTACTATGTTCCCTTTTCCTTTTCTTATCTTCTTGGTGACAACTTTGCCTCCAACAGAGGCCCATCTCCAGGTCCTGACCAGGATCTCCTGAAGGGCTCTAGAGTATGTCAGGAAAACATTTATAACTTTTGTCTGCGAGCTATAATGACAAGCAAAGATCATAAGCATTCAGAACAGCAAGCTCTGATGCCTGCATTTAAGTCTGATTTTCATCTGTCCATAAAAATCTGAATGTGCACATATTCTGGAGATGTGATATTTTTCCCTTTTCTTCTTCAACCTTCTTTTGGTTCTTAAACCCACCAAGTTTTTGTGCCTTTAACTTCAGTGGTTCACTCAAAACTTAGTCCTCACTGAGAATGGTAGCTGACATCTCCCTTTGTTTTCCCTAACAATTTTTGTTCATGACTTGTGTAGAAAAAGTGCCTTCCTGCCATGCAGAGCAGTAATGCAAATTTTCCAAACCTTAATTATAATTTGGTTTGCATTCAGATAAGTTCCATGCAAGCTTATTAATTTAAAAAATTTGATTTGA
The DNA here is from genome assembly GCA_016584745.2 of Phylloscopus trochilus trochilus. Taxonomy (NCBI): domain Eukaryota; kingdom Metazoa; phylum Chordata; class Aves; order Passeriformes; family Phylloscopidae; genus Phylloscopus; species Phylloscopus trochilus. Next base: position 64,442,701 of record WQNJ02000015.1, on the reverse strand, counting down.
ACCCTAATAATAATGGTGATGGTAAAAGAATAGCAGTGATGGTAAAATAATAATGTTAACAACTGCCAACAGTTCTCAAGCTTTTATATAATGAATTGGAACAAATCCTGAGATTCCACACAGAAATTAAAAAAAAAAAAAAAGTCAGAAAAAAAGATAAAATTCTTTTCTGCTTAGGAAAAAAATAGTGTGAGAAAGAAATATTGTTTTATTTATTGTCATGGTCTTTTGTGTCTTTCAGCATTCAGCATACTTTATTTTCTAGAAACAGACTAAAACTGAAGAGACTGGAATATAACTCTGTGATAAACAAAAGCATCAAACAGTAAATAGGGAAATGAGAGATAGAATTACAGGTGCAAAGCAATTATTACTCTGCCACAGCATTTCAGCTACTAACCATTTTATTCCTGCATATTCCATCAAAGGGATCAGCACTCGGCTTGCAGAGCCACTGATGTTTTCAAGGTCTTTGCATTCATTAGAATTTAATATTGTGAGATTTTGCTTTGCTTTGATTTTAACCTCTTTTATTCCATTCAACACATTATAGAAGAAAACTCTGTGTGAAAACACTGCCTAGGAAAGAAGAATACATGGGAATATGATACATTGTATTGATCAACTCTATTTTTTATTTTAAAAATATTTCTTTTGAGTCTCCAGGATGTCTCAATTTTTCATATGTGAAGTTTGTGTGAAAAAAAAAAATCAAATTCCGAAAGGTTTTAAATACTTTTTTATAAGTAAGTCTTAGAAAATATGATTCTCTGGCTTGGACTGAAACTAAACTTAAAAACACAAGAAATTTCCATCAAGAGAAACTACAAGGATCCACTTTGAATAAAGCATAGAACTGTAGTCATGGGTCATGCCTGAGACTTATTAGGTTCCTTGGTATGATAATTAGCTATAACATAATGGAGCATAAACTTGATCTCTAACATCAAGGAAGGGACTTTATATATAAAGGGTGATTCATACCACTAGGAGATAAACATCTCCAGAGACTAATCTCTCTGTCCTATTTCTCTCCACTGACAAAGAAATAAAAGAGCCTAGGGTGACCAGCTCAGATTTAGATCTCTAACCTTTAGATACCTCAAATGAGATAAGACAAATCCTACCCTTCGATTCTTGTGCTGTGAACAGTGATGGATCAGTCACCCTAAAAGGAGCAGCCCACAAAGGGGATGTGCTGAGAAGAGTTGGTAGGGGGTATAGGTGGATGACATAGTGGACAGCTCTGACCATCTGTCTGGCTCCTTGTCTGTGAACCCAGCACGAAATGCGGAAAAAGTGTCTCTGCCCTTACAGGACTAGAGCTTCCCTGGGTTTGGTTTGTTCAGCAGTGACAATGGCCCAATTTATTCAATAATTAGGTAGGTCAAAATCAATGCACTTAGAAGAATCTATTGTATGTTCTATAGTAATGAGGTTCTGCAGCATAAAAGGCGATCTGTCACCTACTTTTTTGTGTGTGTGTGTGTGTTTGTTTTTTGGTTTGTGGTTTTTTTTGGGTTTTTTTTTTGGTTTTTTTTTTTTTTTTGTTTTGTTTTTTGGTTTTTTGTTTTTTTTTGTAATCACTCTGCTGTACATCCAGCCAGGGAGTTGAAAAACCAAGGTAAGAATGTACAAAATTTTAGCAAAAACATGAAGTTTGAAGAGTTGCATGAGGTAACACTACATTAGACACACTGATTATTCCTGTTCCATGTTTGGTGGGCTTTGATCAAGTAAGAGGATTTCATCAAAACTCCACCCTAAGGAAAGCTGCAGTAACCCTCTGTTTCCCTCCTCTACAGGGCTGTTATCCCATGGAAAAAAATTTTCAAGTATAATCATTAGAATTGGGAATTTTGAGAGAGCAAATCTGGCAACTGAGATGTGCAATCCTGTCTGATTTTACCATAGGTTAAAATTTAAACAGCACTCTGACTACATTTCAAAAAATATGGTGAATGCCAGCATCAGTTTTTTTATGGCAAGTGCTGTGCCAGCTGTCTGTGATCATCTTTGTGTGTATGAACATCAGAACAGGACACTGGGGTGGAGGAAGGGATGTCACTGATGGGCCTCTGTTCTGTTGCTGAGGGGCTTTTTTGGTCACTTTGTGGGTGTTTTCCCCCAAACAAAGCTTTTTGCTACTCTGTGTTGTGTTTTGATGGCATTTGTTGCCTTTGTTCTCTGCTGCCTGAAAGTGTCACACCGAAAGATTGATCATTGTTAGTGACAGAAATGTAACCTAATGAGCAAGAGTTTTGCTTTCATGATGAGAATGTGATGCTCTTTATGTCCCCAGGGAGCACGCATGGCTCTCATGTCCTCAGCTCCATGGAGCTGCAAAGGAGACACTGCAGCCAGAAGGAATTCTGATGGTTCTTAAGTAAACATCTGACCCACTAGAAAAGTTAAACTAGCATTTATAACTTCTCTTATCAACACACAAAGGTGTATGTAAGCATGAAGTGTCATGTGTCTTCAATAAAATTTGGTCTTGCATGTAACCTGGAGTTTGGACTTTTAGGTGGTGTTGTAGTTGCTAGAAAATAGCAATATTAACTAAAGCATAGTAATAGTATTTATGCCAATAAAACCTGGGCTTCTGTTTTCCCTGACTCTGTCTAATAGGAGGAAATGGCCTCAATGTGTGTCAGGGGAGGTTTAATTTGGACATTAGGGGAAAAAATTCTTCCTGAGGAAGATTGTCCAGCACTGGAACAGGTTGTCCTGAGTAGTGGTGGAGTCACCATCCCTGGAGATATTTAAAGATGTGGATGTGGCACCTAAGGATGTGGTTTGGTGCTGAGTTAATGGCTTAGCTTGATGATCTCAGAAGACTTTTCCAACCTAAATGATTCTATGATTCTTCTGCACCGTCATCTTCACTTGTCCTTCCCAAATGTCTTGTTCAATCCTCTGTTCCAAAAAAAAAAAAAAGAAAAGAATTGTGGGATTGCTGTCATGCAGGTTTCAGAAAAGTCTTTGCCAGAGTCCCACTTAGGACAACAGTTATCTTCTGTGCATAGAATGTTTTCTGCTGAACTCTCTGGGAGCCCAATTTTTCTTTTCCTTAAGTTCATGCCCTCATTTATAAGCATTTTCCAGTTTAAACTCCTTTTTCTGATTTGCATACACTAGTACTCTTCTCCTCAGTTCTTCTAGATGAGCCAAGGCCCAAAGAGAATTAAGTCTGGCCAAGGCTGTCAAGGATAACTCAGAAGGGCTTTTTAAATACATCAATAACAAAGGGAAAACAAAGTATAATGTGGGCCTATTAATAAATGGAAAGGGGACCCTGGTAAGAGAGAGAGGCAGAGAAAACAGAGTTATTGAATGCCTTATTTGCATCAGTCTTCACTGACAAGACCAGCCCTCAGGGATCTTTGGCACAGGAGACCAGGGTAAAGGAATCTTGGAAGGAAGACCTTCCCTAGTTCAAGGAGGATTGGGTTAGGGAACACCCAGGCAAACACAACATCCAAAAGTCCATTGGACCTTATGATGCATCCATGAAAACTGAGAGAGACAAGGCTGTTCAGCCTCCAGAGGAGCCCCAGCTGAGAGGGGACCCTATCTCTGTCCCTGTCTGCAGGGAGGGTCAGAGCAAGCCCAGCCTCAGCTCCAGAGGCCCAGCAATGGCACCAGAGGAATGGGTAGGGACTGAGCCCAGAAAGTTCCACCTGGACATGAGGAAGAACTTGTGTCCTGGGCAGTGACTGAGCACTGCACAGGTTGTCCAGGGAGGATATGGAGTCTCCCTCACAGGGGACATTGTGTCCAGACCCTTCTGGATATAACCGTGTTCCAGGTGCTCTGGGGTGACACTGCTTCAGCAGGGAAGTTGGACCAGATGAAACCAAGTGGTCCCTTTCAACAAACCTGTGATTCCTAAATTTCTTTCTTAAAAAAAAAAAACAACCCAAACAAACAAGCACACACAGTGAGATTATCTGGTAAACAGATAGAGTTTCTTTATGAAAAGTAATAATTGTTTCCCATATGCACCATAATTCTTCCTAGATTATTAATGGAAATGCGTTACTTTTATTTTGCTTAAGATTTAACAATTTGCTTTAATGTACTGCAGCCCTGAAGTTCTGGGTAATGTAAGTAACACATGGGAGTACTGAGATAAGTTTTAAACCTTTTGTTCTGGCTTTACAGAATGCTGGAAGTACGAGATATCTCCAATGGATTTAAAGTTTTACATCTCTCTAAACAGATTGCTGTTAATAGTCACTCTTTGAAAATCTATTTGATCTGTTCAAGACAGCCCTGAGCTGATCATTGCTAGTGTTTGGGATACTAGCAGATGGAATCAGTTATTCCAGTCCTTCCCCTTAAGTTCTGATTCTGTCCCTGCCGTTTTTGGTGCCTGCTGACAAGATAATACTATGAGTTTGAATACTACAAATCAATTCTTACACAGTTAATTTCTTTTTTTCAAGTCTGGGCCCTCTAAATCTTAGATATCTTTCTCTCTTTCTCAGTTTCAAAGGTAATTTTTGCCCTAATAAGACTGCTAAAACAAGGCTCTAATTTTGTGCATTCCCAAGATATATACTCCAGTCAGTTAAAATAAGGTATAAAAATGGCATGTACTAACTCAGTCAGATCTTTTGATTTGATACAGTGGCTTTCATTTTGCTTTCAGGCTGGATATTCATTCCTCTCTATTTTTTTTTTAACAAGAGACTCTTTTTGCTGACTAGTAAAACTCCAAAAGGAATTTCTCTTCTGCAGTTATAGCGTGAAAAAGAGGAAGGGAATATTGTTTTCATAGTTCCATGTGAATTCATGACAAATACCTTGTACATTTTGTACACTCAGTGGCATGTGTACATTTGCTTTGAGCCAATTTGTCGTTTTCCCAGTACTTAAAATAGCATTCAAAAAATGTTGAACACCGAAATTGTAGTCAGGATGAAAATTAAACTGCAGTTTCCTTCTTCTACTTGTGGGTTTTTTTTCTTTCTTTCTTTCCCTTCAAAACAATAATTCCAAGAGAAAAATGGCACAAATTCACATTTGTGAATCGAACCTTTAGTTTGGCTAAAACTTTGTGGTTTTGAAGCCGGGGCAGTAACTGATAGAGTGTTAAATGAGTCAACTAAGAAAAAAACAAAGCAGAAATTATTGAGACATTACACAGTAAAGAATGGAGTTCTTGCTTTCCATCACATGTTGTAAAACCTCTAAAATCAGACAAAGATCATGAACTGTTTGCTTTACATCTGTCTTTCTGCCAGCAAATGTTTGCATTTTCAAGACTATTTCAATCTTATCATTTAAACTGTAGCTCTTAATCCTTTTCTTCCCAGCATAATTGACAGGAAGACGATGATTTGTATTTGCTACCTGACTGTGGGATGAAGTGCCACTGCTTAATATAAAAGCTTTCATTGCTTAGGCCAAATTACTGGTACTTCAGTAAGAAAAACTGTGAGAAGAGGATTTGACTGCTCTGCACCTATTGCAGAATAATGCAATTAATTCCACTTTTTATTTCCTCCCCCAACACTTTTCAAACTGTTATCTTAGTTTTCTTCCTTATCAACATCTAAAGCCTTTATATTCTGTAAGTTTTGCATTTTCTCCATTGTGACTGAAACAAAAGTGGCTTCTTTGTCCTACCCTGAAAGTAGATTTCCTCAAAACTGTGATAATAAACTCCCCGTATTGTCCGGAAATTGTCACATCATTGCCTGTGTATTTACCTCCTTCTGACAATAAAGCACATCAGAAACCAACAGAGAAAAGATAAAGAGACTGGAGTTTATAGAGAAATTCCATTAAATCTGGTTTCTAAACCAGGACATTTTAATGAATCGACTTCTGCAACAAAATGTGACATTTAATGAGTTTCACTGAGTATATAGTGTCCCACCTCCTGCAGTATCTTGGGAAATTTTATTTGGTAAATTTTTTTTTTGGTAGAATAAGGCATTTCCAACATGTCCCACAATATTCATGCTGCAAATTTTAGAAATTTATACTTATCCATGAAAAGAATTAATTATCCTTTCTTTTTGCTTGGAGGAGACATGAGGATTAGATAAGTTAAAAATTAAAAAATGTTATTTATATTTTGTATAAATAATATTGCCAATGAAAGTGTTGGCATATAAGCAAGTGTGAACACTTTGGCAGCACAACAGTCTTGTTGCAGTCACTACTCAGACAGACTTTCATAGTTCTTGTCAAATGCAAAGTCATTATGAACATAATTCTCTCCTTATTGGGGGAAGGGACAAAAAGCATGAACCTACCGCAGTGCACCTTGATGAACTGCAAAGGTGGAGGTCTCATACTCATTAAAAAAAAGACAGGTAGTCTTATAACCAGGGCAGATAAATGTGTTTGTTTGTCAGATAGATCTCTTCCACTCCTTGTGTGAACTAATGATGCTGTCTGTTCATTGTGTGCAATACTAACTTGAGACTTATCCTTATTTTGCTCGGATATATTTATCATTTTCTTTTGAGTTGGAGCCAAGCAAGTATTGTGCTCTGACCTTGATACAATGGGCCATAGTTGTAATCAGCTACAAAGACAACTGAAAACTGGGCAAGGTTGGGGGAGAGTTCTCTCTTAAGGAATCCAACAGTATTCCAGTTGATTGAATGAGAAACATCATCTCTGGAGAAGAGCAAAGGTAAGGAAATCAAACAAAGCAAATCAGGATCCAAATGGGACTTCAGGACTATTTAAATACACAACGGTCATCTTAGTTACATTGTAACTGAAATAGACAATTAAAGTTAAATAACATGAATAATGAATCATCCTAAATTCAGAACCTGAGCTTTGAACTGTAGCAAACTTTTATATGACCATCTACATTGTAACTAAGCACACACCTATATAAATATATATAAGAATTTTAACCTGAAATAAGGGCTTTCTTTAGCGTTGTTGTTTGATTCTATTTTGTTTCTTGTCTCTGCCAATCTCCATGGCTAATTTCCCCCAGGAAATTAGTGAGAATGATAGAAAATAAGTCTATCAGAAATTTAGAAGGAGTCAGCTACTCAATTTCTTTGCAGCCAGGTCAGCTTTATGTATTATAAAAATACATTTTATGTACCTAGTTGCCTAAACCGAGGCTCATGTAAGCATTTTCCTAAACAATAAACAAAAAATAAATTCTATATCTCTGCATCCATGATCTACCTCTCAAACAGATGAAGCCAAAAAACTTCTTTCACTTCTCATCACCAGAATTTTTATCAGTAGAAATGTCCAGTTCCTCTTTTGACATGGCATAATCAAACTCAGTCTAATCTGGTGGCTCCCACTTCAGTTTACATTTTCTTCTGTCTTTGGGATTGTTTAAATTGTGTTCATTGTATTTGGGTTGTTTTACCACAGGAATTAGGAAAGAGAAAGCTTTCCCATTGGCTCTTCTGTAGAAGGCAGTAGAAGGAGTTGAGACTGCCTGAGTTAGACATCTCACCTTGGACATAGGTGACAGGACTACCAAATCACAGCTGTTTCTTCTGGTGTTAGCCTAAGTCAGTTTTGTGAAGTGCTTTTTGGCAATGTCAATTGTTGTTTGGGTAGCAGACAATAAAAAGTCACTGATCTGAAACAAGGAATTACATGAGAAGATGCAAGAAACCCCCAAAGACTGGTAAAAAGCCTGGAATTGGAAGCTAAATAGACAGGAAAGGATGAGGTAACCAAGGACTAAGGAACAGCTCATTTAGAGACAGGATGAAAACCCGTCTGAAAGCCAGAGAGAAAAATGTATTAATTGTGTTGGAATATGGATAAGAGTTAATCTAACTTGATTTAAATGGGGAGACTGTACAACAAGAAATAGAATTTCACCTTTTTTAAAAAAATTCCTATTTCATTTTAGAGGGATGAATAAATAGTACGTAGCAAACTACTCCACCTGTTGCTTGAACAAATGAAAAACTAAAAAATAAAGCAAATGGAATTGAGTTGTTTAACCTGTAAACTAAATTCCTTTTTTCTTTCAGCATTAAGTCAGGATGAAGAGAAACACCAGAGGTGGAGGATAAGATTTTTTTTTTTTGATATTTACTGTAGAGTCAGTAGTTTTGGAAAAATTTAACAAGATTTAAAATGGAAGGCTCCATGCCTGAAAACAGTCACAGGAAAGGAAATAATACCTACTTTTGGTCCCATGTATGTGGGTTGGTATCCAAATACTCTGTGGGTAAACCTAGGACAAGGCAAAGGTTAGAATTTACCTACTAATGGTAATGACAGGTATTTCGCCACAAGACATTTCATGAAGCCTGCAATTTTTTTTTGTGTGGAAGAGAATTTTCTTTGTGTGGAAGAGAATTAATTTCTCTTTTTTGTTAGAGTCTGTCCTGTTTCTATCATTTGAAATGTCCTTTTTATTTTTTCCTGATCTACAATGAGATCATGAAAAGGGATATTGAAAGCATATTTTTCAAAAGCTCCTGATGCAGCAGTAAAATTAAAACCACAGATAATACCAGATCCCAGCTAGCCTGCTCTAAAAGATGGGATGCTGGTGACTTGAGATTTACTTTAAATACTCATGACCAGCTATGCAACTTGTTTGATTAATAGTGTTGTACTTTGTACTGTGTACTCTGTCCACATCCTGGAGATTCAAGCTGTTTCTTTGTTCCTTAATCCTAAATGAGAGTTTGATTCTCCTGTCTTTCCTTCTATAAATTCATTATGTGTAAAGTTAAATCTGGCTGTGTTTCTCTCTTTCTTTCCCCGTAATCTGTGAGCAAAAATATCTGGTTTTCCAATGTATCTCTATCTCAGACAACCTTATAGTTATTGTTTCTGGAATTGCCTGCCGCAGAACTCAAATGTTTGGAGTAAGATTTATCTGAACAAGCTTTATGCACATAAAAGTCTGGTATGTAGTCTAATTTCTAACGGGCAAAGAAATGAAAGTACCTCCAAAAAGGATTTATCTCACCTTGCACGCCTGTCTCTGGATGGGTTGAGACATCCTTGGGAAACGACTATTCCTTTCAATTTCTTTTAACTACATGGCTGGGGTTGAATATTACCATGGCAGGGCTTACTGGGAAGAAAAGTCTTCCACAGGAAAATTACCTGCCAGCTGGCAATGGCAGTGGGCTATAACAGATTGTCACACAGGAAAGTGGATTGTTTCAGGACAGTGCACTGCAGACTCTAAGGGTTAACTGCATGCCATGAACTGATGGTTGCAAGCAAAGAAGTCTGTGTTGACTTCTGGGCTGTGCAAGACTGGAGAAATGAAGCTAATTAAATAACCTGAAATTTTCCTGCTGTTAATCACACCAGCTGGAAGACCAGCTTTCAGACATCTTCTTTTGGGATTTTTCTGTGATTTTTGACTATATTTCTATTTTTAAAAATACAATAAATTGTGCTTTTTAAGGGGGTTTTTTTGGGTTGGTTTTTTTGGGGTTTTTTTTTTTTTTTTTTTTTTTTTTTTTTTGGTTTTTTTTTCCTGTGGAGAATGCAGGCAGTGTCCTTAAAGTATTTAACAGTGGACACCAGGAAATTAGGAGAAATGTTTAGATTACAATGATACCAGGAAAATGTTTACATTACAGCGTAATAGATCTAATAGATCTAATACTAGAATTGTTGAGATAGAACTGTAAAAATGCAGATGCAGATAAAAGGACTACTGACTTCCAGAGTGAGTTTCCAGAAATGTTGGAAGGATAATGATGATTCCGTAATTTTATAAGGGATAAATTGATAATTGAATGTGCAAAGAAGGCCTGAAATAATGAAACAATGCTAAAAATGTAGAAGTTATTTCACAGGCTAGAAAAAAACATGGGCTATTTCCAGAAAGGCAGCTCAGTGGTTTTACAGGAACTCTTGAGATTCCTGCTGACAGTAAGCTGAACATCTCACCATTGTAGTGCTGTGAAAAACGCAGAGTATGGGATCCTGCAAAACTGCAGTATGGAAATCTGATTAGTAGAGCATTCTCTGATGCAAAAATGAAATCACTTCTTGAATTCTGCATTCAGTTTTGGACTGCTCACCACAAAAAAGATGCAGGGATCATGGAGCATGTCCAGAGAAGGGCAGGAGCACAAGTCTGATGAGGAACAGTTTAAGGAACTGGGATTGTTTATCCTGGAGAAAAGGAGACTCAGGAGGAACCTTCTGGCTCTTCACAACTCCCTGACAGGAGGGTGCAATCATGTGGGGGTCAGGTTCTGATCCCAGGAAGCAAAGGACAAGACAAGAGGTGTGGGAGTCCAGGGCATTCCTTTGGAAACCCTGGATGAACAGAGACGTGTACAGGGGGGTTTAAAAACTGTACAGGGGGGTGTGGGATTTGTACAGGGGGTTACAGACCCTGGCATAGACCCCAGACAGGCAAGGGCCTCGATTATAGTCCATGGGAAAAGCTACTAACACTGTGGGAGGAATTGCAAGCCCTCAAAGGTAAAAGAAAGTAATAATATTTTCACATTTGGGATTTTAGAATAGGAATGACCAGAGACAAGATGGAGGATTCTGGGCATTGCCCTGGGGTCTTCTTCTTCTTCATCTCCATGTTGTGCAGTGGTGATGACATTAAGTAGATTTAGAGGGATTGGGTCAGAGTAGAAAGCACCTGTTTAGTATAGAATGTAGATATTGGTTTGTAATTATAAATAATGTGCACTTAATTTTCTGTATATAAGATAACGAGCTGTGGGCAGGCTGGTAGTTGTCACCTGTTGCCCGTGCTGTCCAGACCTTGGCAGAGCTCAGAGAAAAAGAATTGTGATAAGATAAAATAAACAAGAAGAACAACCTTGAAAACAAACATTTAAAGACTCCTTGTCATTTCTGCGGGCAGCTCGGGGCTTTCTGAAGAACAAAAGGCAAAGACCACCCTAATCTAGGGCAAGCAGAGACCCTGAGAAAGAGGAAATGGCTTCAAGTTGCACCAGGACAGATTTTGATTGCATATCTGTAAAATTTTTCTCATGGAAAGATTTGTCAAGCATTGGAAAAGGCAGTTGTGGAAACACCATCACTTGGAGGTATTCAAATGTCCTGTGGATGTGGCACTTGGGATATGGTTTAGTGGTGGTCTTTGCAGTGCTGGGTTAATGGTGGGACTCAATGATATTACAGGACTTTTCCAGCCTTGGTGAGTCCATGAATGCCTCAAGCAATGCTGTCACTCCTGTGACATGGAAGCGGGATAAGCAAGGTTTATCCTTTTGAAGCCCAACAAGGGAGTTGTTTATACTGGAGTAATCTGGAGTTTGTGTAACTGCAGACTGCCCTGAAGAATTGTTTCTAAACTGTCTGCCATAAATTGTAAGTAGCTGTGACTTCAATACATCTGCATAAAGGACTAGGACCACATGGACTATGGTGTGTAAAAAGAAAAATAATAAAAAAAATGGTTTAAATAAATGATCTTTATGTCCTTATGAAGAGTCCTTCTACTGTGAGCTATTGGGATTGTAGATTGATGTTTAACTTTCCATTAATCATGGGAGTGAAAATTTCCAGGGAGAAATAAATTTTCTGGCAATACAGAATCTCAGAAACATTCAGGCAAGAAAAGAACTCTGAGACCTTCAAATCCAATCTGTGACTGCTCCCCACCTTGTCACTTTGCCCACAGCACTGAGTGCCACGTCTAGTCATTCCTTGAACACCTCCAGGCATGTGGACTCCAGCACCCAGGCAGCCTCTTCCAATGTTTAACCACCCTTTCCATGAAGAAATTCCTCCTGATTTCAAGCCTGAATCTCCCCTGATGCAGCTTGAGGATGTTTCCCCTTGTCTTGTCTTTTGTTCCCTGGGAGCAGAACCTGAAGCCCCTGACTGTTCCCTCCTATCAGGGAGTTGTGCAGAGCCAGAAGGTCCTCCCTTTTCTCCAGGCTGAGCCCCTATCCCAGCTCTCTCAGCTACTGCTCACAAGATTTACACTCTAGACTCTTTCCCAACTCCATTTCCTATTAAATGCTTTGACAGCACCTCTCTTCCTTTACTTGAATGCCCCTAAAGTAGTCCTGTAGATACATGTGCTCAAAGAGATGTTAATAAATCTCTAAACATCCAGGAAGAGTACTGATTTTACAGAATATGTAGCTTATAAGGGCATACTCAGCTATCTTTGAATAATTTTTTTTTTTTAGAATTACAAATTGTGGGTTTCATATGCTGACATTTGGGGCCCACAAGGCAATTTAATAGCTGACATGGCTCCCCCAGTCAAAAGACATGGCAAAACCTACTGCCAGGGATAGCATTAAAATTCCCAGTTTCCTCCATCCTCCCAGACACAGAGATATATTGATGCGGACCCTGGAAAAGAAATATGTTGCAGCCTATGGAAACAATCAACGACCATATATTTTGCAAGTATTTTATTACATATATTATACAGCATTTGTCACAAGTCCATTCCACTGTAGCCAGAACACACAGTGAAGAAGAAGGAAAACATATTAACTTTCAAGGAGTTATTTTTCTGTAATTGTCTAGTCTCAGACCAAGTCTCAATCAGATAAAACCAACCAAATGCTCCATTGATCAAAGTCTTTCCAAGAGGCAGTGCTATATTCAATATTGATCTCTCATTGATTTAGTGCTCTTTAAACAAGGCCAAATTTAAGCTAGCATTTTCAGAGAGACAATCAAGAATGGAACCAAGTTTATTTGGCCTCTTAATGAGTTATGGTGAATTGAAAAACTCTGTTAACCAAAGCCAGCTTGTTAAAATAAGCCCAAAAATTATGTCAGGCTAGACACTGATAAGATGTTCCAAACATATTTTAAGCAATTTAACTCTTATTCAAAGTGTTAAAAACTTTGGTTCTATTTCCATGAAAAGACTTTTCCTTTTTTTTTTTTTCCCATTGGAAACGTGAGAGAACAAAAATATATGTAGTACATTATACACAGAAAAATGGTGGCATTAGACATCTGTTCTGTTTTGCCTCCTCCATAAATATAAAGCATCAGATAATAGAAACCAATTCATGTGATGTACTGTAAGTCAGGTGCTATTAGAATCAAAGTTTACTGTCTGCCCTGGTAAATAGTTGCAATAATCTACAGCCTGATACACGGTAAACCATGGTAATAGATAAGAAGAAAGACATGATTGCCTCTTGCAAGTAGTCTCTGCAACTTATTTGAATTTTTTTGGAAGCAACATGGAAAGATTTTCCTGTGTCATCACAATCCAAGGAGTGATTTACATTTCAACCTGTACAAATCCAGCAAAATTAATAACTATTAAAAAATAGTTATAGAATAGTAATAGAATAGTAATAGAAGTCAGAACTTCTCAGAAGTATTTCCCTAATAACTCATCCTATATAATACCAACAAACCAAAAATAAGAGGGAAAGGAACAAAAGAAGTTTGTTTTCCTTTCCACCAATTAAATTTATGGGAAGAAAGACATGTTTAGACTCAGTTTCTAAACCAGATATCCACAGAGATTGTTGTGGCTTATTCAGTCACTGCCGTGGCGGCCTGGGTTAGGTGGACAACACGGCTTCCACAAGCTATGTGTGGAGCTCGAGCTAATGACACAGCAGACACCAGTGTGGTGGATCGTCAAAAGCGTTTATTACCTAATGCACAGGGTTTAAGTACTATCTGGGTCTCGCTACGTCATAGGGGTCTTACTATGTTTCCTAGGGGTAATGGAAAAGTACTGGTATGCCTGAGGAGAGGGGTTTGTGTCCTTGAGATAAAGTTATCTCGGGGGTAGAATGTGCCTTGCCCTTACCCGTGACAAACCGATTGTCTTCCGAACGCCTGTCCCTTTCCAATTCACATCTTCCCCACATCTCCCCCCCCCTCTATCACAAAAAACGAGGTAGTTATACATATATATATATATAGGTACTAAATGAGGTAGAAGGTTAGTATTTGGTCATGCATATATGTATATAGGTACTAAATGAGGTAGAAGGTTAGTATTTGACAAAAGGAAGAAGGAGTTTGAAAACCTGAGTAAGTTTTTGCCAGGCAAGTTTGGAAAAGCTTGTGACTGGCAATTTCCCTGAATAATTCACAGCATTTCATGTTGGTGCATGAACAGAATGTTAGTCTGCTCTAGGCGAGCTCTAACAAATGAGACTATCTTGTTCAGCAGGCATGGTCCGAAGATAGCAGCTAAAAGTAGCATTGCCAATGGGCCTACTAAGGAGGAAATCAAAGTGGTTAACCACGGAGATTGGTTAAACCAGGATTCGAACCAGCCTTGCTGCGCTTCTCTATCTTTTTGTCTCTGAGCCAGTCTGTTTCGAAGTTCTGCCATGGAGTCTCTGACGACTCCAGTGTGGTCTGCATAAAAGCAGCACTCCTCTTTCAGGGCAGCGCACAGACCTCCTTGTTGCATGAACAGGAGATCTAGTCCGCGCCTGTTCTGCAGAACCACTTCTGAAAGTGAAGAGACTGACTTCTCTAGGTAGGAAATGGATTTCTCGATCCTCTGCAAGTCCTCATCTATGGTCATCTGCAGCTGAGACAGTCCTCGGTGCTGTGTTGCTAGGGCTGAAACACCTGTTGCCGTTCCAGCTGCTCCCAAGCCGAGCAGCATTGCGATGGTTATACCTGTTATTATTTCTCTTTTGTGAAGACGGCTGGGTTCTTCGAAGAGGTTGTATACCTCTTCATTGGAGTGGTACAGGACCCTAGGAACAGTCAGAACTTGGACACAGAAGTCATTAGAATCATTGAACTTGGGAAGAAACACACAGGGACTTACTCCAGATCTCTGACAAACCCACATTGCAGATGAAGCTGGAACAACCCACTTATTGTTTTTTCTGTTGGGCTTTACAATTTTGGCACAAACATTCCCTTTTCGCTTAGCTAGGGCTGAATTACCAAAACATCTGCCCCGACCTGAGACTTGACTCAGGGTAATACCTCTGCGGGGTGTATCCCATCTGCATTGATGTGGTGCATCAGCTGTGGAGTAAGTGAATGAGGTGTTTACAGCAACTCCTTCATAAAACGGAGGTTGAACATCATAGCAAAGCCAACAGGAATTAGTTAGGTTAGGATTAGATTCATTTAGGGATAGAAAGGTAGCATCTAACATACGAAGGATTGGGTCTGGGTCTGACTTAGCTGATCGGCCTATTTGGAAAGCTTTCTCATCACTGGTTGGGTCTTCGGTGACACTCGTGGGTAGGATTTTGGGGTAAGTTATGTTTTTCTCTATCTGTGTGCTTTTAATCACCTTGTTGGGTCCAACCGCTCGGGGTGCTGATGGTTGGAGCCTGGTAATTTGCACATTCACCCCCTCTCTCGACTTTTGAATGACCACCGTCCATGTTCTACCCACTGTCCAGCTAAAATGATTGGGCTGCAAGACCGTCATGTTGTAATATATACAAATTCGAAATTTGGGGATTTTATAGCTGTTTTGATAGGAACTTCCCTGTGAGAAAAGAGGCGGTTTGCAACCTGCAGGTGCCCATGAGAACTGTAGGAACTTATCGGGCGCTGGTGGGTCCCACCCAGGCCCTGACGGCCTGGCATCTGTAACGATGGTTTCACAGCCCCAGTACCCACAGTACCCCCACCCGGGGTAATTACAATAGCTTTTCCCTGGGTTTGAAGCTGGGCACCAATAGGATAGATACATGTGTGATGAGTGTGGAGACCTGGGAATTACCTTTGGTTGTTCTGGAAATAGATCTGTAAAACGGAGCACGAAAGATGGAGCGTTTGGTGTGGTGATGTCTCTGAGCACCTTACCGCTGGTAAGGTGTCTCATGACCCACCTGAATGGCTGATGTGGGTAGTAATCTGGGCTGGCTTGTCCTCTGGCAACAAGCCCCAATAACAAAATCACACAGACATGTCGTTGATGTCTGAGTCTCACTCGCGTGGGTTTCTCTGCCGCTGTCTGACGTTTTGGTGGTGTGTCTCGTTCCTCTGGGAGGGGCATATATGCATTACATGGTCGCCCCACCAGCATGTCCTGTGAACAGAAACTCACAATTCTCATTAGTCTCATCCTGCTCATTGTGAAGATCAGGTTTAATTGATTTGAGAGGACACCACCTGATTTTCCCGTCCTTTTTGACAGCTGCATACCCTCGCCCTGCAAGCATCAATCTCCAACCCCGTTCCCACTCACCCAGCTCATTTTTAATTACAACCTGCGGGCCCTCCTCTAGTGCTCTGGAGGCCCAGTGTTTTTGAACGGGACTGTTTGCTTCATTTCCTCTAGGGAACTGATTCAATGCTATCAGAGCGGTTGCCAATATACGTGTCTGCTCTCCTGAGGGGATGGAGTTGGTTAAGCCTTCTGCTTTTGCCAACACCTCTATCTTGGTTTTCAGGGTTTGATTTGCCCGCTCAACTATAGCTTGCCCGGTACTATTATATGGAATGCCTTGTACTAATGTGATCTGCCATTTGGAAGCAAATTCCTGCACTGGTTTAGAAATGAAATTGGAACCATTGTCTGTTTTGATCTGCTTGGGGATACCAAGCCATGCCATGGCTGTCAGCCAGTGCTGAATTGTGGCTTTAGAGTTAGCTTTGCGATGCTGTGTGGCTATGATCATTCCACTGAATGTGTCTACTGTTACTGCAAGCCACGCTTGAGGCTTCAGCAGTTGACACAAGGTGAAATCTGACTGCCAGATTTCTGAGGGCTTAAGACCTCTTGGATTGACCCCACTGGTTCACAGGGGTGACTTCTGGCAGTGAGGACAGGTGGCCACTACATGTTTGGCATCCGTTGTGGTGATTCCGCATCTCTTTGCCAGTGCTTTGGGTCCAATGTGGAGGGATTCGTGCAATTGACGAGCTTCCTGCAGCGTCCAGACGCCTTTTGCTGCAGTGTCTGCCTTGTCATTGCCGATCTGGAAGTAACCTTTGACTGGGTTGTGGCTGTTGATGTGAATGACGGATACTGTGCCCTTTCGTGAGGAGAGTGCTTCTTCTAGCATCAGGGCTGCTGTTGATGTTGACACACCTGGTCCTGTCATAGCCAGACAGAGCTTTGCCACGAATATAGAGTCTGTTACAATGTTCAGGTGCTCGTCTTGGAAGAGTCTAAGACTACTGCTGTCGCTTCCAGTTGCTGCACTGACAGTGTGGGTCACATGCTTTGACGCAATGCCATTGCTCTTCTGCCTGCCACACTGCTGCTGCGGTGGAAGTCGTGGAGGAAGTGTCTGTGAAAACTGTTGGTCCTGGCTGCGGTCTGTCCATGACCTTTGGTGGCATGTCTATGTCGACTATGGTCAGCAGCTGAGTCCAAGGTGGTCTGGTGGAGTAGAAGATTTCTCCTCCGAATCCGATGAGAGCAAGGGCTAGGTGCTCTGAAATTGTGGTTGACTGTGGCTGATTGCTTGCGGAAAGGAAGGTGGATTCTCGTTGGCTTGGTCCCTAGGTGTTTCAAGGCAAGCTTCCTGCCTTTCATGATGAGATTTGAGATGCATTCTATTGCTGGGGAAAATGCACGAACTGGTCTTCCAAGGACCACCCATTGAATCGGTCGAGCCTTTTCAGAAGGTCCTTGGGCCAGTGCTCCCACTCCCCCTTTTGGCGTGAAGTGTACGTACAGGTCCAGAGGCATCGCTGGGTTCCATTTGGCAAGTGTGCCAGTGGACATCTGCTGTTCGATGAAGTCGAGGGAACTCGCTGCTTGCGGTGTCAGCTCCTTGGGTTCCCAGGGGTGTTTTCCTTTCAGGAGGTCATACAGAGGGTCCATGACCTCAGGAGGAATCAGGACGATGTTGCGAAGCCATTGCAATGATCCTACCAGGCGTTGCACGTCATGGAGCGTCTTGATGTCCCGGTGGATTTTCACCTTGGGAGGTGTCACGTAGGAATTTGTGATCCCCACTCCCAGGAAGGTGACGCAGGGTCCTTTTTTAATCTTTGCGCTCGCAATCTCGAAGCCGTTGGCCTGGAGAATCTCTGTGATCATGGATACTAGGTGATCCACTTGGCTCGCCGATGGTGCTGAGACTAGGATGTCGTCCATGTATTGTATGATGGTTGCAGTGGGATAGGAGTGTCGGACTGGCGTCAGCGCTTTGTCCACGGTAATCTGGCAGATGGCTGGGCTATGAACGAGGCCTTGCGGTAAAACCTTCCACTGGAAACGCAGGCTAGGCCGCTTGCCATTTGGGAAAACCACGGAAAAGGCAAATCGTTCCCTGTCCTCAGGATGCAAAGGTATTGAAAAGAAACAGTCTTTAATGTCCAATACTGCACATGGTTGTCCTTCAGGGATGGCTGAGTTCATAGGTAACAGTGTCTGAACTGGACCTATGGGTCTGATTGTTTTGTTCACTTCCCTCAGGTTGTGGACTAGGTGATAGCCTTCTCCGGACCTTTTGGGAATTACAAACACAGGGGTGTTCCATGGGCTTGTGGAGGGTTCTATGTGACCCTTTTGCAGTTCCCGTTCAACCAGTTCTAACAATGCTGCTATTCGAGGCTCTGAGAGGGGCCACTGCTCGACCCAAACAGGGTCTGATGATTTCCAAGTCAATTTGATCGGCAACAAAGGGTGTGCAGCAGTGGCCCTCATTATAAATTTGTGATTCTGACTCCGAGCATGGCTAGGACATCTCTTCCTATCAAGGGTGGAGAATTTTGCAAAACGTAGGGGTAAATTGCCACAGTTTGTTCTGGTCCCTTTTTTGTGTAAAGTGTTATGGCTACCAACTGGGTGCATTTCCAAGCTCTGGATTGTCCCCCCACTCGGTTTACTGGAGGGACTTCTTTAATTTGCCAATGTCTGGGCCAATGCAATTGAGGTATAATGGTACAATCTGATCCTGTGTCTGCCTGAAACTTGAGCCCAAAAACATGAGGATCCCGACTGCCATAGAGCTGGCACACTCCCCACACCATCAGGGGCTCTTTTCCCACCTTCATGACTAGGGCCACCCAGGGATTCCGCTCTGTGTCGCCCCCTGCTGACCCTGTGTCACTGGCGCAGTTTGTGGCGGTGGAGGGTGCATGGTTACCACTGGTGGTGCTGCACCGCTCTGCCACGGAATGGTTGATGGGGATGTGACACTGACTGGTTCCTGTATATATATGGGGTATGAGGGTCCCCCAGCCCACTGGGTGTTGGGAAAGATGGGCCATCTCGCAATGGGAGGAGGCTGAATGTGGCCCGCACGCCCCCTCCCTCTCCCGTTTCCCCGGAGCTTGGATCTGCATTCCCTGGCCATATGACCCTTTTTCCCACAATTCCAGCAGGTGGGTCTCTGGCGCTGTTGGGTCAGGGGTGCTGCCACAGGTTGCTGTGCCACGGGTTGCTGTGCTGGCTGAGGACAGTTAGCTGCCAGATGATCTGCTTGGCCGCACTTCATGCATGCTAATGCATTGGTTATAGTATGGATCGTAGCCTGCATGGGGATCAGCTGTTCTTCCCTTACCACATGTTTGATCATGTCAGCCAAGCTGGCTCCTGCTGGCAGAGAGCGCAGGATGTCCTTGGTGACAGTGTTACACTGTTGTTTCAGACAATCCAATGCTACAGGTCCTCTTGCCTCTACAGGCAGGGTGGAAGAATCAATAGCAGCTTGCAAATGATCTACAAAGTGTGTGAAACCTTCACTTTCCCCCTGTTTGATGGTGGACCATGGTGATGATTTGTCCACAACCCGAGAAGCAGCTCATATGGCCTCTCTAGCTGCTCTCGTTGTTGCCCTGACTTCCTCTGCTGCGAGGCGTGCTGCTTGGGTTTGTGGGGTAGCCACATCATCATGTTTGCCCAGCAGCCTGGACAGGGTAGAGCCATGGAGGGGCTGTCCCTGTCCTGAGCCTTGGGCTAAAGCAGCTGCGCATTTGTCTGACCACTCCTGCTGAAACACAATCAGCCCTGCTCCATCAAAGAACATACGAGTTATCTGGGAAATATCAAAAGGTAACATGTCATCATTACTAAATAGCCCATCTACCAAAGTGGACACAACAGCTGACCCTATCCCCTTTTCTTGAATTGCCTTCACCACTGCTTGTATCTCTTTCGTGTTCAAAGGGGTATAGGTTTGCCTTAAATTCTGCCTTGTCCCAGTAACACGCACTGGGAAAGCATGGATTGCTGCAGCAGGTTCCCAGTTAGCACAGGCTATCTTTATCTTTCCCCAGTCAGTAAGTTTATATTGTGTTGTTTCCCCTGTATTGTAAAAAGCTTTGCTTGGTTTTGGTAAAAAATCCATAAATTCTGTTATCTCCGGTTCCGAATCTGTGTCAGACTCGGAGCTCTCGGTGGGACTAGCCGCCGAGCTGTGATCCCACTCAGAGTCGGAAGTCGACTGCTGGTACACTTCCGGCTTGCTGTGCCTTTTTGTTGGGCTCCGCCCCCGTCCCGCCTCCCGGGGGTGGGCTTTCCCCTGCTCTCGGGGGCGGCGCTGGCACGCCTCCTGGGGGCAGTCCCATTCCCACCCCCCGTGCTCGCCCTGCCCCCCCCAAGGGGGGGTATTTCCTTTGTAAAATGACCTTGGAAACGATTTCCGGCCGCGCGCGCGCTTCCTCGCTCTCCCGCATGTGCGCGGTGTAAACCGGCTCGTCTGGGCTTCCCTCTCGCGCATGCGCTCCCGCGGGGATCTGCGCTTCCGGGTTTTCAGCGCCACGCGGCCGATCACCCCGCCCCCACTCCGAGCCGCGGTCGCCATATTCGGGATATGGCGGCGGCGGCGCCGCTGGCTCCGGCGCGGAGCCGGCTTCTCTCTCTACCTCTCTCGCCTCCCGTGCGAGTTCTTCCCAAACGGACTGCGGTTTGTCCCCCTCCCGCGGCACCGGCTCGGCGACCAGGGCAGTCGTGACCCCCTTCCCGGGTTCCGGAGATCGGGTGTCCCGCGCGCGCGGCGGCAGCGTCTCCGGACCCGCTGTTTCGCCGATATCGGGCGAATCTAGGTTCCGCGGACAGACACAGGGAGGAGGTAGAGGCAGCAAAACCGCAATATTTTCGGGGGGTTCTGGGGGGGTTTTTGGATCCGGGGCGTCCCGCGGAACGGCCGGAGAGTTCCCTCCATGGTCCGGGACATCCGGGCATGGGCTCTGGGGAGGGTTTAACGCACCCCCCTCCCGCGCGTTCCCGCCGCAAGGCTGGGCATTCCCCGGGGGTCCCGTGGGTCCTGTGGGTCCACCGCCTCCCCCTTTCGGCTGTGTAACGGCAAATAAACATGTTTTCGCCACATTCCATGTCTCCTGCTCTTCCCTTGCTTTTCGCAAAGCCGTCTCAACTTTTCCCCACGCTTTTAGAATTTTTCCACTGACGGTGGCTTTTGTATCCTCTGCCAAAGCGGCTGTATAACTCCCCCACCTTTCTGAATTCAATATATCAACAGGCCGCTGAATCGTGCCCAAATCTATAAGTCTTGCAATAGCAAGATATAAATTCTTTCGCTCACAGCGTATTCCCCATTTCCCTTCCATAAGTTTTACAACCTGCGCGATCGCTTCCATGCCGATCACTGGTTCCTGGGGCGTCCCCCTTGTCCCTCCGTGGTGGTTCGGACCTGCCGCCACCGCCGTCGTCCACCGTCCAGGCGTATCCCGTCCCCCAGGCTCTGTTCCCTGGTTTCGGCACCACTATGTTGTGGCTTATTCAGCCACCACCGTGGCGGCCTGGGTTAGGTGGACAACACGGCTTCCACAAGCTATGTGTGGAGCTCGGGCTAATGACACAGCAGACACCAGTGTGGTGGATCATCAAAAGCGTTTATTATCTAATGCACAGGGTTTAAGTACTATCTGGGTCTCGCTACGTCATAGGGGTCTTACTATGTTTCCTAGGGGTAATGGAAAAGTACTGGTATGCCTGAGGAGAGGGGTTTGTGTCCTTGAGATAAAGTTATCTCGGGGGTAGAATGTGCCTTGCCCTTACCCGTGACAAACCGATTTTCTTCCGAACGCCTGTCCCTTTCCAATTCACATCTTCCCCACAAGAGATCAACACCAACAGCTGGAAAATATCAGAATTGGGTCTTTAGGGTTCAATAGCCTTGAGGAGTTGTAGAGGGCAGTTTCCCTGGGAAAGAGGAGAACCCTGGAAATTTGCCTTGGGAAACCCCATTCAAAATGCCAGAAGCAAGAAACTTTTTCAAATGTTCAATTATGCAAATGTTACTGTTTCCTCTTTCTTTGTATTATCATAGGTTAATTTTTAGTGCAGGAATTTTAGCTTTCTTAATCATTGTCCCCCATTGGACTCTTCCTCAGACCCCACCTTAACTCCCCACCCACACCGGGGTGCATTACTACCCCTGGCCTGGGGCTCTTTGTCCTTGTGCCTTTGGGCCTTGTTACTGCCTTGGTCTGGTTCACTCCAATACAGTGGATGCCTTCTTGTTAGTTATTTTTCATTATTGAATTGTTTTTCGGACGACTGGATCGAAGCTGTCTGTTTCTTCATCAAATCGCCATGGGGCTGAGTCCCGAGGAAACTCAAAGGGGTCTGGACGTCTGGGCTTGGACTCCCCGGGAGTTTCAAGGAGTCTTCTCTTGACACTGCACTGGCACCCCAGGAATTTACCCTTAATTTCCAATACACTGACAGGTAAATAAAGCACTAATAGAGCAGTAAAGCTGCTAGTGCAGCACACTCCAACTAATTATGAATTTTACAGCCAAAGTTTTCCAGTGTAGTCTGAACTGTTTCCATTTATTGGAAAATGGACATCTATTTTTCTAAGCATTTATAACAGATGTTGCTCTATACAAAACTCAAAAAAGTACCAGATATATAAAACACTTAATGATGTGTCTGATTGTATCAGATACAAACTAGCAATATTAAAAGGTTTCAGATTTTCTTAAAAAAAGGCAGTCTTCAAGAACGAACTGCACATAACTAAACTGCAACTCTTCTGCATATTATTTACACATTGTTTTAATTATCCTTCTTTTTCCCCATTTTCATTTCTTATGTCTTCTCTAAATTTACAAATTTCCATTTCAGCTTTCCAACGTGAAAAATCTTTAGTGTGTGCTTTCCTGAAATTTAGGCAGTTTTCAGCAATTTTTTTTTGCTTGTACTGATTTGAAAATGGACGTATTGAGCAATTCTAGTACATTTCTCAGCTGGGATCTCATTTTTATGAGTCCACGTTGATTATCTTTAGATATTTCTGAATGGTTGGTGCTATTTTGTCTTACTATGTTTCATATAGCTGCAGTTAGGCTCACAAGCCAGCTATTTCCTCCATTCTCCATCAGTCTCTTTGGAATATGTCTCACAGGCATTCAACACGAGAAAAATTGGAAAAGGTTAATATATATAAAGTATGGTGGAATTGATCTGGGGGCTGCAGCAAGAAAATGGCTATATTTTTATTTATTTGGTGAAAAGAAAGGATAAAACAACCAGGATATTATTTTCCTCTCTTTGGTCTGTAAATCCAAATGAAAGAAAACAGCATTCTCAATACAATTCTCTTGAATTCACAGAATTATAAAGACTCAGGGATGCAGAATTATTTCTTTCTCGTGGTATACTTCATCCTAGCTTTACCCAGGAAAGGAATCAGATTCTTCTAAAGTTTTGACATAGTCACATCACTTTGCACAATTGTAAAAACAACACTCTTAATTATCCATTTAATTAAGTCCTTTTTTTTTGCCCTCTACAAAAGAGGACACATGTCTGACAAGAAAAGACAGAATACAATACAAAATTCCAGTCAAAACATTTCCTGGTATGAATAGGGAGAATACCATAATTATTTCTGTTTAAAGTTCCAACTCAAATGTGCAAATTAAAACAAAACAAAACAACCCCCCCAAAAATAAAAAAAAAAAACACCAAAAATCCAAATAACCCAAACAAAAACCAAAACCAAAATACAACAAACAAACAAGCACACGTAAGCGCCCCCCCCCACCCCAAAACCCCAAAACAAAACACAACAACAACAACAAAACCCAGCCAATTCAGCTGAAAATCCACAGATATAGAGTGGATCTGGAGGATTCTTCCCTGTTAATTGCCCAGTGATGCTGTTGACCATTCACACATGGTTTTGGATAGTGACCTTAATCTCTTTTGATGAACAATCTCATGAAATCACATTTGGACTAATTCTGCTGAGTATTGCAATAGGACTTCTCAACAGGTGTGACTATGTTTAATTCTTTAAGACATTTCTTTTCTTACATCAAACCAGTAAGTGAAGAGAACACTTCAAGTGTGATAATATGAATTACATATTACTGTTTCAAATATTTTAAATGGATAGCTGTTTATTTTTGGTTACATTTGGTTTTGATAATGGTTATTTAAATGTTGTTGCTGTGAAACAAAGAGGAAAAGTGATGTCTTTGTGCTACGAAAGCACCCCAAAACTTTATGAAGTACTATGAAGCATGGCCAGAGCACCATGCTATGCAAAGACATGATTCTGATCAGTGTCCTTACTCTGCTCTCCATGGGTCAGTAATTACAAACCACCATTTAAAATATTCATAACAGGATGTAGAACTAGTAACTCAAAATATTTAACCAAAATGACAAATAGACATTGTTTAATCTTCAAAAAACAGAGAATGTATTGCTATTCAATTTTTCTATGATCACGTACTTCATAAAAATTTGAAACCTTGATATCACCTTTCCCTATCCAGCCTGGCCTATTTTCCCCCTTCACCCTTTTGGAACAGATGATTTTTTTTTTTTTCTTTATTTTTTTTTCTTGGTAATTTGTTTGGTTTTTAAACTGAAATTCCTCCAAGCCAGTCCTAGTAGAGAGACAGCACAGATTGTCTTGTGGCAGCAGTGCTCTGGTGTTGTTGACAACCTGGAGATTGGTGAAAAGTTGGACTTGATAGGATGGTGAATCTCCCACCTGCAAGAGGTCCTGCAAGGCAACTAATCTTGTCAGAAAGCCTCTTTGCAATTCTTAAGACTATGGCTGCATTTGACTGCTAATTTTGTCAATGACATTCACCCTGCATTATTGAAATAGGGAGGCCAACATAAACACTGAGCCAAAATCTGTATGTAATCCCCAAATAACCACAGTTTGCATCCCAATATCTTTAAGGGAGATCAGTTCTCTGGTTTGAGGGGATTAAGTCTTTGCTGGGTTGTACAGTGTGGACTTCTGTGTTTTGCTCTGGCTACTTCCACACCACTGTGCAAGCCACATGTGACAACAATTCTTGGTGCCCACCTTTGCCTAGTTGTTTGTATGTGTTTAACAAATTCTGATTCACTTATGAATTACTGGAGTTTATTAACTTTGTCAGGCAGATGAAAAGGTAAGTCAAAATAAATCAAGCAGATGAAAAATTTTCTTTAAGAGAAAATGCGTGGTTTTTGTTTCCCTCTCTCACTTGTCAAAACCCAAAGATTTTAGTGAATTTTGGGAAAATAAAATAAATTATATAAAAATAAGTTAGGATAACAGGTTGATTTTGAGATAATCGGAAAACTGTCCCTATTCCTTTTATCTTATAACCTGGAATATCTTTACCATGACAACAATTTCATGTTAAATAAAAATAGTCTTAGCAGAGGATGGAATATGAAAAAAAATGGACATTTCTATTTTATTTTCATATGCTGTTAAATTGATTTTCTCTTTTTTTTCCCTAAGACTCCAAATGTATTTATGCATATGAATTATGTATACAAAAAAAGAATGATTAGCTCTTCTGAAAAAAAAAATCTTAAAATAATTTGTTTTTGTTAGTGACCTACTCTGTTTTCGTATTTCTAATTTTGATATTGGAGGTGAAATGCTGAATTTCTAAGTGTTTAATCTTGTCCTCATTATCATCTGCTGTGTGGCTATAGTGTGTCAGCTGCTTTTGAGGAAGGCTTGACACATATGACCTTGCTTGGACAACTTGTGAATTTGATAGCCAAAACAAACAGCTGATGTAAGAGCACAAAGATAATATGGAAGTTAAGGAGTAGATCTTAACTACTCCTTAGTTTGGTAGCTTTTCTCTATTTTTATTTTAAGGAGAAAAAATTAGGTCTAATCTTATAGTTTCTAGACATTTTTTTAGGGATTGAAATTACTCGCAATCAGTGAATAAAGCAAAATAAGTGGCTATCTAGCTAGAGTAGCCTGAGACTCTACAGGATAAATTTTAATTTTATTGTCCTAGATGAGGTCATACCATATTCATAGAATTGATACTGGTGATCTTAGCAGGGTATTTATCTTACCAGCCTGAATAATCCACTTTCTTCCCAGTAGTATTATTGATCCTGCATCTTGGAAAAAGCCTCAGAAATGAAGAAAGGGAAAAAAAAAGGCAGAAAAAAAAAAAAGCTCTCTTGGACTTGACATAGAATAATTACTTTTAATAACCAATGTAAATCATCATAGATTCTTGATTCAATATAGTGACTTCTGATTTACTTTGCCTGATTGATGGGAGAATCAGACTCATTGCATTTGCACTTTAAAGGCCAGTGGTTTCATTTTCATAAGTAAAATAGAGGGATTCTTATGAAGCAGCTGTATTTCTTTATTTGTGGGTGTTTGTGAGGAGACACTGGAAACTGTAAAATGTTGCAGTGCAAACCAGTCTGATGGATTGCTGGTGTAGAGTGCCCTTAATGTGAGATGTTCAGCTTTGCATCTCCCTCACTCATACGTTACCACTAACTTGGTTTTATGCTTCATTATTAATCTGTAAACTGTCTGAAGAACAACAGGAGATGAATGTCCAGGCTGAAATGGGCGGGGGCAGTCATTGATCAAACCACTCGAGACAGCTTCCATCGATTTCTTGGAGATATGCATCCTTACATGTCTGCAGTAATATAGAAATGTGCTTTGCAGTACCAAAAAAAAAAAAAAAAAAAAAAAAAAGGAAATAAAATCCTAGGTAAAAGATTTTTTTAACATTATATGTATGTGTTGTGGTTTGTTTTATTGGTCATGTTGACATCAGTAAGTTCTGGTGACTGGGTTGCTTAGAGCTTTTTAATTGTGTATAAAAAAGCCCTGAACAGAATAATGGCTACAACTTTGGTAGGTGGGGAGTTTAGATGATTGTTTTTATGTCTCTGAGAAGCTTCTTTTATTGTAATGGTGAAAGGTTGAGTTGAATTGTGCAAACAGGCTTTACAGCTTTCCCCTCTCTATTTCTGACAACCTTTATCACAAGTGAAAAAATCTCAAAAATTTAAGAATTTCTTTGTGAGATTCTCCATTACTAAAAACAAAAACACCACCCCCCCAAAAAACCCCCACAAAAACAAAAAACAAACAAACAAAAACACAACAGCAGAAAATAACCCTGAACAAAAAAAACCAAGGGAAACAAACAAACAAATAAACAGATAAAAACCATCAAAAAATAGAGCTTTTGAATTTAACTGAAAACCTTAGAGGAGAGAAATAACTTCTTTTTGGTCCAGATGCATTCCATCTTCAGGAATTAGACTGAAATTTCTGGTAAGACATTGGCTGAAAATTGTGAATATAAATAAATAAATAAATAAATAAATAATAGAAGGAATTAAAAACTTGTATGTAGTGGTTTAAAAAGGTATTGGATTAGCCTAAAAGGTGCCCAGGTTGGCCTCAATAATGGAGAATGTATGTGTATATATACGCACATATCTGTAATCAAAATATGATTAATTGTTGAGAGTTAAAACTGGGGGTTAATTTTGCTGATAAAGAACAATGAATGAGATTAATTAATTTTGTGATACCTTTAATTTCTGTTCCTTGACAATATCTAATTGGGATTTGATACAAAGCTGGGACAGGAGAAGTTAAATATTTCTCATCAAACATTTATGCCTTGCCTTGTTATATGCTGCATCTTCAAATTCTGTGGAATGAGTAATGTTAAAAGTTGGTGGTGGTGATAACTGATGCCTTTACAAAGCTCCCCATGTCCACTCCTGTTCAAACATGAACATATTATACTTTGTTTCAGGGGAATTCACATTTGGGTATAAGGAGAGTTACATAATAATTTCCTAGCCTGGAAGAAAATGTGCATCTTTTCTGTACAATGGTTAATTTTCATGAATCACATAAACAATAGAGAGGAATATTGGATGTGTTGGTGTTGTGATGTCACTTCCATCTTCCATTTATTCCTCTTCAGTGGCTCTCTTAATTCAAAATAAAGATTTCAGCTTTGCCTTGCAGCATGGATCTGAAACACAGTTGAACCAGTTATTAAAACATAGAGTGTTCTGAGCCAAGGAAATAATCAAAATTCCAATTAATGCTACTGCAGCATTACACTATTGTCATAGTAACAGTGGCATAAAAGTTTACATCAAAAGCCTTGTTAGGAAGTGCCAGTCTAAAAGCAATCAAATCCCTGGGAAAGCATTCAGAAGTTCAAAAGAAACTAATGAAAGAGGCCTTGAGGATGTAATTTCATCAACAGTTATTCTTAGTTAATAGAGGCAACACAACCAGGGTCTTCTGTTGCAGGGAGGTTCTGTGGTTAAAACAAATGTATTAGAGCAATTGTGCTGAGATTAACAGAAACAAAGGGGCTCTGTGCAGGAACCAAAGAACAGATTTGTTTGTTAAATCTACACAACACTATCAGCATTAGGAAGGTTCTGGAAAGGAAGCTGTTTGGGCTGAAAAAATGAATAGGTAACTTGGTTTATAGTTTCTAGAGTGCGTAGAAAAGAGGAATTTGCAGGGTCTTTTAGACTGAGCTTTAAATGCTTAGCTGAGTGGTCCTTGGCTGGTGCCCTGTGGATAATATGCTGCCTAAAAGGTTGCCTGATCTACCAAGGAGGCAGAGAGAGGAAAAATACTAAGAGAAAATGAAATAAACTGGGAGAGCCCATGCTAATATTAGACAACATTAGAGATTTTATATGATTTCCATCATGAAGTTAAGGAATATGTACCACATGCTTTTTCCTATTGTGTGTTTTATGTGGGGTTTTGATGGGGGAAGTGCGTTGTTGTTGATAACTGTTTGAAAGAAGCTGAAATCCCACTAGAAAAGACATTCTTTAACAGCGTTACAGGAAGAGATAGAGACATTGTCATAAAGATGAATATTCTCATGAGAGTTCTGCTGCTTGCACAAAGGGAAGAAAAAACCCACACAGGATCAGAAAGTCATTCCAATATCTCCTATGCTCATGAGGCTGCCAGATTCAAACTGAGATAGAGGTCTTGAATTGCAATCTAACAGAAAACTTAGCCCCCATTTTGAATCGAATTTAGACTTACTGGTTAAATTTTGCAAGCTTGGATAGCTAAAATCAACTTAATGTCTCACACTGAAATAATCCTTGGTTCACATCCTCAATATGTGCAATGCAGTCTTGTCAAACCAAAAGCAGACAAAAAAGAATAAGAGATGTGAAATAGCATCAGAAGAGAGATGAGAAGTATAGTCTTGGGAGGAAAGGGGGAATATTAGAGATTTATGCACATTCAGGTAATGTTCTTTTGATCTGCTCTCACTCCTGTATTTCATGTTCATCATTAATGCGTGCACAGAGGGGAGGAATAATGTAAAATCAGGTAATTAGTTACACATGTACTTTGATCAGTATTGCATTTTTCTTTCTCATGTTGTTTGCCAATGTGCTAAGAGAAGAAAGAGAGGGTTTGATTTATAGCAATTGTTCAGCCCAGTACATTCTCATGTTTCCATAATCTCTAAATCTAATCCTATACTCTTTAAGGATAGATTAAAGGTGATTTGGACTTGATTTTATTTCCATCTCAACAAAGCTTTCTTCTGGGTAAATTTTCTTTATTTTCATGTCCTTGGTCTCAAGCCACTGGTAACCAGCATGCTATTGGAGATGATGAGCACTAGGAGAGATAAATAAATGGTGAGTAACAGAAAAGTTAGAATTAGGTTTAGGAATTTCCTGCTTAGTTTTAAGATGTTCACTTTTGGTGGCAGTTGGTGCTGTGCATTGTCCCCTGTGATGTAACATAGTGCCTGTCACAAGATAGGTTCCCCAACCCTATCCTCAACTTATCATATTCTCATTTTGCCATTCAACATCAAAGAGGGGGAAAAGGGAGTGAGAAAATTCTTCTATTACAGAGACAGGGTCCTTTTTTCTGCTGAAGTGAGCCATTTTCAGGCTACTATTGACATGGAAATGAGGATATAAAGAGGGGCTCTGCTGTACCCATTCAGTTCCTGGCTAGAAGGGGAGGGGGGGCAATACACTCTCAAATCCCGGGAGCTCTGAGTTTGTCCTCCACTGACACTGCAGTCAGGGAGCTGCTCAGCCTGTGAGATGATGCCCAGGTCATTCCCTTTCACATCCTGGCTGGGGGCAGCCTATGGAGCAGGGGTTGTGTGTCAGCTATGGCAATTCTCTATAGGACCTTTCACTGGAACTTTAAAAATGTGCCCTGCAATAGCCTTAGACAGCAATCAGCACAGGTCTGGCTTTATGGCCCTTCTCCTCTCCATCAAAGAGTCCCAGGACACCTGTCCATAGAGCTCCCCATAGCCACCATAACTAATGAGGTTGTGGAGTAAAGCAGAACAGCATAGGTCACTGACTTCCAACAGTATGACAAGTGTTGGTTCTGTATAAATTACCTTGTAGACATGTTTTGTAGAATATTTCATTATTTTGTGCGGCAGCTTCGATAGCAGCAGTATGGGACACATCTCCCATTAGTAGTGTACAATATATTTTCTTGTCAGTTAATCTTGAAAGCTGGCTACCGTTCCTCAAAAAGCCTGAATCTTTCATTTCCTACTAATAAATACTTCACAGTAAATGCATTATTGCTAGAGAGAAGTCAGTAATCAAATGCTTATCATCACATTTTCATGTGGCCTATGACAAAAGTGTTTTCTGTAGTGGATGCTAAAGGAGGGTAAAGGAGTGCTGGGAGCAAAATAAGTAAAGGATATCAAAACAAGTGTTAGATTAATAGACCTCTGAACAGTCTGATCTCCTGTAGACAATAGAAAGAGTGGAAGGCCCTGAGAACTGAAAGGAAATAGAGAATATGTTTCAGTGGAAAAAAAACCCCAAACAACACAAACTCAACCAAACAACAAGAAGAGTATGAAGAACATAAACAGATAAAGTATCAGCATATCTTTAAATAGTTTGTATATTTTCTATGGTGCTTACTCTATTCTATGTACTTTACAATGTAGAAAATGCAAACATTCAATCCCGGCCTACTTATGCAATTTAAAAGACAATTACTGGGGACTTCACTCCTCCAAAATTGTTGTTACCAATATTTTGGTAGCATAAATGTGTAGGCCAGGGCAATCACCCATTATTTCTTTGGCATCATTATCTTTTACAGCTCCTTACAAAGAATTAGTAATTTTAGGTGTCTTACATATATATTCCAGATTTATGGCATGCAAGAAAACAGCATAGCAGCAGTTTGCATTATATTTATTCCAAACAATTATGATGTAGCCGATGTGTGCCTACTGAGAACACAGACTTGTCAGAAGTTGAAATAAATGAAGAAAAATACAAAGGAAAACGCAAAAGACTCCTCTAAAAATGACTGTGAGGAGGTGATAAGTGGAGGCATATGAAGGGACAAGCTTAGGGTGTTTGGTTGCTTTTAACCTAAAGCACTTTGAAGAGCAAAGATTTATGTAGATTTCGAAAGAAATGGGTCTGCAGATCACTTTTTCTACAAAGAAACATTTCAGCTGATAACTTCTTATTGACTGAATCCCATTTTTCTGCTTTCCCTCCAGGAAGGAGCGGGTTTGTAACCTTAGCTTCAAACTCTCAAAGGTTCCAGAGATCCAACACTCTATCAGCATCTCTATCTCATAACAAAAGTAATCAACATAATTACTTCACAGGCCAAGACCTTCCAGCTCTCTAGTGTGCTCATCCCTGTCAGTGCATGTCTCCATCCCTTCTAGTCAGTGCATGGCACAGGGGGAAGATGCTGAGGTGTTCTGATCTCAGTACTTCCACAGGCTAAGAAAACCACTTAGCCTTTATATGCCTCCTTATCCCTGGTGATGGAGATAAGACCTGTCATTATTCCTACACTTTTTGTTGCCCATATCATATATATATACATGTTCTTAGGCTGAGCTTCTTATCAGGGGTAAAATTGTATTTTGTAAATTGGGCCAATTCCAGGGACAGGATCCTTGGTTAACTGTAGTACAGTTGTTGGTGAAGGGTCAGGTGAGCGGGGACATTTGGCACATACTAGTGCCAAATTCAGAAGCCACATAATTGGAGAGTTTCTAGGGTTTTTTTTTTTTGTTTTGTTTTGTGTTTTTTGGTTGGTTGGTTGGTTGGTTGGTTTTGTTTTTGTTTTTGTTTTTTTTTTTTGACCGCGTAAGCCAATATATTTAAGGAAAATAAAAGTGAAAAATCAATCTCTTCTAAGGTATCTGCCTGTTTATCTGTGTAGGTTTTTTTACATTACCATCCTATCACAATATCTGAACAGTTTTCACACAAAAAAAAATCAATAACAGTGGTGCTATCTCTCCCTGCCCTTGCTGGCTTTTCTCCTTTTCACTCCTTCTTTCATGCGGATTTCAAGTTCATCTCCTCCATGCTGTGAACATCAGCACTGCTCCTCAGATGGCTTGGCTGAGAAAGGGAACCCATTTCACCTGACAAGAAGGTGCTCAGAGAGTGAGATTTCCCCCTTTTACGGCAGCCACCATGTACTCTAATGAGATGTTGTGTTAAGAGCATAGTAATTTGGGAAAAAATAAGCCCCTTTGCTTTCCAGTTGGTTCTCAGAGATTAAAATGGTTGGATTTGGCTGGGTTTATTTCTGATCACACAGTTTATTTCTGTACTTTAAGTCTGGTTATGTACAATAAATCCTAGTGCAGCAATAGCATGGCTTACACTGTTATTCTGGTCACATTCATGATCACAAATTCCTAATTAATACATTTTAACAATTTGACAGTCTAAGTCTGATCAAGTTCAATAGGAACTTTCATGAGCACAGATTCACAAATATTGCATTTTATTGAAGAAACAAGTTTTAAATTCTTGTTGGAATATTGATGAAAAATTTACCAGGCTTGCCAAATGTAAGTGTATAGTGTTATGTACAAGTGTTCCTGGGTATGTTATGATGTAGTCAGGACACAAATCTTATACCAAAATGCCATCCCTGCTTTGGGGAGCAGGGAGGAGCAAGACCTCCAAGAAGTCTGTAAGGTGATCATGTTCTCAGCCTCTGCCATGAAGAATTCAAAATGTCAAATTCATGCTTACTGGAGAAGTGGAGGTGAGACTGTAGTCAAATATCCTGTTACTGCCATCATAAAGCCGGGCTGGGGGGGGAGCAGACACTTTATGTGTAAAAGATTTGGATTGGATTGGAAAGGAAAGATTCTTAAAGATCATCTGGTTCCAAACCTGCTGGGTTTATCTGCTCAACTGGACCTCAATCACCTGCTGAACTGAAGCAGTCAGAAGTTTTTTATTGCTTTTCTTTTTAGCTTTGGATTTTTTTTTCTAGTTTCCCAAACTCTCCTGACTTTTGCATTCTCTCTGTGTGCGACAAGGGCGGCTGTGTGAGCTGCTCAGAGAATAATTATCCTTGCTGAGACCCGAGGAGGCAATTCATCATGTCAGACTAACAATGGCTGCAGATAGCACAAGGAAGACTACATAACTAAGCATTGAAAATTAAGCACAGAGTGCACTGAATTTCCCTGGTGAATATAGAATTTGGGGTCGTTATCTCACATTTTTGCTGAATATCAGTGGACTTATTTTGAGGCTAACTGATGCATCACTTTGGCTTTATTTCCATCTGCCAGGAAAACAGAGGATTTATGGCTATTCCAAAGAGCCCATCAAGCAATGCTATGAATAGTATCAAACAGCCTTTTTGCTAAATCCTGCTTGCCTTGGGGGTATGTGTAATTATCTCTTCTGATATATTGCATATTGAATAGTATTTATTTTTATTGTGCTGTGCAATAGTATGTTCCTGTACTATTTATTGGCATCTTGCAGATAGATGGCAATTTAATATAAATTTGTTATTTATTCCAGAGGAAGGCTTCTCTGAGTGCTTGGATCTGGGTAAATAAACTTCATTTACAGCTCCCGTACTGAGGGGCTCTTTCCTCCTTTCAGACCTGGCATGCAGCAGGAGCACCCACACCAGGTTTGTGCTGTGAATTCCTGTGAATTCCCAGGCCCCAAATTCAGAATCTGTTGAATTCTGTGGCAGGGAGGGATGCAGTTTATATAAACTAAGAGAGGTTTTTTTAGTGCTGCATGGAAGAGAGGTGTTAATCAGTTTAGTATGTCTCATATTAGTGGAAAGAAAGGAAATAAAACCTGGCAGAGGACTCCTTGTACATACACACATACATACATACATGCATGCATGCATATATATACGTATATGTTTGTGAGTGTATGTATATTTTTGTCCTTCTTTTAAAGTGCTGATAATTTTGTGGATAAGAGGTTTTGAAGATGTTTTCAACCATTAAAAAAGGTGGGCGGGGAATTCAGCTTAGTAATATTAAAAGATAAACTGTTGTGACATAAATTTCACTTCCATGTAATATGAAAAGTATTTCGAATTTTTTAAAAAAACTCCAAGAATAAAGTTAATTTGTCATTTTTGACTATTAATTTGAGATCGGACCTTTAAAATAGTGATCTTAGCTCACAAAACTCTTATTTCAGATGTCTTCATAAGGTGGTAGAAGTCAGGTCTCTTCTGTCTTTTTCAAGTAAAATAATATTTTCACTCATTTCACAGGAAGGAGATGATAGAAAGCAAAATAAAATTTTCAGAACTTTAGGGTGAAAAAAATTAAGAGCCAGATACTGAGCAAAACTATTTTCTTTTTTTTTTACAAACACAGCTGGAAATAAAGCCATTCTAAAAAATGTGCTACAATGGACAGGAGAAGTTCACTAGGGGAAAGCCACAACAAAAAGTGAATTTATTATTGAAAGAGTAATGCCTGTGCACTCAGGGGGATCTGCATGTGAGTAACTGTGCCAGTGCAATACCCTCCGAAAAATGTAATGGCAGGAGAGAGAATTTCTGTAACCAGCCTCTGTGTGTATCAGCACTCACCTGGGTGAATCATTGTTTAAGGGCTGGGTTGTTACACACATTTCCTGTCCCTGGTAGAGAGAGGAAAGATGTGTCACATCACTCTCACACTCCTCTAAAGGTGTGAAGTGGAAAGGTGAGGTCTTGGCTCTGTTCCCCCTCCCTGCTGGCCTCATGCAGGGTGCTGCCAGGCTGTAAATCACTACACCACAGAGAGGAGTGATACCTAGAGAAGGACCTCAAGAGCAGAGCCTTGTGTTTGCACCTTGCTTTAAGACCACACCTAATGCTGACAATAAACCCCTCACTGTGGGGTTTCTTGCTGTTATCACAAGCAGAGGTTGTTTGTCAAGACATCCTTGTGCCAGGGAACAAGCAGTACAACAGCCTTCCTTCAGCTTGGTGAAAGTGGGAGCACCAAAACTCTCTAGCTTCCCAAAGCTTTATCTGGAGATTCACACAGTTTAGCAGCTCCTTTGCATTTCATTGAAGTGAAAGTCTTCTGTGACAGCTGGCCAGAAATCATTTATCTGGAATTCACATGGGTTTTCATCTTTTGCAAGTTTTCTGTTCAGTTCCATGGTGAGTTTGTGAGATTTGACTTTGAGACTTCATGAAATAAAATCCAACCCCAGAATCCTTGTACTTTGGAAATTTGAAAGGCATGTGAAAAGTTAAATTAGGCTTAACAAAACAAGTGATGTATTCAAAATTCAACAACTGTGCTTAGCACAGGACTGTTGTGGTAATATTCCTTATTAAGGTGTTAAAAACTATGAGGCTGGACTAGTTACAGGATTGATCAAGAATTGTGCTCTGTGGAAAGCTGCAAGTCTTGTTGGCCTGTGTAACTTGCAGGGCAGCTCTTGATTTCCACACCTGCGTGAGATTTACCAATGGGCCAAGAAGGCCTTCATAATTTTTGTAAAAATTATTTTTGATTGAGTAAAGAGATTCACTTTTTTTTACACAAAAGAGCTGGATTCAGAACTGAAAACCAGTGAATAGTATCAGCTGTAGGTTAGGATACAGAGTTATGTGTATCACAATATCAGGGCCTGCTGTGAAGTAAGTGTTTGCTTAGTGAAACAGCAGCTCTGAACCACATGATTTGGTATTTTGTTTTCAGGAAAAGAGAGGGGAAGGAAGTTTCAAAATGCCTGCAACTTGATGCTAACCTGGAATGTGATTCTAAGAAAATTAAGTTTTTGTATTTTTGAAGTGAAAGGAAGTGCATGGCTGCAATGTTTCAACATATGTCTTCACTCTGTGACTTCTGTAATTGCCAGTATGATTAAACAGAGTTATGTGTTTTGTGATGTCTCTACTTAGCTGTGATGCTGAAAATACAGCTTCAGTCTCTCTTTGCTGTTTTCACACTTTGTATTTAGAGATGTTAAGGTCATTTAAAATCATTTATGGACTGAGTTGAATCTGAGGCCCTTGCAGAGGTTGCTCAGAGAAGCTGTGGCTGCCCCATCCCTGGAAGTGTCCAAGGCCAGGTAGGACAGGGCTTGGAATTTAGGATACTGGAAGGTGTCCCTGCCCATGACAGGGGGTTGGAGATGGAAGAGATTTAAGGTCCTGTCTAAATCACTCTGTGAGTTTATGAAACATCACACATTCAAATTTCTAAAGGCTGGGTTATATTTTAAGTTTCCCCTGGCAGATGATAATTTTGGAAAGTCAGGCTGATGACCAACTAGCCTACTAAAAACAAACTTGAAGCCCTTGTTTCTCAATTTATGCTTCAAAGTTCTGGTTATAGCCTAGTCTTTATCAATATTCCATATTGGAACAAAGGCTGCGTGTTTTTGATGCATAAAATATTTTTGTAGTTGAGGGTTTCTTAGCTTAGTGGAAAACACTCCCTCCCTTCCCAACCCAGGGTATTGGAGGAATCTCCCCCACAGTCATTTGCAGGCATAACCAATTTTATAACCCAGTATATAGGGCATTTGTTGCTAGACTGTTAGAACATTATAGTTTACCAAGATGCTTCAGAGTGGTTTATAATTTTGGGAATATTTCATTAGCATTTCCACCTTGGTGAAGATTTTTCCAATTTTAGAATAAAGAAATAAAACAGCCTTAACAAATCAGCTTTCTAACCCGTGTTATCTACATCTCGGTTGGATATTGGGTAAGGGTTCTACTCCCATAGGGTAGCTGACCACTGGAACAGGCTCCCCAGGGAAGTGGTCACAGCAGTAACCTGTTCTTAAGTTATTTAAGTTCTTAAATAACATGCTTGGGCAAAACAGTTTGATTTTAGGGCTGTCCTGTGCAGGGCCAAGAGCTGTAGTGATGCTTGTATGTCCATTCCAGCTCAGGATATTCCATGATCTGTGATTCTGTGATCTAGGTCACAACTCAACCAATTTTCAGGCTCCAGAAGCTGACTTGAAACACAAAGAATGCATAGGAGGTTTTGAGTTTTCTAGGCGAGCATTTCACCCACCACCTGGCAGCTAGCATCATCCAGGGCTGTAGGTATCATCTAGGCGCATATTTGTCCTGCAATCCTCAGTGCAGTTGCCTCTTGTTCACATTTTATTCACAATGAAGTCCTCCAAGCAGGGAACATTGCTCTACATTTCACACTCTGTGCTCGTTTGTGCCCTGTCCCCACCACTTCTCCTATGTGTCATTGCTTCCTGCTTGTTCTAAACACTGAAAATTAATGCAATAAGTGATGTGCACTCAGAACCAATGTATTATATAAATGGACAGACAAAATGTGATTATTCTTGTTTAACAGCTGGGGAAATTGGGATGGAAAAAGTTCAGGAGCTAATCTAAAGCTGCAAATGTAGTGGCAGAAAAAAGAAATATCAGAATCACAGTTTCAAACTGAGCAGGCCTTCCTCAAGATTTTAAGAGTCATATTTAATTGATGAGCTGATATAAGATGAAGCAGAGTTAGCCATCAATTACAGAGCAGCATTATTGCGTCTAACTTTGCTAGGACCCTGAATGGACCAAAGGTCTGTCAGGGCTGAAAGGGTCCCAGTCAATTCTGCTAGCTTTGTAATTCTTAAACAGAGAATTCTTCTAAACTGAATTTATGCTAAATTTCATGGCACCTGATGACCTCAATTAGAACCTCTCAAAGGAAATCAGAAGTGCCAGCAAGGTCCTGCAAGATGAATGCCTATGGCTTTCTCCTGCTAACTGCTGATAGGAACTTGGTGATTTTAAAAACGATTTTATAGGGATGTTGCTGCTCTTTTTTATAGAAGGTGTCAGAATGCCAGTAGTGATAATGTCTTCCTGAATGAGCAGCTTGTTTTCTCTGGTCTTTACTGGCCTTTATTAGAGAAGCCAGTAATTTCCAAGAAGGAAATAATTTCTTAAGAATGGATGTAGCTTGACAAAGAGGAATAAGATCTGCCTGATATTGGTTTTGAAATATATATACACCATAACCTGTAGGATGCAGAGAACTGTACAAGTCAAAATCAACTGCAAGAAAAAGCATCAGACTCCCACTAATTATTACGTTGTTGAATAAATGTACATAGAAGAGCTGGAAAACAAAAACAGTCTTTGCACTTCATGTTACTTGATGTCACCTTCTTGAAAATATGAAGAAATTAATCTGTTTTGCTTTTGGTGACTTAGCAATTCAAGCTTAAACTTTTGGAACTAATTAATATGTAAGTCTATTAGTCTAAGCCTGCCAAAAGTCTAGAGCCTAGAAATTTCTTAAAAAACAAAACAAAGCAAACAAACAAACAAAAAACCCAAAAACAAACAAAAACCCCCACCAAACTTGAGGCATTAAAATTGTATTAAAAGGAGTTATTTCATTTGCTTAGAAATAAAGTCAAGACGTATTGAATATTCCATAAGTGTTTCCATTATTTTAATTGTACAGAATGATATTTGAACATGTCTTGATTTTGCTTGTGATAAGCAAAGCCTAGTAAAAAAATCCAATGTGACAGGAATCTTTTCAGCAAGGACAGAATTAAAAAATATGATTCTGGGAAATAAGTATTTTTAATTGGATCTCTGTTATGATGCTTAGGACTCGAAAATTATTTGTCTAATTAAGATGAAGTTTAGGCATATTTTTAACTCCATTGACCCATAACATAAACATATTTTGGTTAAACACACAGTTTATATGAACAATCTTAAATCCCCACAATCACAAGTATGCAGCAACCACAGTCTTAAACTGTTCATTTAATGTTAATCAGAGCCACTGTAAGGTGGAGCCAACCAGCTCTAAGGGACATGACCTTATCACAGGGGACAGATGGCAAAAAAATTTCAAGCCTCGTTAAACCTTTTTCTTCAACACTTTTTTGTTCTTAACATATTTGTTGCTGACACCATATATCAATGTTATAGCTTCTGTTCAGGTGAATACATTCAGTTGGCAGTAATGAGTTCAGCTCTGGGAACCTTCCAGCCATTGCTTTTTGTGCTGTTTCTGTAAATTCAGTGTCTGGGAAAAAAACAAGGCAAAAAAGATGTTAGGGAGGGAGAGAGGCTGTTGGAAACCCTTCAGTTCAGCTTAATTCTCACGCAGAAAGAAGAATAATTTAATGCAGTGTCCTAGGTTACAATGTAAAATTGTACCCAAGGTATGTATTCTATCCCCATGAGCCGTTGGAGCCAAGGTGGGGCAGTGTTCTCCTTATCTTCTGTTAACGAGCCCAACAATGCCTTCCCGGAAGAAGTTATCTCTGTTTAATGGGCCATCAAGGACCCATTGCATGACTCATAGGATTAAATCATCCCATTGTGAGATGCTCTGCCCAGGGGGAGGAGCCAAGCATTCCCACCTGGATATAATCCAGGGTTTGAGACCTCATGAGCAGCTTCTATCCACTGAACTCTCAGAGGAGACAAGAGCTACCAGACGTTTCTACAGGAATCACTGCTTTTACAAGAACATCTCATCTGGATTCCTGGAGGAAGACTGGACCCTTCTCATCATCCCTGGACCCTTCTCTCTTAGGATCATCTCTACT
Organism: Phylloscopus trochilus trochilus; assembly: GCA_016584745.2. Lineage (NCBI taxonomy): Eukaryota > Metazoa > Chordata > Aves > Passeriformes > Phylloscopidae > Phylloscopus > Phylloscopus trochilus. The sequence goes on along the minus strand of WQNJ02000015.1, from coordinate 64,402,764 downwards.
CCAGCAGAACCACATCTGCCTCTCCAGGAGGATTTCCGGACTGCTTCAAACACCCTGACCAGCAGGGTGTCAGGTTGTATTGTTCCATTTATTTTATTTTACCCTTTTTTTCCCTCTCTTCTCCTATTAAATTGTATCTCTGACTGGGAGTCTCACTGGTTTTGCTTTCAAACCAGCACAACTTTTGGCGCCCAACATGCGGCACAAGGTACTGAGAAAAGTCAGAGTTACAATTTTGTACTGGAAAAGACACCTGTTAACTATGTTGCTCAACATATTTACATGTGTCTTGTACCTAGCTCTCTAAATTTTTCCGCACATGGGGCACTATCTGCCGACCTTAATACTCCTGTGTAGACCAGGGTATGGTATTAGGATTGCTTTGTTGGTCTATTATATGCTGACCTCTGAGGCAATGAACATCCTTCAGAATATATACTCGATTTTGTTTTCTTGTCCTAGTCTAGGATGCTATGTCTGGAGCTTCAGCAAGCCCCTGTGGGAAGGGGTGAAGAATGATTTTTTCAAGCCTTTCAGGCCTGGCACCGCAGTTTTCGAAAATATTGAGTTCTCTCTGGATGCCAAGGTCAACATGATGCTGTTGTTAGTTCTGCTTTGTCTTCTCTGCACGGCTTACACCATGCTTAGAAACAAAACACCACATGTTGTGATGCAGTGTCTTCTTGAGGAAGAGGGAAAAAGAAGCAAAACAACAGCATCCATGTCCACACAGACTGTCACAGAAGAAGAAGGAGCCGAAAGCAAAGCAACAGTGTCCGTGTCTACGCAGACTGTCACAGAGGAGGAAGGAACCAAAGGCAAAGCAACAGCATCCACATCTACACAGGCTGTCACAGAGGAGGAAAGAACCAAAGGCACCGTCCGCACCCCCACACAAACCATCACTGAACTGGAACAGCCTAAACCGGTAGCAGTTGCCCCTGTTCAGAAGAAGAAATCAGAGAGCAAATCAGTCCGCATAGTGACTGACGAGGATGCAGCAGGACCTTCGCACCCAGCAGAGGAGACAGAGCCAGAGATCATCACTCGCTCTCTGTCCCTGGGTGAGCTACGTGACCTGCGGAGGGAATTCACCCATCAGCCAAACGAGTCCATCCTGACCTGGCTGCTCCGCATCTGGGACGCTGCAGCCAATGACACCATTCTGGATGGAAGTGAGGCCAGGCAACTGGGATCGCTGTCCCGAGATGTGGTCATTGACCAGGGCATTGGAAGGACCCAAGGAACTCTCAGCCTCTGGTGGCGACTGCTGACAAGTGTGAAGGACAGGTACCTTTGTAAAGAAGATCTCCAGGTACACCAAGGAAAGTGGAGCACAATGGAACAAGGTATCCGATGCCTGAGGGAATTGGCTGTGCTGGAGATTATTTTCTCAGAAGACGAAAGATTTCCTAAAAGCCCAGATGAAGTTCAGTGCACATCGCAGATGTGGTTGAGATTTGCACGACTGGGGCCAGAGATGTACTCCTGTTACCTGGCAACGCTGCAATGGAGGGCAGGTGAGGACAGGGTGGGTGTCTTGGTCAACAAACTAAGAATTTATGAGGACACTGTCACTGCCCCGTTTCGTACCCATGTCTCATCCGTGGAAACAAGGCTGGCTGAGCAAGTCCGAAGCTTGATTGAAGAGGGCCATCAGACACTGAATAAAGAACTTAAGGAAGAAATTTACCACGTCTCGCCAGAACCAACAAGAGTCTCTGCCATTAGGAGCAGGCGTCCCCCAGCCAGAGAGAGAACATACACTCCACGAGGTAACCTCTGGTCTTTTCTTCGGGAGCATGGAGAAGACATGAGGAAGTGGGATGGAAAACCCACCTCCGCCTTAGCAGCCCGGGTACGTGAACTGAAAAGAGGGACACCTACCACAAGGAGTTCATCTAGAGTCAATGCTGCTCCAGTCTCTCGTGCACGGAACTCCAGACAGTATAGGAATGATGATGTGACTGATCCTCTCGAAGGGACCTCAGGAACGTATTTACAGGAAGATAGCAACGTGCATCGTGAGCAGGAATAGAGGGGCCCTGCCTCTAGCCAGGTAGAGGAAAGGGACAATCGGATCTATTGGACTGTGTGGATCCGATGGCCTGGCACATCTGACCCACAAGAGTACACGGCTTTGATTGACACTGGCTCTCAATGTACCCTGATGCCATCAAGGTATGTAGGAACAGAATCTGTTTCTATTTCTGGAGTGACAGGAGGGTCCCAGCAGCTGACTGTAGTGGAGGCCGAAGTGAGTTTAACTGGGAACGGGTGGCAAAAACACCCCATTGTGACTGGCCTAGAAGCCCCATGCATCCTTGGCATAGATTTTCTCAGAAATGGACATTTCAAAGACCCAAAAGGATATTGCTGGGCTTTTGGGATAGCTGCTGTAGAGACAGAAGGCATCAGACAATTGAATACTATTAGAAAAGACGCTTGTAGCCCGGCGAGAGAGATGACCTGAGGATCAGGATCCTCTAGAACACGTGGTTTATTGGTCGTGGAAATGCAGCCTGACTAGGGATGAGGGTCCAGGGATCCAGTGCAGAGTCCAAGGGAAGGCAGGCAAAAAGGGGCGAACTCTCTGTTACATTCCATTTTAACCCCTTCTATCGTGAATATGCTAATGAACATTAACCAATCACCTCTAGATACAAAATCTACAGAATCTACATACAGCCTATGGGAGCTACAACATTACAATACTACTCTACATACCAAAACCTGTGAAACCCACCTTATCTCTGATACCTGAGAAGGCGCAGCCTTTCATTCATCCTTTTGTCTTGTCAGGGGTGTCACTGACCCACCCAGCCAAGGCCTTTCAGCTGCTTAATCACCTTCTTCCTGTCCATGCTTAAAGCTCAAACTTTGCTTTTAGTTCTATCCCTCTTGTGGGTTTCATAGTTTTAGAATCTTTTACTATTAAATTATCTCTACAAGGCCTAGCTACTTCATCCTCCCCAACAGAATACCTTGCCTGGCCTCTCAGATGACCCCTTTGCTGTGGGACTGCTGAGAGTTGAAGAACAGCAAGTACCAATTGCCACAGCAACAGTGCACCATCGGCAGTACCGCACCGACAGAGACTCAGTGACCCCAATCCATGAGATGATTCGTAAACTGGAGAGGCAAGGGGTGGTCAGCAAGGCTCGTTCACCCTTCAACAGCCCCATCTGGCCTGTGTGTAAGCCCAGTGGGGAATGGAGACTGACTGTAGATTATCGTGGTCTGAATGAGGTCACGCCACCACTGAGCGCTGCTGTGCCAGACATGTTGGAGCTTCAGTACGAGCTGGAGTCCAAGGCTGCAAAGTGGTACGCGACCATCGACATTGCCAATGCCTTCCTCTTCATTCCTTTGGCAGCAGAGTGCAGGCCCCAGTTTGCTTTCACCTGGAGAGGTGTGCAGTATACCTGGAACCAATTGCCCCAGGGGTGGAAGCACAGTCCCACCATCTGCCATGGACTGATCCAGGCTGCACTGGAAAAAGGCGAGGCTCCTGAACATCTCCAGTATATTGATGACATCATTGTGTGGGGGAACACAGAAGTGGAAGTTTTCAAGAAAGGAGAGAAGATTATCCAGATTCTACTGAAAGCTGGTTTTGCCATTAAGCGAAGTAAGGTAAAGGGACCGGCTCGAGAAATCCAGTTCCTGGGAGTCAAGTGGCAAGATGGACGTCGCCAGATACCCACAGAAGTAATCAACAAGATCACCGCAATGTCTCCACCAACCAGCAAGAAGGAAACGCAAGCTTTCCTAGGTGCCATAGGCTTTTGGAGAATGCACATTCCTGAGTACAGCCAGATTGTGAGTCCTCTCTACCTGGTTACCCGCAAGAAGAACGATTTCCACTGGGGCCCTGAACAGCAGCAAGCCTTTGCCCAGATCAAGCAGGAGATCGCTCATGCGGTAGCCCTTGGCCCAGTGAGGACAGGACCAGAGGTAAAGAATGTGCTCTACTCAGCAGCCGGGAACAATGGCCTGTCCTGGAGCCTTTGGCAGAAGGTGCCTGGTGAGACTCGGGGTCGACCACTGGGATTCTGGAGTCGAAGCTACAGAGGGTCCAAAGCCAACTACACTCCCACAGAGAAGGAAATCTTGGCCGCCTGTGAAGGAATTCAAGCTGCTTCAGAAGTAATTGGAACTGAAACGCAGCTGCTTCTGGCACCCCGACTGCCGGTGCTGGGGTGGATGTTCAAGGAAAAGGTTCCTTCCACGCATCATGCCACCGACACTACTTGGAGCAAATGGATTGCCCTCATTACGCAGCGTGCCCGTATTGGAAACCCAAATCGCCCTGGGATTTTGGAAGTTATAACGAACTGGCCTGAAGGTGAGATTTTTGGATTATCCACTGAAGAGGAAGAGGAGCAAGTGACACGTGCTGAGGAGACCCCACCATATAATGAGCTACCGGAGACTGAAAAACGATATGCCCTCTTCACTGATGGTTCCTGCCGAATTATAGGCACTGACAGGAAATGGAAAGCTGCAGTATGGAGCTCCACACGACGAGTTACACAAGCTACTGGGGGACAAGGTGGATCGAGTCAGATGGCAGAGCTTAAAGCTGTACAGCTGGCTTTGGATATTGCTGAACGGGAGAAGTGGCTGAGGCTCTATCTCTACACCGACTCATGGATGGTAGCTAATGCCCTGTGGGGATGGCTGAATCACTGGAAAAAAGCCAACTGGCAGCGCAGAGGGAAACCCATCTGGGCTGCTGAGATCTGGCAGGACATTGCCACCTAAGTAGAGAAGCTAACCGTGAAGTTTCGACATGTGGATGCGCACATACCCAAGAGCCGGGCTAATGAGGAGCATCGCAACAATAAGCAGGTAGACAAAGCTGCCAAGGTGAAAGTATCACAGGTGGATCTAGCACAAGGGAGAATTATTCCTAGCTTGTTGGGCCCATGATGCCTCTGGTCATCAGGGAAGAGTTGAAACATACTGATGGGCCCGTGACCGAGGAGTGGACCTTACTATGGACAGCATATCACAGGTCATCCATGACTGTGAGACCTGTGCTGCAATCAAACAGGCCAAGCGGGTGAAGCCTCTGTGGTACGGTGGACGATGGTTGAAGTACAGGTATGGGGAAGCCTGGCAAATTGACTACATCACCCTTCCCCAGACCCGCCAAGGCAAGCGCTACGTGCGGACCATGGTAGAAGCAACCACAGGATGGCTGGAGACCTATCCTGTGCCTCATGCCACTGCCTGGAACACCATCCTGGGCCTGGAAAAACAAGTCCTGTGGAGACACCGCGCCCCGGAGAGAATCGAGTCAGACAACGGGACACATTTTAAGAATGGCCTTATAAACACCTGGGCCAAAGAACATGGTATTGAATGGATATACCACATCCCTTATCATGCACCAGCTGCCGGGAAAGTTGAACGGTGCAATGGACTATTAAAGACTACCCTGAAGGCACTTGGTGGAGGAACCTTCAAGAACTGGGACATAAACTTAGCCAAAGCCACCTGGATGGTAAACACCCGAGGCTCCATCAATCGAGCTGGTCCGGCCCAGTCTGAACCCTTGCACACAGTGGATGGAGATAAAGTCCCTGTGGTACACCTGAAAGGGATTTTAGGAAAGACTGTTTGGATTAATCCCACCTCTGCAAAGGCAGACCCATCCGTGGGATTGTTTTTGCTCAAGGACCTGGTTACACTTGGTGGGTAATGCAAAAAGATGGAGAAACCCGTTGTGTACCACAAGGAGACTTAATTTTGAGTGAGAACTAAAATTCGTGTGTAGGGTTTCATTCTGTGTATATACGTATATATATGTATGTATCTGTGAGAGTGTATGATGTAGATGGTGATAGAATAAGGGGTGGATTATGTCCTAGGTTACAATGTAAAATTGTACCCAAGGTATGTATTCTATCCCCATGAGCCGTTGGAGCCAAGGTGGGGCAGTGTTTTCCTTATCTTCTGTTAACAAGCCCAACAATGCCTTCCCGGAAGAAGTTATCTCTGTTTAATGGGCCATCAAGGACCCATTGCATGACTCATAGGATTAAATCATCCCATTGTGAGATGCTCTGCCCAGGGGGAGGAGCCAAGCATTCCCACCTGGATATAATCCAGGGTTTGAGACCTCACGAGCAGCTTCTATCCACTGAACTCTCAGAGGAGACAAGAGCTACCAGACGTTTCTACAGGAACCACTGCTTTTACAAGAACATCTCATCTGGATTCCTGGAGGAAGACTGGACCCTTCTCATCATCCCTGGACCCTTCTCTCTTAGGATCATCTCTACTCCAGCGGAACCACATCCGCCTCTCCAGGAGGATTTCCGGACTGCTTCAAACACCCTGACCAACAGGGTGTCAGGTTGTATTGTTCCATTTATTTTATTTTACCCTTTTTTCCCTCTCTTCTCCTATTAAATTGTATCTCTGACTGGGAGTCTCATTGGTTTTGCTTTCAAACCAGCACATGCAGATACCATGTTTCCCTGGCTTGGATATCATATTTTCTTGTGATTGGGAAGATCAGCAGCAGTGCTGGATGTGTGGAAAAGAGAGGGGGAAAAGCAGAAAGCAAGAAAAAATATACTTGAAAATGTTGAGCTGGGTTCTAGCAGTACCTGTTAAATGTCTTCTGCATTTGTAGTAAAGCAATATTTCCCTGCATTAGCATGGAGCCTCTGTTGCTCCTTTGATGTCCGTCACCCCAGTTAAAGAGCTGAGTGCGGTTTGAAGGCACAGGAAACATGCCTTAATAAATGCAGTTGCAACTGGATCGTGTGACTTTATGGATGCTCTGCATAGCAGTGCAAGCTACAGATGTAATCCACATGTGTCAAAATTTCCACCCCTCTTCTTTTTTTCACATTTTTCCACTGTTCTTGAAGACAGAATATGTTGGCACCTCTGTCATTGTCTGAGATGAGGAATTGCCGCTTCCTAGCTCCAATTCGGCAAGTCCAGGAAGAGATTTTCAGGTGCAATAGCACTTTTCCATAGGCAGATATCCTCATGATACATCAAAAGATTTTTAAAAGCGACTTCTCAATTTCTCTGTGCCAAAAACAAGGCCAGCTGCAACTACTCTTACTTCCTACTTGATAAATATCTTGGCTGTTATTTATCTGGTATAAATTTGGCATATGTTCTGCATGAGAATTGTGAATATCAGTAGGAAAAAATAAAAGCATCCCACCCAGAGAATCATAACTCAGAGGTCCAAAGAGGAGATTTATTGGGAGAAGATGGAAGGAAGTGGGAGGATTTCATGTCTCAGCAGAGAAGAATACTCATCCCTAAGAAACAACATTCCTGCAAAGTTGTGTGGTTGTAGATGTATCAGACTGCAAGTGCACAGCATGTGTTCTGGTCTGAGAGGTTCACAGTAATTAAGCTGTACTTAATGCACCAATAACTTTTTAAAATACAAAGGGCCCATACCTTCAAAAAGAAAAATACTCAGGCTCCCTTTACAGGCTAATAAACCTACAATAAAAGCTCATGACTGGAGGCCCAAATCTTTATTTGTGGCCACAAAGCAGCATTTGCATTAGTTTTAGCACTGTCATGCTGATTTCTGTTGGTTGAGGATTAGATCATGAAAACTCTAGATAGTACTCTTGTGCCACGCAGAGAAGGAGGCTGGGGGAAGTTGTTCTTGGTCATGTTTTGGGAGTCAGGGACCTACTTTTAATCTTAGTCCTAAGTATTTTTAGCTCCTTAAGGTCTTTCAAAATTAGACAAGAAAAAGTTAAAACAAAAACACACACACACACACAAAAAACCAACCAACCAACCAAACAAAAAATCAAATTTGATCCAACATGCTCTATTTTGAAAGAACATTAGTCCAGATCTCTCACTAAGGGTTCCTGAACAATTAATCAGGCTGGTTCTGTTAAGAAGATGAGGTTTTCTCACTTAACTTTAGTCCTTTCAAAATCAAGAGAATGGACAGAATCACTGACTACAGAAAAAATCAAAGGACCTCTTTCAAACATTTAATAATTAAGTAGATGCACCTACTGGATACAGTAGTTGCACAGAGAGGCTCACTTAAATAACTTCTATCTATTTAAGATATTTGTATTTAACAGAGTTGAACCACACTCAAAATGAATTACAAGGTCTTTTCATCCCTCTGGAAAGCAATTCCATCTCCTTTCTTCCTTGCCCCAAATCCTAGGTTTCTAGAACCATAGAATGGTTTAGTTTGGAAGGGACCGTAAACATCATCTGGATCCAACCCATACTGTGAGGGTTTGTGACTTTTGTCAATTCTTCACAAATGACCCAACAACTGACAATAGCTCTGGTGATGTAGGGGTATCAATAGAGATATTTTCATTATCTGTTGTTTTTTCATGCTCTGCCCTGTCTGTTTTTTTTTTCCTCTTTGTATCTCTTGTGTAGGGTTTAGAAGGCAAGTTGTAAGAAACTGGGCCTGTCTTTATACTGTGCAAGCAAAGACTTGCAGGAAATCTGATCCTACTTTTGAATAAAGACTAGAGTTCTGCCATATTTATCACTGCTCCTGTTGGTTTTCCTCAGACTAATAATCCTTGGGTATGAAAAGTAGGGATCGTTCATCATCCCCAATAAAACAGAGAAATTGCATATAAATACATTCAGACAAACAGCAGGCCAAACCCAGAGCCTTTGCAGAGAGTTTTCTTTTTAGATGAGAAATCAGTGACCTGGGACATGGAGGACCACAGCAGGATCAAGGGGAGGAGGGAGCTGCTCCTCACAACAGGCTTTTGGGATGTGGTGTGACAGTGATTACCCAGAAAACACAGCTGAATGCAAAGTGGCAGAGCAGGCTGGGGAGCCGTGGTGCTGCTGAGCCAAAACGGAAGGAAAAGTTGCTTTTGAGTGAACTGGAAATATGAAATGTGTACTTGGCTGGAATAGATAATAAAGCACATTGAGTTCTGTTTGGCAGCAGAAACCAAGAGCTTATCAGAAGCAACGTATTCTCATGTAGTGGAAGGCAGGGCAGTAAGGTGTGATTGTGGAGCAGGATATGCAAATATGTATAAAAATATAAAAATAATAATAAAAATAAATATAAAAACTCTCTCATTGTACCTAAACCACTACGAGATAGATATCACCCTGGATCTGCAGGAAGAGAAGAGACTGATAGAGTGATCCTGGCTTACACAGAGTAGAGCAGATGGCAAATGGGAATTTCACAGAAAAGCTTTTTATCTTCCATTCTAAAGAGATTTTGACAGCTAAGTGCAAAATGCTCTATAAAGTGTCAACCATCCAAATAATTTTCCTAAAAAAATAAAACTAATAAAGGACTATAGAAATTAAAGAATGAAACTTTTACATTGTCTTTTAAACCAGTAAATAATTTCAATACATGGATTCTTATTCAGGATTCCATGGATTAAACTTCTAGTGAATTAAAGAATTTACTAGCCTCTTTTAAATTGGCATAACCATACATAATAATTTAAAAGTCCTGACAAAAAGCAGAGTATGCCACTTAACTTTGACTTGATAGATGTAAATAGAAAATACAAACAATTTTTTTTTCCTGGTGGAAACCATTTCTTAACCAGAAGTAAAAAGCAACTTTAGATTTGGTAACAAAAATAAGTTGTTGATAACGATTAGTGTTGGAAAAAAGCAAAAGATTCAAGGACAGGGGAGAACCTTGAGCCCCTTTCAGTGCCTAAAGGAATTCTTCCCTGTGATGGTTCTGAGGCCCTGGCACAGGATGCCCAGAAAAGCTATGGCTGTGCCATCTCTAGAAGTGTCCAAGGCCAGGTTGGACAGTGTCTTGGGTTATGGAACCAAAAATGTGTATTCTATTTCATTTGTTGAAAGCATTTGGGGAGATGTTTTTCTTTATCTCTTGTAACTCTGGGCGGAGGGGGGTGGGGGACTTCTGATAATGGGCCAGCTGTTAAAACCAGGTGGGGCAGAGTTTCTTATCTCTTTCAGAGCCCATCTCACCCCCTAGGGGGATATCTTCTGCTAATGGGCCATTAAGGCTCACCAATGACAGGACACATTCCATCATCCCATTGTGAGATGCTCCACCCAGTGCGGGGAGCCAACCATTCCTACCTGGATAAAACTGAGACACAGGAACACGAGGTACCTGGTTCCACTGGATTCCTGGAGGAAGACTGGACCCTTTTCTCTCAGGATCATCTCTGCTCCAACAGAACCACATCTACCACTCCAGGAGGACTTACTTTGGACTGCTTCCAACACCCTGACTGACAGGGTGTCAGGTTGTAGCTCTGAATCTGTCAGCATTTCTTGGATTGTTTGTTTGCTTGCTTGTTTTTTGTATTTCTGCATTTGTATTTTTTAATATTCCTAGAAAAGAACTGTTATTCCTATTCCCATATCTTTGCCTGAAAACCCCTAATTGCAAAACTATAATTATTTGGAGGGAGGGGGTTTACATTCTCCATTCCAAGGGGAGTTTCAGCTTTCCCTGGCAGATACCTGTCTTTTCCAAACCAAGACAGACAGGACTTGGAGCAACCTGGGATTGTGGAAGGTGTCCCTGCCCATGGCTGGGCTGGAGGTGGATGATCTTTACAGTACCTTGTAACCCAAAAGACCCAAAACATTCTATAATTTTATGTGTAAATGGCATAAACAAATACGCACAATTTACTCACTCAGCCTGCCCACACTAGGGGTTCCTCACTGAATGCACTGACCCCCTAATACAGAACAGCACTAATTATCAAGTAGCAAGTGTCTGCATGATCAATGAGCCTGATTTTCCACTGTATGATTATTGATAGTACTGCATCCAGTAATTTTGCATGGATTTGCTCCTCCAATCGTTCAAGCTTTGCCTAAGATACATACAAGATAGGGAAAAATTGTGGCACATTTTAGTCAATGGATCACACTTCAGCTCACATGCAAAAAATTGCAGGGCTGATGTTGAGCACATCAGAGCATTTGCTGCCATAGTGTGGCCCGCAAGAACTGGTGGCTGCTGAATACTTCCAAAAGGTAAGAAAGATCCTTCAAGCCTGCTGTACAGTTACTGAAGATTTACAGGATATATTTTCCATCTTTTGAAAAACAAGGTTTTGCAACAGAAATGAAATTGGATTGGACCAGCAGCTGCCTCCATCAGGCATTAGAGCTGAATTTAAAAAAAAGGAAAAAGAAAAAAATTGTTTTCCATAAGCCAAGCCAGATAGTTGGCAATCCAGATTCATGTCGGAGTAGAAATATATATAGCTGATTTGTCCACACATTTTTTGATTTATTAACTAAAATTGCCAGTGGAACAAAGACAAGTGAGAAACGGTGATTCTAAACCACAAATTATGTAAATATGCAAAAAAGGAGCATATCAGAGAAGATAGTTCACTTGTACTGGCACCACACACAGCCCAGAGGAAGAGATGTTGTAAATTGTCAAGAAAAAAATGTTAAAAATGGATATGCAGCTTACTTTTTTAAAAAATATAATATCAATGCCTCAAAAAGACGAAGAAGCCATGCCAGTGAGATTTCTACAGGAAGAGAGAAGCAGAAAAATAAGTGGCAAAGAGATAAAACTTCCTGCAGATGCTGTAAACAGTGAACTGGGTAGAAAGAGACAAGAGAAGGGCATCAGAGAATTGAAAGGATTAAAAAAATGTAGATGTAGAGGAAAGAAACCTTAAGAAAGTATTGTGTTCTGTGTGTCATTAGAGGTTTGATAGCTCTCAGGAAACAGCTGCTTCAATGCAGCTCACACCACTGCTTGAATAATGGGTAAAAGAAGAAAAAAAAAATGAAAACAGAAAAAAAAAAGTTCAATCAGAAAGACATCCATAAAAGGTAGAGGATTTGAGGTGATGGTAAATAGAAAGAGGAGGTCTCTGAGCTGTTTAGGAGGATGTTTACAGAGAAAATCAGCACCTGCGTTTTGCTTGTCAACAGAGACTGGTTCAAAGCCCAAGGGAGCCAATGACAGAAACCATCTTATTTCTCAGCAAGAGAAAAACACAGAGGAGTAGAAAAGATGATTTATGCACATTGTAGAGTATGTGTGAAGGATAGGATACAATAAATAGCAGGAGCAGCTCCATGCAGGAGACCAGAACACAACCATGATGTTGATCACATCATTGCAAAAAACATGTCCATGTAACACTGTCCTTCCCTAGAAACAAGAGACAGATTTAAAGGCAGACAAAAATGGTGGTTTCATGATTATTTCTCACACTGGGAATCCTAAGAAGAAAAAGAATTATGTGAATGGTTTTCCAACAGCTGCAAAAAGTTTTGGAAAAGGAAAATTTTTTAAAAAAGGTACCTAAAAGAAGCTGTTGCCGTAATCACATGCTCTTTAGATCTCTCCAACTGATTTACAGCAATTTGATCTGGACTCTAGTGAAGAACACAGCAGCATTAATCTACTTTTGACAGCTTCTCCTTTTAAGTATGGAAGCAAAGAACACATCCTGGTGGTAAAAGCAATATTTTTCCACATCTATAACTTAAAGCTACACGTCTATCTTGATAAAACTGTCCCTAGCATTTAATAATGCACTAACTAAATCTCCCTACCAAGGATAGTCATGTTTGCTTGTAATTGTTTGTAATTACAACAATAAAAATCAAATAAAAAAGATGTATTTGGAAACAAAATACTTCAGCTCAAAAACTGTACTCAGCACAAGAACAAATACTTGACTCATGAAATAATTCAGATGGGTGGAAACCACAGGTACAGGATTAAACTCTCTCATCCAACAGCCCTTTCCCACTTAAAATCATTCCTTATCATACTATTGTTTTATAGTTTATAGTATTTTTTATTTATCACTTGCTTACATATACAGTGGGTGTTAACATTTTTTCACATATTTTCAACTTGTTAATATTTTTCTCTTTTGCTTCAATATTTTTATTTCTTCCTGTCAGCTCTTCTTCCATCTTTAAGAAAAATTGCATATTTAGGCCATAATTTGTCATGGTAGAAAAGGAGAAACTTGCAAAAAACGGGAAATGTTTTTTATCACAACAGGTTGAACAATAATTAGAAGTTGATTTGTGAGTAAATAATGTAATGAAAGTAGCCAGTGTTGTATGTCATTCATCTCTACCACTTTTCTGGCAAAAACCTGAGCCCTTCCACTGTTTCCAGTGATTCTCACTTTTCCATTTCCCCTGACGCCTTAGGAAGGCTGACCTGAAAGAGAGGCTGGACAGAGCTAGAGAATAAAGTAGATATTTATTAAAAGGCTTCCAGGACCCACCCTGGGCATTACAGGAGCCTGACAAAGGCTGCACCCAGGGTGGGTTAGGAATGGCCACACAAAATGGCAACCTGATCACGAGATTTTACATATTTATAAGCTTTGGTCCATTTGCATATTGGGGTTTAATTGTCCAATTACAGCCTTAAGTTGTGAGGTCTCATTTTTCTTGTTCCTCCTTTCAGTTCAGTCCACTGTTGTTTGTGCCTTTGGGCTGAAAGTTGTCCTCGGTCCCCAGCAGGAAAAGATTTGTTTTTTCTACTTGTTCTGTGAAGAGAACTTAGTGGCACTTAATATGAGGCTCAAAACTACATCCTTAGGCGGCACAGAATCTGAAACTATGAAAGTTAAAATCTAAGGCATCACCCTCAATACTCCTAAGCTTACATACATAATTCTGCCTAATTTCTCCTGCCAATGACTAAAGTCTTCCCCCTCTTCTCTGTGTATAGATATTTTGGCTTATACCTGGGAAAGATTTGCAGACAATCGGCAAACATGCAGATTTTGATCTGCTATTAACAGTCAAATTTAAATGGATGAAGGTTGAGGAGTTTCTACTTTTTCTCCAGTAGTAGCATCCAATATTTTCTTCACCCAGATGTATAGGAACTTGATGTCTTTCAGAATGCTGTCTTTCTCTCAAATTTCATTGACTCTGACAAGAACATTAAAGGATATTAGAGGAAGTTAAATTTACTGACAGTTGGACAGGCAGAATGAGAGCATAACTGCAGGAAACATTTTCCTTTAGGAAACCAGGCTAAAATCTGTCACTTCAGAAGTGCAAGGTCTGGTTCTTCTGGGCAGCTGAAGAATTCTTCCAGATATGAAATAAATGGGCATGATAGTGCAGTGCTGGCAGGAGTGGCTGACACACAAAATGATTGCATCTCTCTTTGCAGAGGCCTCAAAAATCTGGAGAAATGCATCCATGAGAATCTTGTGATGTTCAGCAAAAGGAAGTGCAAAGTCCTGGGCCTGGGAATTACTTTTGTCTGTAGTAAAGGACTTCAGGGTTCTAGTGAACAGCAAGTTGAATAAGAACTATCAATTTCCTCTCTGTGGAGTTGCCATAGAGAACCTGAGGAAAAAAAGTACTCCTCTGTGAAGGTATTAGTTAAAGAGAGCTAGGAAATATTCTTTATGTTCACAGATTTTATCATCGTGTATTTCTAAAGAATTTTGATCCTAGAAAGAAAAATAATAAGGAAATCATTTCAGCTTTCAATAAAATTTTCCTTTCCATTATACATTTGTGCTCTCGTATTTTAAATAAACAACTTCAAGGTTGAATTTTTTTCTCATGCTGCCTTGCACACATAGGAAAAGTTCAACATAATGAATATTTGCTGAGACACTTCATTAACCTCCTTGAAGCCATCTTAAAACCCCTGCTGATGAAGAAAAGTGAGATTTCAGCAGCTGTATGCTGAGCTGACTGCTGCAATTGTCTTGAACAGTTCTAAGTAACCCCTATAAGTGGTGTCCTTTTACTCAATAGGTGTCATTGAAGATTTTGGTGTGGACTGTCCTCTTTAGGCAATGGTAATTATTATACTCATAATAAGAAGAAATATAGTAACAGATTTTCTGCAACTCTGCATTGTACAATTTCAAGTATACTATTTGAAGCCACTCTTGTTAATTTCTGAGAAGGCTGTGGTCAATAACTGCAAAAATTGTTATGAGTGAGCCCCTCTAACTGCTCTCCATAATCTTCTTCCTCAGACCCACCTTTCTTTTCACATTTGAGTTACTGGGTTCCTTCCTCTTCCTCAGTGCCTGGCAGTGGCATATTTGCAACACAGTTTTCTTTCTGGCACTTGTTTTCTGCTCTGCAAGCTTCTAGTGGTTTCTGCAATCGTCACAGACAAAATTTTAAATGTTTTTTCATGGAATCACAGAATAGTTTGGGTTGGAAGGGACCTTGAAAATCATCTACTTCCAATCCCTCTCATGGGGGCCACACCTGCTGAACTGTCAGGTTAAAGCAATGACCTCAAGGTCAAAAGTGTTAAAGAGTTATTGGACTGTAGCATGAGGGGCAAAAGCTCCTGTTTACCCTGATGTTTTTTGTTTAATTAGAGGTTCTCAGGAAACCCCAATGTCTGTCATTCCATATTTGAGGGCTAGGAAAGAAAGAGCCCCTTGGTTTTACGCAAAGGCACTGACTCTTGATCTCCACGTAGAACACACCAATGGAAAGGTTGGCAGTGATGCTGGCCATTCCACCGAACAGTCAGACTGACAATTACAGCCTGAGAGCAAGACAACCCCAACTTCTACATTTTCATGTATTCAGATGAGGTCACAGTGAGGCTGTAATGCATTACTTGCATGAGCTGAAAGTGGAATAGGAAATCCTGTAAAAGATTGTAAAACCCCTGTGCCTCAAAAGCTAGGAAGGCAGAAGAGCTTGCTGTTTGCATTCAAGACTCTGTAGATCTGTAGGCAGAAGAGCTTTTTGTACTCTCTTTCATTAGAAAGCGTAGGTATACTATTCTCTTTTCAAAAATTATTATCTCTTCCTTACTTTTTGTGAGACTGAGTGGTCATAAATCTTAGCAGGAAAGGGGCAGGAGTAGAGGGATCACAAGCAATGAGCAAACTTAAGCTTTCTCTGTTGCTCTGTGGAATTTTCACTTTGAGGGATTTGCAATGAAAGAATGCAGCACTCCCTGCTCTAATAAACATTTAGCATTTTGTTCCCATGACTGAAGAGCTTTGATACAGATTCTTGCCTTGCTAAGAGAAGTTGTGACTCCTCTGTCACTTCAGGGACCAAAACTGTGATACTGAACTCGTGAGAAAGTGGCAGGAAGGGAAGTACTTTCCCTGTGGGTGAGTGACATTATGAATCCAGAAATCATAAATGTTGGTGCCTGCTGTTTTAGGGAAGTTCGTAATTGTTTTTTTCTGTTTCCGTCACAGTCCTCATTATAAAAAAGTTCTCCTTGTTATTCCCTTCAGTAGGTAAGTACCACCTATCAGCTTCATGGAGAGTCATTCCAGTGAGACCTGAGATGAGGACACAGCTGGCTGATAAAACAGAGTTGCTACTCAGCAATTTCACCACTTGAACTTTTGGCTGGCTTGATGCAAATTGGATGCTTCAGTAGGCCATGTGGCACAGGGGTTCCTATTGTTAGTTTCTCATACATCATGAAAAGGATGTGACATAAGACTTTTCCTGCCACAAATAATATTTTGGATGTTTGGGGTTGTGTGGGGGTTTTTTGTTTTATTTTGTTTTGCTTTGCTGTTTTTTGTTGGTTTTTTTTTTGTTTGTTTCGTTTTGGTTTTGGGTTTTGTTTGTTTGTTTTGTTTTGTTTTGTTTTTGTGGTTTTGTTTAGTTGGAGTTTGGTTGGTTGATTTTTTGTGTATGTGTTTTTGTTTGTTTTTTGGTTGGTTGGTTTGTTGGTTTGGTTTGTGTTGTTTTTTTTTTTTTTTAACCTGGAAATAATACTTTATTCCATTTTTTCCCCTAAGTTTAGGAAGTATAGGAAAAGGAGGTGAAGGAAAAAGAAGACAATCAATACTATCACACTGGTCTCCATCCAACAGTTCAGTGAGCTGTCTCTGTTCAGAACATGGGTCCTTCTGATGGGTTTTGATCTTCCTGATGTTGTAGTGCTAAGAATAATGACTGGAAATTGCATTATCACCACATTTTAAACCTAAAGACCATGAAGTTTATCAGCAAGTTCTTAAAAAAAGAAAGAAAAAAACCAACAAAATCAAAATCTCAACCAAAGAAACAGAAGAAAGCAATTCTGGAAGAGGTAAAACCAACTAAAACCCAACCAGCTTTCAATATCCGGATTTCGGATGTCTTAACTTCAAATGTCATGGACCAAGTATCATTTTTGTTTTTAACATTGGATGACCCTGTTACATTCAAATGCAGCAAAAACTTAATGGTCGTAGCAAAACCTAAAATTCCAGGTTTACAAGATATAGATACAGAAAATTATAGCCTCCATACTAACAAGGACTGCAAAATTTTGATTAGTTGACTCCTATGTGAATAAGGCTTTAATTTTTAGGGAAAAAAATGCAAAAAACATTATTGGACCAAATCTCCATTAAAATTGTTGGTGATGGGATCTGAAGTGCTAAATCAGTGTGCAAATGAGCCTAGCAGTAGAAAAGGTCAATCTTTTGTATATGTACCTACGTATAAATAAGAAAGAAAAGTGCAGTGCCCTACTACTGTAGAGATGGCATAGTATGCCTTGCACAGAAGGTATGCTATTTCAGAAAAAGGAAAGATTTCCAATTTTTACAGGGGACCAAGGGCATAGAAGAAGCCTTGCTGTAATATTTAACATCAGATTTGAACCAAGCTGCACTAGCTTTCACTGAGAGGGTAATTGATTTCATCTGGGGAATATGTTAGATCTTATTTGTTTAGACTTCAGTGAAACATTTGGTATGGTACACATAGGAAATACCAGTGACATTTGAGAAGAAAGGGATGAATATTGTAATTGCATGATGGGAAAGATGCTGGCTATGTAGGTACCCATTATCTTTCTGAAAGCTGAATTATATTACTAGAGAAGGTTTATTAATGGTGTTTCTCCAAGACTATTCAAGACAGGCATTGATGGTGCTTTTTATCTATTTATTCTTTTTTAATAATAAAATTTGATATAAGGTCAAATTAACAATATATGATTAATTTTAGTGAAATAGTGGTAAATACTGCACAGTGTCTTTCTAGTAGCACATAAGTCCAAAGTCTGGGTGTTATCCTCTTGGTTTTCTTCCAATAAATGAATAAATTAATAACAATTAATTATCTAAAGAAATAATTTTAAAAAATAAAAAAACGAAACAAATAAACAAACAAAAACCCACAAAAAAACCCCAACCCAACCCAAACAAACAAAAAAACCCACAGAAAACCACCAAAAAACCCTCCACAAACAAAAAAAAATAAAACACCTTAATTATAGCGTTTACTTCCTGTGGGTCCTGGGTCATAAAAATATAAAAGGTTTAGGCAAAAAATAACAACTTGAATATAAATAATATTAAATTAATGTATCTAGGCTGAAAATTACAATGCTTCTAGCAATAAAATGAGTGAGATCCAGGAAAAAGTTGTATGTTTAGGATATCAAGAAGAGAAATATGCCCCATTTTAAGAGATGATTAGTTTATGAAAGGAATTATATGAGACGGCTGCTGGAAAACTGATTTTGAGGCAATCCTTGCTTCTTATAATTTTTAATGTCTCTGTGCCTTACAATTACAGAGTTCGAAAATGTTTCTTAAGAGGCTTATATTAGAGGACTTTTACTTACTGAAATACACCATGAGAAGTTTTACTGGTAATTAACATGCTCCAGACACTGCTGGAAATTAATTTCCACAGAGGCATCCTATGGCTGATGGGATCTCTGTTCATTTGCTGTGTCTGGTCAGCCTTTGGCAAGATATCAACTTTGGTTACTTTTAGTGGAGGCAGGGAAAAAAGCATGTGTTTTTAGTTTCTTTTGAGATTAGAAAGGTTTAGAGGTCATAGATGAGTTCCACTTTCAATCAAGGCAGATTTACCACCTCTGAAACATGGGTAAATTATTCAGATTCTTGGCTTAAACAAATGCCAATTTTAGGCTTGATGCTAATATACGTATTATTATCTGCCTATTTCCTTACTGCTTGTTTGCAGCTGTAGTTCAAATTAGTATAGTCAAAATTATTTCAATAACTCTAACAAATTATGGATGTAATTATTACGGCGTGCATCTCAGAACGCAGCTTTATTTACAAAGGACACAGCATTGATTAAAACAGCTTGAATTATGCTAACTACAACACTGAGCTCTCTTTGCAAAACCATCTGAGGAGCACAGTAATTTGAGTTCAAGGGAGAGGCAGAATTACAAGAAGGCTAATGATAATCGTGTTTAAGGTCATTGGCAACCAAAGTACTTACAGTACAGGAGCCTTCTGTCAGAGACAATTATAGTGAAGGGCCTTTGAATGGGGTCGAAACACTCTGAGTGTGTTTCTGTGACAGCTTTGTTCTTACAATATTTATTCTGGTTTATCTGTGGCGCAGTATTAAATTTAGAGTGTCACGAGCTGAGGGGCTCATGCAAAACTAAATTGACAGTATGCAATGATGTGGTGGTTACACTGCAGTCTTTCTAATAATGGCACTGCCTTGTTAGATCAAAAACATCCCCCAGGACCCAGGAAGCGGTGCCAGTACTCCTGGTCACATGGATTATGAAAGCACTGCTGACTGCACAAAGCTGTCAGAAATAAAGAAAAATCTGCTAGGATCACCTTCTTTTGTATCTGGTCATCAGCCCACAATAGGTGTCTTTGAATGGAGTCCCATTTTTGCTAGTTGTATGTTTATTTTATTTCATTTCACTTTTGTTTATGGGGAAGCAGGAAGTGGTTGGGCTGTTTTAGCTTCACGTGTGCTGGTGTATCAAAATATCTCACAGCCTTCAATTAGTCTAATCTCACTACAAAACTCAATGATTCTGTGAATATTTTGGATTCTTTCACAAGTTCTGAACTTTGGAGATTGTTGTTTATATTGCCTGCTATCAAATAAGGACAACAGTGTTTGATGGAACGAAGCTGTCTATTGACATACTATTATATTATATTTGTCTTTGAAAAGAAATATATTATTATATTATTGCTTGTCTGTTAAAATAAAACACAGAGCCAAGAGAGGGTTTTCATGGGAACCTCATTAGAAATGAGCTTGCCTATTCTGTTTTACAGCAGCCATTTTGCAAACTTCAGTCTGCAATTTTCATGAGAAAAATTAACTCACCTGGGTCCTGTCCTCTATAAAGATTAGTCAGAATTGAAAAGAAAGATTAAAAAAAAACAGTCTATCATTTTGACAACAGTTTTTTAATTAACATCAGCATGTACAGATTTAAAAGAACCTTAATATTTTAATGAAAAAATAAGGAAACTCATAATAATGTTGATTCATCTTCAAACAGGTTTAGGATTAACTTTGAAAAATTGAGATAGCAGCATCTTCAAATGTCTGACTGACTCCACTATTTATTTAAAAGTCTTTAGTCCAACCTGATGTAGTTTGAAGTCTTATGCGTATATCACAATTATGAACCAGACTGTCTTATCAAATAATAATTTCCATTATTTTACCCCTTTAGAAAAGTGAGGAAAATAAGGGTAGATTAGACAATGTATTTCTTTGAGCATGTACTTCTCAAGAGACTGTACACTCAGAAGATATGGGAAGACAAGAATCAAGAAAACTATTTCCATAATACAATGCAAAATTTTTAATACATTTGTCACCTTCAGTCCTCAGCCAGTTTACTGGGGCTAGCAAAATGATATTTTTCATCATGGATATTTGAAATTGAAAAATATCATTAATAAAAAAAATTCTGTCTAAAAACCATAGTGATGGGCATTTGTATTTTCTTTTCTACAGAATCTAATGTGAACACATTACAGCAAACTTTGATCCACTTAAGCATATGGATATGGGGAATTGTTCTAATTATTAATTTTAAACAACAATGGAGGAAAGCAAACTCTAAAACACATACTTTACAGTGTATATTACTTACAGTCATCAAAAAAATCAACCACTTCTACTTTAGCAAATTCATACATAATGGCAGGCAAAAAGATGTTTTTTTTTTTTTCCTAATGTGTATAAGAAAAAATCAACTACACTTGCTGTTCCCTAGTGAATGAACATAATTTCCCTGTGTTTAAGCCTGAATACTTTTTATATTTTTTATGCATTAACACAGTCCCATTTACATGGTTCTGCACAGATGTCAGGCTCAAAAATAATACACATGGCCAGGGGTTTATTTTTATCGTTGAGTGATCCATTTCCTTCTCCAGTGGGGGGAACCACCCCCCACCCCCCCCAAAAAAAAACCCCCAAAACCCAAACAAACAAACAAACAAAACACCAAAAACAAAACAAAAACAAAAAACAAACAAACAAACAAACAACAAACAAAAAACCCCAACAAAAAAAAAACCCAAAAAAATAACCACAAAGCTGGGAAAAGAGGAAAATTTTAAAAAACCAAGGAAAACCCTATCCTTTAGTGCTTGGTCATAAAGGCTGAACTGGGAGGGTAGAGCCATTTGAGGTGGTCTCCCTGCAAGGTTTCAGGCAGTTCTGGGATGCACACACAGTGACTGGCATTTGATTTCATCCTTAATGGTGCCATCTCCTCAGCACGACTGAGAGGCATTAAATATTCATTAGTTCCTTAAAGGCTTTTGGGAAGAAAGTGCTAGAAAGGAGCATTAACATGCTGATCTTTTTTTACTAGCCTGTGTCAATGAAGGCATATTAAATAATTAAGTCAATCTAAGCCATTTTTTCCACAGGAGGAGGTTAAGGTTAGAAGCCCCTGTGTGCTGGGCGATGCCACCTTTTCCACTGGCGGTGCTCTTAGGCTAAAGAAAACAAACACAGAATGAAGGGGACAGGTTGAGTCTCAATTAAACAAGGCACTAAAGCACCATTTGTTCCATGTTGTGAGCCCCTGTGTTAGATTAGGAGCGTCTTTTTATGGCTCCAGATGGAAATGTGGCCTTGTAAAATCCTCTTCATAGACAATACATTCTCAGACCTCGACCCATGAAAAGGCAAAAATTAATTGCACAGAAATTACTTGTGAAAATACTGATGCTCAAAGGGCTGTCCTCCCAATCCCTGCCTCCTGACACCTTGTGTTATATTTTCCTTTTCTGTGCTGCTCCTCAGAGAGTTGAGGCAGATGGTACTCAGAGTCTGAACATCAGAGAAGCTGAATCTCCAGGAGGGTGCTTCAAATGCCTTGGGGTACTTGAATCAACAGGACAAGGATAATTTTAACTGAGTCAAAAATGGGCAAAGCATGCATATCTAAGTCATGCAAACACATTTTGGGGAGATCTCCTACAGACACTGACATATGCACGCACACACACATGAAAAGGTCAGAACTACAGGCTGTAAACCATCAGGCACCTTCAGGAATTATATTTTATGGTTTGAAATTTTATGTCCTCAACGTAAGTGGGCTACAAAATGTATAAGACTGCCTTGGAATAATTTTTAAACCTTATCTCATGTAGACATCTGGCTTATTTTCCATCTTTAACTAGTATTTAACTGTTTGGACAAACTGAGAATATTTAATGTGGCAGAGTTAGAAGCCTCTTTCTGTTGTTCATGTTTAGAGGTTGATACCACACATCAGAAGGTTCAATGCTTTGATCTGTAAAAAGGGAGAAAAGAAATGTAAAATATCTCTCTGACATGGCAGGTGATGGTTGGGCTATTAGCTGTTATGGATAGATTCAGGTCTCTAACCCTCATTCCTCACAGCAAATTTGACAGCTCTTACAACAGTCCCGAGACAGACTGGAGGAGGGGAGAAAGATAGGAATTTGTTTCCTCACAACTCTTCCTAACGGTTCTGCTGCAGAACAGAAAGCATTTGAAGTCTATCAACACTTTTTTTCCCCCTCATATATATTTTAATACTTGCTTTATTTATATACAACTCATTAATTTCCACATATTTAACACATTTTTTATCAAAAAACCCCTTCACTTAGAGGGATTGATTTTAACTGGATTTAAACCATAGTAGACAGAGAAAACAAAACAGAAAATATACTGTATCATCACTACATTAAATGCAATATTAGCTGTAAAAATTGAAATCTATGTTTTAAGGATAATCTAAGAAAATAGAAGTCAAGTTTATTATGTGGCTATCAAATGAATCATTTTGTAACCAGGCTGCTGGCTGGAGAGGTTGCTTCTATGTGTGTTATTTTAATGTTTTCTAAACATGGAATTATTTCTATACCAGCCACAGGAGCACAGGTGCATATTAATAGAGTATCTCTTTTACTCAGCTTGTGATTTCTATGCAGCATTGTTACCTTCAGATTTCTTTTTCATTAATATTTAAGGAGAAAGTCACTTCACTATGATATTCACATTTCAGTGAGATCATTCCTGAAATATTTAAAGTGAATAATGCAAGTTTCCAGAAATAGTGATAAATATAGCCTCAGTCTCCTGACCCCATAATACCTGCAGGTGGAGAAATATACTGGAGGCATTTTAAGATCCACATGCCAGACTGACCCCATTTTTTATATCAAGAAAGAGAGACAAACAAGGACAAAGCCATCAGAAGGTTGTCTGATGTATTCTGGCCACAGTGAAGGTCTTTGCAATTTTTTCTGAGAGAGCATTTGAAAAGAAAGAAATCTTCACTGTGACATTAGGCTAGAAATATTATTATCTCTCTGTGCTTTAGTTTTGCATTAGAAGTTGGTGATACTAACTACATCATGTAAGGAAATGTGAATTTAGTATTTTTCATAGAATGAGAAGAAAATAATGAACTTTTTTCAGAGATCATCTGTTCTGGATGATCTTCAAATATAACTTGAAATAAAGCTTTTCCTTATTAGAAAATTTCATTTTCCTATTTCTTCCAGTAGAGAGAGGAAAATAAAACAAAAATATATTTTATGTGCCAGAGGGTTGTTTGGTACTCTTTTCCCTGTCTTTGCCTCATGGGATTTTACTGTAGTGTTTGCTACATACCTTTTACCTGATTGTGGCTAAATTCCAGGCACTAGGGTAAGAAACACAAGGTTAAGAGAGGAGTCATCATTCATCTAAGGGGGTCTAAACTCATGGAGCAGAGCTCAATCTATTTGGAGCTGACATGAAAACTGAAAGTGGCATCCTGAAACCTGAGCTCCCCAAACTCTCCTGGTGGGGAATGTGAACCTCTTCCTCACATTCCTTCTGTTCTGCATGAGAGAAGTACATAAAAACTGACTGGGAAAACTGTACAGAGGACACAGAACTGTGTGGGGAGATCACATGGTGGAGAGAAGATATGCCATCCAGAGGGATCTGGAGAGGTCTGACTAAATTTCAGCAAAGCAAAGAGCCAGGTTCTAAACCTGGGTTGGAGCAATCCCAGGCACACCCACAGGTTGGGTGGAGAAGTGACTGGGAGCAGGACCTGTGAGTGTTAGTGAGTGAAAAACTCACCATGACTTGGCAATGTGCACTGGCTGCCCAGAAAGCCTAATGAATCCTGAGCTTTATCCTGAGGTACCTGGCCAGCAGGTTAAGGAAGGGGTTCTCCCCTTTTCTCTAGTGAAACCTCACTTGCAGTGCTGCCTCCAGCTCTGGGGCTCCCAACAAGAGGACATGGAACTGTTGGGGCAAGTCCAGAGGAGGCCACAAAGATAGTAAGGGGACTAGCCTACCTCCTGTATGAAATAGACTGAGAAATTTGGGGCTTTTGAGCCTGAAGAAGAAAAGGATCCAAGGAAACACCATAACAATATTTCAGTATCTGAAGGAGGCTTACATGAAAACTGGAGAGGGACCCTTCACAAGGAACTGTAGTGACAGGACAAGGAGGAATGGTTTCAAACAGAATGAGGGGAAATTAAGGTTATATATACACAAGAAATTCTTGGCTATGAGGGTGGTGGGGTCCTGGCACATATTGCCCAGCAAAGCTGTGGATGCCCCATCCCCAGACGTGTCCCAGGCCAGGTTGGACAAGGCTTGGAGTAACCTGGATTAGTGGAAGGTGTGCCTGCCTGTGCATACAAGGGGGTTGGAACTTGATGATCTTTGGGGTCCCTTCCAACTCAAACTGTTCTAGGGTTCTATTTTAAACAACCTGCTTTAAAACTACCTTTACAATCTAAAGAATAAATAGTACATTTTGAGATTTTTTTCCATGGTGGCTAACCAAAAAGTGTTTGACAGAAACCTCTTTAATGCTAAGGTGTGCTCAGGGAATCAGTGGTTAAGGACAAGAAATTCATGTCCTTATTGCTGGATTTTTTCTGGTTTCTGGGCCCAGGCTCAGTTTTAGCAGCTGCAGGTGTGACACAGTGTGAAACCTTTAACGAACATGTCTTTTGCTTGTGACTATATGAACTATTTTGCACTCAGCAACATCTCATTTGGCAAAATAAATAAAAATTCTAAACAAACATCCTTTGCAAAGGTAAAGTGCTGCATATTTTTGTTTGTGTTTTGGACTCAGCACTTAGTGAATGCATAAATATGCATCAGCATGGCTGGTGGTATATGTGATTAGATGCTACATGGGGAGTTTTATTGTTTTATAGTTACTGCAGCAGCAGCAGTGGAGCACAGAGTACATGAAATTTAGATAATTGTGGATAGGAAACAAGTAGTATTAGTTACAGATACTGCCTTATCCATAAATGAATCTATGGGTTTTTTTCTTGTACTGTTTGCAACGAAGACTTTAGGGAGAACATGGCTGGAACTCAGTGATATTTTCTGCTTCTCCTCCTGTTTGAATATTCAAGTATAACCCATTGATACAAAAATATAGGGGACTTGTTTAAAGTAATATGAAATTGATAAACAACCAGATCCTTACATAAATCCTTTAAATGACTAAGGGAAGCTTATTTAAAGCTCTCAACTGACATCCTCATTACTGCTGTTCAACAACACTAGGGTATTCATACAATCTGGCTCACATGCCATTGTTTGGAAACCATCAAAACCACAGACAGCCACATGCTGAGATACAATAATTGTCAAGGCTATAGTGCATATTTTCTAGAATTGTTTAATGCTGGCACAACGTGTGTGCCAAAATGCATAGACAAACAGGCAGCGCTCTTCACTGTGCCTGTCCCATTGGGGTCTGAAAATTGCTCAAATTCGACCGAGTAGCAGAAAATGACAAAGGGGAGACACAGTAGGACTTTGGATAGAAGCTACCTAGAAGAAATGGAAAGTATGTAATTATGTCAGAAAGCTTTTAATTCAGCAGTGCAAAAGTTCACTGTCATGTGTGGACAAAATCAACTGCTAGTAAGCAAAGATGAATGAAAATCTTTCAAATTTCAAGTTTAAAGGAGCAGATGGAGGTCAGCCAAAAATATCAATTATTGTCACAAGTCCCCCAAGGTGGCTTGGCCCAGATTTTGTGGATCATTTCAGTGATTAATACCTGCCAGCAGCTGATATTACTGGATGAGCAGATCTATTTGGGTTTTGCACAGTTTGGCACCTCTTGTTCATTTGTCCAGGACATATTAATGATTAGTCCCAGGACATCTCAGCTCATCCACCTTTGAGATAAAGGACAGAGTGATATTCATTGCACTTCTCTTCTTTTTAGGACCGTCCTTTTTTGTAATATATTACAGTAAAAACTGAAAAACAAGGCAGTTGTTCATCCTGTCTGTGTTAAATCTAAGACAGAGGACAAAGGCTTACAGGAGTCCTAAACAGCAATATTGACAATGAGCCCCAGAAAGTTTTTAGATTCTCTGGAAGATGAGGACCACAAAGTCAGCAAAGATAAGAATTTTCCAGCAGCATGTTTTTATGTTTGGGCTTTTCTTTTTTTTTTACCTGAAAAAGTTGACTGGGCATAAATGGAGATTCTATTATTTGGCTGGATGTTTTTTCTCTGTGAGGAAAAATTTATTCAATACGGCTGCCAGATATATAGGAATCTGGGACATATGCCCACCATGTGTGGAAAAGAGCCCTACACATTCACAGTTAGCCTGGCACATCTGGGAAATGTCAGACTTGAAGAGCAAATGACCTGTGTGTCATGGACATCTCAGGTTGACGGTGCACAAACAGAAGAGATAGGAGAAAAGTCCTGCAGCTGCAAACCATGGGACTCACTGAGCATCCCAAGGATAAGCACACATTTGTTTCTGGGGTAAAAAGTGGTGCATGTGAGTCAAGAGATATTTGAAGACATCATGTGCAGTCCCCTGACAGGACATTCCTGACCGAGTTCCTGACTCAGCACAAATACAACTTCATCTCAATCTTCCTGGCTTTCATTCAGGCAATTTTAGGTGCCAGAAAATTCCATTAAAATTTCTGTTGACATTCAGCTTCCAAAGTTTTGCTGTTTTGAACACTTTGTCTATTACCATAGCATGGTGACCTCAAAGATTTTGTCCCAGGCTGGCTGTGACTGTGATATCACATATGCATAGGACTGAATATGGAGAAGTTATTATTATCATAAATCAGCAGATCAACAAAGAATAGAATCCTTTTAGTAGATTTATTTTGTAATGGAAAAATTAACTAAAAATGTTCAAAGAACTAACTAAAAAATTTCAGAAAATTGAAATAATAAGAAATTTACTTTTTTTCTGGGTTAGTTAAGTCGATGGAAGTAGGTCAGAAGCTGGAATGTCTTCATCAATGTTTTTCAGTTTTTTAAAACTAAAAGTCTTCAGCTTTCCCAAGAATTGAAAAACCTTACAAATCCGTCTGGTAACAACACCAAACATTTTTTTCCAGTGAAGATGTAGAGTGTTGTTTTAACCTTTTTCTTGAAATTTTATTATTTTCTTTCATTTTCTCCCATACATTTTACTTCATCGCTACCTAAAAAGAAAAATAAAAAGGAAAAAAAAAAAAAAGAAAAAAAAAAAAAAAAAAAAAAAAAAAGGCAATTACAGGTATTTTACAGAGCATTTTCTGTCTTACGTAGCTAGTCCGTAGGCAGACAACCACAGATCTGGTTAAATTCTAAAGACACATAAGTGAATGCCTGAAAAAGTAGAACCTGCATGCAAAACTTCAAAACACAGTAAACCAGTTTCTAAACTTCAGACATGATGGAAAGGGATTGTCTTTCTCATATGGACCAGCAGAGCCCTGGGAGCAAGATGTCTCGTTGCATAAACAACCCACTACAATCCAAAAAAAAAAACAAAGAGAAAAACAAAAAGAGAGAGAAAACTCTTGTAATGGTTTGAAGCCTTCCAGATAATTCAGAATAAATTGGAACACAACTATAATTTGCTGCGGAGTAGAGAAATTAAAGTGAAGTGCCTGTTCACCCATGTGTAAACCTAAGGTTAATAATTCACACCCCACAGAGTTGTTCCAGTGAGATATAATTAATTAATGTTTAAGAAATACTTTATAAAAATCCTTGACTTTCCAGAGCCCTACTATATATAAATCTGTGTGATGATGGAGATTACTCCATCAGAATTTGTTTTTGCTGCTCTTTGTGTCTGATCTCATGAAACTTCTGAAATTTGAGGTTCAAATTGAAATGTTAATTGTCGTGATTTTTGCATCTTTGCCTATGGTTTAGGAGGGCACCAGAGAAAGAGATGTTATTTCAAAAGCCGAAATGACTCATGCTAACACGACAGTCCTAGAGCAAGACAAATCCTTATAAAGAGCTTCGATATGATGTGAACAGCGTGAAAGAATATTGAAGTTATTTGTATACTATACTGTTTAAATCCCAGCCCTCCGCCCTCCTGGCCCAGACTGCTAGCTCAGATTCTGGAGGGCTTTGGGCTAAGATCACTACAGGAAAGGGGAAGAGACCCAAAAGAGGCTCCTTACCTAGGATTGTTCCAAGGCTTTATTCTTGAAGGGATTCCAGGGGCAAAGAGAGCGAACAAGGAAGAACAGGGGTTTATGTAGACCCTCTGTCCGAGGACAGATAGCTGGCACTGAGCCAGTTGGTCAGAGATAGCGGGGGAAGGTAGAGTCACACCACACAGTTACAGCTTTGGGGCTCCTTTTGGGGTAAACCATCCCCAGAGGGATACAACACTATACAAATCACTAAGCTTCAGAGATTTTATCCAGAAGTTGAGGATGTATGTGAGCTTCGTTTGTGGACCTCCAAAGAAAAATACATGGCAGGATAAAGTTTTTTTGCTATTTTTTTGTTCTTTTTTTTTTTTTTTTTTTTTTTAATTTTAAATTTTCTACTGTATAAACCATAAGATAAAAGATGACATTTTAATTCACCAGTAACCTGCTAATTTTCTTTTTTTTTTTTTAACCACTAGTGAAATCTTTGGTGTTATCATCTTGGAATAAAAGACTCTGAATAAGCTAGATAATTAAATAATAATAATAATAATAATAATAATACAAACAACAACAACAACAAAAAAGGTAAGAGGATTTTTCATTTGACAGATTTTCTAATTAAAACAGTTATTGTGTGGCCCAGCTCTGCATGTCTGCACATGCTTATGTCTTTTTTGATTTACCTGCTGCTTTAACAACTTATAAATTAATTTACCAAATTGCAATTGTATTTGACAAAAGAATGGGTACTTTAGATAGAGAAATCTTAACAAGGTTCATCAAATTAAGTTGGCAGGGAGAAGAGAGAAAACCTGCCAGTATTCTAGCTGAGGTTTAGCTACACCGTAAGCTCTGCTTTTCATTGACACCAGATACTGCACACAAGGAACAGCCCAAAAAGATTATCTGTATGCAATGAAATTTTTAATTCATTCATTCATTTTTGCCCTGGAAGAAATTGAGAGATTAATTACCAATGTCAAACAATGCCAGAAGGTAAATCAAGGCAGCAAGTCTCCTTGCTTCTGATCCTTCTTCAGAGAAAGACATTTTGTTTTGGTTTGTAAGTGGATGTGAAGAGCTGAAGTCAAGAAAGATCCAGAATAAAAGGTTTTCAGGTCAATTAAATACCATTGAGTGTGCATGGGAATATTCTAGGACATGGAAGTCAACAGCAACCAAATACCCTTATGGCAGGAAATTGATCAAACTTTAAAAGTAGGGAGACAGCATGTTAATTGTATAAAGAGTTACTTATAGAAGGTGTTTGGAATAAAGCAAGGTGGTAAATATTTTGTCAGATCAATAGCATAGAAAATCATATTTCAGTGCCCATGAATATTTCCCATCTCATCTCAATTTTTATTATAGACACAGACAATGCATATTAAAATATTTTTAACTTAATCCAACATTTACTTATCTTGATGGCATTTTGCTTGCTTATGATGGGTTTTGTTAGCTGTAATGAAAAGAAGTAAAATAGGATGATGGGGAAAAAAAGAGCCCAAAACCAGTGTTAGGAAAACAAGAAAGATTTGACATTCCTGCCTCTACCACGGCAATCCTTCATGGGCAAGGAGATTGCATTTCTTTCCCCTCCTTTGAAGCCTGGGTTTGCTGATGGGAAAAAAATAACTATAATGGATTGTGACCAGACATACTCAGAATATAAACTCTGCGTGAATGGAACTGAACTGCTCTCGTGAAAATAAAATGCAAATCAGGAACTTTTGCACATTCTCCACAATCTTAGGGATCCAGTTTTGGAAATATGCTAATGGAATGGGCTTAGCAATGATGTAGAAATCATTGAGCAGCAATAGTTTAAAACACTCCCAAAGGTGGTGCAAAGTGAGCCAGGATTGCACAGAACTAATATTTGACTCAGCTTTATTATGTGATGTCTCAGACTCAGATCCCTTGATGGCATTTAATCAGGGTTATTGAACATTTTGGACTCAACAAAATGAGACTGAAATTTGGAAGTCCTAAGAGATCTGACTCCATATAATTATTTGTATCAGCATTGAAGATAATAAAATATGTATTAGAATGTTTTTGGATTATAGAGCCATAGTATGCTTGGCTAAGGTGATGAGAAAGCTGAATTTTCTCTGCATTTTTCGATTTACTGTTAATTACTATGAAGTTTTGCTCTATAAATTGTACTGACACTCCGAATTTCAAAATGGATGCCAATTTCCTGTAATAATTTATTAAAAAATGTGCAGAAGTTCTTCACAGAGGAAAATAATAAAACTATTTAGAAAAGATTTATTGCACTTCACATGGTGGAGAATCTATGGCTTAAGATCATTATTATCTTGCCTTTCTGCTCCCATATTTGACAACGCATGAGGGCAGATTTACCAGTGGATATTCAACAGCTAAGTCTTATAAAACACATAAATCACTTGTGAAAGATTGTTTACAATGGCAAAAAGCATGCTGGGACTCATCTCCTTTCATCCCAAAACTCTTTCCTGTTCTCACATTTAAGCACTCACCATAACAGAGGTGAACACGCAGACACACTTGAGTGTACAGCTGAGCCCCATCACTCAAAATCCCATAATGAAACAGTTTCTTAGTCATCAGGTGGAGCTGGAGGCAGGAAAAGAAGTAATTATAAACTCATGAAGAATTTAAGGAAATAACAATGTCATTGATAACAATGAAGTACTGATGCTCTTTTTTCAGAGTTCACTTCTTTTACTCCAAAGAGGAAAATTAATAAGAAAGATTTGAAGACAGAAATGGCAAATTTAGAAAACACGTTGAACTTGTGGTAAAGATTTTAAGCTGAAGTAAACAAGAAACTGATGGACTTTTATAAACAGCTTTTTGCACAGGTTTCTGATCTTTTCAGTCACAAAGCTTCCCATGTTTCAGAAGTATGTGAAAATGTGCCAGCATCCTGGTGAATCTTCCTCACTTAAATTTTCCCCATGCCTAGTTCCTTAACACAGTCTTCATTTTCTCTGGTAGAAATAAAATCTAGGATTCTTTTAAACAAATTTTTCCATTTTAAAGCTGTGCCACAACTGTCCAGTGTCCACTTTTGGCTGCTTTCCTCCCCTTCAAAAAGAAGTGATGAATAAAAAACAACCTCAAAATACACCCAGTTAAAGGAAGCTTTGTAAACAGCAGTTGCATAAAGCCCTGCCTTGATTTCTTTTCATACTGGTGTCAAGAGGAAATCACCTATTTAGTTTGGTGAAAACAGAGTTAAATCACTCATCAAACCCTTGTTATAGGAGCACAAAATATTTAGACAACATCATCTACTACCAAGCGTTTGGTTCAGCATGTTGGATGAGCTGCAGGAAGTATACTAATGAAATTACTGTCATTTGAGAAACAGCCCACTCTCTGGAAGCTTGCCTGCATGATTTGATCTGAATCCAACCTAACTTGGAATTTTTATCTTTTTTTTTAACTGAAACATACAAGAATGCAAATATGTTCATGAACACTATCTTCATGAAAACCTGCTGCTGTACTAAGATATTCCAGGTTGTTCAAGAATTTTAATTTTTAAGTCGGTAGGAAAATCAACTATTTTTGGCCCTCTTACCTGGGATTATCATAGTAATGCATGTCCCAGATTCTCAGCTGAGAGTTGAAATGAAGCCTTTGTGCCCGGCAAGATTTAAGCCTTTGTATTATAGTGTTTTTGTCTCACCATATGTTTAGAGTATCACAAAAAACAGAATCACCTTGGCAACATTATTTCTACTGCTCCAGTGAGATAGTGGTTTTATGTAATTGCTAGTACTGGTCAGTCCCTTAATTACAAAAGAGACTTGATATAAATGAAACATGTTTTTATGACAGGCAGCAACATCCTTAAAAAAACGCTTCTAATCTTCATTTTCAGATCTAACTGTTTGTGGTTTTCTCTTTAGGCAGCTGCTCAGTCAGGTAATGTCTTTTGAAACTTTGACAGAAACTGCAGAATGGAGCTACCATGCTCCAAGTCAAGGCGTGTGAACTGGAGCATAGCAAATATTCCTCTTCTGACATGGAATTTAGAAATATAAATTCAGGCACCAAAATGTTTGCCCAACTCCTTTGTTGTGTTTTAATAATTTCTATAGTTGTCTTAGTTTGGTGTATGCCCCAGGCTTTGGAGCCATCTGAGAGGCATGAATCTGGGCCTATGGTTGGACAGATTTGCTGCCTGGTAACCCCTGAATCAAGAGTGATCATTTGCTACCCCAATCTACTCTTCTCAGCCCATTTCAAGAAAGAATAAACACTTTTAGGTGATTAAATACAGCAGAAGGCACAAGCCTAATACAGGTGTTTAACTCAGAGTTTTAAGCAACTCACTAAATTAAGAAATGAGCAGGAACTCATGCACTCTCCTTGAACACTGTTTTCTGTTGACTTGCTCAATTATTTTTCAGGGCTGTCCTTTAAATTTCATTGTTCATCCCCCAGCAGTTTTTATCTTTGTTTAAAGTTTATAAACCAACTTTGGACACCAGATTTAGCAGACTGGGAGTAAAATGGAATAGCCTCAAGCTGAGGGAGAATAGGTTTATATTGGATACTAAGAAGAAATTCTTCCTTGTCAAGGTGGTGAGGCCCTGGCACAGGTTATCAGGAGAATCTGTGCCTGTCCCATCCCTGAAAGTATTTTACTTTATTTAATGGAACACTAAAACTAGTATTCTTCAGGGTTTACTAGATAGAACTTGAACTAGGTATGAGAAAAACATGCAAAGCGTTCTGTATAATTAAAAAAAAACAACTTTAATATTTTCAGCCAAAAAACAAAAGATTTCTAGTTAATATACTGATTTCATGCACATATAACTTAATGACTGTAATTTTTATATCTGATCTGTAAAAATTATGTTCTTAAAATCATATATGTCAAAAATTCAGAATTGATGCACTCACTCTACATTAAAACAAAGGAAAATTCTCACTGGACAGGGTATTGTAACAGAAAACCTTTAAGAAACCAATATTAAAATTACTTTTACTATCCTCCCTCCTTTTTCACAAAGGGTTTCCTATTGAAGAGGTTCCAAAATCAAGAACAAATTAAACCTGGATTTTCTAGCTTCATTCCTATTTTGTCAAAATAAAGTCTTCTTGCTATTTTATGACAGTGTTGTATATTTATGTTGTTTATCTCTTTGGGGGATTTTGAGGTACTTTGGGGATAAATAGCAGAGAACATTTTTATTTTATTCGACAGTGACCTTATTAGACTTCTGGTTTTGACCTCCAAGAAAAGGACACCAACCACTAGCAATGCAGTCTTGTGGAAGATGTTGTGGAAGGTGCTCATGGAAGGAGTTTGAAACTGGATGGTCTTTAAGGTTTTTTCCAACCAAAAAAAAATCTATAATTCTGTGATTCTATGAAAAGTAATCATTACAACGTTTTTCTTGATAATTTTATAACTGACAAAAAGCCCTAGAAAATAGAATTTGGAGAGGATTTCCAAATACCCCTAAAGCTTGGATTATATAACCCACACAAGTAGTGCTATGTTTTTAATTTCAGTGCTCTGATGAGACAATTAGGTAAAATAAACATCATTGGAGGAAAGCGTACAGAGTGATCCAAAGTCAGTGTGTAGCAGGACCTCAAGATTCACTCAAGTAAATGAGTAACTGCTTTAAACACTTTTCTCCATTGGAGAATGTAATTTGTTTTCTAAAAATGAGGTTGCCCAATGCAGTACTCCTTCAAGACTCTGTAGTATTCATTTTCAAACTGCAAACTTAAAGGCTATTAATATTTCTTCCTGATGGCCCACAGAAGCTGAACTTCTATCTCATCTCAGAGCAGCTGCCACAATTCTCTCAAACTTATTTTGTATTTGCAAGGCAATGAAAGACACATATATATCTTTGGCATAATGTTGTCACTTGGAAATATGTCAGTAATGATTTTGTGGCTGCACTGGTCCTGCACATGTGTCACACAAGCATTCAAATTTATTCAAGGAGCTGCTGTGAGAAACATGAGCTACCTTGTTCCCAATGCAGTAGGATAAACAGCATTTTGGCAAGTTTTGATAGCGATTATTTTAGAGTGTTAGAGTATATGGTTCCATGGCACAGAGTGGTAGATATATATGCCCCGTTTGTGAGGATGGTGAGGCCCTGGCACAGCTGCCCAGAGAAGCTGTGGCTGCTCCATCCCTGGAAACATTCCAAGCCAAGCTGGCTGTGGCTCTAAGCAAACTGGGCTACTGAAGGGTATCCCTGCTCATGGCAGGGGGCTTAGAATGAGAGGGTTGTTAATGCCCCTTCCAATCCAAACCACTCCATGATTTTGTGATCTATCTCCTCTCAGTGTTTTGAGGGTAACACCTTCACAGTTGGGTTTGGCACTATTTGGACATTGGCATGGATAAGGAGTCATGCAGAGCTTCCAGCTTCTACAGAAAGACAAATGCCTTGTGTCCCTCAAGAAGCAAGAAAAGCCCCCATTTAGCTATGGAAATCAAGCTCTAGTGGCATAAAGGCTGTTTTCTGCAGAGAACTTACATGACACTTTTGTCTATTCTGCAGCTGGATAAAAAGAGGAAAATCATTTGTGTTTTTCAAGGTTTCTCAGGAAGGTCTTGTGCAACTTAACTGGATACAAAAGTTTAGCCTTTTCCTTGGATGGCAAAGTTTACAGGTGTCTTAGTTTGGAAAGACAGGTATCTACCAGGGAAAACTGGAGTTTCTCTTAGAATGGAGAAAGTAAACCCCTCACCCCCTCCAAACTATAATTTTGCAATTAAGGGCTTTCAGGCAAAGATTTGGGCATAGGAATAACAGTTCTTTGCTAGGAATATTAACAATACAAATGTAGTAGAAAACAAAACCAACCAACCAACCAACCAAACAAACAGTCCTGGAAAACCCTGACAGAGTCAGAGCTACAACCTGACACCCTGTTGGTCAGGGTGTTGGAAGCAGTCCAAAAGTGAGTCCTCCTGGAGTGGCAGATGTGGTTCTGTTGGAGTAGAGATGATCCTGTAGAAAAGGGGTCAGTGATGGTGAGAAGGATCCAGTGGTGGTGAGAAGGGGTCCAGTCTTCCTCTGGGAATCGGGTGAAGCCAGACACCTTTTGTTCCTACATCTCAG
Source organism: Phylloscopus trochilus trochilus (assembly GCA_016584745.2). Classification (NCBI taxonomy): domain Eukaryota; kingdom Metazoa; phylum Chordata; class Aves; order Passeriformes; family Phylloscopidae; genus Phylloscopus; species Phylloscopus trochilus. The sequence continues at coordinate 64,366,996 of WQNJ02000015.1, read as the reverse complement.
TTTTATCCAGGTAGGAATGGTTGGCTTCCCCCACTGGGTGGATCATCTCACAATGGAATGTGGATGTACTGCTCTGGGTGGGTATAGTTTGGGGAAGGTATAGTTTGGGGATGTGTTAATGGCCCATTAGCAGAAAAATATCCCCCTGGAGGGAGGACAAGGAGATAAGAAACACTGCCCCACCTGATTTTAACAGCTGGCCCATTATCAGAAGGCATCCGCCCCCGCTCCTCCCAGAGTCGCAAGAGATAAAAAAAAAAAAAACACAAAAAAACCCCAAACCAAACCAAACCAAACCAAACCAAAAACCAAAAAAACAAACAAACAAACAAACGAAAAACCACCCACAAAAACCCACAAACCCAACCATTTTCCCAACTGCTTTCAGCAGATAAAATAGAACACACATTTTTGGTTCCATAACCCAAGACAATATGTTCAAAACCAAGTTCCAGAACAATTTCATGAAAAAGTCTCAATTGACAATTGCTGATTTCTCAGGTATAACTTCTGACTCAGGTGGTTTTTACCCAACAGCGTTTGAAGGAGGATAGACAGCATACCTGAATGTCTTTTAATCTGCTTTCTCGGAATTCTCCTTTGGCTTCTGCAGTAAAGGGTCATTTAGTTGGATGCAGTAGGAAACATTCTGCTGTATTGTAAACCTTTACTTAAGGTAAGGGATTGGGAAATATATCAAAATGGGGATCTAAAGAAAGTGTCATCCTTTAAAAGGGAAACCCATGGTAAATGATACTGGTATTATCCAAGTCTCTGCAAGTGCTTGAACCTAGAAACTGAACCAGAAAAATATATCACAAAATATACTATGAATTAGTCAAAGTGAAGTAGATCCCTCTTCTTTTCAACTAATCATTTTCTAAAGCTAAATGAAATTTATTTTTTGGTTAAGTCATACTTAAACTTATTTCAAATCCAGTCATTGTTTTGTATGCAGCAGCACAGAAGTCCTCTGCAGAAATGTGGAAGCTGGATACAGAAATGATCTGTTAATCTGGGACAGTTCTTAGTAGGACAAGACATGGTGTTTTATCTTGTCTAAATATAGGTCACCTAAATGTAAAGGCCTTACCAGTTGCCTTGTAAACCTTGCCTACCATCTAATGTGCCTCAACATTTGGAAGTTAGCCAAATATTGAACCACTATTTACTTTTTTCCTGCTAGTGCTGATTAATGTACATACCCAAAGTCATCCTAGCAGACTCCACTCTCTCACTGGCATAAATTTTTTACAGAGATTAAAAATACCTAAAGTAAGTCACATGCAAGTACTCCACCAAGTGCCAATAGCATGCTCATCTTCACCATGAATTACTACAACCCAAATCAGATGTGCTTAAACAAATTTAGTACTCATTTTAGGCAAATATGGCCACATTAAAGTTATAAATTTAATTTAAGTGACCTTTCTGGACTTATTTGCAGTGAAAAGAAGAGTATTATGGTTTCTATGTTTAGGAAAATAATGACTGAAAGACACTCAATGGGCCCATAGATGGTATGGATGTTACCAGTAAAATTATGAAGTGTATGATCCTTCTATTTTCCTCTGGTAGTAAAAAGATGAAAAAAAATCACCTTAATTTTTTCTATTTAACTTCAGATGCAGGCTGCATGATAGATGGGCACAGACTAAATTCTGGGGTTGGAATACAGCTTATGTTTTTATGTATGTACCTCTGAGAATATTTGGGGTGTATAGGGTGCATATTTTCCAGTGAAAAAGCAATCACACATTTCCTGCCCTGCTCTGCAAGATAAAAATAACACATACAGTTGTAAAATGGAAAAAAAAAAACCCCGGTAAATTTTATCTAACTGTACCATTCTAACATTTTTTGAAGGAATAAAAAAATATGTCAAGAAGAGCAGTTGCTCCCTGTTTGGTCAGCACAGCTCAAGGATGATTGGAAAGGGCATCTGCCTTCAACTCCTTTCCAGTGGTGATGGTTCTCCTGCTCTTGTTCACACCCACCTCAGGGGAAAGGACCTGCTGCAGCCCAGAGGGTTGTGATGGATGAAATTACTCCTCCAGGCTCTGATTTGGTGAGACCCACGGGTGGCCAACATCAGATTTGTAAGGCAGAGTCTGAGGTTCAGCACTCACTCGCTGCTGATGAACCACTTGGTAACAGAAAAAAATACATGGGGATGCGGGTTCTGTGATGCAGTGTGTGGAAGATGCTGGCCAAGGAGGACAGGCTGCTTCAGTATCAGGCTGACAAACAGAACAGTCACTTGTATATCAGTGAAATAATTGACGCTGATTTATCACCTCAGTCCAAGGTGAACTGAAGGTTTCTAACAGTTGTCTTCAAACTTGCTCTTGATTTACAAAATCTAACTCATGGTGAGCAATCTTCAAACTAGTCAGACCTCCTTATCCATTAAAAGTGAAGATCTTTTTGTGACACAATATAGCTTTTCCTGTTCCATCTATTTGAACCACTGTGATTCTGTTTAAGGATTTTTTTCACTCACTGAAAAGTGGATTGAAAAAGCTCTGTCAGATGAAAGAACAGAAATGGTACTGAGTGCTCTCAAATTTCTCTGCGGTCCCTGGAGGTTTATCCTGGCTCAGAACTTTTGTCACAGCAGTATTTTACAGCTTCTATAACTTAAGTCTTTCTGAAGTTGGTGGGGTTTTTCTGTTTGTTTTTGTTTGTTTTTTTTTGGTGTGTTTTTTTTAGGGGGGGGTGGGGGGTGTTTGGTGTTTGGTGGTTTTTTTGGCAGTTATAGCATATTCTCTTAGGCATTGTGGTTTCATCTATTTTTCTTCTCATCTTTCATCCACAACATGGTAATCAACTCCTCACAGGTCAAAAAACTCTTCAAAGTACTCCTTTGAACATCTGCCTCCTTAAAGATATCCCTGCTGTATTCTCTGATAACTTGAATCTCATCCAGTTTTGCTTGATAAAGACTTGGGAGTATTCAGTGAACACCCTATTAACTAAACAGGAGAGTAGAAAGAGGTTCCTACATTTTTCACTAACATCTGGTCTGTGCACAGTGGGAGGGAAAAAGCCAGCAGTGAAAGATCTGCATGCACTGGTTGCAAACTGGTAGCTGCTCTCCCAGATGAAACTATATATTTGAAGTATCATTTGAAATCTTCAGCAGGGAGCTATCATGCCATCTTTTATATTAGTTATGAGGCATACAAATGAGGGTTTTGCTACTATCCTTCCAAAAGTAAAAAACTCTACTCCTTCCAAAAGTAAAAAGCATCATGTTTTCCCCAACTCTTCTGTTGAAAAGAGTAGCTTTCAGCTCCTGAAGTACACACAGCACAGGGTCACAGCAAAGACAATAGAGAGATTTGTTTCTTTAAGTGTCTAAAGAATTTTCAGTTACAGACCAATTTATTCCATAGTCATCTTGAAGCAGATTCTCATTAGAAACCTGATGTGGATTGCAGAGAGAGAATGCAAACGTCTTGTTCACTTTGCTGAGTTTTGGTATTGTTTCCTCTTGCTCAATTTTCCATTCTGCGCTGTGTTCTTTTTATTTGATTTACATTAAAATGTTCCTAAACTATCCTGCATACTGACACAGAGGGTAACTGCTCTGATCTCTCCCATTCATTTTCTAAGCCAACCAAATTTCATGATCCACATGAAGGATGAAGAAAATCATCATCAATTTCTGTTTCTATTAGTATCCCTCATCTTGATATCTTCCACCAAAGTTTTAATGGTGTGTGGATCTTGAACCAAATCTCTGGACCTTTTTTTATACCTTTTTGTCATTTTATCTGCTCTTGGTCCCCTTCTAAAAGGTGTTAAAACTCATCCAGAGTGGAGAATGCTGCAAGGCTTTCCAAGTTCAATTGAGGCACATGTTCCTCATTGAGGTGTTAGATGCCACATTCTAGGAAAAATTCAAGGTCAGGTTGGACAGGGCTTGAGAAAAGTAATCTAGTTGAAGCAGTCCTTTTTACAGCAAGGAGGGCTGAGCAAGATGACCTTTAATAGTCCCTTCCAACCCATACCATCCTATGATTTTATGATTTTCATACATTCACTTATACTGTGTTCTCCTCTACTCCTTCTGCTTATCCTTGTCATTACTAATAGTCTGTTTATTCTGTCTTTCTTAGATTGTCTTGCTTTAGGTTATGGGTTTTGTTAAGTTTTCGGTGACAGAAACCTCATCCTCCTCTGTGACTGAAGTATATTCATTATCATGCTGTAATGTGCAATTTTCTGGAGACGGATGTAAGATTTTCCACTGCCTTCAGAGGAGATGCCCACTTATGCTAACTAAATGCTTTATGTGTTCAAGCTTATTTAGTCAATGTCTTACATAAAGAGGTATCTCTGACTAGTCAGCAGTGTCTAGCAGTGGAGGCAAATTCAGTTTGTATTTTGAAAGCTGAGTGACTTTGTAAAACTTTATCAGGGAAAACATTACTCTCTCCTCAGTGTGAACATTAATGAGAAATTTATGAGGAAAACAGAAGACTGCGTCATTGGTTTGTCAAAAGATTTGAGGTTGGATTTCAAACAGCTAGGGCTGATGCAAGATAACAAATTAAATAAAATCGTAGGATTATAAAATGGTTTGGGTTGGAAGGGACCTTCAAACTTGTTTCATTCTAATCGCCTGTTATGGGCAGCAGCAACACGTTCTACTAGACTGGGTTGCTCCAAGTTCCATCTAACCTGGCTTTGGGCATTTCCAGGGATGGGGCAGCAACAAATTATAAAAAAAACAAACCACAAAAACCAAATCAACCAACCAACCAAGCAAAAAAAACCAAACGACAACAAAACCCCCAAACAAACAAACACACAAAAAACAAACCCAAAACAAACAAACAAACAAACAAACAAACAAACAAAACTACTCCACAACTTCCTGTATCTAAATCTATTATAAACCTACTCTATTAAATTTAAATACATTTCCCCTTGCCCTGTCACTTACATGCCCTTATAAAATGGAAAAAAAAGTGAGTTTATCTGGATAGAGCTCAAGATGGATAGGTTACCCTTGGTGTTTTGGGACTGAAGAGAGACAAATGGAAGGAACTCCATAAGAAACTTCTGAATGGGCTAAATTAAGTCACAATCATGGTTTAGAGCACAGTTCTTTAATTTACTAGTTCTATTCTTATTTCCTTTTTCAAACTATCATATTTGCAGAATGCAGGAAGAGCATAAATATATAAGATTTTTTTCCAGTGAATTTCACAAATGTGTAATAGACTGCCTATCTCTTCAATTGATTATACCTAATCTATAAGGTAAAATGATATAGGGCTTTTTTAATACAACTAAGGCAATATAACATTATTATAAGTCCTGCTTTACTTTACCCTCCTAAAATTATTCTTTAACTGGAATTCTGTTCCAAGAGTACTATGAAAAATGATGGCTTTCTGGCTTGATCATGCAGTTTTTGAAATTGTTGTAAGTCCAAAAACGCTGTAAAAAATGATGCATGACAAAGTGTGAGAATGGGAAAATCTAATTGTCACATTAATTATCTATTGACAAAAGATATACAGCAGGTGATGCAATGGCTTTGGATGTTCTTTTCTTTATTACCTATTGGGGAAAGAGTTCAGATCATGAAATGAGTTTGGTGCTCTTGAGTGGACATTTGTCCTCATCACAAAACAACCCCATAATTCAGCTCGATGTAACAAAATTGGAGAGCTCAAATTGAGGAGGTTTAGAACCAAGAGCATCAGGGAGTGATAAATCAGGCTAGAGGTGCAGGGCAATGCCTCTTGGGGTGACTTTCACAGCGTCTGTGAGACAATGCCATCCCCATTACAAATCATTTTGCCAGGCTGACATCCTAACTCCACATGCTTGAAGGGAAAAACCAAGCTAGAAATAGTACTAAGCGGGAGGTTGATCCTGTCTGAGACATTATTCCATTCAACTGACATTAAAAGTTGTGAGAACAGTGATTTTCATATTGCATTAAAGACACATTCTGTGATTTTGCCATTCCTCTGCTAATTTTCAGGGGGTTTTTTCAGAGTCATAAACAATGAGCAATGTGTGATGCATACTTGCATAAATAAGAGTCTCTAAAGGGAATGTCTAAATGTGGCTAACTGCTGTAAGTATACTTGATTGAATTATATTAGCATAATTATCTACATTAGACATCCCTTTTTAGGTTGCTAGTACAAATTCAGGCCAACACTAGTGCATATATTAGCTCTAGGAGGTAACCATAAACTTTTTTATGATTTATGTGAAATATATGGACAGTTTTCCATTTAACTCTCATTATTTCAGTGTCACCTTCTGAGGTGGCTGGAGTAGGTACCTTTGTTTACGGTTTCTACAAGAAGGTCAACTTGCAGCTATTTTGCTTATCACAAATATCACATCTGGGTCACCAAGAGAAATGTTCAACTTGTGAGAAGAATTTGACACTGTTGTGGAATCTAAATCTTCTCTATGAGACACTAAGCTCTGCTAATCCCAATCTTTTACTTTCTGTATGGTTTTTGTTTTTTGGATTTTTTTCCCCTATCTATCATAACAGAGAGAGGGGTCAAATATCTAAGTTTACAAGTAATAGACATCCAGAAACTATACATATTATAGTATATGTATATTGCCTATATATTCTATATTCTATATTCTATATTCTATATTTAGTGGACAAAATAAAGATAATTAGTTCTTTTCATTCTAGCTATGCTTTCTTACATCTCAATCTCAAACCAGAAATTTTTGGGGTATGTAAAGGAACTATTTTCAATCATTTGTAAAGTCATCAGGTTGCTAGCATAGTTATGAACTGCCAGTCAGAGGAAACATAGGAGGATTCTGCACAAAAGTTCTAAGGCTGGCGTGCAAAAGCCACATATAAAGGAAAACTAAAGTTCTGCAATATTCCACCTTAATTTACAACGTTCCTCAGATCACTTCTCAATTAGAGGCAACATGTGATCTGCCACAGCTGTGAGGAAGGGTAATTAACTGCCATATACTCTGTATTTGTGAGAGACACCAAGGATACTTTTGCAAATTGTTATTACTTTATTTTATTTATTAGCTAGCTTTAATTATATTTCTGTAGGAACCTGAATTATGGTCCAATTGCGACACAGTCTGATGGTGGAATAAGTTATAGCTGCCACCTTCATGGGACTGTAGGCAACACAGCAAAATAAAGTGATATGTTTCCTTCTTCAACTCTTCCAGACACAATTAGATGAGAGAATAGTCAGACACAGAAGTCTTCAGACACAGAGATGCTGTTTTTTAATTCTCTCAGCTAGGTCTGACAGCTAAATACAATCTTCTGTGAAGGAATCAAAGTGATTAATTAGGTAAAGGAGCTGCACCCAGTCTCTTGTGCAGTTATGACTTATGTTATCCTCACTGATTCTAACCTCCATCAGCTCTGCTCAATTAACTGAGGTTAAGCATTATAGATTATTGAGGAATTGGGTCATGGTAAATCAAAATTACTTTCCCAATTTAGAAGTAAAGGATGGTGAGGTGTTTCAGAGACAAGGCTCAATGCCTAGCATTTGCAGAACTCTGCTGTTGATATTTAGTGGAAAAAATTTTAAGAAGGGGTTTATCCCACCTAAATTTAGACATCAAGATGATAGCTGGGAGACTGGGATTTTTTTGTGGAGTAAAACGTAGTCACTGGAAGGAGACAGCCAGTTCAGGGGGGATTCACCTCATGCTAACCATCCATGACATATGGGAAAAATCACCATCATCTCTCTCTGTATTAGCCAAACAGAGGATCTGAATGACTGGATGTCATCCTCAAGTTCTACATGGTCAATGTGGGGTAAGAAAAATACAGACTTTTCTTCCTAAGGCATATTCAGTGCCTGAAATTGCTCATAGAAGGTGTAGCAGAATATCCTCAGAAGGAATGAGACCTTATTCTTCCTGAAGAGACTAACCTGGTACCAAATACCTTTCAAAATGAGCATTTCAGGGCTGGTTGTGAAGACATGCAAAACCTGGAGTTCTCATGGGCTTGCTACATGTGAAGATATGATGATGCAGCCTGTGTCTGTACTGCTAATTTGAACATATCCCAAGAGACACCTGAGCACATCCATACTGCCAAAATATCAGATACCTATCTTGGTTTCGTAAGAACAGCACTTTTTTGACACATTGTTCAGCATGGTGCAGAACCCGGCACAGTCCAGAAATCACTTCCAAGAGCAGCTTGTGTATGGTAACACTGCTGTGAAGGCTGAGAGAGTTTAACAATATGGAAAGATGATGCTCTGTGCGAGATTACCTTAATGCCAGTGAATGGTTATATTTAATCAAGTTAATCTATAAGACTTAATAGTAGATTATATCTATGCTATCTTCTGCAACCCTTCTTAGTCTTGCAAACTGTCTTGAACCAAGGTACCCCTAAAAATACAGAGCCAAGTCCATGTTGATATTATAATTCTCTAAGTAGGGGCATCTGAAATGACATTACACTAAATAATTTTCAATTGACTCAAAACTCGGGCATCTGCCTGAAAAAAGAAAAGACCATCCCTCAAGGGTTTCTCAGGGTGGTAATTTCTATGCTCTCTTACACAGGGAATGACTGCTTTGTTCCCCTCTATGCAGTGTGCAGGATTGGAACAGACACAGATGTTTCCCCTTTTTATTTATTGTCTCATAGCTGCCATCTGTTCTGTGCAGCCTCTCATTGTCCCTCCACCAATACTTAGTTTATAAAGTCTTTGGAGAAGTACGTCTTTGCATATCTGAGGATACTTGACCTAAAATCTCTGTAGCAGTACAGATAAAATAATAATAATAATTACAATGGTATAAATGTAGACTTCATCTTTCAGAGGCAGAACACAGAAAATCCACCTTGAATGAGTACATGTATTCCTCAAAAATAATCTTTCCCAAGTAGAAATATAGCTACATACTATCTAAAAACATACAGCAAAGCATTACTTTTGATGAAGGATTTTTGAAAAGTCAAAAAATATTTCCATATTCCCTTGAAAGGAAAAGAGAGTATCAGATTTAATGAATTAAAGTTATTCACAATACCATAACCTTTCCAAGTTTTACAGAGGCAAACAAATCTACTCCCACCCAGATTATGCAAAATATAATTGGTTGAATTTCTGTAAAATAATCACAGAAGAGAAGTGAAAAAGGAACATTTAATAATGAAGATACGTATTTTTCGTTATATCAATTATCACTCCAGGACAGACACAAATGACACTGACTACTAGTATGGCTCCATGGAAATCACAATCTTTATTTTAGACAAAACTTATGCATATTCTATCTGTAAAATTTATAAATAACAACAACATTAAAAGAACTCCAGGGAGCGGGGGGGAGAGGAAATGTTTAAGAACATATACTCTACTTCATGCCAGCTTTAAAAAGGAATATTTAAAAAGACTTATCCAACTGTTTAATCAAGCAGTTGACTCAGTTGGATGATCCAGGACTGTGAAAAATAGTGATTGAGCTGATGCAATTCTCTATTAAGTCAAGGGCTGGATGCTACATCATAGATGCTATTACATGCTGGGACCAAGCTGCACTGCTCCAGGGTGGGCTCTGGGACTCATTGGACAGACAGAGCACATGTGAGCTCCTTGGTGGGACAAGGGAGTGTGGCTGATGGTGAAGCACTGGCACAAGATGCCCAGATTGGTAGTGGATGCCCCATCCCTTGAAATATCCAAGATCAGGCTGAACAGGACTCTGAGAAATCTGATAAAGTTGAAGGTTGTCCCCATTCCTTGCAGGGGTTTGGACCAGGTGACCTTTAAAAGTTCCTTTCCAATGGAAATTCTTGTATGATTTTAATGCACAGCATTTCTGTAGGACATGGCACCTCTGCCAGCCAGCCCTGGCAAATGCAGACAGAGCAGTACCCCTGCAGCCTCTGCAGGGCTGATGCATGACTTGCTTGCAAAACCTGCCTGCTGACTGGACAGGACACAATGGGGATGGGGCACCACAGGGTCAGGATCAAGAGTTGCCAGCTTTCCCTTTGGGCCTGGCTCACAAACACGTTCACACACAGACACGAGCGTGCAGGCCGAGCTCACTCTAACCCTAAACCTACATGTTAATGCAAAGATGAAGGTCTTATCCCAAAGTCCTTAAACAGTCAAATTTCCATTGAAATTGACTTCATTCATTCCTGGGGTGGTGAAATGACCAGTGCATGCAGAGGAGGAGGACAATTTATCCATTGTCCTAGAGCTGGAGGAAGCTGGTTTTGCCTTGGATGTTGGCGTAACTCATAGCATTTGAAGTCCAGCCATGGAGCACACGTTAAAAACACAGTGTTTTCTCCACTCAGAGTTGCAGAAAAGGTATGAGAGGATATGCTAAACGACACTATAAAACAGAAGAGTAACAGGGAAACCATGAATTGGGCTCTCAAGGAGAAACTTCTGCATGAGAGCTGAAGGGAAGGAACTCCAGGACCTGGCCTGGAAGATGCTGTGTCAATGCTGCCTTCTTGAACTATTACGGGTTACTGTAGTCAGCTGCTCATGAGTGGCTCATGGAGAATTGTCATCAGGTTGTACTTTCTTTTTTTTTCTTTAGAGATCCCTTCAGTTTCCGCCACAGACTATCCTTCCTCTTCATCTTCTTCTCTATCATGGACACTGAGGACTCCTTCCTTCGAATTTCCCTCACTAGTCCATGAAAGACATCATCAATGTAGAAGCGGAGTGCAGCTGAAGTCTCAAAAAAGGAGCAGGAATATTCTCTGGCTAAGCTCATTCCTTCTTCAGTTGAGACCTACAAAGAAAAGAAAATTCCATAAATATCACCTAATGCACAAAATGTTTATTAACATGAGAACATTACAATATATATAGCCTGATTTCTTAGATCCTGCAAATCACTGACCAGGAAAATAATCTGACAGCATCCAACAGATACAATTCAAGGGTGAAAGGATCAGGCTGAATCCATAAGGTATTTGAACAGAGGAGACTGGCAATACTCATTTGCTCAGGTATATTATGTCCCTAATTCTGATGCATCAATTTTTCCATGTATTTCATCTCCTTAGTACAGTAATCCTTTGGTTTAACAGTGCTGGTACTTTTATTCTATAGGCTGGAATGGATGACTAGAAAGACTTACACAGAATTAAAGCCTTAGGAAATCCTTGTTGAGCATTAATCTAATCTTGGAGGCAACTTGACTCTTTAAGCACACCCGCTTTTATATCCTAATATTTTTCAGTCACATTAATTTCTGAGCATGCCTTGAAGTGTTTTGGTGTTTGCAGGCCTGTCATCCTATCACTGAGGTCATACCTGAGTTGTATGAAGATCCAAAATCTATTTTTCAGCTCTTCTTCCCTAAGTAGCCTTGTGTACTCTTGTAGAGCACATAGGAAATGTGTCTGTATTTTGAAGAACTGTACAAGCCTAAAGGGAAACAAGGCAGCTCTTTTCACTGACTTCTGAAGCAAGGATCATTTTTCTGAAATTTCCATATTGGCTATCTCTTGGCATTTGACCTGCCAGGCTGCTAAATGGGAGAGTGCTCAGCATGCTGATTAATGTGTGCATCAAATAGAGCTTAAATGCTTATTGTAAGGGCTGCCACTGCCTGCCACTTTAGGTGCTTTTTACACTTTGAGGTCTCATCAAATAAATGCAGGAAGTCCACAGCAAAACACAAAGCAAATTCTGTGAGCTTCTAAATGTTAACCCAGCTTCCCAGCCAATAAACTGTCTTTTCAGAATTTCAACATAAATCTGAATAAATGAAACTGTATGAATTACATGTATGGTTTATACTCAAATTCTAGGTCAGAAATCCCAGGCTTCATTTTTATTTACATTTGCATATCATGATTTATTCAAGTCACTTTCCCAACATCCTTATGAAAAGGTGAAACATTACTTTGAGATGGCCTCGTGAAAGACTACCTAATAAGCTCTGGAAAATCTCAATTGCTACAAGATTCATCTTGATACTTTGTTTTTGTTCTCCCCCTAGCTTCATGCACCCAAAATGCCATTTATCTTTTTCAGGTAAATAAAGCCCTGTGACTCAATATACAAATACACTCTCCCATACCTACCATAAAGATAATTCTATTTATGACTAAATTATGACATTACCTCATTGCATTTATTCCACTTATCTGTAGGGCTGGATACAATGAGAAACATGATTTAGAATGAAACAGAAAATCATCTCATTCCAGCCTGGAGGTAAATATACACTGAGCATGTACCTGCACAACACAGATGTCAGAATTCCTCCCCATTACCTTTGCATCGAGTCACAAACTTGGTAGCATTTGCAAGGATCAGGCCTTTATGCTCCAGGTACAACCTTAATTTAATTAAGAATATTGTAAGGGTAAGCAGGGAGGTTGTATGCCAACATGAATAATACTTACTGACACAATGAAAGATGGTTACAACTTTCCAAGCGCTATAATTGCCAACCTTTTGCAAAAAGAGATGGGTAGCAATATGGTCCTTGTTTTTCTCTGGGCAGCTGTGTAAGCAAAATGCATGATTCAATATGTCTATTGGGCACCATTGAGAAATTGATTGTCTGGATAGAAGACTATTTTGGTTTGTTTTGGACTTTATAATGATATTTCTTTTTTTTTCCTTGCTATGCCTTGTTTGAGCTGAAGGAAGATTTTTTTTTAAAATTTTTTTAATTTTATTAAAGATGCTGCTGTTCTAAGAAAATGACTGCACAGAGATGCAGTTTCAGTGAAGATTTCATACATTCATTATCTAAAAGGAAGCAAAAATCCACATGAACTGAAATGTCCTTATGTTAAATAATGACAAGGTCATAAATGGTGTCAGCACAATAATACTAAAATATAAAATTTTTTCATTCTTTTTCTATGTGAATTTCTAGTGTTTAACCTACTTCAGTCATCCTTTGTTCCACTTTTTCTATCTTTCTTTTTTCTTTTGTTTGACTAAACATATGTTTTTGCCGGCCTACAAGGAAGAATAACTGCAAAGAGAACACGCTATGCTCTCTAGTGAAACAAGACTGCTAAGGGCTATGAGAAATGGAGAATATTCAGGAGAATTAAACCATGCAGAAAAACTTCCTCCCTATGTCTTTTTGGCTGGAAGTTAGAAACTTGGCCAGTTCTGGTTGGGTTTCTTTAAAAAGCAAGAGAAGTTTGATTTTGGACTCCAGTTTCCAGCCAAATTACAGAGACAATATTAAAGTTATTAATGGTGATAGTTAATTACAAAGCATGGTATTTTTCCCAAATCTTGCCCTCAGGAACTGATTAACAGCTTCGGCAAAATTTTAAGAGATAATTCGGCATGAGGAGGACACCTGGCAGAAACAATTTCGGGATGATTAGCTGATGTTTTTCAGCTTCAAGGCTAAAAACATTGTTTTTTTTTTTTAAAAATATAACATTGTAATAATTATCATTACTGCTTCCAGCAACAATGAATATAGCTATGGTAATTTAACTAATCTGTTTGCTGAAGAATCTGTATATATAAAGAAGTGTCTAGACAAAAAATACACATTTTTCTCTTGGTTCATTATTCGGTCAAGAGGCTAGACACCTATGGAATGAGAAACAAGGGATAAAGCTTGATGAGGTGACTGAGGCCCACATAATTCCAGGGATTTAGCTTGTTCTCATCTTATTGCCAGAACACAAACTATATTGTAGAAATCCATTCCAGACCTGCACAGCCCAGGGACTTGTTGACAAATTGCAGCTTCCATGGGTCTGTATCAGTGGGAGATATGATCTGTCAGCATGACACGGACAGACAGGTCAGGGAGAGAGGTCATTCTATTGAATATATATCTGGGAAGTAGAGCTTTATATCTCATCCTTCAAGTAACCCTTCCTGATTGAACCTGGCATTGTTTCCAAGAGTATAATTCTGGTCATATTGATTCCAATTTAGCTCATTTCTCTGCAGGTAAACCTCAAGAAGAGAATGAAGGTAGAAGACAGGTGTAGTGAACATAATGAAAAATGAAAATATCAGAGCTGATAGAAATTTCCAGAGTTTGGTTCAAATTTTTAAAATCTGTGAGTGTCTGAGTGTCAGGATTTACAGACGGACTTGAAACTTGCATTACAACCAATGAGCAAGGTCTCCCAAATCCATAAAATGGGAATGAATCCTTATGGAAATGATGTGTCAGCAGCTGGAAAAGTCTTCTTTTGTAAAGTGCAGGATTTTGAGTGTCCATTTCTGAGAGCACATAAGTTGAGAGGAAAGATATACCCATGACAACGTATAACTGAATCTTGTCTAGAAAAGATATACCTGTTCCAACAGCGTGTGAACAACACATGGTACTGTAGCCTGAATTGGGAATTTCCCATCTCTGCATAGCTGAGGGCAGCTAGAACACAGCTCAGCTTCCTCCTGAGGGGAAGCTTTCACTGGCTACAAACCTCATTATATAGCATTAGGATTCTGTTTGTGGCTTTTGCAAACCTCTCGTGGAAAATTACAAGTGAGATTAAATGCAATGCTGACAGCCTGTGAGAGCTGTGATGGATGAGCTGCCATCTTTATGACAGCCAGTTCCCCACTAAGGTCAGCTCCTGCACAAAACCACCTGGGCTGGATGGTGGGTGGGGAGGCACTGGCAATCATTGGCCCCCATGGGCAGACATAAAAATACCTGAATATCTGTATCTGGGATGGAAAATGCACAGAAACTAAACAGATCAATAGTCTGCTTCTGCCCTTGGACTGTCATTAACTGGAAAATCTCTATCAGGATCAGATTATTTTGTGTTCAGCTTTGTTACCTCCATTGGTCATGGCAGCATCAGAGGGATCTCAAAGTAGATTTCACTGATGGAGATTTTACTATCGGAGTCAACAGCTTGACTCTGAGTGAGTTAGTGGGGGTCTTCAGGCAGGGAAGTAATCCATTTCCACTTGTGCATCTCATCCCTGCTACAGCATGGTCTACTTCAGATGGCTTTTGCAATTTTCCCCTCATAACCAGCACCTCCAGGTTGCCATGGAGAAATCTGGGGCTACAGGCAGAGTGCTAAGGGTTGCAAGGACTTGCCTAAATTTTTGTTACAGACTTCTACCATCATATGACTTAGTCATATAATTCTCTATAATTATACATCCAAAAATATTGTTCTGTATTTTTTTTTCTTTGAAGGCACATCAGAGACAGAAGGATACACATGTTGCTCAACAGAGTGTTCATCTAAATCCCACTGAGGGCAATAGGAGGAATTTCTGTTGGTTTTGATCATGATTTGTGTTTTATGACATACAATAATTTATGAGAGTTTTAAGGAAAATACACTGAATAGGGAGGGAAGCAGCATATTGAGCAGCCCTGCTTGCATCAGTAAAGAGTAAATAATAAAAGGAATAGGAAAAGTCATAAACAGGAGTAGGAAAAGTTCTGAGTAATGTCCCAGAAAGATCAACATCTTTCCCTTTCATGTCTAGTGGATTTTTTTTTTTTTCTGTTTCTCAGTAAGTATTATTCCGGAAAAGAACAAGGTGCCAAGTTGTTTATTAGCACCTGGATATCAGTTTAGAGGTAGGCAGGTAACCAGGAAGAGTTCACAAGCATGTTTGGTCCCTCCCCATCACAACCTATTCCATTGGCATATCAGGACAAATATAATAAGCTTTTGGTACAGACGTACACCCATAACATATTAGAGGAAAGAGCTGTGGAAATCAAAACATTCCCATTTTAGTCAGTCTTCAATAAATAACTTTGCCAAAAGAAAAAGAGAAAAGTAATCTCATGGATCTAGAAAAAGAATGTCATTCTGGACAGCATAGTGGAAGAGCCACTGTTGACTGACATGAGTAGCGATTTTTTTAATCCTATCACTGACCACCAAGTTTATGGTTAAGACATTAGCACAGAACATCTTTGAGTTTTCTCATTAATCATATAATCACAAAATCATTTAGGTTGGAAAAGACCTCTAATATCATCAAATCCACCCATTAATATAATAGTGTCAAACCTGCCAGTAAACCATGTTTTGAAGTGTCAAATCTACATGCCTTTTGATCATTTACAGGAACAGTGACTCCACCATGGTCCTGGGAAGCCTGTTCCAGTGCCTGACCACCCTTTCTGTGAAGACATTTTTACTAATATCCGATCCAAGCCTTGCCTGGTCAGCTTGAGGCCTTTTTCTCCCATACTACTGCTTTTTGCCTAGAACAGGGAAAAGCTCCTCACTTTGATGGGTAGGACTGTGTCCAGCAATGTCTGAACTGGCTGCTCCTATATTGCCACCTGCCTTTCTTACAGCCAAAGGCATCCACTATAAATATTTGAATCATATGTGATACAAACCACTAGCCAAAGAGCAGTTCCATTATACCTACATCAGTTTTGACAGTTATTATTTTTTTCTTGGACATGTGTTGTATCAAGAGGCATGGTGGCAGAGACTTCCTACAGGCTGATACAGGGATCTTTCCAATATGAAATGCTATTGTTCTGATCAAAGCTCAAACACTTGGCTATTACAGCAGTGGATGGGATTGAAAACATGAGCAGAAACAAAAAAAACCCAAAAAAACCCAAAACCAAACCAAACCAAACCAAAAACAAAACAAAGCAAAACAAAACCAAACCAAAAAAAAACCCCAAAAAAACCCAAAAACCCACCAAAAAAAAAAAAAAAAAACACAAACCCCCCCCCCAAAAAACAACAAACCAACCAAGAAAAATCAATCTTTCTGTCTTCTTAAGACAAGCAGCACTGTTGCTACTTGTTCATATAATAAATGTCATGGCATATCTTTAAAAAAAAAAAGAAAAACTGTTCCAAGACATTTTACCCTTCTTCTCTTTCTTCAGATCTTTGCACTTATAAACTGCCTATCATATTTTTGCCACTGAGCAATGATGTTTCTGAAAAAAGGGGAAAAACCAAGATCAATTCAAAATCAATTTAGTCTGAAAAAAATGTTAAAGACTAGGGTCTGTGTGAAACCAGCATGACCTTTTGTGGCCAGATATTCAGTGTGACTATGTTTCAGATCTAAACAAGTGCACAGCAAATGCAAAAGTTAAACAGAAATTCTTGTCATTAAAACCTCCTGTTTCTATCTTCCTCAACATCAAATATTCTGCTTTCTCGCAGAATTTTAATTTTAAAATTAATTACTGCTTGAAAGTATAATGCTAAAACCTTTTCTTCTGAAAACATAAACACTTCAACATTCATGTATGGTCTGATTCCCAAATGTAAACACTGAAGTAAACCATCTGATTTGGCCAGGAGTACACTGGAATTCACAACTAGTTTCCACTGTCACAAAACAGCATTTTTCATTCAATCAAACAAGTGCTCCTTACTTTCCCCCCTCACTCCTTGGGTAAGAAATCCTCTTTTCAGGAGTCTGCACAGTTAATGAGTAACATGGCACGGAAACATGAACGGAGAATTTCATGTCAACGCCATTACTCTTAAATCCATTTTGAAATTTTCAGAAGTAATTAGTTGGAGAAATCTCACTCTGACTTCACGGCAGGCAATTCTGCAAGATCATCTTCGCTGGCATTCTAGACTATGAGACCAGGTGTTGCAATTAGTTCTGTTCTTTCTTCTCCCTCTCTAGATTGACATGTCTTGCAAGAGTTTTCCATGTTTTCGTTTTGGCCTTGTCACTCTGTGATACTTTTTTGCTGGCTTCACATTAAAGCATTTTTGGTGACCAGAATGGGGTCCAGCTTGAGTGGCCATGGATGTAGGCAGGATTAGCAGACTGGGCCAAGGAGATGAAGTTTTGTTGTGTGAACTTGTGCCCTTAAAAGTGCCTGGATGCCATGGAAATAGCACATGGCCCAGCAATGCACCTCTCATCTTCAGCTGCTCCAACCTCTGAAGAAATTCACATTACAGAGACTCAGATATTCCTTCTCTTCCCCTTGTATTTTGGACTTTGCTTTAGGAAGGAAGGAATGGTCAGGAAGGAAAATACAGCTTTATCAATGCAGAAAATATTAGAATTGTCCAGCTCTTTTGTAATGATCTTTGTTTGTTATTTTTAGCAGATGGAGGGTGGAGAGTGTGGGATTCTAAAGGAAAGCCATTTAATAGTGTTGATAAAAAATAAATTCATAGATAAACCCAGAGAGATTGATCTGTTCTAAATAATGTACTTCTAACCCGGGTAGTCACAAAGGTGTGACATGAAACACAGCTTAAAGTCTGTTCTGATCATGGAAGTAACATGTTTTTATTTGATCCAAGGGAACTGCAAATTGTTGGGGATTTTGAAAGAAATCTGATGAAGCATCACTGAACACTTGTTCTTATGCAATTCATTACTGACCCCTGTTAGATTAAACTGTCACTTTCTCTACTATAGTAATTTCTACACTCCTGCAAGAAAACTCTAACACTAGCTATTTTACTTAAATATATCTCTCATACATTTTCATATGTAAAAAATCTAGATTCAATTTACATTTGAATAATTTCTGCAGATTTTTAGCAGATTGTGTGATGAAGATTGCTAATCTATCTAGTCTTTTTTCTGATTTCTGGAATTTTATTATTTTTCCACCTTTTGGATCCAAAATATTCTAGTGACATAGGAACTATTCCTCCAGGTAATTTCATTCCTGCTTTGGACAAATGTTTGAAATAAACATCCTCCATGCAGTTGCTTAGTTGCAAAGCTAGCAAAACACATTCTGTTCTATTGTTTCCAGCTTGTGACACCATTATTTCATTATTTCATAGATACAATGCTAAATAACTGAACCAACATCTCATTTCATGCAAGAATCATTACAAAATCAGGGTGCCATCTGAAGGTTAGACTTTGAAGTTGTTCTTCTCTACTACAGACTACTCTTTTGACTTTATCTTGTCAAAAGCATGACTGATGAGTGGGTCAAAGCATCTTTACATCAGGAAGTGTTTCTAAAGAGATGGCCTCAGGATCTGACTGAATTGGATAGTCAAAGCCACATGATCCTGCATCAGTCAGCAATAGCTCTGGGTCTAATTTGAAGAGAATGTGCAAGTGTTAAATCCTTAGCATTTGTCTTCAAGATGAACAAGTTCAGATCAATTGCTCAAAGCATTTCTCAGAGATCTGACAATTTTCTAAATTGTCCGTCATCTTTAAAGGTTCTTTGATTGCAACGCTCAGCTGAAGACATAGATGGCCATGAGATGGTTGCAAAAAGAATTCATTTCTACATCAGTTTCACATGGACATTTGCTGCTTTTTGTAAGGGAAAAAAAATCTAGGAATTGCAGTGCTCTTTTCACAAGAAAGGAATTTTTCACATTTTTTAAAGCAACAACAATTCAATTATCATCCGCTCACAGCAGATGGTTGTTTTAAAAAATTACATGTAAAAGGAGCTGCAAATGTACACTTTAGACTTCTTTTTATGCAAACAGAAAATTAGTGGCATTCAACTCTTGTTTTAATACTGTTTGCGGTTTCTATTGTTTTGTGAGACCAAATTGACAATCAGCCCAGTGAAGACAGCCTCCCTATCTTTTATCTATCTGTAAACTTGTGTAAGGTATTTTCAGTTATGTGTTAGGCATTGAATTTCCACTTGACTTTAGCTCTTCATCAGGACACAGGCTCTAAGAACACTGGCAACTGAGTAAATAAACTTAGTTCCTGGTAATGTTTGCAAGTCTCCCTGATATTACATCACTTTATCTCTAACACCAATATTTTGTCCTGAAAACTCTCAACTGACAGGAAAAGATAAGACAATAAAGGAGTGAATAAGAAGGGAAGATCAGGAGTCTGCTTTCAGTGTTCTATTTTCCTCAGTTGTCTGCTGAAGACTGAAAAATATGATTCAAGAGATTTGAAGGGAGCCAGAAAGAAATCTGGAGACCTAAATGCAAATCAAGGAAGAGACAGAAACAAGTGTATATTTATTTGTGCATGTTTATACCTATAGCCACAAACAAGAACTGTAAATTAAGAGAAAACCAAGCAAACAAACAAACAAAAAAACCCAACACCAAAACAATACCCCACAACCAAAATATAGCGATTCACAGAAAAGGAATAATCTTTTGAGGCAAAGTAGCCAAATCTTGTGTTTAGCTAAATGTCTCATTTTTAGACACATGGACAGACTACCAGAATTAAGTTCTGAATATCCCCTTTTCCCTGAGCTGAATATGAGTTTCCACCACTGGATCAAAAGGTCACAAAAAATATACAGTAATGAGTGTTGTTTGTTCTAACAGCACACATTGCTTTCCATCACTTTTAAGTTCAGCATACATATATTTCTGGAATAGTTTTCACATCTAAACATACTCCCAGACCCAGACTGCAGGCTGACAGGGAACACCATCTTAAGTTTCTGGCAGTGAAAAGAAAATTGCAAGAAACTCTCCTTCCTCCTTTCCTTTCCATGCAGTTGTGGTCTGATGGGATTCAGGAATTCTGTCCAGACTGCTGAAGTAAGTGTTTGACAGAGGGAGGCAGAGAGAGAATTTATAATAGATTTATAAAGATTTGGACTGGAATTGAATATTTTTTTTGAGAAATCATTTACTGAAGCAAGCACGTGTTGAAACATATGAGGTATCAAAGTGTCTTATGTCTAGAGAATAGTGTTTCACTCTTACACATTTTACTTGAGCTGCTTTTTAGAGAAAAAACTTAATCAATGCAATGAGATGAGGATTTACTTGGGTTTCTTTTAAAAGAAAAAGCTACTGGATGCAATGAGCAGGAGTTGAGCTGTCAGAAAATGGGAGAAGTGCATCACTGTGGTTGTTTGTCCCAGAACATGTAATTAATTTCGAAGGTTTAGTAATTTTGAAGTTTATTAGGAAGGTCTGTCAAACAATCTCATTACAGGAAATAGTGTAGAGTATCTTTATTAAACTAATGTCATTGATCTTCCCTATCTCAATATTAAGTCAGGGAAAATGTTACACTTTTGGAGAAAATGAATTGATTGAAAAAATTATGGGAGCTTTATGGAGCCTTTCTTCTTCAGCTCCTTTCTAGTGTGATGAAAGGAGAGCTTCATGGAAGAGGAGAGTGGTGTTTTGTGGTCAGAGGAACATTTGAAGAGAGAGACCCATGACACAAGAACGTCAAACCAGAAATGACAGCTGAATAAGGAGCATTAGATTCCATTGTCTGATATGACCTGCCACATGGACAAAAGCTGGAGTCTGGAGAGCTGCATATGAAGGGGATAACGACGAGAAATTAATGTGCAGAGGGAGAAAAATTAAAAATCCTAACTGGCTGGTGGGTAGGAAGAGCTGTAAAAACACATTTAGCTAATTAGACATAACAAGCTCTCTTATTGCTGGCTAACCTCGCCCAAATCACTTTGCTTTTGTGGCTGGTTAAAATCATGGACTTGGATGGTTTCTGTGGTAACTTGTTCAAATATTTGTGGTTAACTAGTCGTATTGGCAAGTTCCCTGTTCAGAAGCCTCCTTCTCTGGATAACCCTTCCATGGTTCCTGCCCATGAGTTTTGATTTATAATTAAGACTGAGTACCCTAAAGTAACCAAAATGGCAGCTGGCAGAATCTTAACTTTGTGCAATATAGCACCAAACTTTCTTGCTTACATCCCCAAGAGGTGTTGAATTCTTTACTAACAGAAACTTAAACAATGGTGATGCTTGAGGATTAATGAGTAAAGGTTTTTTTCCTAGATTTTTTTTTTCTGAATCCAAACCACTAATTCTTCTTATTATTTATTGCCTCAAAAAAGAAGATATAATAAACAAAGAGAGAAGCAGAAGACTGAAGGTGGAAGGATGGTGGCAGGGAGGAAGACAAATTACATCTTTATTATGCTAGCTTGAGGGTTGAATGAGAAAATAGAGTCTTAACAAACAAAATGGAAGAAATTCCTTGCTAGAAGCATCTGTTTAACCTCTTCTATCCATCTTGTATCCTTCCAATTATGCAGATACTCTTGATGTATAAAAGCTACTCTGTTAATACATCCTGTGAGCCCAAATCATGATTATATCTGATAAACTCATATTGTTACTCAGAGTAATAGACTTTTCAACCCACCACTCAAAAAGCTGTAGCTCAGTTTACCCAGCAGCACATGTGAATATGCATCTACACACACAAACAAAGACCACAAATCCTGCTGAGATCAAGCTGAACCTTTTCATTATACCTGGCAGAAAAAGTTGGCCTTACAGCAAAACTCCATTGTTGATTCTGAAAAAACACCCTCATAAAGGGTCTCTTCAGTACTGGGAGGCATTCAGCATTGGCTTCTCTGTAGATTAGAAATGGTTTCTGACATTTATTTATTTCCCATGCTTTGTGAAACTGATTCATTCCAAGACTTCGGTATGGACACTCTGGAAATGACAGTGAAAATGTGAAAACACCTTTTCAGAATGTGTAGATGCTACAAGCCAGGAGGCCCTTTTCTCAAGGTTTTCCAAAGTTTTTTGTAATGGAAAGGGTTGTAACCAGCCAAGTGAATCACTTAGTCTGCATCCTTCCCTCCAAAATAAAGAGTAAAAATGAAAAAAAAAAATGGCTGAAAATGAAAGGCAGGACACAGAAAACAAAGAATATATGATAAATGCATAAATAATACTAGGAAAATAATACATTAAGTTGCATATTCAAATAATGCATTAAAACATGACTAGTATTAAGGGTGGGGGGAAGAAAGATATAGTTTCTCAGGAGTAACTTGATCTGGCTGATTAAATATTATCAGTATTTAATCACCAATAACCATGGTGGCTCTTACATAAATCTGGAACATGTGTAGGTTGACTTCCATGCCTGAAAGAGCAACACCACAGCTCAGACTATGGAGTGGAAATCACAGAATCATCATAGAATGGTCTAGGTTGCAAGGGGCATTAAAAATCATCTTGTTCCAATCCCCTGGGCAAGAAGGGCAAGACACCTTCCAGTAGACCAGATTGTTTCAAGCCTGTCACACTTTTTTTTATGCAGGCCAGGACACAGTTGGGGTTTGTAGGATTTCTAGTGCACATGGCTGGGTCATAGGGAGCTTCTCATCAACCAACACCCCCAAGTCCTTTTCCACAGGGCTGTTCTCAAACGATTCTCTGCTTTGCCTGTGTTTCTGTGCTGGATTACCTCTGGAACCTGGCCTTGTTGAATTTCATGAGGTTCACATGGTCCCACCTCTCCAGCCTGTCCAGGTCCCTCTGGATGCACCCCTTCCCTCCAGCATGTGACCTCACCACACAACCTGGTGTCATCAGCAAACTTGTGACATCCAGGTGACAGTGACAGACAGACAACAACATATTTGTTGGGGGTTTTTTGTTGTGTTTTTTTTTTTGCTCAGCAAGCTCGCTTACTTTTCACTAATGGCAGTTTTTCTCTAATTTTCTTAAATGCATAAATAAGCGTAGATTTGGGGGAACAAAATTGCTGATGCTAAAAGCAGCAGCTGGTGAAAAACACTAAGTGCCTGAAGCCTTAACAGTTACTGTCACTAGCAATTCAGGACATGTTATCACCCCATTATTTTTTACCTGTAGAAATAAAATAAGTGTTATTAAATGGTTTGGAAAAAGACAATTGCCGGTGGTAAAATTTTGTTTTATATGGTGAAAAGAATATTAATAAGAGGATAGGTATAATATCTTTGAGAAAAAGATGTGGAAAAGTAAATGTAGACCTTGTTTCAGAAAGAAGAGGCAGTTGCTATGGTTGACACAAATTTTTCAAGGTGCAATTAAATATTTTCTGCTGAAAGATGTATGCAAATCAGAGAATCATTTGATATAGAAGACTCTGTAGGTCACCTAATGCAAGTTCTTGCTTATAGTGGGTCCACCTGGTACAGGTCACTCATGTAATATTCAACCAAGTTTTGAACTTCCTTTTTCTAAGGAAGACAATCTCACGGGTGTTTTGGAGATTTGTTGCATTGGCTGACCACTCCAGTGAAAAAAAGCCCAAATATCAACCTCACAATTTATTATATTTTCTTGTTCTGCAAATATTTTTTTCACTATCTATCTTAATTATTTTAGTATCTATCTCCATTAGCTTTTCCTTCATTCTAAGATGAAGGAGATTCCCTTCAATTCATCATGCTGAACACACCCATAAGATCAAATGTTTCACTGTTTTCTGTTCCTCTTTTATGCTCTACCCCAAGTCCATCTTGGGGATTTCTGCTAAGCTCATTTCATTATGTGAAATCATTTCTGGTGCTGTAAAGCCCTAAACAGGCACAGTATTTCAGATATACTTCTTTGACTACAATAACACTGTGTGAGACTGATTTGTAAGCCTTCTTAGAGTGAAGGAAAATATAATCCACTGCTTTCATCTTCAGACTCATTCATCTGTTCATGAGGACCATCACAGAATTCAGGTTCTCAGACAAGATATTCCTTTTATAAATCTGTGTTAGGTGTTCCCAGGCACTTTCTTATCCTTCCTGTGCCTGGACACAGTATTTTGGGAGGGTTTGCTTCATACACACATCCTCCATTCCTTTTGAAGGCAAAAGATACTGAAAATATTTACCAGAATAATTGATTTAGTTCTAAACTTCTTCTAACTCACCAGCTGAGATCCTTCTCTTCAACCTCACTGAAGATTCTTTCAAGGCTGCTCAAAGAACATATACAAAAATGTAAGTGATGAGTCAAGAATAGCATAACAAGAGCTACATCTGTCCCATGTAAGTAAATACAAGTGAAAGTTTGTACAAATTAAAAAATTTGGGTCACAACCTGAGCTTTTGCACCTGCTGTATTTCTGCTATATCCCTTTCTGGTTTTGTTGTTGTTGTTGTTGTTTTTCTGACACACTTTTAAAACTTCGTTAGGTACTCCAATCCCTTTTTTCTTAATATTTCTTTAATCAAAAAGAGTGTAAATCCAAAGTAGATTGCATATTATCAAGGAAGGCAGACCTTGATGACATAAGAAAGAAAGAAAGGCTCACAACCTGAGACATAGAAAACACAGTAGAAGTACTCTCCTGCCATAAGGGCATGAGCAAATAAAGCAAATTTTTTGAAGTAAATGGAAATCAAATGCTGTTTCACCTTAGTTAAAAGCCTAAAGAAAGAGTCTGGTAACAAGCAGTGACCCATCTCAGACCAGATGTTATACCCGTCCACAACAAATGAAAATAGGTAGGAACAGGGGGACAGTCAAAGAAGGGAAGAGCTTTGACCACAGATGGTTTAAGATGATTCAAGAGAAAATTTGCTTTATATGCAGAATGACTGCACATTTACATCATGTACAGCTCCGGACACTGAGTTCTACCCACATTAAAAAGGTTGGTTTGTCCTTTTTTTCCTATGTAGATTTGACATTTATAGCAATGGTTATTTTTCTCTGATGTCTCTGGTGAAAGATGCATGATTTTGATCTATATCCACTGTTCAATACTACTTTCATTCTGGAACATACACTGAACTTTGGACTCCATAATGTCATGGTGGGACACAGTGCAGACTGCAGAAAAGCTGTACCTATGGGATGAATAAATAGTTTAAATGAAAATTACACTACAGCTCATCCATTGTAGGATTTAATGGTTTTGAAATTCTTTAGTATTCTAGGGATTAGGTGGCTGATGTTGACTCACTTCCTTTTCAGTTACTGGTGTTCTCTGCATTTGTAAGCCATGCAGTGCTGTGAAATCAATAAGGCTATTCACAGAAAATACAAATGTTTAACTCTGCCCATCAGTTGTATGAGTTTTCTTGTATTGGTTATGGATCTTTTTAGCTGTCTTAGGTGCAGCCCAAAAACAGGAGAGGAGAGGAGAGGAGAGGAGAGGAGAGGAGAGGAGAGGAGAGGAGAGGAGAGGAGAGGAGAGGAGAGGAGAGGAGAGGAGAGGAGAGGAGAGGTTTGTGCTCCTTTTATTTGTCAGTGAAAAAGTTTCTGTACTATCATAGACTGTTCAATAATCATCACCTAATTTCTACACAGAATGTGTTCCTTGCCAGGAAGCTGCCATTACATATTACTCCATCATGGTCCTTTGTTTTAAATGGTTCTTCCTCACAATTCTTTATATTCCTTCACCTCTTATCAGCATATGTGTGTACTTCTACAACACTTCTACTTTCATTTACCTAGGCTAAAGAAATTAAACTGTCTCTCATTTTCTCTGATAGGACCAGCCTGATACACATGCTCTGCATCTGTTTCAATTTGAACTTGCCATCATCATCCATAAGCAACTACACTTAATCTTAACTGAGTTTTCAATTGTATCTTTTATAACACCTTCAATGATTGCATGTCCCTGATAAAAAACAAAACAAACCAAACCAAACCAAAAAATAAATCACTCCAAACACTTCTTGAAGTGGCATTTATTTTATGCACAATTTCATGATGTTTGTAGTTTATAATTACCCTGCATGTGGCTGATATATCCAAGATTTCTCTCCTGCCTCAAATTGATGTGTTGTAGTAAACAGCCTTGCTATTAGTCCTTAAGGACATGGCCTTGCACTTTTTACAATTGCATTTAATTCCACTTCTATCACTCCTCTGGGTCACACAGCTCTTCCTCTACAATAATCCTGTCTCTTCTAGGTAGAAAATGTTCCCACTTTGTGATATCAGCAAATTGTGTCAGAACCCTCCCGCATTTTTATGCCTAGGTCATTAATGAAAAAGTTAAAGATCAGCAAATCGAAGGGTAATGCCTAATATTCTTAGGGCTAGACAGTTCCAGCTAGTGGGGTCAGAACCAAATCCTCTCTTTCTAAAACGTTACTTAAATTTAAGAGTGTGTGTGGTTTCATATGTGTGTAATCCAGCTGTCATAATTTTTTTGCCAGTAAATCACCCATTTCTGTTGGCCCATCTCAACTAACCCATCTGTTACGGTTGTGCAGAACATAGTGGAGAAAAGGCTGATTTATGAAATGCTGGATGGCTGTGCCTATTTTTATTAATGTATGATTATAACTTCCCAGCTACATTGAGTGAAAATAGTCTAATGGTATTGCTTTCCATGTGAAAATACTGAGCTGACAGAGACTAAATGCTCGATGGCAAGGAGCCATAAAGCTGTGCTGCTCCAGACACCCCACTCTGAGAATAGCCCTGCATTTGGCTCCCAGCACTATGGGGGGCCTGGTTCATGACCCAAGTTGGTCGGCAGCACAGCTTTAATTCCAATAATCCAACGCCTTCAGGCTTCTCTGTGAATTAACTGCACAGGCTTGCCATTTTTTGGAGATGGAGATGGAGCAGATGGGGAGTTGGAGAGGCCAAACTGTTGAAAGTCAGTAGTCAGTGATAAGGAGAGGGAGGGGACAGAATAAAAAAGAAAAAAAAAAAAAAAAGGAATGAGGATTAAAAAAAAAAAAAAAAAAAAAAAAAAAAAAAAAAAAAAAAAAAAAATCCGTGAAAGACAACCCTGTGGTTTGTGTGCTTTGCATTGCCACCTGCCAACCCCAGGCCTTCTGATCTCCTCTCAATGAACCGTAGAGGCAGCAGTTGGGAAGATCAGATATATGCTCAGGGCAATCTGTCAGAAATGACTCTGTCACATTCCCCAGCACTAAAACCCATGGAAATAAAATCTTGTGTTTAAAACTGTGATTGTCCTGTATCTGTGAGAAGCACTATTTTAACTCAGAAAAAAATCCACGAACACTGTTCCTGTCCTGACATTTTTAATTTATTTTTTTAACATCAGTAAAATATTAGCATTTAGGGTTTTTTTATCTCCCTTAAGCATCTCTACCATGTTTGTTTGCCTCTGGCAACACAGTTGTAATGTCATTCTCATGAAACTACACTGAATTCCATCATACAATAAATTAATTAAAAAATGGCAGAAGAAACCAACAGATAAATCTAACAATTATGATTTAAGTTATTTAAATATAGTATTTTTCCACATTTTGACACACTATCAGCCGTATTTGGGCCAGTATTTGGCTATGCTGTTTTTGCTAAGACATAAGACAGATAAATAATGTGTGTGTTTGTTTTCTTAAACTAAATGGTGGGTTGTTTTGGTGGTTTGTTTTTGTTTGTTTGTTTGTTTGTTGTTTTGTTTGGTTTTGGTTTTGTTTTGTTTGTTTTGTTTTTTTTTGTTGTTTTGTCTTTTGTTTTGTTTTTTATGTATAATTAAGAACGTGTCCTTGAAGAGGCAAAAACTTGTGAGCAAATTCCTAGCATTTTTTTCTTCTAGAACATCTGCATAGACCACAAAAAATATGCGGTATAGCACACCTCCTTTCAGGTTAGAACACTCTGTAGATATCAAATTAAGTTTTATATCAACCTGTTGTATGAGATAGTCTTATAATACCAATCAAATTTAATTATAAGTATCCAAAGCATATTTGGATAATGAACATTAGATAGAAGGACATAAAATAATTTTTGATCTATACATTGATCCTTAGAAGAATAAAATTAATTAGCTGTAATAAATTGAGCATTCCAGCTGCAGTGGTGACCACCACAGTGAAACAGAGTACAATGTCGTACCTGTTCCCCTGCAGAGTTAGTTGAATCCCCATCTTTATATTTACCTCTTGGGATGGATGTCCTATCTATCCTTCCATGCACTAACTGAGATATTGGAGTATTTTCTTCTCCTTCAAACCTTGTTTTGCCTGGGTGCCCCAGAGGAATAAATTTGGCATTTCATCTGAATCTGTACAATGAGGCCACCTTGTGCTGGCAGAATTTGGCAAAGCTGGGCGGTTTTTCTTGAAGGGAATATAGTAATTATAATGGGGTCAGGACTGAAATGCACAAGGCTCTATGTCAGGATGTTTTCACAACATTTCTACAAACTGTGCCGGAGTATGCTCGGGATGGTTCAGTGAGTTTCAGTGCTTCTATGATGTCTAAATACAGTCACATCTTCTGAAAGGTAAATTTAAAAGCCATCACCCAAGCAGTATAACATCTTTGGCAGTCCTCACTACATAGTGCTGTTCCATAGTGCCCAGAGAAACATAAATATACTGATTGACCACACTATGTAATACAGTCTCAATAATATAATTTCTTTATTTTGTGCTAGAAAGTAGCAGATTGTTACAATAACTATCAAGTATAGCCATTCTTCAGGATGCCACGGCTTCTGAATCATGTAGTTTCCCTGAAATTTATGCAAGGTGAGTTCAGCTCAGTTCAGCTTCCTTCTCGTTACTGGGACAAAATTTAACATATATATTTTCAGAGTATTATATTCCTTTTTAAATTATTTTATTTCCATGTCTTGACCAGTACTTTAAAAAATTACTATTTTGAGTATCTCAGATGGTTAGATTGATGAACCTCTGACTGGTCCTGATTTTCAAAGGTCAGTTTCAGCAGCCTTTTCTAGATAGAACATGGTTTCTAAGTATTCTCTGAAAAAAAAATAAAAATCTCAAAATCTATTGCGCATGGATATTTTTCCCTCATTTACTCATCAGTGACTTAACTTTACTCTCGCTACAATTGTGTTATTGACCTGTAATACTTAGAGAGAGGCCAACAAGAGGTGTTTTTGAAAATCAAGCCACATATCACACATACACCATCTTCAGAATCACTTTGAAATCAATGAGAGTCATCAGTCACCCACAGAAAACCTAATCAACCTGCCAAAGGTAAAAAGACTGTTGAATGTATTCGGCTGTGTGGTGTCATGCATATTGTTGAAAAACGTAATAAAATTAAGTGATTGGGTAGCAATATTAAGTTTTTAATCAGAAAAGGTTTGATCTTTATAATATTTTCTTTTTTTTTGTGCAATCTTTGTGATGCATTAAGCTAAATTGTGTTTTCTCAGGTTGGTTGTCCTCTCCACCCCTTCTTCAAATACTTGGTGGCATGCAGCACTAGGAAAAAAAGAGAAGTAGGGTATTTTATAGGTAATATAGATCATATCTGGCTCTGGTTAGTTGTTCTTAGATATAAACATGTCACACTCCATTTCCCATTGCCAGTAATTATGGTTATCTGATAAAGTTGTCATCAAAGGTGCTTTGTGGACCATTGTGGTTACAGACAGCAAGCTGCTGCTTTCTTGCTGAAAAAAACAACAAAAACAACCCTCCCCCCCAAAATGTGAATTATCCATTTTATATGTAAGCCTGTCAGAGGAAGTTTCTTAACAGTCTGTAGATCTGCTTTCTAAGACTTACAGATATCTCCCTCAAAGCTAAAGCCTCTCTCCCACAAAGAAAAGTGTGGTAAATTTTGACCTCTATGACTGTGCTTGCAGCAATAACAATAATGATCCCAGTAAGTAGCTCTTTCCACAGAGACACTTTGCTCTTTTGGACTCATTAAGAGTCACATTGAACCTATTTATTTACTATGGTTTCTTTTACTCAAATATTAAGAAATAGAGATGCCAACAAATTTATAATCTTCTTCAGTGCTTTTCTCATTAACAGAGTCTTAAATGCACATTGTATGTAGATATAATAATATACAATATTTTCAGGCTTTAAAGTACAATTAACTAATCAAACCTCCTTCAGAGTAATGTAAAGACTATACACTTTTATTTCTACAGTTTCATCCTAACACCTTGAAAAGAAGAAAGGAGATTTGAGGTTTCTAGGGTGTCACACTATGGTGGTCAAGCACTGCAGAAAAGTCTGAGCCTCTTCTCAAGTACGAATGGGCTTCAGCTGCAATTTAATTCAGCTTCCAGGCATTGCTGCTTGTTTCAATGCTGGATGTAAAGAATTTGCCCATGTCTCTATTTCCCCTGGGGAATTTAAATTCAGAAAGCAAGCCACCCCCCAACCTTCTGTTTAATAAGGCAAACAGACTAAGCTCTTTTAAGTATCTCATGGCAATATCTGTCCTGCAGGCCTCATCCCTGGGATGATGATATCTTATTTTATTAAATGAAAAATGAACTTTTTTTTTTTTTCTTGAGCCATTCTGGTTCAATACTATGATATAGAAGTGGTTCTAGCAATCAGAACAGTCTTTTTCCAGAGTAGTACTGGAAAGTTAAGGAAAGATAACTTAATTACAAACCAAAGCACAATGTGAAAATGGGTAGATCTCTTATTGCTGCAGTGTCTGGAGACTGCACAAGTGTTAGGCTGGATTTCATACTCCATAACAAGACACAGCCTAGAGGTTGGACGACTTGGTCCTCAGAGGCCAGAGAAAAGAAAGATAAGCAAGAACAAGATACAGAGAGAAAAAAACTGTCCACTTAATTCACAGAAAAAAGGTCTATATGAAGGCAGAGAATTTAAAAAAAAACCCAGTTCTGATTCCTTGTGGAGCACTCCACCTGCTTCCATATTGCTTTAAATTAATTTGTAACTGTGTTCTATAAACAGTGTTGCATGAGATTAAGATCTCTTTAGCTCAGTCGCTGTGCTGGCATATATCCCTTTGGGTTTTTCTAGTGCATGTGTATGATTTTGCTCTCTGATTTTGCCTTCAGTCTTGGCGAAATTCCCTGCATTTCTCTGGAGAACGAATGAGGAAAACAGAGAAGGAGCAGTGGTGATTGACTCTCGTTTTGCACCCAGGGCAGCATCTCCTTTGCAGTAGTAGCCAGCTGATACCAGAAGAGGACAATAAGCACATTGGCTGCGTTATAGCAAAATTGGTAAGTTGAGGGTTTTGTCGATTTTTTCTATGTAATGCGCTACATGCACATTGCTCCGGTGTGTATACTGAGATTATGTTCCTTTAGTCTCCTGACCAAATTCTTCCCAGCCATTGAGGGGTGAGGAAACAGTTTGCAGGTAATAAATTAATTCATTTTTCCCAGCAAACAACAGAATAATTTTTTTGTAAAATGTTTGTCAACACACTCACTGGCTGCTTGGTGAGCTGGTTCAGAGGACTTCATGAAATTTCTCGTACTGGGCAGTATTGCCATTTTCAAAAGCTTTCAAATGACAGGATTGGCAACATTTTATTGTTAATGTATGGCCACAAAAGTTACATCCGTGACTATGTCAGGCAGCCCCTGAGGCAGGGAAAAAACTGTGTCGACCATTTATTGTCTTATGCACACTGTCTGTCACATACAGTTTTCTGTTGGAGAAATTACTTTCCCCATCTAAATCTATCTCAATAAATAAAATAGACCAGAAACTATTATCTAAACCTGAATTTATATAGCTAAACTCACCCTGTACCCCAAAGAAAGATCCTTTTATCTGTAATATCTCTCTGAAATAGCCTGCAGCCTTGCTCTCCTTCAAATCTCCCATGGACATCATACTGAGAGTTATTATTCCCATGCATCATTGTTTCTGTGTGCCATGGAATGCCTTGAATATTTGTGGCAGATGTTTGGGTGTATTTACTGCAATTTGTTACTTTATTTGCTGTTCAGGATTATTTTGGGGGAGAGGGGAACAAAAGGGACTGGGATGGCTCATGGTGATGTGCAGACTCACCCCTCAATCCAGGCAAGGTCTCTGAGAACTTCTCAAGAGTGTCTTCCACTCAGGAGACCTTGTACTAGTATGATTGCTTTAATTTATTATTATTGCTATCACTGTTGTTATTATTATTGCTCATTAATTTAATTAAAAGCAGAGGCAGTCATTTTTGTGGAATTAACTGTGGACATTACCACAGATTTTGTTTCTGCCAGGGAAGTTTTTGTACTTGGTATCTGCAATTATGAAGATCATCCTTGTTTTAATTCTCTGTCATTTTGCCTCACTCCTGGGAAGCACTACAAGGTGTTTCCCCTGATCAATACAGCTTCCTTACAAAGTATTTTTGTCTTATCCCTACCTTCACTATAAAAGCAGGTGCTGAAAGCTTAAGAAATGCACATTTTACAGCTAAACTAGATTTGATAGTTGCTGCACCCGATCCATTTAACATATGAGAACAACCAATAACCAATAAAGCTGATAGAATTATTATTTGTTGCAGTTTTACTACAGCAAAATGTTTCACAATGTGCGATATACCCTGATTCATATCCTGTCATTTATCAAGAGACATCTTCTTCTTAGACCCTGTTAACCAGAAAATAAACCTTTTTTTCTTCCAGTTTATGAGGAGTGAAACATGATAAATAATAATGGGAGAAATAACTGTCAAGCAATTTACAAATGATATGTTGTGAAAATATGGCACCTTGATGATTTCTCCTAGGAAGACATATGCTGCAGCAATACCATGATTCAGAAGGTCCTTTCCTTACTGGGGATAAAATGATGTGGATGGACAAATATCAGCTTAAATGTCAAGTTCAAGCTCACAGAAACTGTGTGAGACTGGAAGGGACCACAGTAGGGTCATCTGATCTCACCTCCCTTCTCAAGTAGGACCATTCCAGAGCACAGGGCACAGGATTGTGTCCAGAGGGGTCTGGAATATCTCCAGTGACAGAGACTCCACACCCTCTCTGGACAACCTGTTCAGGGCTCAATCACTGCCCAGGGCAGAAGTTCTTCCTCCTGTCCAGGTAGAACTTTCTGGGATGAACTCCTGCCCATTCCTCTGGTGCCATTGCTGGGCCTCTGGAGCTGAGGCTGGGCCCTGCTCTGACCCTCCCTGCAGACAGGGACAGACAGGGATGGGATCCCCTCTCAGCTGGGGCTCCTCTGGAGGTTGAACAGCCCCAGATCCCACAGCCCTTCCTCATAAAAGGAGATGTTTCAGTCCCTTCATCATCTTTGTAGCCCTCTGGACCCACTCCAGGATCTCCCTGTCTCTCTTGTCCTGAGGAGCCCAGACATGGACACTGCACTGCATGAGTCTAATGCCAAACAATGATGTTAAAATCATATTTCATACATATTTCATATTTCATATTTCATCATCATATCATGTTTAATATACCTGCTTGTGTTAGGTAGCCAAAAAAAGTTATGCAGAGATGAGTTAGGAGGCGGCTGCATGATCCAAAGATTTTTGAAGACTTCAAGAGGCAGAAGGCACACCAAATCCTGTTGGGCACCATGAAACTGCCTCCCTTCTCAGTACCTTTGCACTTACAAGTCCCTTAGAGTTAACACAGTGTTTGGGAAGGGCTGTTCCTCTACATCAGGAAAAAAAAAATTGCTTCACACAAGATTACCAGGACTGCCCACCCCTATTTTTGTCTTGAAGAAATATAGGAAGCTGAAGTGAAAACCTTATTTTGGATGCCTAACCAAATTATGCAAGATTTTTTATTACCTAAACAATAAAAAACTATTTCATTTATTCATATTCATGTTCATATTCAAATGAGTAAAATTATTAAACAAATGAAACATGAAGAATGTCAATAAAAATTCACATTTAGAATTTGATTATCTGGACAGCATTCAGGTACTGGAAGTCTTAAACAGTTTGACTATAAGCTAATACTAAATTGACTCTAAGAACTCTTACAACATCTTTATTACAAATATGCAATCTTATGTAATTTTTCAAACTTGCTTACATACACACACTTTCAGGAGGAGGGAGGGAGGAAGGGAGAGAAAAGGAAGCTGAAAAGTGAGACAATGAAAAAGTAACTAAGCAGAAAGCAATCTGGGGCTCGGTGGAATGTTGGAGGTGGTGATTTGTATCTGTTGATTGCTTCCACTGTATCCAAGCAAAGTACAGGAATTAGCTTCCTATACCTTGTTTAGTGGTAATTTTTAAACCATGCTGAAGATAACTTGAGATCCCCAAAGCACAAGATGATCATGACAATTTACCATTACAAAAAGTTCTATGACCTGAAAGCACAAAAACAACATTGGAATCTTATTACAGACTTGGGACCACTTTAGGGTGTAATGTTATTGTACCGATGCTTTTCTCTGCAGGATAACAGAGAACTGAAAAATATATTTTCTTTTGTTTTCAATTCTGCAGTACAGCAGAAAGGTGAAAAAATATCTTAGCAAAAATGTGTCTTTGTAAGAAAGTGAGAATTCATGAAGGTTTCATTACCTATAATTTAATATATTAAATAAAAAAGGCTTAGATGATGAAGAAAAAACAATTACAACTTCTGGTTCCCCCACCCTGGTATTTAAGTATTTAAATTTTAATGTGCTTCATTATATTTCATTTTCCTCTGTGTTTCAGAAGATGTCATTTAACATTTTTATCTTAAACTTCCATATTTCTGCTTTATGCATTCAAGGTTATTTCTGTGCTTCAGAGCTGACCATGAATTGAGCCACAGAGAACTTCTGAGATATAGAATACTTAGATTAAATTTCAACTAGAGTCCCTATATTGAGACCACCCTTGATCCAGAATGAAAAGATCTGTTTTGATCCAATGAAATTTCAGGACTTAAGTAATTTAGTAGCACGATCAGTTCTGGCTGCCTGTGTAGTTAAGAACAGAACAGCCAGTTCACATTAAACCTGAATTGATCTTTTAAGGACCAGGCTACCCTTGGACAGGTTTATAAGCCACAGTGACCTCATTCTTAATTGCATACAATGTTCTAATTATCTAAGAAATTATCTAATCCAGGCTGAAGTTCACCTCTATTTATATCTTATGAACACTCATGAAAATAACAGCTGTCATAATGTTATATCATGAAAAATCAAATTTCGTTATCTAGGTGCAAATAAATGGCTTTGCATTTCTCAGATTATTGTATCTGAAAATGAGGTGTTCTACTCACATTGCTGAAATATATCTAATTAAGTAAATGAGGAGAACAGAAGGGAAGGCAAAACATGGGAAAGGCAAAAGGGAAAATGAAGAAAAAGGTGAAAGAGAAGAAAGAAAAAGGGGGGGAGAAGAAGAGACAATAGAAATTATTTTTAAAGATAATTTTGGGGGGGTTTTTTGCCAAATATTTTTAATGTTCTAATATCTGCTCAGAAATTCATATTGAAAACCAACACATGACTTTCTTTGTTTTTATAGTTCCAATCTTGCCTTTTCTAATTAGCACTTAATATGCTTCATCCAACATCCAGCCCTAGGAAAAAGGGAATAGATCTTGTAATATTTGTGGAAAAAAGGAACATAAATACCCTTCTGGGGCTACTTAAATAATGGAAAAAGTTAAAATAATATATTCAAGAGTCTTGACCTATATCACAATATATTAGACTAGAAGTTTATTAGAAGTGTTCTTTGCAGTTTTACTGCAGATTCTTTTTCCAAATGAAACAGGTTTTAAATTTATTCTACTGATCTTTTGGGATAAACTTTTATTGTGATGCTGTTCTACATCCATAAAATAGCACAAATACATCTTTCTTGCCCCTTTGAAGTTAGATTCCTATTGATCTGCTCATATTTATGCTTCTTCCACACATGTTCGTAGTTTTCACATGTATTGGAACAGTTGCTAACTTTCAAGTTTTTTCTGACATGGTTGTTACCAAATGCAAATATAGAACCTAAACTTGATTGAATTTCCACTTGGTTGTTACAGTAAGGTTTTTACTTGAGTTTCACATAAAGAATAATATGGGTTTCTTATCCTGTCACTTTTGCAATATTGTTCTAAAACAAATTGAAATTACAGCATTACCTGGAGTGATCAAAGCAAAATTTATCAAAGTTGCTACCTTGAAAAACCTGAACACTGAAAAACTAGTTTTCTTGTGCTTTTGGCTGCCCTTGAACACATTATTTATTTATCTGAATCAGAAGAACTTCTGGTTAAGGACAGGATGAAATGGACTTGACGATGTTGCAAGTCTTTTTCTACCTTAGTGATTCTGTGATTCTATGATTCTTTACTATAAAGGTGGTCAGACAGTGGAAAAAGTTGCCCGGAAAAGTTGCATAGTCTCTGTCCTTGGAGATATTCATAACTGGGCAAAACCCTGAGCAGCTTGCTACAGTTGACTCTGCTTTGCATACAGATATTGGTCTTGATGATCTTCATATAGAGATTCCTACAAGCCCTAAGTAGTGACACTGTGACTCTATGAAAAGAAATAAATTAATTAAATTAGACACCTGTTCAGAAAGAAATACATTCTATAATGCCTCTTCATACTGTTTGGAACAATTCCATATACTTGAAGCAGTAGATCATTGCAAGGATAACTTGCCAAAGAAAAAGCTTTGTATTTTATTTTTTATTCTAGTTGAAAACAATTTGCTCCTGTTGTATCTGGACACAGAAAGGCCAAATGATTTTTTCACAGTGGCAACAAGATTCAAGCCTCCTGTGCTATGATGATTCCCATGTTCTGTGTTTTATTTATATGTAGATGTCTTTACAAAGTAAATATGTCATGAATCTGAAGACACAGGATGAATATTTGCAGAACCAGAGACTGGTATATATTTGATGAAAACAACTGTTCAAGTCTCAAGGTAGACTTGAAATCAAAGTGCCAGAGAGCATCCTGCTGAAGTGCTGTACTGGAAATTTACAGTCTGGAATTATTCATAATCTTTGAAGAATGTAAAATTAGGAATGGGCCACTTGTATAGAGTAAAACTAATCTAGTGTGAACAAAGAGATGGATTTTTGGGTTCACAAGGTAAGAGGAAATCTCCCATTAATCTTGTTAATTTACTGCACTAGCAGGTGTTATGCATCTTTGTTTATTTCTACAGGGATTACAGGGATGTATGGCTTTGACAGATCCAGTTTTATTTGCTTGTATAAAACAAAATGGTGACTTAAACACAGCAGTCACCCAAATGCACAAGTTATAGAAAATAATCTTCTTTTCAGCTATGTATGTGCAAAATCCCAGAGAAAATCCTGGGGACCTCAATCCAAATAGGATAAGAACATATAAAAAGATGTTGTCTTTGAAATTAAAATGTGTTTGTTTCATAGCTTTCTCGTGGCTATGATTATTTAGGAAGAGTTAACAACAATGTTCAGCTGCACTACTTGCCTGAGTTTTCCACCCAGTGCTGGCCAGAGTAAACACAAACCAAAGTCCCTTCTTTTGAGAATTTACACAAAGTGATGTCCTGAGGAGTCTAACAGAAAGTGAGATGAAGAAAGCACTGAAGTAACTCACACAAGGCACTGAAATTTCCAGAGGTCTATTGCATAGGCTTTACTGTTCTTTTCAGCATTATCACTGACAGAGAAAATAATGAAATGAACAATAAAAGTTTATAAAATAAGAGTATATTTGTTATTGCTTTTCTTTTAGGTAATCCACTTCCCTCTATGTATTCTGTGAGCAATGACACTCTTTATCTAAATCAATTCTGAAGCCTTTTTTCTCTTATGTATGACTTCTGAGTTCAGTCTCTAAAACTGTCTTTACCTTTTATTTTTCATAAATGAGGGATATACATTAGCCCTATTCTCTAGCAGTGACATTTTTCTTGTCATTTGTTTTCCATGAAGCAATGCAAAGTTGTCAGGATATTACAAGACTAGATTAAAGTTTCATTTTATAAAATTACCGTTGTTTAATATTTTTTTAGGTGAAGTACCTGCTACCATATAAGCTAGGTATAAAAAAATGAAAAACAAAGCCCAAAAAGCTATAAACTATTTTTAGGACTCAGTGTATAGCGTATTCAGTTGTCAAATTAATCAAAAGAGAATATGTTCCTCTCATAAAAAGAAAAGAAAAAAAAAGAGATTAAAATGTGTCTTGGTCAGTGTCCACATACATGAATGTTTAGTTCTTAAAACTACATTTTTTTCTTTTTATTTCCCTCCCTATATATTTTCTGTGCACCTAAGAGTTTTAATTGTTGTTCTATTGTCAGTGCTCAGTTTGGAGCTCAGTCTGGTGCTTGAGGTTGTACACTCATGGGTGAACATGCATGGTGAAGGAAGGTACTGACATAAGTTATGTGGTTTCAAGAGTAGATTTCAAATTCTAATACATGATTTTATTGAAGGATTTAATTTTCTGGCACTAGGTGCCTGCTAAGAAGATTCATTTACTGAACTTAAGTACCTGGGTTCATGCCATTCCAATGATCACCACTTCAATGAAGACACAGACTGAGTACCTTTCTCAATAAAATCAGTAGTTTTGACTCTCCTTCTACTTCCTGTGTTCTATCACTCCTGATATTCTTTTTGTTGCTCTGTGAATGCCTCAAACCTTTATCTCAGCAGAAACCTCCCACACCTTACAGCCCCTCTATCTCGTATTGTGCCAGTTTTTCTAAGCTGTGAAACCACTGGTTCTGTTTTCTGATGTTTTCCACTTACTTATTGACTACGGCCAGTCACATTATTCAGGGTAATTTAAGTGTTTGATGCACGTAGCCCATCCTCTGTTTCTCTGCTTGCAAGTACATCCCAAGCAGAGTCATCATTTGTCATTGTAGACTAGCAATCTGTAGCCATCCATTTGCAAGGCAAGGTTTGTTCCTGAATTGTTTGTCTCAGCAATTACACACTTTGAATTCAAGGAGTGTAATTTCTAACCTGCAGGAAAGAAATTGAGTTCCAGGAGGAAAAGTTCTGAAGTCCTTGGGCTAGGAATATGCATTCTAGGTCTCTGGGATTAAAAAAAAAAACCTGAAAAAATTGCTGTTACGCTTCATATTTCTCTTTAGTCAAAATCGCAGGACTCAACTTGTTTTCACTGAAACTTGCTTGACATAAATTATCAGTAATTTTTATTTTAGCAGTGTCAAGAAAATTACCAAAAAAATAGCACCTGTCTTTTTTGTCTTTCTATTGACTAAATATAGAAAAATAAAACCTCCTACTGTTTGAACCTTTATTTTTTCCTCTTTGGCCTTAAAAGAACAACCATTTAAAAATCAAGATCTTAAAAGCTCTTAAAGCCTGAAACTGGAATTTGAATTCCTGAATCACAATAGCATCCACCTGGAGTTCACTACATTGTTATCAATTTCCTATAAAGAAAATCTCTCTGGGAAATATTTAGATATGATTATTTAGAAATAAATATTTCCAAGTAGTTATATTGACACTCTTTGTTGAATTTTCTCTTTCTTCTTTAAGGACACACTGTGAGAAGCAAACATCTACCAAAACAAACAAATCAGTAAATAAAATCACCTAGTAAAAAATCTAAGCGAAACAAAATCACCTTATCAAAATGTCAAAAAATTGAAATTACTTTAAAAACTGTTCCAGTAAAACAATTTACAGTATTATTTATTGCAGAACTCAAAGTCAACCTTGAACATCTGAAGTCATGTGGTTGCTGTGTACATTAATTACCCTTTAAAATAAACTCTTCTCACAGCTTCAACTAACACTTACTTATTTTAGAGTCACATCATTCAGGAGCTATTTTTCATGGTGGAATACTTCTGATCAAATGTTTTAATGTGGAACTAAACAGGAGAGTTAGTTTTAGAAGGTTCTATGTGTAATAAGAGAGGGGGAAATAGCCCTTTTAGGATGGGTTTGATCCCATCATAAAATAATCTTCTAAATGAGTTAAAGAAGCGGATTTGTAATACTATCCTTTTTTGTCAATCAAATACTTTTAAAAATCCCCCTTAACCTTTTAAATTTCCAAGTTATAAGTTTGATGATTTGCAACCCTTGGTTGTACAGAAATGTTGATTATTTAGCTCAGTGGAACAGGATGATTGCTCATGCGTCCATGAACAGATTTAAATCATCACCCCAATTTTCTCTTCTTCATTGTACAGTGCCATCCTTTATGGCACTGCTTTGAACTGCATTCAAAGTCTTGCTCAGATCCTCTATATTTTTTAATTTTTTTTAAATTATTTTCTTAGAAATGCTAAATAGCTAAAACTTCCAAAATAATAGAAATCTTCCTTCTGTACATAGGGGAGGTACATTTTGACATGAAATCTGCAGTGAAAATAAATACATTGATGTTCACATGTAGATCAGAACATGCAGAAACAATTTTATTTCTTTGTTCATACTGTAGATAAAAATAACATGTATTTGATGGTCGCACACATGTACAGACCTATATATATTCCTTTTTTTCTCCATTTTTTTATATAAAGTCATTTAGAAGAACAATCAGATGTGTCTTGACAGGTGGAAAAAAAGGAGATTTTAGTTTTACAATGCTATTAGCTTCTCTGATGAACTTCTAAAGTAATCTAGGAAAGACATGTTCATTAGAGTCTCATTACTTGGCTGGGTAATTGCTGTTCGTATCAGAAACACAAATCACAAGAAAGGCTTATTAAAACAACCTATTAAAATCTCAGACAGACAGACTGCTCTGCAGTATCTGCCACTAAGCCAGGTAAGTTGTTGCAAGGAAATTGCAAAATTAGGAAGCTTTGTTAAGAGTATTTTGTTGCCCTTCTGCTTTTAAGAATAGAGGTTTTTCTTCCCCTACTATCATCTGTTTATGAATACCTTATCCCATACAGTGTGCAGTGAGTCAAAAAATATGATATCTATCATTTCCTATGGCAGATAATTTCATACACTAATAGACTTTGGTGCTAGGAATTTTATTCGTGCTGTTTAATCTTTATTTTTCTTGGTTTAATCCTCTCACTTATTAACTCTTTTTACTCTTATCTGTCTGCCCACTTTAAATGATCATCCATTGTCACAGATGGTCACTGCACATCGCCTGTCCCCCTGCTGACCTAACCCTCTCTCTGCCCTTATCCTCTTAACAAGTCCAGATTTAGCAAGTATAGCTCTGATCCAACAAAGAAGACAGGAGCTGATAAACATTAAGGCACACTCCTTATACTCTTTAATAGTAAGGTGATGTTAAGTATTGTGATATTTTGTTCTATATATTTATAATTACTTGTATTTAATTAATTAATGGAAATAATTTTGTCTGCCTCTCATCATTAAAGTACTAAAAGTGTCAGTGTCAATAATCACACAATGCCAAGAACCCTCCTATCCCGTATTCTCCAGCCCCACCACCAACACTTTAAGGGGTGAATAAGTCACCTGGCATATGTAAAATCAAATTTTTGATTAAAAAATCCACAACACTTGCCCAGAAAATATCAGAGGGACATTCTCTCTCTCTTTTTTTTTTTTTTTTCTTCACAGATTTAGTCCATCATGCCAACATTTATATGCAATGTAATGATTTTGTAGTCAAACTTATAAATATACCACTGTTGACAGCTTTTAAATGTTTCATCAGTTACATATTAAGATGATGTGGAAGGGCACATTTGGTAAATATTTGATGAATGTCATCAAGGGCAAAATTACATTTCAAAGAGCTTTAAAATTAATAAAAGAAAATTGTAGGATTTTTTTTTCCCTGAGCCACAAACCTTCTACTGTATAAAAGGTACTAAATGTTACCTTAAATGTATAAATGTTTACAAAAACAGTTGGATAATAACTAAAATCATGCATGTCTGGAATTAAAATGTTATTTTAATCACAATGGACACTTTGATGTCATTTACAATGACTGAGGTAATAGATATTCTTCATAATCCCATGATAAGAATTTTATGAGGCCTTTTTTTATCGTAAGACTACAGGCAGAATTTTACCAATAAACTTTCTCCCCTGATGAAAAAGAAAAAGAAAAAGAAAAAGAAAAAGAAAAAGAAAAAGAAAAAGAAAAAGAAAAAGAACAAGAAAAAGAAAAAGAACAAGAACAAGAAAAAGAAAAAGAAAAAGAAAAAGAAAAAGAAAAAGAAAAAAAAGAAAAAGAAAAAGAAAAAGAAAAAGAAAAAGAAAAAGAAAAAGAAAAAGAAAAAAAAAAAGAAAAAAAATTTGAATTTTCTTTTAATTTAAAATGAACTTTTTTCCTCTGCAGAAAACAAGGTATGGCTGTGCTACTTAATTAAGAGACTATTTTACTTGTTAAATGTCATTATTTGTAGGTAAAGCTTACTTAAAAATAACTATTGCATATCATTATCCCATCAGTAAAAATAAAAATTTAGTGGATAAAGGTAATGCAGAATAAGCTTAAAGATCTCAACATGAGGTCAATAAAATTAATTAAAATATACAAAATTTTATCTTTAAGCAATAGGTTATATTCAGGTATTCCACTAAGGTTATGTCCCCTTTTTCCATGGTCTCTAACTATCAATTATGTTTGAATTTAGGAATTTAATATGAAGAATTTTAGAATGCACATTCTTATGTAAAAAATTGTCAGTATCAAAATGCTTATTTCTCATATGTCCACTTTGGTGTATAATTATATATCATATTTTCCATGAAGTCTGCCCATCTATCTGCCCATTCAGCCTCATTATCATGATCAGTAACACTTTCTTAGCAGAATTACTAATACTTTCTTACCTTACAAAATTTTTTTAACCATACTTAACAAGGTTGTTGGATGGAGACTTCTACCTTTTGGAGAACCATCTCTAAAAATGAGGAGATGTAGTACCAGCTCCAAGCTGCTCTACCTCAGTCCCCGGCTCTCCTGAGGATCTGAGGTTCTTTCTACTGCCAGCTGGGCACGCAACTGATACAGAAAGACTCTTGAAAAGTAATACAGCAAAAGACACCCAAAATGTTAAAAAGGAAGGATGACTTGTGAAATTTCAAGACCTATCCATGGATCTTCAGTGCCTTATGAAAAAAGGTCATTTGGACTCCCAAAATCTGGCTGCCAAGAAATAAAAAAATGCTGTCTGCAAGTTCTTATTCAGTAGGTAGATGTTAAATTTCACCACAAATGGTGTTTTGTAATAATTATTTGACTAACTCAAGCAGCTACTGTATATAGTACCCATGGTTGAAATTAAAAAGAGACAAATTGAAATGAAAAGCTGAGTCTTAGCCAAAGCTGAAGGAATGCTGCTGATACCATCTGCTAGTACAGCCCGCAGGAACCAGGAAACCACAGAATTAGCTTTATGTGAGGAATTATGTTTCATCTGCTTTTTAGAGAAGATTAACAGGAACCTGTTGTCCAGTTGCAATATCAGTATCCATTTAATATCACTTCTGATTTTCCTAGGAGTGATTTTTAAATCTCAGATGAGAAGTACAAGTGCTTTTTCCAAGTGATACAACTCTTTCTGCATTGAAAACCTAGGTGAAACCGGTTGTCCTGTAAATTTTCCAGATGTGCAACTAATGAACCAGTCCTAGAAAACCAAAAATTATTAAAACCTTTAAAACTGT
This sequence comes from Phylloscopus trochilus trochilus, assembly GCA_016584745.2. Lineage (NCBI taxonomy): Eukaryota > Metazoa > Chordata > Aves > Passeriformes > Phylloscopidae > Phylloscopus > Phylloscopus trochilus. Next base: position 64,323,096 of record WQNJ02000015.1, on the reverse strand, counting down.
TATATGTGAGAATGAAGCTGCTGTAGTTTTAGAGAATTTTTTTGGTATTTTTGGGGGGGTTTGTTTGTTTGTTTTTCTCTTTGTTTAAGTCCAAATAATTTTTTCAGATTTGAGGTTCTTTGTTGCATTAAACATTCAAATATGATTAAATATTTTTGGTAGATTGTGGGTAAGACAAAAAAAAAAAAAAAAAAGCCAAACAAACAAACAAAAACCCCAACAACCTTTTAGTTCTATATGAAAATCGTGTAATAATTGATATATTTTGTTTGAATAAGACCTCTAAGAGCATTGACTTCATCACTACCAGGAGCAGTACCAACACCTCTTCCTAAGTGTCACACATCTTACACATCTACGCATCTTTCAAATCTTCCCAGGGGTGGTGACTCCACAACTGCTTCTGGACAGCCTCTTCCAGTGACTGATAGTTTTTTCAGTGGAGAAATGTTCCCTAAGATCTAATCTAAACCTCCTTTGACATGACTTTAGATTCCCTCCTGCTCCCCATCCTCCTGCCCCTGTTCCCTGGGAGCAGAGCCCGACACCCCCCGGCTGTCCCCTCCTGTCAGGAGCTCTGCAGAGCCAGCAGGGCCCCCCGAGCCTCCTTCTCTCCAGGCTGAGCCCCTTTCTCAGCTCCCTCAGCTGCTCCTGGGGCTACAGCCCCTTCCCCTGCTCCCTTCCCTTCCCTGGACACGCCCCAGCCCCTCAGTGTCTCTCCTGTCCTGAGGGGCCCAGAGCTGTCCCCAGCACTGGAGGTGCCTCAGCAGTGCCAGCACAGGGGACAGGCCCTGCCCTGGGGCTGTGTCACACCATGGCTGGGACAGCCCAGGGGCCATCGGTCCCTTGCCCACCTGGGCACCCCTGGGCTGCTGTCCAGCTGCTGGCACCAGCACCCCCAGGGCCCTTCCCAAAGGGCATTTTCCAGCCCCTCTGTCCCAGCCTGGAGCTGCAGGGGTTGGTGAGACCCAAGGGCAGGACCTGCCACTTCTTGGTGCCCCTCACACCACTGGCCTCAGCCCATGGATCCAGCCTGTCCAGATCCCTCTGGCTCTCCAACAGATCCACACTCCCACCTAGCTTGGTGTCATGTGCAAAGTGACTGAGGATGCACTCAATCCCCTTGTCCAGATAATAAAGATAATAAACAGGATCCCCACATACTCCCCAGTACTGAGCCTTGGGGGACACTGCAGTAATTGGCCACTAAGTGAATTTAGTTCCATTCACCACTACTCCTTGGCTTCAACCATCCAGACAATTTTTATGGCACAGATCTGAGACTTAGGGTGTGACATCTAACTCAGATGTGTCAGCCCAGGCCTTATGCAGAGAGAGTAATGATGTTCTGTGCAAGAATATAAAAATTTCTCCAGTGATTTTGGACACCAGAAGAACATTAATATGAAATGGATGTGACATAAAAGGAATGGGAATAGCTCCAGCCAGAGAAGAGATTTTTTGACTAGTTTTATTATGGAAGATGTAAAATGTACATGGGCAGAGCACTTCCAACTAAATGTCTGATGTTGAACCTGAACCCCAAACTCATGGATTCTGCCTCTGATGGATGGCTCAATGATTTGAAATGGGGCCTAAATTATGAGCAAAGTTGGATATTGTCCTTGGCTTTAACAGCTACAGAAAATCTACATAGTCTGACTACAGAAATTCACAGAGAGTAAGAGAGGTTTGTAACATTCAACGTTGAGATTTGTTTTCCTAACAGTGCTAATATCATGTGCTTACCCAACAAAAGCAACTGACACAAGGTAAAGCGTGAACTAGGCTTTTTATATCAGTCGTTGCCAGATGCTGGTTTCTTAGCTAAATGAGGGTCCCCACTAGCTCCACAGTCGATTTTGCTAACTGCAGTAGCTGTATGGGTGCACTTTCCTTCCAGAGAAAGGCCCTAAGGCTTATTTTGGTGTGGTGTTTTTTGTTTTGTTTTCTCTTCGAAATAGAAAATGGAAATCTTTACTTAAAGGTAACTGTACTTTGTGTGTTTGTGGAGTGTGGAGTGGGAAGACTTTTCAAAATCATATTTTGGGGTGTTTCCCTTCAGGGAATGTCTCAAGCCATTATGAACTGTAGGATAAGGAATCCTTTGTGTTATTCCTCTAGAACTGGATGTGGAAACCCCAGTGGTATTTGTATGGGACAAAATAAGTTTTCAGCAAAGAACAGTCATGATTTGCAGAATCACATTCTGCCTTTCTAATAAATTTGCACATAGAAACCCATCAGGAGTTAATCCATTTTCTGCACAAGGTCTGAATTCCCATTGCACTATATTTTAGAGAAAAACAGGACAGGTACTAAATGAGAAAACTTTCACCAAAGGAAATGAGATCTAAAATAAGGCATTGTGTCAAGAATGGGATAAATTCAGGGCTCCAATAAAGTCAGTTGCCAAAATTTGTAAATTATGAGTTAACTAGCAGAGCTTATTGTCTGCTTATTCTCAGAGTGAAAAGATCTCTAGCAGTAAGAGACAAGTTCCTGACTTTTATACTTCATAAAGAGGCCTACACCTTCGGTAAATACTAAGCCTGCAATTCATCGCTTACAAAAAAGTTGCCAGTGATTTTTTTCTCACTGATCAGCATCCAGTCAAGATATTTTTCTTACCTACAAAAGTTTTTTATCTAATGTTTAACCTGTAACATTAATATATTTATGCTCTTTTATGGACAATACACAGTTTTCAGTTTATTTATTAACAGAGTATGCCCCACAATGACTAAGAATATTGCTGAAAAAAAATTACTGTACTGTAAATTATTTCTTAAGTACCTAGTTCCTGGATTTCATTAAACAATGAAACTGTTTACAAGGCAAATTACTAATACTATGATATTTTATTTTAGATTATGTTAATCACAGAAAAATTAACTTTGAGTTAATTTGATTGTCTAGCAATCAAATTGAAATAGTAGCAAGAAAATTCCTATTTCTCTTCCTTTTGAACCTATTCTAAAAGCTGCATAAAATTATATAACAATCAAAGTATTAAACAAGATAATAACTGACATTTCAGATCTATTAATGCATAGTTATAAATCAGATAATTTTATATCTCAGCAGATTTATTAATCTGAAAAAAATTAATTCAAAGCAGTGGGATTTTTAATGATATTCATGTTAAATTACTTTCTGAGTCTGACCTCATCCTAACACCACTCTAAATGTTTTTTAATTTTTTAATAAGCAAGAAAACAAGGAAAAAAAACCAAACAACAAAACCTGAAGAGCATCACATAACCACAAGGTTGTATTTTTATGAATAAAGTACACCCCTGTTTCACTAGGCTGTGTTACTATAAACCCATTCAATATTTGGAACAGGAACTTCTCATCACACTGTGCAAATGCCAGGTGTGGAAAATGGGTTCAGTTTAAGACAATGGGACTCTTTTCACTGACTTCAGTGAGGCTGGGATTTCTCCCCATGAATTCAGCTTTTAGTATCTTCTTGTTGTGACTTCCCATACAGCCGAGAGCAAGGGTTGATGTATGAGTAGCATTTAGACAGCAGTAGCCTGTGGAAATATCATTACATGTCTAAATCATAACATCTTTCCTGTTTCTTCCTTGCTTTAAGGGCTTGTAATTTGCTGGTCATCTACAACAGTATTAAATTGCTTTACCCATCCTGCATACGCTGAGCAACTCAAGTTCTCTACATTGAGTACTGGAGATATAGGTTAGTCTGAAACTTATTTCCAGCCTATTCCTCATGTGAGCCTTTTTGCTCTCTGGGAAAGGAATAAGCAATCTCTACTTGCTTTATGTAATAGAGACTGAAAAGAAATTTCTATTCGTTCTTAGTGAATGCCATGATGGGAAATGTAGCCTTATCGGTCTCCTGCAACAAAGCTAAAAGTCAGTACTTCCTTAATCATCAAATGTTAAGCCCAACCTAAGCCAGGAATTGTTTTGTTTTGTTCTACTCCTAAAGCTTTTCAGTTTTTCTCACAGGCTCTTTTTACCCTGTTTTTCTTTTTCCTGGGCATTTTTCCCAGGAACAGGGAAGGTATGGGAGATAATTATATTTCTAATCAAATTTTGGGCTTAAAGGATCATAAAAAATCTTTCAGTTTACTTTTTTTTTTTTTTTTCCTAGTGTTCTTGCTGAAAGAGCTAGATTGAAAGCCCTAGAACTGAAACTATAGGACCTGTGAAATACTGTATCTGCGGTTTGAGTTTTTCTCTCAATATGTTTCTTGGCCTAATACTCAGTCTATAGATACTACTTTTAGATACCTCTTTGCTTCACTTGAATTCCCTCAGAAATATATAGAATTAATACAATATTTTCAAAGCCAAAAAGAGAATTGGGACAAAATATTCCAGGAAAAGTCCCCTTTCTCTTAATGTAAAATAATGTCCAGAATTTTAAAAGCAGTTTTTTCAACAGTTTGACTACATTAATACAATTCCAGGGAAGAAAAAAAAAAAAAAAGGAAAAAAAAAAAAAAAAAAAAAAAAAAAAAAAAAAAAAAAAAAAAAAGCCAAGAAAGCAAACAGGACCGACTTTTCATTAGATTTAGAAAAAACTACCCAAGACTGAAAGAAAAATATGTTAAAATTTTAAATTTACTTATATTATTGTGGATTTGGTAGTAACTCTTGCTTCTATTGCAAATTGATGCAAAAGCTTTATGGAAACTGTTTCAAAGGGAATTGCAACTCTACCCCAAAAGATTTTTTTTCCTTGATATACTCTTTAAAAAGAAAAATTGTCAGTTTCAGCATTCTGGGTTCCCAATTTAGAGACTGAATATAAGATAGATAAATAGGATCAATAACACCTATCATTACTCAAAAACACATGATGAAATCTGTCCTATTTTAATCCTTCTGCATCTGAAATGTTTCCAGTCTCAAGGAGTCATGACAGCAGTAAATACATAATCTACATTCGTGTCTTCTCTTCAATACTGTAACAGCCAAAGCCATACTGAAGAGAAATATTTTATTCAATTTTGAATAAAATGAGGTATGTCATTTTATGCATTTTGAAAAGAATTTTGAAATGAATTTTATGAATTTTGAAATGAATGAGGTATCTTCTTTTAATGTTATATTTATTGAATTCAGTGGCTTAAAGGAAGAAGTATGAAAGGCGTGACTTGAAGCCAGTGCTTGAGTTACTTGAATAGTGTTCACTACAGAGGCAGATAGAAGAGCAGATGCTCTTGGAGAATTATGTGGTACTTCAAACACCAGGGATGCCTCTGTGGTATTACAAACTGACCTGATATCCCACAGGTCTTGTTTCAAAAACATGGTTTTATTACATGTTTTGTGTGTAGGACTACACCAACAGTCAGGTCCTTCAGTGTTCTATGAAGACATCATAAAAAGCTAAAAATGAATAAATTTCCTTCTTTTTCTCTCCTGTGCAAATTCTGAAGGTGTTATAGAAATAATCCTTCCATGGTGGATGAGAAGTGTCTCAACATGAATTAAGGACTTAACATGAACATTTATTTTAAAGAAACAAACAATAGCTTCAAGCTTGCATATACTTTTCTAGTAATTTTAAAATACCTATTATTCTTTGAAAAACTCCTTGAGCTGAGAGTCTGAATCTTGCTGAATGATTTTTTTTTTAATGGTGATGAAACATACAGATAACTTCAACATTCTTACAAATATTAACAATGGCAAAAAACCATGGCTACAGACCAAATAAATTACATCTTAGTCATAACTTTTCATTTGGATACAACACTGGACTTCATGCAATGACAACAATGTCAATGCCATATGACAGCTATTTTATAAACCAGAACACACTCTTTTCCTGATACATTAAAAATTCTCACTGGATTTTGTCTTCTTCTTATCTTACTAGGACAAAAAAAAAAAAAAAAAAGAAATTTTAATGTTAAAAGACCTCTCAAAGACAGGAAATTACAATAAGTTCTTAAGAAAATCTATTTTGTATATTAAAATTATTCCATATTTTTACTTCTAACATATTTTCAGAGTAGAAAAGATATATGTTTGATGCTTTGCTTGTTAGGTATGCAGCTATGTATTGAATGGCTGGTAACTGATGCCATATTGGATGCAGTACTTCTGAAAAAATAGTCTTGACATGTTTGACATATATTAGTCATATAAAAGGCATCACTGCTAAACTGTCTGAACATAAAACAAAGTTCATTTAATATTGCTGAATGAGCTGATGAGGTGAAAGTCCTCTAGGTGACCTTATTCCATCAGTAGATGCAACAAGGAGATACCAGTCAAGATGCAATATACCTTTCAGATCAACAAGTTTAATGAACCCAAAATAGGGTCTGGTGTTTCATTTTGGACAGAGTGTAAAGACTTTGAACTCAGAGGGAATAGGTTTAAATGATAAGCAAGGAATTCTCCTTTGTGAGGATACTGAGGCCCTGGCACAGGTTGTCCAGAGCATCTGTGGCTGCCCCATCCCTGGGATTGTCCCAGGCCAGGCTAGACAGGAGAAACACGGGATAGGTGAAGGTGCCCCTGTCCATGGTAGGGAATGGAATAAGGTAGTGTTTAAGGTCTGTTCCAACCCAAACCGTTCTATGACTTAATGTTTCTTTTTTTTGAAACTGCTTGTAAATCAATGGCAGTTCTTGAGTTCTTATGGGATTTTTCACACTCTGTATAACTTAACAATATGAAATTTATAATTAAGCCTGTATTGACATATTTACTAAAAAAAATCTGTATCTTTGGATGTGTGACCAGGATAACCTGACATAAAGTCCTAAAATTAACAAAGCTCCATTTTATATCTACAGCAACAGGCTGTGTGAAAAGACGACTGAAAAATTCAGGTCAGAGGCATGCTTATTTTAAGAATACCTTGCAAATTGAATGATAAGTCTCTTGACCCGGAAATTCAGAACCAATCTTTGACTTCTTCTCTAGGTTCCTTTTGCACTCAGGAGAAATGCTAGATACAAAAGGGCCATGTGCACCACCTGTTGCTGCTTTTGGGATCTGTACTTTTGGAATGGTTGGGTTGTTCTCTGAAAGTGTTTGTCTCTATTGATTGCAGAAAGAATCTTCAAACAAAAGATTTGCTTAGAAACTTATTTTTAACCTTCTTAAATGTAGTGGCATGATTTTCAGCTTGAATGTTTTAATATTGTTTTCCTTATAAGACGGCATTGTAAGATAATTTAAGATACTGTAAGATAATGCAGTGAAAATGCATTTTTCAAGGGGGCAAAGCATGTGCCATCTGATTTTTTTTAAAACCACTTAAAGAGCTGAGACATATTTGGCTTTATAGCTCTGCCCTAATCCTAAATTGTTATCTGCTGAGCTCAGATACATCGGCTCATACTGTTTCAAAATTTTCTGCAGCCAGGAAATCAGCTGGCATCATATATAAGCAAAATAACTCAAAATAACTAGAGGGCATTTTCAGAGTATTAACATCTGTTTTGTTTCATAGAAGATATTTCCCTTTCTTAAGTAGCTTTCTTAATATGTCTACTAATTTATGTCCGCTTTCTACATGTTGTGGTCTGCACTTTTTTTTTTTTTCCTTTCTTTTGAGGGTTAATCACAACAACTAGAGCTCATAGAGTCCTGAAACTAAATGTAAGTAACAGCAACTGACTGTTAGAAAGAATGAAAAAGCCTGATTTTTCCATGCCTCACTGAACAATATGTTACCTCTGGCCCATGTATTTAGCACCAGAAATCATTTTATTTTCTGCAAAATATCCCACAGGCATATTTAGCTTCCACAGGAGGCTGTTATGTAACAACAGACAAGGCATATTCAGATAGCTAATAAAAGGAGTCATGCACTAATTCTGTTCTTTCATTGCAATAGCAAGACTAACATCAGTTATGGTCCGGGAAACATGTAGCTGTGGGCAAAATTTCAAGTTAATGTGCTCTTCAAAGAGGAGTTGTGTTGTTTTTTACCAGCTAAAATTGTCTGCCATGACTGACTCTATAGCTACTCTCCCAGGGAATCAGGAAAGTGGCTCCTCATGTATAGCTGTTTCACAGAAAAACTTTCTTAAGGCAGACAACTCAAAAGGCAGAGGTTAATCTTAAGACTAAGATAACCTAACTCTTTAGTTATCCTAGAGACCTGTCTGAATCTGTAATGCGCCTTGATTTTTTTTTTTTTTTTAACTTTATTTTGTACATAGCAGCAGCAGTAAATGCTTAAAGGGATTTTTCTCAGTTTTTATGAAAAAGAACACTACAGGTTTGCCTTCCTCAAGAAACACATTCTCATATGATTTGTCATGTCCAAAAAGGTTCTCAAAAGGCATGGCATGGCCTTAAAGGACAAATTAGAAAGAACTCAGTTTGACTGACAAGAGGAAAGCAGCTTTTGTCTGCCTGACCCATGTCAAGTATGGACAATAAGCCAATGTAAAGGTCAGTGTGAACAACAGCCACAGGGAATTCCAGCCTTCCGAAGACAAAGCACTACAGTCAGTAGTTCTGAAGTCTGGACAGCTTGAAAAGAATGAAACACTTTATGAAACCTCTTTTATATTAGCAGAAACTCAAGAGACTAACATGTTTATGTATATATATTTTCTGCAAGTTTTGGTTTTTTTTTTTGAGTTTGGGTCACTTGTGGCAATTTAGGTCAAAATATCCTTACTGACAAAATTATGTGCTTAATTCTTTTCAATGTGTAAGTCAGATATCTTCTACAATGATCCTAATTCACAGAGACAGAGTCAATGCTCCCACAAACATGCCCCAACTGCTTAGTCACTCTTTAAGCCACCAATAATACTGTTTTGAACTGCCTGGAGAAGGAGACAACTAGAAACCATTTTCTGTGGAATGTATGAACATATTAATAGCATCAAGTTAGATAAAAGACAATCCAAAGAAGAATTTTTTTAATTGCTTCATATAAAGAAAAAAAGTAGTTTTGGGAAATTCAGTAGTTTTAGTTATCTTTCAGATATCTGTGTGCCATGAAATGCAAATATCCTTTGTATGTGTGGTCATAAAAATTCACTTAAACACAGAAGTCTATAAAAAGCAAAATAATCTTTGATTAACTTTCTTGCTTCCAAAATCATCACAGAATCACAGACTGAACTAGGCTGGAAAAAACCTCTTGAGATCAAGTCCACCTTGATGTAGTACCTGCTCATCAACTAAATCTTGGCACTGAGTGCCATGTCCAGGCTTTGAAAAACACATCCAGAGATAGTGATTCCCCAATTTCCCTGGCAGACAATTTTATTGCTCAGTCACTCTTTCAGTGAAGAATTTTTTCCTGATGTCCAACCTAAAGTTCCCTTGGCACAGCTGGAGACTGTCCTCTCATTCTGCCAGTTGCTGCCTGGAGAAAGAGACCAACCCCTGACCACAGCCGCCTTTCAGGGACTTGTAGAGAGTGATAAGAACACCTCTGAGCTTCCTTTTCTCCAGGCTAAACATCCCCAGCTCCCTCAGCCATTCCTCACAGGGTTTGTGCTCCAAGTCCCTCACCAGCCTCGTTGCTTCCTCTGGACGCGCTCAAGCGTCTCAATGTCCTTCCTGAACTGAGGGGCCAGAGCTGGACACAGCACTCCAGGTGCAGCCTCACCAGTGCCCAGTACGGGGGAGGAATGACCTCCCTGCTCCTGCTGGCCACACTATTCCTGATACAGGCCAAGATGCCATTGGCCTTCTTAGCTACCTGGGCACACTGCTGGCAAAACAACAACAACAACAAACAAACAACCACCAGCACCCCCCCGGAAAAAGAAAGAAAAAAAAAAAAAAAAAAGACCCCCACAATATTTTGCACCCAGTGCCACTTTTATTGCACAAGCAGGATCCCAAGCTCCCACTTCCTACCACTCCCAGGGAGTCATCTACTTTTGTAGCAATTCAGTGGTTGAATAAACTCTATTACTGCTTGTCATAACTTCTGTGGCTGTGTCATCTCAAAGACAAACTTAGTGATGATCAGGTCCCTTGTGTGTTTGGTTCACTGGAAAGTGAATTGGAACATATAACCTCTCCCTGGAAGTACTCAAGATTGAATTTCGGACATAGCAGAAAATTGTAACAAATAACATTCTCATCTCATGATTTTATCTCTGATTATTTGCTTGCAGAATGCAATAATTCATGTGGGCCTACACTTCAGCAGTAAAATTATACTCCCACACCCTATGCTGGCTCAGCTCTTGTGACCATAAGACCAGAAGTAAAGTTCTGACCCACATCTTGAAATACAATCCCACCTTACTCCCACTTCAGTATCTTCTTCAAGACAGTGAATTTATTATGTATTCTTTTATGAGAGGAGATTTAATCTGAGTTACAGCCTGTCAGTTGTCCCAAGGGGAAGCAAATACAAAACAATCTTTCTGAGTTTGTCGTATTTTTTACACTAATTTTCTAGTTTTTCTTTTTGCACTTTAGATTTTATGCAGAAAATATATATTGGATTCTTGAAGGCAAGCATATAATAACCGTAGAAATAGATATTCCTGAAAGAACTTATAAAGTTGAAGTTTCTTCAAAGGTTATAAACAACTCAAATATTGCATGGCATGTAAAAAAGCACAAAAAAGGAAATCAATTTCAAAACTGAAAATGAGAAAAACAAAATCCCAATAAACTAAATTAACAAAAATCAAGAAGGGCAAGTTGGTACTGGTGACCTTAGCTGACCTACATTAAAGGGTAATTACTACCTAATCAATAGTCCTTATGCATAACTATGGACATAAATGGTCAATGGAAAGTAATAAAGTATGGTGATCAATAAACATTATAGTCTGGCATGCAGCTGTCCAAGAAGTGAGGGAAAAGTTATTACTTTTTTTACTTTGGATTGCCAGTATACCATTTAGGATTCATCAAAGTTTGGGACTTGAGCATTTTCCACAATATATTACATCATCATTCTGTTTTAAATCCTTCCCGTAAAATTGACTTGAATTACCTTGTTACAAAATGGCTGCTTAGTAATCAGCTTCAGTGCAATTCCTTATTATTGGTCAATGAACTGGCAACATTCCTGAAGAATATCTACGAATACTGTCTTGGTGCATGTGAAAATACACATGGTTCTGTTAGCAGTTTTGAGATCAGAGTCAAATCAAAATATTTCTTTGCCAGCACAACAGAAAAGAAAGAAGTAAGCTCTTGAGCTTGAGAGCCTTTGTTGAGATGCTGAAACTCTTTTTGATGGGTGATATACAATTTCAGGTGTCTAAAACAAGCTCCAGTAAAATATCCAATGAAGGAATTTTTTAAATGGAATCCAAGCAATCTTGAATCTGGTCCTTGATGAAGATCCAAGGGTGCAAAATAAGTTAATATTTCTCCTGACCCCTCCTAGTGAATCAGTCATGAGCAGTCATTTAGCGTGGCACAAAATATTGCAGAATATATTCCTGATTTTTAATTTTTGCAGTCTAATTTACATTCACTGAGAGACAGCAGTCAGTCAGCCATGTAATATGAAACATAATTTACCACAGCTTTACACATATGCTCTCCTCCTCCTCCAGTCTAAGAACGTTGATAAAAATTATCCCCAGGATGTGTTTTCTACAGACAACACGGGAACTTTTGTACAGGCCATGTTTAGCTATTCCTTGTGATCCTGGCTAGGATACACTCTTAAATCTATGGTTCATCCAAATCAAATATAGAACCCAAAAGTATTCACATAGAAGAATTATGGTTGTAGCAATTTAGAGCTAGATTAAGAAGCTTTTTCTCACAAAGATGACAGACTTACTGTTTTAGAAATAAGGCAATCTGGCCAAGGGATCTTTCTAAAACCTTCTTATGTATGTTGTCTCAAAACATGATCTTAGATGATTGCAAAGTAGATACACTCTTTAAGATCAATTTTTATCCTCCCAAAAATTAATTTTTAGAAGAATTTTACCTATTCAAATAATCACCATAAATAATATTATAAATAAAATTACAATTTTATTGCTAATCTACTTTTAGATCTTATTCCTTTGGATGCCCAGAGCATACTATCGTGATTCTTTAGTTATATTAATAGCATATGTCATATTTAAATTGGTGAATGTTGACCCACTGGTTTAGTTCCAAGAACATCAGCAGGACTTGTTGCCTACTATGGAATATGAGTTACAGTGCTCCAATATCAAACAAAGCTAAATAAATTCACCTTCTTCCTCCTGCCTAACCAACAGGGCTGTTTAAGGCTGATGAGAACAGATGCACTTGCATTTCATATTATGACAAAAACTTTGATTGTACTTGGATTTCATAATATGAAAATGACTTTTATGATCAAACCCTGCCCCCCCCCACACCCCCCCACCCCAATTTGGCTTTCCCATTATTAATTTATTATTATGAATTGTGAGTTTACATCTGGATATGAAGCTCTCAGAGTGACACCAGCCTCTGAATCATTTCACCCTGGGGTAGTGCTATGGTCCTTTCCACCATGATGCACATTGTCTAAATTGCTTGAACATGTTTATGCCCAGCTAATGCATTATGTTGTAAAGAGGAATGTTTTGGATACACATAAATCTGCCTTTATATCTCATTCCATGATAAATATGTTAGTGGGTTTTGCACATGATTTGTTTGTACCTCAACACAGTGCACAATTGGCAGGCAGCATTGTGGGTGAACGATAGCATCCTTATAGCATTAGATTTAGATGATTGTGGCTTTTGATTAAAACACATTAAATTTTCTGTGTGTGTTATTCCCTCTTTTGGGATTCATTAAAAAAATTATGATGTGCTTTTTTGGATATGAATATAAGACTAATTACTGGTGGTTCTCTTTGGAACAACCTTACTCATGAAATTGTTTGACCACAATTTTCAGACTTCAGTTCTGTGACTTTTATTCAGTAAAACAGAACTTCTTCTTGCAAAAGCAAACAGGACCGCTTCTGTGAGCAGCCTCAGACAGGGAAGCAATTGAGTTTACTCTCTTCAGAAAAAGAGAAAAATAACAGAGATTTGTATGAGGATAACATAAACATTTGATGGTGGCTCTAAAAGGAACATATATGCCTTAACCACAGCAATTTTCCTTGGAGCAGGTGAGCAGACCAGAGGGCCTTTTCTTTCCTGATCTAGCTGCATTCTTCATCCCTCACTGTGAAAGTTCATGCTTCCAGCACTGAAATGCCCATTTAACTCAAAAATGTGTTTGTTCCACAGCATTACATTACAGCATGGCCTCAACTGTGTCTATTAAACTAGAATTAAATTTTATGTATCTATATATGGATGTGTCGCTCTCTATATATGGTACGTGTGTGTGTGTGTGTTTTATGTTTCAGTAGCAGCTTTCAGATCCTCAGATAAGGAGGTTCAGCATGTTTTTAATGTAGACTTGCAAAGGCAGTTAAAGATGATCTTACCATCCTCTAAGCATTGGCACACTCCTCACCAATAACAAAGTTCCAGATGTGAGTTTACTGAAGATCCAAGACTGTGATCTCCTTTGTTGGCACTGGCTGGTGTAGTGTGCTTCCATTACTCTTCTGTGACTCTGCAATTTCAGATTGTCTTTATTTTTACTGGGACAACATTTCTCCTAGATGTCCACTAACTTAGTTACTAGCAACACGTAACAGATATTTATAACTTAGATTAAATTGAGATCTTTAATGAAAAAAACCATTATGATCAAATGTGACAGTACCATGAGAAGGCATTATCTGATAACGTCTGTAATGTGTGACATAAGGAAACGTGTGTTCCTTGAGCATTTGTGAAGTAGAATCAACCCTCCTTTCCCCACTTTCCATGCATCAAATATATGTGCCTAGCTGCAGATGAATGATAGGGGAAAACCAAACTATACAGACTATTAAAACATTCGACTTTCTTCAGTTGCTCTTCCTAATTACTGTGATTGGATAATATTCTGGGAAGTATCCTGGTAATAGAAGAAAAGGAGAAGGTGATCGCCCTCACAACACATACGGTTATCTGAAAGGAATAATACTCAAGGAATAATACTCCTTTTATTTGTTAACATTTTCAATGCTAGGACTGAATGTTTTGTAGAGAAAAATCACCCTGAAGGTCAGAACACAGGCAAAGTAAAAGCAAACACTTTTACAGGCCAAATGTTTCAACTGTGCTAAACACTTCTATAATCATGACTTGCATCATTAATTTTTTCTTTATTTTTTTCAAAATTACTGCTCAGGGGTAGCATTACCTGATCAGAATGTGTACTTAAAATGATCTATAACTTTGATGATCAAAAATTATCAAAGAACTTTTTTCTTTGCTTTATTGAAAAGAGTCATCTTTGATTTTGTATGCTAGCATATAATGCATTGAATTCCTGTGTACCCCTTGTGTCTCAGGAACAGTCAAACAAGTCACACACTATTGAAAGAGGTTAAATGTCCTCTGCACAGTCATAATTCATCAACTATATCAGGCAATAAAATCCTGTGATAACTCACTTTTCATGACAAACCCCGTAATGAGAATTGAAAATGGGAAAAATTCGTCTATTCACTTGACATAGATTGTAACTAGAAAGAGAAAAACTAGACCAGAATTAACCCATTCTTGCAACAACTACATAGCTGCAAACAGATTTTTCTCTTTGGTTGCCTTCTTGACTTTTTGATTAATTCAACTATTATTATTATTATTATTATTATTATTATTATTATTGAATAGCTCTCTAGCACTATTACTGGGGAACTGTAACTAAAAATGAAAAAAAAGAAAAACATTTGAAAGTGTCTACCCAGATAAGGTCTATTTCCATTGTGAAGAAGAGCAATCCAGAATTCCACTGAATTTGAATGCATAATTGAATCACTGCTTAACAGTTATTTCTCCTTTAAAGAAACCTGATTTATTTTAGAGTTTATAACTCACTAAATCCACATATGCTCAGCTGTCACAAACAGATAACTTCTCCCCATTTTATGTAGATACTGTAGGTACAGAGCACATGATACATTGACTAATGGACTGCAAGGTAATAAGAAAATGAGGGAATTAGTCACATTCATCTTTAAAAAGCATTGTGCCATGATCCAAATGACTATGGGCAGATCCTGATACTGGGTAAATGATAGAAATAAATATGCCGGAAATCACCAGATATAAATAATTCAAGTTCTTCATATATTTGCAAGAAGCCATAAAAAATGGTGTTGAAATAAGGGTGTTTCTGATGGCTTTGCTGTATATAGCATTTAAAGACTCGTGGGGGCTCTCAAATGACTGGAGGGGCTTTTGCACCTTTTTCTCTGTAAATGATAAGGTCTAAATGCCTGAGACACTTCAGGAGAACAGAGAAAAATTGTAGAGAGCATATGACAAAGATGTGGGGATGTAGTGGTGGCTCAGCTACATAAAATTATATGACAGCAGAAAGCTTAAAAATTATTAAGACTATGGCATTTCTGGCACATTTCTAGAAAGCTACATCATGTAGTATCAAAGTGACCTCTGCCCATCCTGTCACACCACATCAGCTTGTCTTTTGTTACTATGCCTATAGACAGCATGCTCTGTGATGAAGCATGACATAGTATGGAGGACAATAAGAAATGAAAAGCTAACCTTTTTTGACACATATTGCATTAAAACACCAATAATATATTTCAATCTCCTCGGAGGATCAGAATGAACGCCTCCCATTGTGGCACAGGAACACATGTTTACAGATTTGAGTTAAAATAGGCTTTCAAGGAAACAGCCCAGTATCCTGTTATTTTGAATGAAAGTGAGATCCTTTTACACTGAGGATTATTTTCTCTCACAATATATGTCATTCTATTCTCTTGTATGGTGTGAGTAGTGAGATCTGTTTCCTAGCTTGTCCCTTTTCAGGAGAGAATAGAGGTGATTTGGTATCTACTGTGCTATGTACAGGGAACTTCTGAATGGAAACCACAGGAAAAGCTTTCCTACTCTCTGCAGAATTGGAGTGCTCAGAGGACCTGAGCAATGCCCCCACTGCCTTTCACATCCAGTTTAACAGGTGTCTTTATCTGGGAAGTTTTATAGACATGAGGGAAAAAAAAAGTACAAACAAAATGCAGAGGAAACAAAATACAAAAAAAAAAAATGGCTGGAGAATACTGGTGGCAGAACACTACCAAGAAAAATGAAAAAAAAAATCTCTTTATTGGACAAAGAATAATAAAAAAGCATGTCATGAAAGTTGGAAACCATGGGAAAATGTACTTGGAAGTATCCAGTACAAACAAAAAGGCTGATGTGAAAAATAAAGCTGGAAAAATAAGACTAGTCGGAAAGACTGAAATATGTAGAAGAGAAAAAAGACTCTGGTAGCCTGCAGCCCAGAGGTTCATATTTCAACTGCTACTTGCACTTCATCATGTCTCTGTAACAGCAAGTAATACATTGTAATATATTCTTTTTAATTTCTCTATTTCTCAGCTATGATACAGAACACTTGGACAAAGTATTCTATCATAAAATAGTTCATTTATTATTAGATGCATTTTTTTCTAGATTTTCCTGATACAGTCTACAAGAAACTGGTTGTGTTTTTTCTTCCTTTCTTTTCTCATGCATGGTTAACCTTCATGCTATTCTTGCACTGCATGACTTAATATTTAGTATACCACCAATATTATATATATTTTTGTTTGTTTCTGAGAAGCATGGAGCCTACAATTTTTTCATAAACTTTAAGTGGCCCTAAAGAAGATATTTCTGAATATCTGGATCATTTGCAAAGGCAGTGATAAAGCTTCTATTATCTGATCTCTCTTTGCCTTTATTATTTGAACAATTAAGTTTATTTAATGTTCTCAGGGACAGAAATTCATACAAATATGAGTGGTAGGAAGAATAAGATGAAAGAGAAACAATTTCTCACTTTCAAAAGGAAAACAGAAAACAACAAATTATATCAGGATAATCGCTTTAACATAAAAAGAGTTTGTACAGACTCCGAGAAAAATCCACTGAGGACTGGTACATGCAGAAACATTCACTTCTGACCAGAAGCTGTTTGAGGATTAGATTTGTCCTTAAAGCAAGGTCATTATTTGTTTTGCTGGTGTCCCTGGGTTGTGCTGGTGGGCATTGTTGGAGAGCGTGGTCTGCCTTGCAAGGTCACGTCATCCTGGCTGTGCCACAAGGAGAAGTGGCTGACAATGTCTGATACAAAGATTCATGTCTTGCAATGCAGAACAACTACCCTAAATCCTTAGTTACCTCCAGAGCTGGAAAGAATATGACTCTATCTGGTTCTGAACACAGTGTAGTTAAGCAAGACTAATTAGTGCTTTGAGCATTGTCTTACAGAAGAGGCTAAACTCTTTCTGGACTAGAAATTATCTCTGTACTTCTCATCTGCACAATTTCTGTTATTTTATGTGAGGTCTGGAATCTCTATAGTATACCATGGAGAGATGGATAAAGTATCCTTGCCATGATATTTTTTTTCTTAATTTTTTTTCTACCACTTCTTAAAATAAATGAAGAAGGAATTAATTTAAAATTGTGTATCTATATATTTTACAATATATGTACACTTGGCATTATCTTGTGTATATTCTTCAGGCAAGTTTCCAAGCTGCATTAACTAAAACTGTCATTTTATATATAAAACATTTTTCAATTGTTCTTTCATATTTGCAGCATGAGTCAAACTATTAATCAAACCAAAAATGGATCCCTTTCATTTCAACAGAATTGGAATTCATTTCGTTTTAACGGACTCTCTGAATAACCCATATAATCATTTTTAGGAAAAGGATTTTTGTAAATTGTTTTCCACTAAGGTTTGGGTTCAGGTGATAGATTTAGTCATCTTATATATTCTCTTTGCCAAACTTTTTTTTTCCATAATTAATTAGCATTTAATAATTCATTAATATGACCAAGGCACAGGTGAGATATTGGTCATGTATTTTGCTGAGCTATAACTCAAGTTCCATAATTTTATCTTTTGTTTTGTGAATCAGTCTTCTCTACATGAATAACTGATGGTATCAAAAAATAAATATCAGTCACTGAAGAAAAAAAACTCTTAATATTGAGTAGGAGAGGACACTTTTGGTGTCACTTTCCCCTTAGAGCAAGGCTTTTTTAGTCTGCATTTCAAACCAGGATGATGTGGACTATTACAACTGCTCACTTTGAAGACAAAAGAAATAGTTCTGAAAAAGGAGAAGAAGAGAAAATAACACATTTATTCTGTATGAATTCAACTCCCCTTACCCCTATCATTTCTTAAAGGTATCCTGAGTTCTGAGCTAGATCACCACTGTATTTTTCCCAAAATGTTCAGGCCAATATTGCATCTTTGCTTTTCAAATTGAAGAGTCATGATTTTATTAATGATGTCTTCAATGGCCTTAATATAATAATGGCTTCCAGCTGACAGGGGGCAGGGATAGATGGGAAGAAATTCTTTCCAGCAAGCGTGGGGAGGCCCCGGCACAGGTTGCCCAGAGCAGCTGTGGCTGCCCCATCCCTGGAAATGTCCAAGGCCAGACCAGATGCAGCTTGGAATGAGTTGGTCTAGTGGAAGGTGTCCCTGCCCATGGCAGGGTGCAGGCATGAGATGATCTTTAAGGTCCCTTCTTACCCAAACCATTATAGGATTCTGTGTGAATTGTAACTCCTTCTTACCATGAGCAAAGCCACTCCAATGACTATTGTTTTCACAAAATACACTGAGTTAAAACATCCAGAATGAAATAAACCCATGTTGAATGAAAGAACTGGAGAACAGCCAATATCTCAAACTTTTTATAATTAAACCTAGCTGCAACTGCTTTTTCTGGCCCTATCCCAAGCCCAGACTTTTTATTACCTTAGGCCCTGTAAACACATGTAATTTGCTCTGTATGGTTTGGGTTTTTTTCAATCCTCATTAAGTTGTTTGACATGTAGTGAAAAAAAGAAGTACTATAAATTTGAAGTTGTGAAAGAGGAATGGGGGAAAAAAAATCTTGGGTCTGTTGAGCAGGTGAGAACATAGAAATGAAATATAACAACCCTAAACAGCTAGCCAAAATATCACAGTTTCTCTGAATAGGTGGTTTTCTTTTTTCATTAATACTTATCTCTACCTCTTTTCTTCAAAATCCCTTTACAATCTCTTCCTTTAAATACAGTGGGAAAATTCCCTGTTTTTCCATTCCTTGTTTCCTCCATATTAGGATAACAAAGCAACACTATGGCTTGCCTCAAGCTACAAAATCTGGGACTGACAGGGTGTAGAGGCCCTGTGGGCACAGTGATTTTTGAAAACACAATTTAGTTCTGAGGCTCATGTTTTGCATCATTAAGAATTGGTTGCTTGGATGGCATTATCTAATCAATGTCCCTGTCTAAAATGTAATTAGTCTTAGGACTGAAAGAAGCAAATTCAAGCCATCATAAAAGTCAATCAGCCACGAAAACATTTCTGTAAAACCACTAAATAGATTATTGTTTTCATTCTATATGAAGGTTTTAGAAAAACCTTGGTAATACTTTTTAAGTTTCAGGAGATGATTTTATTCTTTTTAGAAGAGCTGTTTCTCTTTTGTATATTTTAACAATTAAGTGATGATGAAAGCTGCCAGGTTGATAAGCTTGGAATCTACTTTTCATCTTTCCATAATCATCTCCCATTATCTTTTGTTCCACCAAAGTCAGTGGATATGTTCCTGAGAATTCCTGAGAGAAGGATCAGGCCCTTCAATATTTGTGCCAGTTTATCATATCCAGTGGAATTTTCTCCCTTTCCTAAGGTCTTTCACTGCTGCAAGTTAGTGAATATTTGCTGAATAACTTTGCTGTTTATCCCTCTCTTTGTTTACAAGTCTTTGGTCTCTTAGATTCTCAGGGGCAAATGAACTTGGAAGGGCGACTTCTATACAGCAAAGTTCTCACTCTCTAAAAATATATATTACTTACTATAAAAAAAAATTGGTAAATTATTTAAATATATTACTAAATATTTTAGTTAAATATATATTACAGAATATATAACTTTTGTTTCCAAATGAATTTCCTAAGCAATGTTTTTTCTGGTAAAATCTGTTAATGAAAAATCCAATTCCTCAAAATACTATGAATAGAATTATTTTCATTTTTATAGTATTATCATTCTGCTTCATGTTGGTTACTGAAGCAGTTTTAAATTGTTTCCTGTGGTATTACAGATTGCCATGATGTCAAAGCTTGCTTTGAAAGGACATTATAGATTTCAGTCCAAATCTGAGATAGTGGAAAAAGCATCTCATCACAATAGGCTCCATAGATCATGGCATAATTAACCAATTGTTATAACATACTTGGGCTTCACTCTCAAGGTTTTTACTGCCAGACACAGGGTGTGATGAAAGTCACTGGAATTCCTTTCATTTGCTTTGATGAGGTTTCTGACAAGTTCTTAATATTTGCAATGTTTGAAATTACATGATTCGGTCATAACTATAGCTGGCCAGAATACATAACTTTAGTTTCCAAACAACTTTCCAGAGCAAAGTTTTTTGATAAATGCTGTTAATTGAAAATCCAGTTTCCCAAGGTACTATAAACAGAATTACTTTCACTTTCTGATGGAAAATTATGAGTTAATATTGTGAAAATAAGTGAAAATCTTTAAATAAATCAGTGCAAATCTCAGTGCACCTAAAAAAAAGTCCAGCTTAAGTAGAAATATTCCAGCCATGCCTACCCATTCCAATAGGCAGAAAACTACCAAATGAATGTATCAGCAGGATACGGTCCCAGGTGAACTGTGAACAGCCAAGGGAACATTGGTTGTAGGGTTAGATATCTTTTACAGTGATTTCTGAGCTTTTTACTAATTGCCTAGCCTATTTCACAAGAACAGACAACAGTATTTTTTTGGCAGTCAGTCTCTACAGATGTCCTTTTGTCTCAAAACATCTGCGGTTGCAAAAGAATCCAGTCATGTGCCTGTGTAGGTACAAAGATAGCAGGAGTGGTTAATGGGATTTTCAATTTGCTTTTCAATTTTTGCCTTTTTCACATCAGGAATTTGAATAATTGAAAAAAGTTTTGTGAATTACAAGTCCCATTGAAGCCCCTGTATACAATAATCATTTAATTATTCTAGTCTTTCTACTGTTATCATGGATGCAGTAATTGGAATTTCTTTTGCACCCTGTATGATGATTACATTTCTAAGAGAAGGAAAACCTCTTTATTTTGTATTTCTTTTCTGGGTTGGTTTTTTTTTTCAGTTATTATTTTTTTTTTCAAAAGGAAGAATAGTTGGAATCTGTCTGAACATTTCAAAACAGCTAATCCATATCATTACTCAAAAGGCAAAATGTCCAGGCTATTCATCCAAACAGCAGCTATTCACAAATGTGGAAGGAGAAATGCTGCTATCGCCTGATTTCTGAGGATCAAGGAATTCAGTGTCACAGAGTGGATTGGGTGGTGGGGTTTTTTTTGTTGTTGCTGTTGTTGTTTTGTTTGTTTGGTGGTTGTTGTTGTTGCACTGATATGTTCTTCAGTTGCCAAAGATTGTACACATATGGTAAAGAGTGAGAACAAGAGAGATGATATCCTTTGAGCTATAGGACAGAGGCTGACAGTAAATATTCTCAGAAGAGTATGCTTTCACATCTTTGCAAAAAGGCACTGCACCTTACTTACACTTCACAGCAGGTCTGGAACAAATAAACAACTACAGGTGAAGGAGGTACTCAAACATTCACCTTTACCATGAGTTATTCTCTAAAACACTGGATGCATACCACCCTACTGAATTGGCATCCCTGTCATGCATGGCTGGCTTCCATTCATTTTAGAGTCCTGGCTTGAGCTATAAAGGAAAAGTTGGTTTTAAAATGACACAGAGAAAGGAAAGACAGACAGACAGACAGATAGATAGATAGATAAATAGATAGAAGAGAGCTGGAGAGAGAGTGTGTACGTGGACCTGGAGTGACAGAAAAAGGGGGAAAAGCTTCACACAGAAAGAACACAGGTTTGGATAAGATATTAGGAAAAAAATCTTGGCTGTGAGGATGGTAAGGCATAGCAGATGTTGTCCAGAAGATCTGTGACTGCCCCGTCCCTGGCAGTGCTCAAAGCCAGTCTGGAAGGGGCTTGGAGAAATCTGGTCTAGAGGGAGTTGTCCCTTCCCATGGCCAAAGAGTGGGATGAGATGATCTGTAAGGTCCTTCTGACTCCAGCCATCCCACAATTACATGATAAGAGAGAGATGAAAAAGGTGCTATTTTGATTGCTGTTGCACAGTAATATTGTGCACAGTTCATGGAATAGCATGGAAATTTCTGTCCCATGTAATGAACCCCTGAATGTCACTACCATCTCAAAAACCAAGAAAGAGTGGAGTTACATTCCCATTTTTCTACCTGATTTACAGTTGTCTCATTCTTTACTACCCAAGAAACCTGCCTAGAAAAGCCCAGCTGTCTGGGCTGGTGTTGGACTAAATCCTTGGCTGTGCCACCTGGAATTCCTGCACCTAGACTGTTGCCTGGTGTCTTAGCACACAGTGACTAGAGCCAGCGTGTTTAGGAAAAATTGTTCTATATTTAGAAAAGTAATATTCATGGTGGCCACATAAAGCAGATAGTCATGTTAAGACTAGCAAAGTGAACATGAGTGGTTTTTTTTTGAAAACTGTTATTTTGAAAAAATGTTATTTTGCAAGAAGTGTTACCTTCACCAGCTGATTGAGGGAGAGAAAAGGCTATAAAATGAGACCTTATCTATTGGGCTGACTAACAATAAGATAAAACTATACTTGACGTTCAAAAACAGTAAGAGTACCCAGACGAGGGTTGAATATATTAGCTTAAAATATCATGAGATGCTATTAATCTGTAAAATTTAACCCCCCCCCAAAAAAAAAAAAAAAAAAAAAATCAACCAACCAACCAAACAAACAAACAAAAACAAACAAACAAACAAACAAAAACAACAACAACAAAAAAAGTGGAAATCACTGTCCTAAAATTATAAGATACGGCCTTGATCTCCCAGTGGCTCTCCCTGGAGGAAGATCTCTTTCTGTGTAAATTGTGGATATGAAGACAAAACCTTCCTAGAGGTTTATATCATTAACTTTGATATGGGAGAAATAAGAATGGGGAGACAACATATCCCAGACACCAGCATAGAACTTTGTCCAAATAGTAGTAACAACAATAATAATAATAGTAATAATAATAACAACAGCTACGCTTCTCTTTCTGTAAGCTTTTCTCTTGGTTCACAAATTTAATATTTTTGAATAATAATTTGTGATTATTTATGACTTTATATTTCACTTTTTTAAATTTTGATTTCTGATTCGGATTTATCAGACTCTTTTAAAATATACCACCTCTTGGTAAAAATTCATGAGAGTATGGTAAACCTTAAATACAGGTTATCTATTTCCCAGATCTAGATCTGCCCAACATTGCCTTAAGCAAAGAAATAAGTACCAATATCTTCAGCCATAAAAAATTCAATTAGAAACACCATGAATAACAGCAACAACAAAAATGGTAACTATAAAACATTGTAAAATGAAACAGCTACACAGGTCTGCAAAACAGATTCTGAAATAACCAAAATGAAGAAAAAAACCGCCTATTTTGATTTCTCCTGTGATTTGAGCATGGGTCAGTTTTAGAGATTAGTTATTATTTTTTTTTCAAGATTCAAGTATGAAAACATGAAAGAAAAGAAAAGCAAGAACAACAACAGCAAAAACCCTCAAACAAATATTAAATTAGTCCAGATAGTGTGCTGCAGCATTCTCTGTCTGGGGCAAACTGCTGATAATAAATGATAAATCAACAAAACCCCACTCTCATCTCTAAATTATTGAGCCCAGAAAAAAACCCTTTATTATATATATATAACATATATTATATATATATTATATATATAAAATACCTTTTTCCCTAGAAAAGTATCTCATTATGTGTAATGATTTTGCCTATATATATATATACACACATATATTTAACTTTTTAAATAGACTTCTGAGAAATAATTTCTTAACATTCACCACAGAAGGTAACTAAATCTTTAATGGACTCCTGGTGCAGCCAGTTTAATGTTGCAATTTAATTGAGGTTTATGCAAATAAAAGAAAATGGAAATCAGAAAAGGGCTTTTTCTTCCATAATATCCAATTTTTTTTCTGTATTTTCACAGATTTGCAGAATCACAGAATATCCTCAGTTGAAAGCAACCCATCAGAATCACTGAGTCCAACTCCTGGCACTTTCCAAGGTAGCCAAGAACGTAAGTTAAAAAAGCCTTTTCCCCATCCCCCCAGCTTATTTTTTGCTCATCTTCATTTCCAGTTGCTCTTGGTCCACACAGATTTTCTGACTGCAGTGGCAAGAGGCATCTCTGTGTCTCTCCCACATCACCTGACATTGCTTCTTTAGAACACACACTTTCTTCGCATTTGATCCAAAACAAATTTCTGCTCATCCAAGCTAACCTTCCACCTTGTCTGCTTGACTTCCAAAATTTTGGAATTGCTTGCTCCTGTGCCCTTTTGAGTTCATCACAGCACCTTCAAAGATATTTCCTCTACCTTCAGAAACATTTCCCCAGGAGACTTTACTCAGTGGTTCCTTTTGCAGCCTGAAGTTATCACAAAACTGAAAAAAGAAATTTTGTCAACTTTGTTTTCTAGATCACCAAATAATGTAGCTTTATTCAACTCATTTTGAGAATTTTAAAATATTTTGTTTTATTTTATATACAAATTATTATTGTTCAAGCATACAGAACCTTCTCCCTAGTGTCTTTTCCTTAGAGTACAGACAATGTGTTTGACATCTGTTTAAAGATACTTACTAAAAACCTCTTCAGGCCTGCTATTCCATCTTCCAGTTCATTTTGAATTCTATGATGTAGATTGTCCAGTTCTTCTGATTCAAGGATATTTTACTTTGGAGACTTAGTTCTAAGCTTGACTGTGGCAACTTTCATTTCCACTCCACCAACTCCTGCACACATTTCTCATTTTCAACACCAATTTCTTTAAAACGTGAGAAAAGTAAATTTTAGCTTTGGGGCCAAAATTCAGACACATGTTGTGTCAGCCAGTCTCTCAGAATGGTAGATCCCAGTCCCTCCTTTCACATATTTTTTCCCAATTATCTTAGATTATTATTTTTTCACTGTTTATGTGGATTTATTTTTTTAAGACAGAACAAAATATGCCTTTTGTCAATTCTTCCTCTATTTGCTTCTTGACAACAGATCCCCATTACTGCATTAATTTTTAAATAAGAGTAGCTCTCCTTCCTCCCCAGTCCCAAGTGACCTCTGTCACTTCTTTTTGAACTTGAACAAATTCCAAACTTTCCCCACCTCTTTTAGCCAGCTACATTTCTGTTTTCACTATGTGAATATTGAGATAGTTGTGAGGAACCAGGTAAATCCATGTGTCAGATGGCAAAATCTGGCAGAGATGCTATTGATGTAGACAAAATATGCTTATTTAGCCTCTCACTGGTGAAGGCAAGCACTTCTTTTCCTGGTAGGTAATCAGATTTTTCAAGTTGTTCTAGCTGCAGCTGAATCTCAAGGATTTTCCTGCCCAAGACATAAATGGTGACCCATTGAGTGTACAGTCATCTGTGACAGTTGCGTTTCAAAGGCTTCACGGCCCATCTCATGTGCTACATTTAAAAGATTAAACTACCTGCTAAACAAACTTGTGCCATTTCTGATGGGCCATGCACAGTGTTCAGTGGGGAAATCAGGGGCAGGCTTGTAGAGCCGGAACTCATGTTCCCATTTCATGCTTATGATGCAGTAAACTTTAGCATGAAGCCATGAAATGTCATGCTCTGATGTGTAAGAGTTTTTCTTTTAACAGAGATTGGACCTGCTGGACCTGCTTTCTAGCCCATGACATCACTTTCTCAGATATCCTCAATTTCTGATATTATACCCAAAAAGTTTATGACCTAGATTT
Source organism: Phylloscopus trochilus trochilus (assembly GCA_016584745.2). NCBI lineage: Eukaryota > Metazoa > Chordata > Aves > Passeriformes > Phylloscopidae > Phylloscopus > Phylloscopus trochilus. Next base: position 64,297,188 of record WQNJ02000015.1, on the reverse strand, counting down.
ATAATTTCTGAAATATTATAACTCTGAATAACAACTGTGGATGATAATTTTTAAATCTTAAATGCAATAAGAATTTTTAACCACCCCTGCGTTTCTCTCCAGGTACAACAAACCTTATCCAAAAAGCTCCTTGAGCCCAGGAAGAACATTTTTGAGGATCTAAAATTGAAATCTCTTGTTACATCCCAAGACCAAGATTATTTCTCCTTAAACTACTTTTTCTAAGCTAAAAATAAAACAGAATCTATTTTAAAAATGAAATAAAACAAAACATTGACAAAACAAAGCATTTAACTCATCATATATCATTCCTCTTATGTTGAGAATGAGACGCATGAGGCAGATGGTGAACATTTTTCTTATTGTACTACTGAAAACCACTCAGACAATGAATCAGTTGGAGTCACATTAATGTGTACTTGGAAAGAAATTAAATAAGGTAGAAAAATAAAAAAAATATTACAGAGAAAACCCACAATATTTCCTATTCTTACCTAGGAGTATGTATATCTTCAGATTCCTAAAATAGTTATAGTGAGGCTTATCACAAGGCTCAGGATATATCCTGGTAAAAGATCAAAGCCTGCAACCTTTTTCCCCTGTAAAAAATGTGAGATTTTGAGGACTTCTGATTTAAGTGGAAAAAAAAAAGAAAAGGGAACTTGCATACTGATAATCTATATCTTGTACAATGATCTGATGACTACCAGCATAAAAGGAGGTAAGTGGGAGGTTGATACAACCTGTGATGTCTTCAGAGCTTGTACTATTTTGGGAGTGCTATAAAACAGTTTTCCCTTTGGTTGGATTGTCTCTTTAATATGCATTTTTTGTTGAATATGATCTTGAAACAATGTATTAGCTTGAGATCACTCTAAATAATTTATTCACCTTCAATTTGGGCACTGAACAAAAAATCATCATTGATTCTTGCACAGCATCACAAACAGTTCAGAGAAGAGCAAACTCTTCTTCAGTATGGATGTTTTTGCTGGTTAAAACCTTTAAATTACAAGCCCATGCAAATCACAGACAGTTCAAAGGTCACAAAATATTAACAGAAAAACCTCATGTTGTTTTCTGTTTGACCCACAAGACTTCCTAGTTCTATTATATAACTTCCTCACTGTCATTTTAAATTTTTTCACTCTATTTATGAAGTTCTTGTTATCCCCAAATGTTAGACTTGATATAAGTATGGACTGTTATTATTGCCATTATTCACATTTGTGGAACTTTTTGTAAAAACTAATTCTGTCTCCAGGTGGTGATTGACTATACAAGCAAGTTTTGGAGGAGGTAATTAATAAATAGCATTTTCATCACTGTCCTTCTCAAACCATAAGTGCACCTGAAATCAGCCACAAAGGATTTGCACGGTATTTTTCTATTATTTCTGATCCTGTTTAACAGATGGTTTCTGAGACTCATTCAGAGTCTCCCTAATTTTTCTCTGTCTGTTACAGATGCTCTTGAGTACACACCTATTGTGCTGTGCTCTTACAATTGTTTAATTTAAACACGCCACACATACCATACTAAATTACAAACACAAAACCTCAGGAGGAATAATGCAGCAGTTTCTACCTGTAGGCTCTGACAGATGGGCTGCTGTAAATTTCATTTTCACTGGGATTTGATATGGTTTTATCCTAGTTTTTAAGACTAGGTAAAGCAGACAAGATTTTCAGTACTTGAAGGGGGTCAGTAAGAAAGATGGGGACAAACTTATTATCAGCACCTGCGGCAATACGGCAAGAAGTAGTGGTATAAAGCTGAAGGAGTATGCATTTTTATTAGAAGATAATAAAATATAAGGAAGAAGTTTTTTACAACAATAGTGGTAAAACCGCAGAACAGGCTGCCCAGAAAGGTGATGGATACCCCAACCCATGAAAGACTCAAGGTCAGGTTGCAACTGACCTTGAGCAACTGCATCTGTTTAAAGATGTCCCTGATTACTGTAGAGGGACTGAACTCGATGGCTTTTAAAAGACCGTTCTAACCCCAAGTATTCTTTGATTCTGTGAGCTCCTATAACAATAAAACATAATCACTTTCCATCTGAGCTAGTCATCTTGACTCCATTTTCTCTTTATCAGTGAAAGGAAATCAGCATTCCCACATATGGCTCACCCAGAGATGCTCTTTAGAGTGCCACTCATCCTGCTGTAGAGCTCTACATTTTAGATTTCCAAAGACAGGAGGGATTTTTTCCAACTCTGACAATGTTAAGGTTATGAATTTAAGATCTGCCCCTGTGAGCACAGTATATGGGCTATGTCTGCTCAGGCGGACATCAGCTTCCTTCTGTTCACTGCCAGACACAGGTATTCAGGGAGGAATAAAGATTCATCTGAAATCTAAACACAGATGTGAACAGACCAGGGCACAGTGTTGTATAAACGTAACTATGCAATACCCAGACAAGAGCTTTTGTCTGGATATCTTGCAAAGTCATCTCTGTTTGTTTAAAACAGTCTTCTATGGTATCTTAATTTGTTAGATTTCAAAATAAGAGAGGGGAAATCCTTGCTAATCATAATTTAGTAAATATTAGAAATCCCATTGCTTAATGCATACATAAATATTACTCTAGCTGATTATAGCCTTACACATTATCACTTCTCTTGAAGATGCATAAAACAGAGGTTGGGGAGAGAGAGAAGTCAGATGCAGACCTCTTTTGCTGAAAAAGTGAAGATCTTCTGTGCTGTGATAAAATCAAATGGCTCTTTGTTACCAATTTTCTGATGTAAGCTTTAAGATGATAATTTCACTAACCTGAGTTGAGTTTTATGTAACAAACTGCTAGTTTTACTGAGATGAAAAGCCCTTGATTTGCAATATAGACTTCAGGATTCTCTTTCTACTTTTATTTTGTTTTCATTCTTAAATGATTTGAAAATTGACTCTCCTTCTGGAGAAGCGCTATATTCCCCTGAGCTTATGTTAAACAGAATGTACCTAAAGGTCCAATGGACCCTCTGTTCTGAGGTAATTGCAAAGCAATGAAACAATGTTATTAGTTATTAATAATCACTTTAAACAGATCACTTTCTAAATTCTATTTCTGCTGTCCTAAAAAAAAAATCCCTCAGAGTCTGCATATTATTGAGCCAGAGACACATAGATCTCAATAGCTGTCCTTAAAGTATGAGTATTGATGCTGTCTGTACTCTGTTAATCAACAAGACATAACTGTAAAGGAAACTTGGAAAGAGGAAAATTAAGTGAGAGAAGAAAACCACAAGGTTTTTTTCATCATTTTAGTTACACTATCAGTACAAGATACAGAATGAAAATAAAATTACTACATCCAATAGAAGTCACATCATTTTGCAAACATTTTCATACACATATGGTTTAATTACTACTAAAAAAAGGAAGCTGTCAGAACCAGTAAAAGTGTGCAAAGTATTGGCATAGACCTGCCTAGTATTCAGTACAGTGCCCCAAAGCACAAAGTGATTACTATAGTTGATTACAGATTACTGTTTACTATAGTTTAGTGTAACAATGTGGATCTTTACCATTCTAGGGTGTTAAGCTTGAAAACAGAGGAGGGAAGGATGATTTGACATCAGAATTCTGAGATCCAGCTGTCAGCTTCATAGCCTTTTTGAAACACAACCACAACCCTGCTGGTTTCAAGGTGCTTTGAGAACTTTCCTAACTGACACCACCTGCACACTGAAAATCTCCATGAAATGGATGCAAGCAGGCTCAGATGCTAAAATGTAACACCAATTTTAGACTCTTTAAAGAGCTGGAGAACTTAAAAAACTGATGTCAGCATTAGGGTTGCTATATTCCTCTTTAGAATAGTGTTTTATCTGTAAGATACTCTTCACATCCTGACACAGGGTGTACTGTTTTTTCACATATGAAATAGCCTCAGCTCTGTGACCTTGCATGACTATCTCTGGTTGATGCTGATTGTAGTCAGATGTGATCCTGACCTTGTCTTTGGAGCTGTCACTTCTATCTTCTTGGATGTGCCTCTTTAGCATAGACTTATGTGAGGATCTAGACTCTACTCACCTCAGTTGGATGCTGCAGGATTACCTTTTGCTGGTGTACTGGATTTGGCTGGGATAGAGTTTGTTTTTTCCAAGGGGCTATGTTTTGATTTTGTGCTGAACACAGGGTGGATGACACAGAGATGTTTTTCTTACTGCTGAGCAGGGCTTGCACAAAGCCAAGGCCTTTTCTGCTTTCTGCACTGCCAGGCTGGGGCGGGGATGGGGATGCTTGGGAGCTTAGGAGGAGACACAGCCAGGAGAGATGACTCCAGCTGACCAAGGGATATTCCAGACCATGTGACATCATTCTCAGTGTATAAAGTGGGGGGAAGAAAGAGGAAGGAGGGATGTTTGGAGTGATGGTGTTTGTCTTCCCAAGCCACTGTTACATGTGATGGGTTTCCAGTTCTCTGGAAATGGGTGAACATCTGCCTGCCCATGGAAAGCAGTGAATTAATTCCCTTTTTTGCTCTGCTGGTGTGCAAGGCTTTTATTTTCCATATTAAACTGTCTTTATCTCAATTCATGAGTTTTCCAGCTTTTACCCTTCCAGTTGTCTCCCTGATCCTGCTGGTTAGAGAGTAAGCAAGATGCTGGATGGGCTTGGGGTTTGGATGGGGATAAACCACACCAGTTTTCTAAGCCACAGCCTTGCGATAATGTGCAGCTCCTCACTACTAATTCCTGGTTTCCCTGCCCTTACAGCATCCAGCCCTTGCAGCTGTCTAGCAGTAACTAGCCCAGTGCTGGTTTTTACATGGAAGTCACTGATGTATGTAATGATCTTTCATTTACTTCAATAACAAGAATTTGTTCATGGGTGAATACTTCCCTTGCATGTAGAAAACTTATTACCTGAATTCTCATCAGCTTAGAAAATGAGGGGAATTGGCTCATAATCTCCACTGTGAGGCTTCACAAAATGAGAGAGGAGTCTAGCAGGACAACATCTCCCCGAGTCCCAGCAGTGGGGACATGCCTGTCTGCTGCTGCTTCGGCTCCTGGTTATGGGCCTCTTACTGGGGAAATACAAAGAAGCAGAACCAGAAGTTGTGAGTGATGCAATCCATTAAGCAGCAAGAGCTGCAAATTATGATGAGCCAGTATTCTTTATAATAGTCTTGGAGAAAATTGATGAACAATCTCCAAGATAAACTCTGTTCTTAACTTTTGAATGAAAAAGAGATTAATGCAAGGAAAAGCATGTTCACTGATCAATCAGAATGAGAAACAGGGATAAATTTGCTGAAAATTCTACTGTTGATAAAAACTGTTATGAGAGCATATTATTTCTTGTGAAAGTTCTATGTAAGGTAAATTGACATAGAGTTGAAGCAAAAAAAATTAAACTAGAAAGACAGGCTCTGTTAATTGCTGGGAATACAGCAGACCTGTGCAGAATTCCTCCTTTAGGAACCATTTCCATTGGGCCAAAACTCACCAAGCCAAACTAACTTGTTAACTTTAACCAATTATTTTGCAGAACATACATTTTTTTTCAAATATCAGTCCCCCTTCATGCTAGTAACACCAAAAAGAAAGAGTCAGTGAAGATTGCTATTCACCACATAGCAAGGAATTATTTTTACATAGGACAGATGATTATACGATTGCACAGAACTTTGTTGCTCCCCTTGATTAATTGGGTGAAAAGGCCAAATTTACGTAACTAAATAACAGATTTTTTAGGTTTGGCAGGTGAGGAGATTTCTACCCAATGAGGTAATGCTCCTAATAATATTTTTATGATGATGTCAATGTACTACTGTAACAAACTCCAAGTCTTTCCCCACTATTTTTCACTATGACTGGAAATTCTCCTGAACTTCTTAATTAAGAATAAGGTTGAATTCAAACAGCTTGTATATGAAGTGAATTTTCACTCAGGACTGATGTCCAATTTGTGCTCAGAATATAACTATATCCATCTACTGCTTCTCCCTGGTAATTAGCGGTTTTATAGGGATCATTTTTGCAGTCATGTTCTTGCATTATGAGATATGTGGAATACAAATTTCCTTAACATTACTTACACCATAAAAACCAGAATAAATGCAAGGAGCTAGTGTCACTGCTCTTCACAATCCAGTACATTTTGCATTTCCATTTAGAAGAAAAATCTAACTGCTTCTTCGAGGGATTTTTGTACTGGAAAACAAATGACAATATCACTTCAATGACAATGCATCAGCTAATATTCATCTATACTAAAACAACTCCAGCCCAAATAATTTTGGTTTCAGACAATCGACTCTGTACTATTAGCCATGGGATAATTAGAATACAACCAATCTTAGTATTATAATTACTTGCAGTTTAATTCTCACATTGACCTGATATTGCACACCACTATGGCTCATTACACTTGTTTTATTAACGCAGTGTACCAAAAATTATGTTAACATTCTTGCTAGCTACAACATAATCTTCTGGTTCACCCACACACAAAATAGCCTCTATTAAAGGTGAAATAATAATAATAATAAAAATATTGCAGTAAAGCGTAAATGCTTAGTTACATTCTGATTTCCAAGAGTCAAAACAATTTACATAATTGCTCAGATATTTTTCACTGCATATTCTTAACCATTGTATTTGGCTTAGAAATTTATATTTATATAAGCTTCCCCGACATTCAAAGACACATTTTTGTATGACAGCAAGAATTGAAATAAGTATATAAAATCAGTGATGCCAATGTATTAGCAGTTTGTCCTCAATATTTTGCTATAATCGTTATCAAAACTGCATTAATCTCTCTTATTGAAAACTATTTATACTCTCCTAATCATCATTAAAATGTTATTGTGTCTTCAGCACAACAAATTAATCTTCTTTTCTATTAAAAAGAGATAATCTGATTTTTTTCCTAGGCTTTGCCCTTTAATGATGTTTCTGTGGAACAAACACAAGACAAAGCTTAAAGATAAAGAATTAACAGAAGAAATGAAAGGAAGAAACTAGAAACTGTTAATAGAAATTGCAGACAAGGTTTATCAGTCTCCACATTATTGGTTTATTATTGCTGAAGGCTCTTTAAGTGTATCTTTTTCACTGAAACACACACAGACATTTACTGATTCTTAAAACAGATTAGCAGGCAGGCCAGAAAAGCAAAACCTGCGGATCGCTCAGGGAAAAAGCCATACTACCCACACGTCTGAGTAAAGCAGGACTGAGGCAACAGCTGTATTAAACTCAAAAGCTATTAAAATTCAAAGTTATTAGACTAGACTGGTTTTTTAAGCCCAAGTCATTAATCTCAGTTGAGAGTTCCAGCCTTTATTTCAAGAATCTAGAGCAAAGAATAATGAGACATGGTACATTATGGTACATTATAATACATGACAGTACATCCTGTGAATACCTGAAGTTATTTAGTATGACTAGCAACTTCAGAAATCCATATAGGATTTAAAAAAAAATTAAATACTGTAATATGCATATATGTATATACAAATATGGAATTTTCCTGATAAAAAGCTTACAGGATGGCAAATATTAGGAAAACAAACTGCATAAAGAAAGAGGCAGTTAGAGTAAAACAAGCCTCTCAATTTTGCCTGAAATATTAATATTTATTCAGTAGAAATAGTCTGCTTTTACAGATGCAGCATTTTACATGGGGATAATGACTACAATCATACAGACTCTTCCTGAACAATTGAATGCAGAGGTGGTGTTTACAGCTTTGGGGACTGAGAGCAATGTGGCAATTGCCAAGTATCTCTAATGTGTCTCTGCAGTCAAAAGTTCAGCTCAAAAACAACCAAACATTTGAGTCTTAATTTGGCAACTTTAATTTGCCCACATTTAATGTGCATTATGATACTGAAGATTCAGTTCTGATGATCTTTTCATTTTTCAAACTGACTGAGGGAACAATGAAGTTGTAGCAAACAAGTTGAATAACTTCTGCCTTGATGAAGTCAGGGTCTGTAAAGATAATTTCATTCTGAACCCTTGCCATGGGCAGGGACATCTTCCACTATCCCAGGTTGCTCCAAGACCCTTCCAACCTGGCCATAGAACTTCCAGGGGTGGGGCTGCCACAGCTTCTCTGGGCAGCCTGTGCCATGGCCTCACCACCTTTGCAGGGAAGAATTTCTTCCTAATACATAATCTGAATTTCCCCTTTTTTCAATTTAAAGCCATTCCCCTTTGTCCTGTCATTCCAGGCCCTTGCCCAAAGTTCCTCTCCAGTGATTCCTTTTAGGCACTGGAAAAGGCTCTAAGGTCTCTCTGGATCCTTCTCCTTTCCAGGCTGAACATACCCAGCTCCCCCAGCCTCTCTCCACTGGAGAAGTCGCTCAGCCCTGGAAGCATCTCTGCGGCCTCCTCTGGGCTCGCTCCAGGAGCTCCATGTCCTTCCTGTGCTGGGGCCCAAAGGGCACTACAGGTGGGGCCTCGCCAGAGAGGAGCAGAGGGGCAGAATCCCTCCTTACCTTGACTTGCTGGCCACACTTCTGATGCAGGCCAGGACACACTTGGGGCTTTCTGGGCTGCCAGTGCACACGGCTGGGTCATGTGGAGCTTCTCATTAACCAACACCCCCAAGTGCCTCTTCCCAGGTTTGCTCTCAAGCCATTCTCTGCCCAGCCTTTACTTGTAATTGGGATGACCCTGACCCACCTGCAGGACCTGGCACTTGGTCTTATTGAATGTTACAATTTTCAAATAGTTCCACCTCTCCAGCTTGACCAGGTCCCCCTGCGTGGCATCCCTTGCCTCCAGCATGTGACTGCACCACACAGCTTGATGTCATCACCAAGATTACTGAGGCTGCTTTTGATTGCACTGCCCATGTCACTGATGAAGATCTTATCCAGACTCCCCATTCTAAGAGAAAAATTATTGTAACACAAAAACCTTATGAAATATGCTTGATTTTTTATTCCCAGTATGTCAGATAACTGGGATATTAGGTCTGTCTATGCACCTAGCACTTTCCCTACATAGCGATAAAGATCTCAACTCTGTATTACAGAAAGCAATCACTTTAATGTTGCTCTATATTAGCCCTTAGATTCTAATTTGTCCCTCACTATCTCAGACAAATGGGATCAACAGAGATCCTTTGCCTTCTATTTGACTAGTCTTAATTATGTATTTTCTGTCATTCAGCTTTATGACTGTGTAATAAAAGACAGGTTTAATGGGCCAGTAGTCCAGGATGGGAAATCATCCAGCTAGTGAAGCATTGAGGACATCAAATTAGTGGCACTGCTGATCAGTTTTTTTCCCCAGCCTGACATCTGTTTGTAAGCACTCATAGCCAAAATTGTTTTGAAAGACAGTGTCAGCCTTAGGCTTTGAACCTTGCATCAGTGAATCTCTCCACCCCTTACTACTTGTTATTTTCTGCTGTGAAATGAGACAATACACAAAATCATGCATGAGGGAGACAACATTATCTAATGTTTGATCTGATCAGTAGAAGTCAGGGTTCCTGGCTTGTCTCTAACATCATTCCTGATTCTTGTCTTATGTGTATTTTTAAAATGTAATTTTAGGTTAGAGAATACCACCACACATGTAAGACAGGTTTCTGGAAATCTTTAATTTTAATTATTTTGATTGAATTGGCTTTGTTATCTACTAATTTTTTTTTTTAATTTCCTTGTCAGAAATTATTTTAACAAATATAACTAGTGCTATCAATCTCCCTGAACTTGAAGATAAAATGAAAGGGTATTAAAAGATTCACAGACTTTTGAAAAGGAAGTACTCTTGGGACCAGTGTTCAGGAAAGTTTTATAGTGCAGACTGAACATCTGCTTCAAGCTAACATTTGCTTGGAAAATAGACTACCTCAGAAAAACAGACAAGGAAGAAAACTGAAAGAATCCCAGAGGATACCCATACCAACCATCTTTAGCAGTAATTATTATATAATATCAATGATTATATAATAATCATACAATCATAATATAACTACAGTGATTACTCTATATTAACACTGTTAATACTGTTGTACACATTAATGTATAATATATGAGTGCATGCAAATGCAAATATTTATGTAAATGAATGTTTTCATGAGACTTTTGTGTGTTTGCCCTCTCAAATTCAGTCGTTATGGTTCATTTTATATATGTGTTATAGCAGAACAGCAGTGACACTGAATAAATTAGACCACAGCTCTGTCTTGTCCCTCCATGCTATCGTCAACAGCAGCAACTTGCTCAGAGACAGGACATGAAAGTAGGAAATGCTACTGCTGTCTCCTTGCATCTTTGGGGAATCTAAGGCTCAGACACTTCCTGAATTCAGAATGTCATGTTTTCCTTTAAAACTCCTGGCATATATGGTTGAATTATTTTTTTAACCCATTAAAAATTACATTTGTAATTCTTACAGCAATGAGTTCCATAATTCAGTTATGCATTCTGTAGGAAAGCATTTTCATTTTTTTAACATATGATATGCTTAATCAATTAATTCTCCCCAAATCTTGTATTGTTAGGACCAATATACTCTCTTCTTTATATTAAAAATATTGAGAATTAATCTAAAACCTCTAAATATATTGAGAATTGATCTTAAACCTCATCATGCTTGACTGTCATTTTCACCACTCAAAATAGAGTTAAATACTTACTGAAAGAATTAAATAGAAAGTCTATCACTTTTTTGTGATACATCCATGGATCTATTTCAAAGAGGAAAATCCATATTGATGGATCTATTTCAAAGAAACATCTATACCTACCTGGTCTTACAAAGATGATCACTTTTCATTTTTCATCATTTATTCCTACTTTTGGTAGTTCTTTTTGACAGCTAGTAACATGTAACACATTTTCCTTCAATTTTTTTTTTTTTTTTTTTATTCACATAAAGCTCTTTCGAAGTTTACAAAACTTATGGCCATAATCGTTTCCTTGTATGTTTGTTGACTTAATTTATCAGGCATAAGTTACCTTTCTGAAAGCCGCAATGACATTTGCCTCTAAAGGATATTTATTCACGTATTTGCTATTCCTATTTATGCATGTTTATTTATGTATTTTTTATTCCTATTCTTTCTTGCAGTAGATATGAATTTGCTCAGCAGAACTCAGATTTACTGGTCTGCAGTTCCCTGGACTGTTGTGCATGTGCCATCTTCCATTTCTCTGTTGCTGATTCCATTTTAAGCACAGTTAATAGTTCAGCAATTTTATACTTGAACTCTTCCAGAACTCTTGGGTGAATACCATCTGTTCCTGATGATTTGTTATCAGATATATTATCAGTATGTTCTAAAACCTCTCCTTTCTAACATTTTTATAAACTGCCCAAGTACTGAACTTAGAGAGCCTATTAAAGAACCCTCAAACCTAAAGCTTAATTCCGAGTTTTAGGAAGCTTGCAGATCTTTTATACCAACCACCCCTAGCCTGATACAAATAATGAACTAAACTTAATATCATTACACCATTTTTTAGTATTAAATACCCACATTTCTGTCATTCAAAGTCATCTCAGGATTCTCTGTCTTCTCTGTAGTTGTTCAGAGTACAATACCACATAATCTTGTCATTTAGGGGCATTACTCATCAACATAAAACCCCAGATATCGAGGCAGGTAAAGGCAGAACATTAAGGTCTGAATTTGCTCAGACTGTAGAATTTCAATGAGAAGAACACACAGGAGGAAAAAGGGTATAATATAGGCACCATTGATACTTCCATCACTATAGAAAAGCAGAGATAACCTAAATTATCTATTTTCAATCTCTACCTAGACAAATAAAACCATGCATTGAAGAAACTGAAAGCTTAATACGTTTAAGTGGATAATGGCCTTATGGGCCTTCTGAGTAACAGCTCATTACTTAATTTCAGGTAGCATGTTAATTTTTTTCAGTACATTTCATTCATTTCATTGTGTTAATTTTCTGTGTAAATACCACTTTTTTTTTACAGAAGTATTTTCTGCTGACAATTTCAATACTATGAAAGGTTGCTGTTTCTTTATATTTTAAAATTTTAAAGGAAAACAGGCATTCCAATCACATTTTGCTTTACTGAAGCACATTTCTGAAGAAGAGCAGACTATCTAGTCACAAGGTTAAGGAATTTTCTGATTATAAAAATAAAGATTTCTGCACTACTGTGTAATTTTAGCATAACAACAAGCCTTTAACTTTATTGCACAAGGAAAATGAAACAGATTCCCATTGGAACTATTCCACTGTTTTTTATGAGGTTTTTTTTCATTAATTATCTTCAGTTTCCCTCATGGCCTTTTTACCTGTGCTCCATAAAATCCAATTTCTCTTTTACGGGCATTCCATATTGAAAATGTCAGGCAATCAGGACAAATATAAAATTATTTTTTATATGATAGGGATTTAAAATTAGTCAAAGCAGTATTTTGTGTGTGTGTGAGTTAAATTTAAATGAAATAAAAGTTGCCATGTTGACAGCAGTGGAAAATATGTCAGTCTTTCTGTTCATAAAACAATGGTACAAACAGTGGGAGATCCTCCAACAAGTTCTGAAAAATTAATTGTGCCTTAGATAAACATATTTTGGCATAAAGAAAAATTCAGTTATTATTAATGTGAATTTGTTCACTCTTGTTAATAGGAATGTCAGGAAAGATTTCCAGAATAGAGTAAAAAGGCATTTTTACCATTATGCTCCATCTAGCCATAGCTTTGTTCTCCAGATTCCACCGTGAGTGAAGAACAAGTAATACTGAATACAACATTTTTTTCCCCAGAAATTTAGTAAGTTCAATGGAGAATTTTCCTTACACAAAATTGTCTTACCCAAAATTCCCTCCTAATAAAACAGAAGGACTGAGGTGTATGCTTTAAACAAGGAGAAACAGTAATTAATGAACTGTTACCTATGAACCACTCCCACACTTGAGTTCTTTCTCTTCATAAATAATTATCAAATAAGGTTAAAACCCTAGCAAGAGCAAAGACATCAGACAGTGAAATACTCTCTGTCTCAAAATACAGGAGTATATTAATATTAAATCTTTTAAAATACTTATATTACACTTGCTTGGGGACTCAATAATTTTTTTTGTAGACACCACCATGTCTGAAGTGCTGATATTTCCCAAAGGACTTTCAGGGTCCAATGCCATCTATCATAGATGACATCTATGATCTCTTTAACTTAACCATGCTTTTGCTTGTTTGGGGTTTTTTTTCTGTGTTTTGTCTTGGTTTTGCTTTGTTTATGTTTTGGTGGGATTTGTTTGTTTGCTTGTTTCCTGGTAGATTTTTGCTAATTGTTTTTATTAATTGGTTATTTGTTAGAGTTCAGGTGGAGATTGGAGATGTTTGTGTGTTTTGTGTAGTCAAAGAAGGAGATAGAAGAGGAGGGTGAAAGACAAGGTAGAGATCATTTATGCTTTCCTTGGTGTGAAATACACCTTGAGCACTCTCCAGACCTGTGGCCTGTGACTTGAATTGGGGTAAAGACTCATATAGCTCATTTCTCAGTGCAACCCACTGAAGAAGGGTTGCTCATGGAGAAATAGTATTCCCTTTTAACCCAATTTTCTTTCCATCAGAAGTGAATGAGATGATTTCACTGATGATTGCTTGTGACTACCAGATAACTGGTGATGGCAGGTAAAGTTTTCAAGATTATAATGCTCTCAAAACCAGGAGGGGGTTAGACTTGAGAATTATTTGATTTTGTTTTGAGGATCTGCAATTCTGAGAATCTTGAGAAAGAAAGGATCTGGAGAGTGCTCAAAGTGTATTTCACACCAAGGAAGGCATAAATGATCTCTACTTCGTCTTTCACCCTCCTCTTCTATCTCCTTCTTTGACTACACAAAACATACAAACATCTCCAATCTCCTCCTGACCTCTAACAAATAACCAATTAATAAAAACAATTAGCAAAAAAACCCTCTATTTTTAATTAAACAGAGCAAATCCACACAGTTTTCTTCACACAATATGTTGAGAAAGAGAGCAAAAAGAGGTCAGAGGGATGCCACCTGACAACCATATTCCTGAATCTGTTCAGAATGAAGTGAAAATTCCTGGATAACTCTAAGAATTTGAACATCCCTCTAAGCCTGACCACCTGCACCCAGCATAATCCTGGGGTTTGGCTTCACTGGAAAATATTCCAGGACTTGATGACAGTAGCTGGTGTGAGGTTTAAATTAGTTACTAGGAAGTTTTCAAAGAATGATGAGAAGGTCATGAGGTTTGCTCTATACTTTAAGTAGCACCAGACTAAACACATCTGGCATAATATCACTCAAATTTTAGAGCAGGCTGGGTGGAAAACCCAACAAAACAACCACTTCATGCTTCCTCAGGTTTTAAAGTCCAAGAAGATGTAGAAATGAATGGAATTTAGGGATCCAAGGAATTTTTTTTTTTTGGTGGTGGGGGGAGTGCTGATTTAACTACTGTATTCTATTAGTCACATCTAGGAAAAGAATGAAAGAATTATGCCATGGTTTTCCTAATGAAAATCATCATTAAATGTGAAGACACTGTATTCCACTGTATTACCTCAGTAAATGTAAAGTGAATTTAAAATTTCAATGTCTAAGTATTTATGACAGGAATACCCCAAGGGTTGCCCATGGTGCTGAGGAATATCCTGTACTGAGCACAAAGTTGATGTTAGATTACGGTGTTAAAACATGCAGATAGACACAAACACAAAGAAAACCCTGCATAATTGTGTCAGTGCTTGTACAAGATGACTAAAAATTTGACAAGATATATTTTTCTCCTTATTAACATTTTTTAATTGTAGTCAGTGGGAAAAATGACATAGATGGGAACAGAGAAAATATTTCCTGAGTGACATAGGAAATAAACACAGTAATGGTAGAAGGGAAGTCCATCCTTTTCTGCTTTTAAAAATAACACTCATCAGGAGAAGGTGGATGAAGATACTAAACTGTATCAAACCCAATACAGATTAATTTGAAATAAACAGCACACTATACCCTAACTTTCAGACAGGCTCTGGGGTTCCGATCAGCAAAATTATCTGATTAGTAATGTAAATGACTAACACTGAAAAACAAATTTAGATATTTTGTAGACATTAAATACTTTGAGTTTCAAGTGCAATAATGTGCTTTAATATAATTTTAAAATCGGTGACTTCCTGGATCTTCTTGAAATAACTGTGCTATATCACACAATATACTCAGAGGTTTTGAAGCTGCCATTTCACATAAATTTTATATAATAAAATTTGGATACTGTGGATGAGGTATCAACACATATTTCCCCCTTCATTTACTTTTTTGTACTGTGTTTTTGGGAGGCAGAGGGGATAAGAGATTTTTTTTTCATGACTGCACAACTTAAACAATTTCACACTGTCTGAAGCTAATGTTGCTATTCTTAGGCAAGTTGTTAGATATGATTAAAAACAAACCTCTCTAACTTCCTAACTCATCTGGGAAAAAAAAAAAGTGAGTCATTAAGATGAGAACATAAGCAAATCTTAAAAAAATCAAAGATGATTAAACTGATTAATCTTCATTTCTTTAAATGCTAGGTCATGCTCTTATTATTAATAACACCATAATGAGCTGTAATTAAATTCTGGCAAATTTTCTACTTTCAAGTAGTTTGACCTCCTACTTCAAGAAACACACAGGATTCTATCCTAGTTCCCAGAAATTCATGCTTTTGTACAAACAACTCACTCTGTAAATGTGGCTGCCTTTGGAAATTCAATTTTTTTTACAAAGTTGCTCTTTACTGTATCACTTTCAGGATAGCATCTATTCTCAAGTGCAGATTAAATTGAAAAAACTTGCATTAGTTCCACCCTAATGAAGCATATGCTCAAACAATTTTCTGAACTGGAACTGTAATAAATAACATATAAGGGTTAGGCAGAAACTTTGATTTTGCTGATGTAAAACCAGCAACAAGCTGATGAAGAGATACTTGCCCATTGCATCCTCTTTCAGACCTGTGTGTCCCTGTGGGGAAAATGACAGGATAAATCCTGAGGTATGGGAGGTCACGTTGCTTCCAGCATGGTGCCCCAGCCAGTACTGCCTGCTCCTGAATCTGTCTTCTCTGCATTAACAACAGGTTGATGCCTGGCATGTACACAGTGCTCAAAAGCAAGGTTCACAGGGAAGTGAGAACTTCAGGTAATACATGGAAAATTAATAATATGGCATTTTGCATTCAGCCCTGGAACAGGGAAAGAAGCGGTGTCAGAGCCACACAGAGCTCTTTTCTTACACCTTATTATGCTGGTGAAAAATGAACTACAGAAGTCCTTCAGGGATGATGAGCTTTCTCCAAAGTTTGCTTTTTTCCCGGTTTCATCTAGGGTAAAGTTAATTTCCTTTTTAGTAGCTGGTACACTGCTGTGTTTTGGATCTAGAATCACAATAATGTTAACAACAGAGTGAAATTTTAGTTGTTGCTCAGCAGCGCTCACTTCAGACAAGGCCTTTTAATGTCCAATTTTCTGCACCTGAGCAGGTGCACACAAAGCCAGGGGAAAGCATGGCTCAGGAGAGCTACCCCAAAACGGCCAAAGGGATACTCCATACTATAGAATGTCATGCCCACGACATAAACTGGAGGGAATTGACCAGAAGCTGTCTATTTCTGTTTAGGGACATACTGGACATCTGTCAATGGGTCATGAACATCACTTGTTTCTCTTGAGCTTTGTTCCTCCCTCTTTCTCCTTTCCATAATTATTGTCATTAATATAATTAATAAAAAACCCCAACACTTTATTTTGCTTCAATTATTGAAGTGTTTACTTTTTTTTGTTTGCTTTTAAATTTTCCTCCCCACCAGGAGCAGAGAGGAATGAGTGAGAGGCTGTATGGTACTTAGTTACTGGCTGGAGTTAAACCACAACAAATATCCAGTGCAGACACTTGTACAGACTCCTGACTAAACACTAACCACCCAACAAACAATGCCACTGTTTTCCTTTGCAATTTGTTTTTCTCTGTTTGGTCATTGTGTAACCAACATCTTTTCCTCTGAGGGATTCTAAGGAAAGCTGCAGCACTCTGAACTCACTTGCAATCAAGCCCTACTGCTGGAGTTTTGTGTGGAAGTTTTATAATGTGATTTTCTTGCTTTAATTACAAAGAAAGATCCTGCGGCCATGACTGTCAGATGAAAACCTTCACAGGAGTCAATCTGTGTTAATTTGAGGACAAGCAGACAAATCTCAGCCCAAGTTCACCTTGAAGAGCAACCTCTGTCAATAAGGCAAGAGGTGGGAGAGCCTCTCTGTACCTTCACATCCCTCCTCCGAGGTGTTCTCCCACTGAAGTCAAACACAGCTGTGCCAAGTCAGGATTCAGTACGTGGGGAGAACAAAAATCTCTGAGGTGGATGGTGATGTTAAAGCAGGTAGAGATAAGAAGTATGGGGAGCCTTACAAAGCAATATAATTTGTGCTGTTTAATATCCCTAGCAGTGAAGTGACCTTGCAATACCCTCCCTTGTGTATACCCTTGTCTACACATCCTGCTTAGTCCTGCTTCAGCTACAAGTAATTAGCTGTCTTTGTTTTTATCTCTGAATATCCAGGTTTTATAAACATTTTATTATCTGCAGTGCAGCTATTGTTTTGCTGTTGTTTCTTCTCCTACAGAGCAGCTTATTATCTCCATCTTCAGATGTCTTCTGTTCCATGTTGAAGGAACTACAGGATGTACTGGGTGGTTCACTAGAGGTTAACACAATTATAAACTGAGAAATGAGGCAATAGTTTCATTACAATTGTCTGTCTGTCTGATGGCATTTAAAGCAGCCTGGGTAACGTGAAGCTGTGGTTTGGGGGAATTTGTGGAAACGTGAAAGAATTGTAATGGCAAGAAGGTAAACTCTGCATAAATTAATATTTGCTAAAGACTGTTGATAATGATAGAATTTCCTTCCAAAAGACTGCAGCTGCCAATTGCATTGGCATGAAAAAACACATAGCAGTTTTTCTTTCTTTCTTTCTTGGAAGGGAAAACACTACAGATTCTTTTTCAAAAACTATGTGAGAAAAACTTCTTAGGACAATGACCAGTGCAAAAGAAATGTTGAAAAATCAAAATCAATTAAAAATAAATAGAAGTTAGAGTCATAGAAGAACATGACAGAATCCAGATATGCAGTTTGATAATGCAAGAAAGTAATTATTCAAAGGTCTGACAGTTTTCTAGGATAATAAAATACCATGACAACTTCAGTAGTTTTAATTCTAAATTTTCAGACAACTGTCAGAGCTCCATCAAAACAACAAAAATGGCTTATATTGTACAGATGAAGATCAGAAAAGAGTATGATGTGATATCATGTGAGAAGGAAATGTGTCGGCAAGCGCATGTAACTGATGACGGCAACTCCTTGCAAAGGTAATTCATTTTTGTCAGACACGGATTGAAAATGTACTTGAATATCCATGGGAAATGAACAATTCAAATGGAGTCAAATTGAATGAAAGAATGACATAAAAATTCAATTAAAAATTCAAATAAATAGAACCTTAGAATCACGGAGGCTGGAAAAGCCCTTTAAGGCCATAAAGACCAAGTGCTCCCCCAACACTGCCAAGGCCACCACTGCCCCATGTCCTCAAGTGCCACATCCACATGGTTTTTTAAATCCCTTCAAGGATGGGGACTCCACCACCGCCCTGGGCAGTTGTGCCAGGGCTGACAGGCCTTTCCAAGAAGAAAGCTTTCCCAGATATCCAACCTGACCCTCCCCTGGCACAGCTGTAGGCATTTCCTTCCATAAGTCCCTGTTCTCTGGGAGCAGAGCCCAACGCTGCCCCCACTGTCCCCTCCTGTAAGGAGTTGTTCAGAGCCAGAACAACGTCCTGAACCTCTTTTTCTCCAGGCTGAGCCCCTTCCTGGCTCCTGAAGCTGCTGCTCATCAGACATCTGCTAAAGACCCTTCCCTAGCTCCCCTTTTCTGGACACGACATAGTTTTGAAAAATTTGCTTTTCTGTGGCTTGTTCTCCTCTGTATTTTTTCCATTAAATTCCCATTATAATTTTGTATAATTTTGTAATTTTTGTCTAGGATTTTGTTTATTCGAAAATCGAAGGAAAGGTGAGTGCGTGGCTCAGAAGTATAGTCTGTAGTTAGCAGCAATAACAGAATGAATCAGTAAGTTTGGATTCTAAACTGAAAATATGTCAGAAACAATTTTATAAGTTTTCATCTCACCAAAACACCACCACAAAAATGCAAAAAAAGGTGGCTGTCTGAGCCTCCCTCTGCTGTCAGCAGCAAGACAGACTTCTTCCCAGGCAGATGCATCTCATTTTATGAGACACTTCTATGACATGTGATAAATCCTGGTTTTCTGCATAGATTTTACAGAGAGTCTGGAGAAGTCATTTAACCTCATTATTTACAATGTCTGTAATTAACACAAACGTATACTATTCTTTGTCAATAAGCAGCAAAAAATGCATCTCCCTTGACTTGCAGCTCAAGTTCAAAAGGAAAATTTAACCTTTCATTTTTTGTGTATGGCATTGGTCTGAATAATGGGAAAAAAGAGTTCCTCATTACAGATGCTTCTACCTACCTTACATTGAATTTTTTCAAGAGAAAGTGGAACTTCTGCTGTTAAAGTACAGCTACGGAATCCAAAGCATTTTTAATCCCAAAAGCAACAGAATTCGGCCTGATGCTAAGGTAAGAAATTCATTATACTGCAGTTTCATGATTCATAATATGAGTAAGGGAACATCTAGTAAACAGTGTTTCATAGTCATGCACTGAAAAATAAAATTAAAAGTAAAATATAACATCGTATTCTTGAAGTATTTTTCAGAGTCTCAACCAGGCACCAGAAGGTAAAGACTGACATTTTTTGATGTATATACCAAAAAGTTACTTACAGAAAAGAAAACAAACCAAAACAAGTTTTTAAGAAAATAAAGCTAAGCAAAAACAAAGCAAAACAAAACAAAAATGTTTATCTGTCTCAGACTCAACTGATATTTCAAGGTTTGAGAAGCGTGAAAATACAGCAACTGTCAAAATGAAAACCTAAAATTGACACACTCATTGTCTGATAATCAGTTGTCTTATCTTGAGCAAAATACAGAGTAAAATCTCATAGAAGTGAGAATATTCAGCTGGTTCTGATCATGAAAACTTACTGTAATCCTGGTTTGAGAATTATTTTCTGATGTAATAAAACTTTAGAAGAAAAAAATACAGCGAAACCTCTGTAATACATTTTCACTCCAAGTAATATATTTCTCTGTGTTAAATCATAGAATCACAGAACCACAGAACAGTTTGGACCTTAAAGTCCAAAGGGAAGGGATCTTAAAGAACATGATGTTCCAACCACTGCCATGGGCAGGGACATCTTCCACTATCCCAGGTTACTCCAAGCCCTGTCCAACTTGGCCCTAAACGGTCCCAAGGATGGGGCAGCAAAAGCTTCTCTGGGCAATCCCTGCCAGGGCCTCACCACCTTCACAGCAAGGATTTCTCCCTAATATCAGATCTAAATCTACTTTGTTTCACTTTGAACATACTCCCACTTGTTCAATCACTACAGTTCTGGATGAAAAAGACAGATAGCATGTTGGTTTTTTACCTCCTACTAGAGGAGAGGGTTGTAGAAGGGAAATGCTTTCAAAGGCACTGCTCCACTCAGATTTTTGCTTAAAGCCAGTAAGACAACTCATGGGTGGAAGGGTAAACAACTGCATAATTCTTTTCAGGAGTAAGACTGTACTGGCAAAACTAACAGCTTTGATGACAGGCTTCTCAGAGAGCCCAGGAGCTGGAATAAACATGAGCTGCCCTCCTATCTTCCAACTAAATGGACATCAACCTATTATTCGTGGACTCAACTGAACCCACAGCTGATTCCTCTGGGGTCAAAAAAAACACATACAGGAAAAACTGCTCCATGAAGGCTGTGAGATTTCTGCATATCTAGAATTCCCATACGAGTTCTAACATTCACATTAAAAGTCCAAAAAGGTTTCTAAAAAGGATGGTTTACAGCTCAGACTACAACACATTATTCAAAGGAGCTCAAGTAGTTAGTTCCCCTCTGAATTTCTCAATGTAATTAATATTTTGCAGTGATTAGTAGAAAAAGGCTTTTGTATATTTTCTAAACAACCTTTCAGTAATGCCACAAGTCCTAGCTTTTAAATATTTTTATATAAAGCTGCAAATTAACATTAATCTGGTGTGAGCATGAATAGTTTTAATGTGTTTTTTAAAGATGAATATGTTTTAATTAGATATTTATCAGTTAGAATATTTTAAACAGTAAGAATCAGGTGCTCATCTGGAGTAAAGTGGCAAAGGTTTACTTAAAGTGAAAGTATCAGCATTTTCAGACAGCTGGTCCTGCATGTTTCTGAAAATCTGATGATAATTAAAGACATACAAATATACATTCACTGACTTTAATACTTCGCTGTTTGAAAATACTGAAATTAAAATGTTATCTAATCATTTAGTGCTGTATTTTTCTATCAAATAGCTATGGAATATAATGCATGTAATACTTAAATCTTTCTTAGAGCAATGGCTGATGAATCACAGAATGGGCACAGATGAATATTCCAGGCTAGGTTGGATGGAACTCCAAGCAACCTGGTATAGTGGAAAGTGTTCCTGCCCATGGCAGAGGGGTTGGAATGAAATGAGTTTTACAGTCCCTTCCAATAAAAACTACTTCATGATTCTGTGGATGCCTTAGCAATTCATTCCTTTTCAGTGGGGGATGGAGGGCACCTTGCCGCCACATACACATCAAGATAATGATTTACTCTGTTTTCCACCCAGTTTTTGCACAATTTTCCCCATGTTGTTCAGAGAAAGTATTTATTCTTTCAGCTGGCAAATATAACTAAAACTTGCCTTAAGAAGGAGTAAAGACAAACTCATTTCTTAGGACATTAAAAATCACAGGCACACATAAAGACTTTAATTTCACTAAAGCCATCATAAAATATAATTTAAAAATAATAAACTCATAGTTTTTGTTTTTCAGCAGTGTTTCTCTTAAGTCAAAATTATAACTGCAGGTTAGTTTTGTTCTTGTAGTCCTGTTGATGGATTTGAGGAAAGCGGCATACATCATTAACTGTACTGTGTAATGATTCACATTTCAAGCAACAGCTTTGTCTGGCCAAGCCACTACGGCCTGTCTGATTGCTACAGAATTGTTATTAAATGGAAATGATGCTCGAGAATGTTGAGCTTAATTTTATGTCCTGAAATAACATGAATAACATTACAGTTGTTTTAATGAAATTCACGGGAGAAAAATGTCATTAAACAAAGCAACAATATTAGCCCTGGTGCCCTGGTCAAATTCCAATCTGGGTGATTGCATTCTGACACCTACTATTTTTCAGCTGTTTGAATTTGCTGTGCTTGTGTACCTCCCTGTTTGTTCATTGATATGTTAATGCCCTACATCACCAGCTCATTGCTGCCTGTCACTCCAGAGTTAGTTGGCTGTCACTTTCAACGTCCAAATGCTTTTAATGAAGCTGTAACCACAGTGCATGACCTTGAAAAGATTCCTTTCAATCTACCTTCCCAGACCTCATCCAGTTACTTAGATATTGCTTAACCTTACAAGTGAGCATAGATTAAACTTATTTCAGTTTCTATTAAACATACAGCACAACCTCATGTCTAAGTTCTGAAATAATGAAACATAATGAAGAGCTTGAACATGTGCTTCAAGCTGGGCACAGTAGTGTCCTCCCACACACTGGGGCTTCAGTTTAGGTCAGGAAGGTACTCTGAGCAGTATCTACTCATCTCCCCCACTTAACCATGATTTGCTTTGAATTGAGGAGTAGAATCTAAAATGGATGAAATTTAAGTGAAGATGCATTCTGTGAGCACAGCTTATACACCTCAGCACCAACTAATTATGCAAACAACAGCCATGGAGTAGATAGAGATAGTTGAAATTTAAAAGCAATATCCCAAAATATAGACTCCACAAAAAGTTGCTTTTCTTTACTGTTGTTACATACTACTTGCTAATGGACACATAGTCATTTTTAAAATCTTTGTTTAAAGGAGCAGGACTGCTTTGCACTACCTTACTTGTCTTTAACGAAGTCTGGATTGCAGAATACTTGAGAAAACCCTCCTGACATTGCTAAATGTGTTAGCATTTGCAGAGGGCTTGGAGAAAGTGGAGGAAAACATTCTGAAGGCCTGAATTCTGTTTCATTGAAAACTTTTAAAAATGTAGGACTATAATTTGGAATTTATTTCCTTATTCACATATTCAGGCAGGATCATCAGTAGTAACTTCATAGAACAGTTTTTAGTGTGTTTAACACATCTCACAGGCTTAATTTCTAATATTATTCCCAATAGCCTCCCCATGCCCCTTAATCTAAAATGCTGTAGGGTGAAATCCAGTCCAGATATTCATGCAGGGTATTTTTCCTTTTTGTGAGACCAGACAAGATCACTAAGGAGCATGTAAAAGTATTTAAACGAGGCATACATTTTTATATATGTTGACAGTGATTAAAAGACAAAAGTTCGTCAAACAGTAAGATCAGAAAGTGATAGTGCCAAAGATCGGTGAAAGGTGGTCTTTGTACCAATTAGGAAATAGAGCATTGCTGAAACCTCATCTAGGGGTAACTGTAGGCAATTGATTGCATCCTGCTTTGGGATCAAGTAAATGTCCAGTTCTCTCAGCAAAACAAATGAATCAACATCCTTCCCCAAACCAACATCCCTCCCCTTCTGGTATAAAAGCACATGGTACTCATGTTTGAAGTCCTTGTTAAACTGCAGTAGGATTGTCACCATTAGAGTTTTGTCACAGCC
The DNA here is from genome assembly GCA_016584745.2 of Phylloscopus trochilus trochilus. Lineage (NCBI taxonomy): Eukaryota > Metazoa > Chordata > Aves > Passeriformes > Phylloscopidae > Phylloscopus > Phylloscopus trochilus. Next base: position 64,273,367 of record WQNJ02000015.1, on the reverse strand, counting down.
TAGTTTGAGAGGAAGCCAATGACCTGGAACACAGATGTGAAGTTTTAAATGTACATGATCAGACCTTTAAGACTGATTTCAGACTCGATGCTGTTTTGGACTTTCTTCAGGTAGAATAAAGAAGAAAATGAAATGGGGAGAAGAGTGACAGGATAAGTGGAAAAGAGTAGAAAGGATTGTGTGAGCACAGATGCTAACGAACCAAAAACCAACATTTTATTTAAGTGTTACACATGTCTGTCCAGAAGTCAGATATTTGAAAGCAGTTCTAGTTGTAGATTAGGCATATTTTCTGTTCAGTACCAGCTCTCAACCAAGCCATTCTAATGCGATCTCTCTCTAGCTAATAAGGAAGAAATAGAGAGGGAGCAAAAGGAAAAGAGCGAGCAAAGATTTTTAAAGACATTGAGAGATCCAGAGTCATTGACATTGCAGTTGAAGAAAATCTGCTGCTCTATGGGTGGTGGTAGCTGAAATATTGTATACAAATCAAAGTGAATTCAAGTCTTGCATGTCCCCATTTTACCTGAACACTCTGATAACATAGTCACTGGATCTTCAGTCAAATGTAGTCTCATATATATTTTTTTCCTTTTTTTTTCTCTTTTTTTTTTTTTTTTTTAAGTCTGAGGTTGAAAAACCGTTAATCAAATTTAGTATATTTGAGGAGAAAAAACAAATCTCTGCTTAATGGCTTGCAACATCAAAGAAAGTCAAGGGTTTTTTTCCCCCAAAATCCTGATTGAAGTTCTTTCTATGTTGAATATATATATATATGAATACACATAAATCTTTTGACAACAGTAGTCAAAAATTTTCAAGTGAAAACAGAGAAAGTCTAGATGTGATTTGTGAAGGCTATTTCAAGTTCCATAACATACGAATGAAAAGCACCACAAACACTTTAATTCATTAGAAGTTTGTCACTCTTGGATTAAGCCTCTTCTTGTGTTAATAATTCTTAGTAACACTGTACAACCAATGCAGCAGAAACCCCAAAGGCAGCCAAGGAAAACCAATCCAAAACCAAGTGGAGAAGTTGCTTACCTGTCTGAACTCCTCAAGGTCTATTTTGTTCCCCACCAGCACCACAGGGATGTCATATGTGTGCCGGACACGATAAATGAGTTCCTTAAACTCAGCTGCTTCTTGAAAGGATTGGCGGTCTGTGATGGAATAGCAGATAATGAAGCCTTCTCCACCTCGCATATACTGGTCCCTCATGGCTGTGAATTCTGCCTGCAGAACAGGAAGAACACGCTCAGTAATTTGACAAATAAAATTATCCATCTGTAAATAACAAACTTGTGGAAAATTTCTCTGGTTCCCTACATAAATTCACATTGCTTCTTTTACCCTTGTAAACACTGCTTGCTGAAATTTGTGCATCCTTCTGGGTTCATCAACCCAATAATAAGGATTTTTCTTAGGACTTTTTTCTTTTCCCATCAAGGGAGCTCTGTCCTCTAAGAATATGAACTTATTATGCAAGTGCCTGCATACAGAAAATACTGTCTCATGTATTACCAGAAACTTCAGTGCTGCCAGTACAAACAGATGACTTCCAACTGAATGGTTACTAACAGGTGTAAAAGAAACTATATTACTTCCTAGCAATCAGAGACAGGTACAAATTCCTTATTATGCACTCAGTTCAAAAGCTCAGTGATATCAAAAAGACATTAATTTGTTGCCACCGGCTTTGGAATAGTGCCTAACAAAGCAGGGATCTGACCTGCAAAAAGTTCTTCTTTTTCAAATGGTCTTAGAAAAGAACCAGGTTTCACTTCTTTGTAGGATAATGTCATTAAATGAGAATGACCAAAGAGTGCAAGAATTGGCCCCATTTTCTCCTCTTTTATTTTTCTCATTTTATGTTGTCACAGCAACACCTCTTGTTACTGATATGGGGTTTTTTTCAGAAGCTCTTAATAACTGCCACATTCCACAAAAAAATCAAAATTTAATTTTCAAAAACTAGTCTTAGGCACCGTGGCTTGAGAATATGTTTTAAAGCCAGTTTCTTCCTGAAGTTTGTTTATTTTTCTTGATCACAGCCCAGAATAACCCAACACCATGGCAACAGTCGGTCAGGATCAGAATCCTCCTGACAGAATCTGTTCTCCAGAGATATTAAGATGCAGAAAGGTCTGATAAAAAAGGAATACAACTATCAACATTGGACCATTTCTATGAGCAGCAGGATACAGCAAAAAATCCTGTATTTTTTACTCTATTGACAATTTAGGCTAGGATTTTTTAAAACAGTTTAGTTTACATATATATATATCCCCAGCCCTTGCTGAAAATTGAAGGGAAATGGATTTCTTATGCTCTTTTAAAAGTCTCAGCCTTAAATCTCTCTCAATAGTTGCTCATGTTGATTGACAATACTTCCTGTGAATAGACTTTCATGTTGACCATTATCATTTATTTATGATGTATCTTTTACCCAAGGGCTTTATATATCATTCAAAACATTTCACCTGCTGCAGGAAAAGGTTCATCCAACTAAGCTTCAAAATGGCAGACTAATAGGCAATTTAAGTGTAGGATTCTGCTTTGAGACTTACTCAGAATTTGAAAATCTCAAAATTATCACCTCATTGCACCCTGGGAGAGTTTATTAGCTACCAAGCTGCATGACAGAGTGGGTCAGGTCATAAAATAGCCCATCCTCTGTAAACTGGATGTGAGAGCAGTAGGGCAGCCGAACACCGAAGATATCAAACTGAAAGGATTCCACAGTCTATGGTTTGGACAAGACACTGAACAGATCTGTGTCTCTGTTCCCAGGTCTTTTCCAGCCATCTACATTAGACAGCTACTAGATTAATAAATGATACAATACAAAACTATGCATCACATTCAAAGTCTCCAAGCTGAGAACAGGGACTATTAATGACTAAACCAGAATAAAGATCTCACATGGGAGCTGCCATCCCATGTGACCCTGATTTTCTCCTCTTTTCACAAGTCCCTTAGAACTGTTCTACACCACTATTAGGAGAGTCGTCTCCTTTATAGGAGGAACAGAACTAGTCCAGGATTCCTTCAGGCTGAGCAGACAGTGGAAACATGTGGATTAGGCTTCTGAATTCAGCTGGCTGTACAGCTGTGCAGCTGCAGTCTACTGTCTAAACTGTCCTTGAAAAAGTGGTAAGCAATTCAATGCCATTAATGGACTACAGGCTGCTTCTGATGCTGGAAAATATTTATAACATTAGTTGTCTAATTATCTATTTTTGCACCTATTATTTATTTTTAGAGGGTTTATACAAGTGAGTGGAGTTGATAGCTAAAAGTACATGTATTCACATGGAACTTAACAGCAAGACCAGATGACCTGTCTCCTTGAGTTAGAAATTTAATAAATCAACTACTGTACCACTGTATGACAACTCTGCACAACCTTTTACAAAGAATGAGCTCTGTTTAAGTGAGGTGATCCACCTCTAGGAAGTGCTCAGAACTTTGTATACTCATTTATAGCCATTTATGGCAAACCAAGAAGGAATTAGGTCACACATCCTTGTTTAAGTTACTCACAGTAAGTGATGTTCTGGAGCATGAGTACTTCCAAGATCACTCCCCAGGGATGCTTAATGGCTTTCCCTGACTGACAGGAGGCCCTGGGTTCCTAATTTCACACACTGAATCATTCCAAAGGGACAAAGTTCTCAGATTTTAGGACTGACACTTTTGAGTCAGAATCATCCACCTACACATTCTGGTTCATGCTAGGCATAGTTAAGACTTTCAGGATAGGAGTGAGTTTACCTATGTAATTTTTCATTATGACACATTATTACTGCTGATAAATTAGACTAAACAGGCAAAATACTTTAGTGTCATGTTTGCAATGATCCATTTGCAGAGGCATTAAGTATTCTCTGCAAACTGGATTGAGGACATATACTTGGCTTTCTGTTGTTAACTGAGCTAGTCATTTCCATTCCAATTTTTTGATGTTGACATTCATTTCTCAGTTTTTTCCCCTTGGCATGATTGCTCAATACAAAGTCAAGGGCTCCAAGGTCAAATATAAATAAGCCTGTTTTTTGATTTCAAAAGAAGTGTCTTTTTCTTTTCTTTTCTTTTCTTTTCTTTTCTTTTCTTTTCTTTTCTTTTCTTTTCTTTTCTTTTCTTTTCACTGGGATCACTAATATAACAATACCTACTAAGAGAAATAATAAATTTAATTTTCAATAAATATACTAAAATCTTTGCAAATCTGTATGCATATTATATATAAAAGACAAAAGACTAAGAAGAAATTACATCTCTTTGTTAATTTTTAAGTTCAAGTCTTACTCCAGATTCCACTTTTTTTTCATATTTCTCTACAGTAAGCAGAACTAAAATCCAAGTTCATCTGGGTTTTGTGAATGCCCAGGTGTAGATAGAGACAAAACAAAAGGTTTTACAGATTTTTCAATGGTTTTATTTTTATATTTTGCCTGGTTCTTTTATAAAATAAGCTGTGAATCTGTCACACTAATACCCTCTTTAATTGTCTCTTTCTGTAAAAGGGACCTCTGAAAAATCATCCAGGAAAACTTCTACTCAATAAAGGGAAAATACAAAACATTCCCAAGTCAGTAAATGTCAAGGGAAAAAGACAGAAGGAAATCACACCCCCTCAAAAGGAAATAAATTCTGAAAATTAAAGTGAAGATTTGTCATGCTTGCAGCACTTTGCAGCTTGACATCAGTCTTGAGTACTCTCATGTGTATTGTGACTAAGACTAAACTGAAAAATGTGGTAAAAAACCCTTTTGAAATCAAATCATCATTCTTTGGAGATGCGATACTTGAGAACAGCATCAAGTTTGGATAGAAACAAAACAAAACTTTTCTAAAAGTTGAAAGGAGGCAGCATAACTTTTTCCGTTTCTTTTGCCAGTACAATTGAATGCAGAAAAAAAAAGCCACTAATCCTCCTAAGACTATATGTTTCTACCTGTTGTTGAAGAACATTGACAAGAAAGCCTCTTGATGGTTAGGTTGCTCCTAGAGAGATGTTACATTTGTTGTTCTTCAGTGATCAGGCATCTGATATGATTTTTAAAAGGCCTCAAAATTGATTGGCCTCAAAATGATATCAAGGCAGCTTCCTCAACATGCTTCCTCAACATGTGTCTCATTCCGTGGTACTGAACTGCCTACACCCAGCTTGATTCACTTCTCTTATTTATCCCCCTCTACTCACTCCCTCAAATTTTCCTGGGAGGCATAAGAGCTGAGCATGCCTCTGAAGGCTGGGAGAGAGGAAGCCTTGAGTGTGTGTGTACATCTCATGCTCCTCATCATTGCGATGCTCACTCATTCCAGCAGTAATCCCATATTTTCTGGATCTATGTGGAATTGACAATGCACCTGTAGAAACCTATCTCATTGCCTGTTAATCAAAATTAATCTCTCAAATTCCAGCAACACTTTGTCCTTCATAACACCATTCATGCCAAAGAAATACTTCCATAGCTAGCATAGGGAGAGTGCTCCTATTTCCACATTTCATCCTCCTGTATATTCTTGCTTTTCCTTGCAGCTTTTAAGAAAAACAGCTTAGCAAAGAGAAAATGGCTAGCCTCTGTTTTTCTCTCCTTTATCTTGGTTTATACTTTTTATCTCACATTTCATAATTATCAAGAGAAATTTTTCATAAAGAGTAATTTTTAATTTAATTTTTAAATTAATATTATTATCATGAATATAAAAATAGAACTTGTATATTGGCTTTTTTCATTAGAGGTCAGAATCTTTTCCAAATAAGATGAGTATCCTAATGTGTCCAGAAGAGGAAACCAAGTCATTGACAAGTAAAGTCTACACTTAGATACATAGATCTTTATGAAGGATTGGTCTATGTGTTGTTATCAAATATAACTCTAGGTCTCTCATGTCCAGCTCAGGACAGCTCTGCCTTGCTGACTGAAAGAGTCTAGGATGGTGTATAATAAAGTTCAGCAAAGCCAGTTTGTTTCTTTACTGTTTTCCTGAGTATTTCCACCTGAGCAATGCTGGAGAAGGAGTGCTCAGCTGGAAAAACTTTTATGCAACTCAGAATAGACGTTATTTAGAAGCAACATCTCCTACATCACCACTTTACACCAGCAGAACTCTAAAGTGAAGCCATTTCTCCCAGATCCCCATGTTGTGCATAGCTAAGAGATGGCCTTGCCAGTTGCAAAAAGGAAAAAAGGATAAAAGGGAAAGAAGAGAAGGAAAAAAAAAAAAAAAAAAAAGGACAAGGCACTGAGGAGAGGGTCACCATCCTTGCCCCTCTTTTTCATTGTGTGGTGATGTGTTTGAGCAGTAAACACAGCTTGGAAGTGCAGTCCTTCCCCACGCTCCTCAGAAGTGTGGTGCTTAGAAATGTAAAGATGCAGCACCTCCGAAGCAAAGGTGTCATGTTTTTAAAACTACACACACACTCCACACATTTTGATGTCTGTTCTTTTTTTTTTGTGATCTTGGCTTGTATCTCTGGAAGAGGTCAGAGCCTCTCCAGGGAGGCCAGCCTCACAGTTTGAAAAATGTCACTTTCTATATCTTCTTGTCTTATGTTCTGCTTGACTTTAGAACCGGGAATCTGCTAACAGATGTTCTTAATCAAAACTGTCTCCCTGATTACCACAGGGGTCGTTCTTGTTATAAACTGGGGGTTTTTTTTATATTTATAGTGAAAACATGAGGGGTGGGATATGTTCTTGCAAACAGGCAGGATATCGTTCATCTATGGCAATGAACAAACAAGGATAAAATGGACAAAAAGGACACAGAAAACTCGGGGGGGGAGGGGAACCTACAAATAATGAGAGAAGAAAAAATTAAAACAATAAAAAATATGTGAAACTTCGTTGTTCACTCAGAATTTTTTATTAAAAGTAAGTTGAAAATTTCTTCTGTCTCAGGAAAATTTTTACCAATATAGTAAAATATTACTTTTTTAGCAGCAAATCTTTTTTAAAGCCAAAGTGCAAGCCTCCCATATCTCTCTGTTAGTAAATTTTCCTACACACATAAGCATTATATTTCACTTCATCAGGATTACACATCATCCAGGAGCATTGCTTGTATGCTTTTTCTTTTAGAAAAAGTGTGCTTTTCTTCTGCTTCTTGAAATAGATTTACCCAGTGAAAGTACACTGGTGAGAAGTGCTGTGATAATTATCTGGTTTTTATGGACCTAGTGTTTTATTCTTTGAGAGGGGAGGAGGGGACAAAAGCAAGTAGTTTTTTAAAAACTTATTTATAACTGCAAGCAGCAAGAAACCTGCAGCAGTTACATTTCAAATAAGAAAGAATCCAGATAAGATATTAGCTGGATATTGTATATTATAAACATTGTAATACCAGTACTAATCTAGATGAAAAGGACAGGCCTTATTTCATCTGGTTTCTGCCTCCTGAGCAGGTAGTCAGGTATTCTAAAATTAGAATCATAGCTTTATTTAGCCTTCATGTCTCTCTCTCTGCAGTCATTAGACAGACAAGACTGACTCCAGAGGGTAACTCAACCCACTATCAGGGAAGTGTTTAAGATGCCAGGGGAGTTTTTATTTTGTACATCTCTCACTACCTCGACAGAAACTAGAGAGCCCTGTCTCTCATGTCCACAGTATCCAGACAGGCCCTGCCTAGTCATATCCTTCATGCATTTGGATGATAAGGCTATTCCTCCTCTCCATTTTAAAATTTTCATTTAGCTTCTAAAAGGCTGTTTCATTTCCAATGGAATTCAAAAAATCAAGAAAATGTAGCACCTAATGCCTAAAGCCAGTGGAGGATTTTTCCCTTCACAGCACTCAGCAGTGGGAAATGCTGTTCCTCAGCATGGGTTGAGTAACACTGTGAGATAATAAAGGTACACTTTTTCCACCACGGAAACCAAAGTTCCCAATCTGCTGTCTTTGCTCAGAGGAGCCCTGCCTGCACCAGCCACAGGTTCCCAGCAATGACGCAGCAGAAAACAGAAAAGCACAGAACATAATCAACATCACTTCACACTCTCTTCTTGCCTCTCTCTTATTTCCAGCCATTCTTTGCAAACGACAACAACAACAAAAGGAGTTACATAGCAAAAGATAGTGAAAAATTCGCAGCAGGTAGTACTCAGCCACCTGTGCCAGCCTAAGCCATCTGCCACATTACTGGGAGGAAGGAAGGGAGCTGAGTAACACCTCAGAGACAGACCAAAGAAAATGCAGGGGTTCTGGCTTAAACACTGGAGGACAGAGATTGATTCTTCTCTTCGTCAAGTGTCTACACTGCTCTGGTTATACATCAAATCCATCTCTCACAATCCTTTTTGCCTGTTCTAGTAATGATTCAGAAGCAGTTCAAAATGGGATTAGTATAAATGAGAATTAGCCCATAAGCCTACAGTGGAAATGGATTATTATTATTATTATAATCAGTCCCTTGATTAATGATCAGTCAGTGTCTCACGCCTTATAATTACAGGAAGGAATTCTTGCTTCTGTTGTAAAACAGCAATATCCCTTTCCTTCTGTGAATTTGTAGTGGGGACAAAATACACATCACTGATGATGGGAGAAGTATGAAGATAAAAAACATTCAGTCCAAGTTCCTAGCAGACTAATGGCTTTCTGAGTTTTATCTGACAGCCTTTCAAGGCAGTATTACAAACTCCACATTGTATAAAATCAGTAGCCTTTTCTTAACTCTGGGAATGTACAAGGATAAGCTGAGACAGGCACTGAAATTAATCTGTAATTTAGAAGACAACTGGCAACTCCCTGTTTAAGCTAATTTATTTACCTGGGAAGAGAAACAGAAGAAGGAGAATATTCATGACAGGTGTTCTTTCTGGAAGACACAGGTATGATATCCATCTCTATGAAAAATAGTAGCATTACTTTTTAGCTGCTGATTCTTAGGGGTTTTCCAGGTTAGCTCACCTGGGTAAAGTGATTGACACCGTCTCAAGACCTTGCCTATGGGCAAGAAAATAGTTCAAACTTAGTGGGTCAATTGAATGGATAATCAGCAACTTAAGAAACACAATTAGACATGCACTGATTATGAAATTCAAGCTTGGATTTACATTTCTAAGTGATTTCACAAGTGATTGTGTGTAATTTTCACACAGTTTTGGCAGAAATTTTCTAAAATTATTTCCCCCTCCTAATTTCCCCTATATTTATGTTCTTCAGTAGAAATCTGCTTACTACAGAAACAGGTCTTCAGCCAAGAAAGGAGATAATGTTGCATTAGACCATCAGTTCAGAATTCTTTCTAAAACCTAATGTATTCTCATGGAAAGAGATGTATTCTTTCCCACTCATTAATACATTGCTTATCTCTGAATGTAGAAAAGACTTTATGCACACCTAAAATTCTGAATGTAAAGAGAAATTAATTAAAAATAAAGATAGCAGTTTCTTAATATGGATTACGTATCAGGGTAATTCATTATGACATTGCTCTCATCTTCATCCAAATGAGTCTGGGGCTCTGAACTGGTATGTTAAGATTTCACCCTGTCTGAAAGCCATGGATTTATGACGTTACTTTTTTATTGACTTTAAATCATTGATAGACACAATCTCTTTTCACCATCAGTGAAATCATGTTTCCCACAAGTGGACTTTTGGATTCAGGTTCCCCTTCTCTTTTCAGCTATAATACTGCTTCCCATGCTATCTGGCACTGCTCTCAGTCACAGATCATGCAGGATTTAGCCTCATGAAAAACAAGTGTCAGTGTTCCTTTGCATCCTGAGCACTGATGGAGGATTATATCACTGCCCTTTCCTAACTGGCAGAGCATTTTATATGCACTCACTATTTTGTATTCATGTGCCCTGCAACATGACTTATGCAGAAAGATTGAGCCACACCAGTCTGATAGAAAAAAAAAAAAAAAAGTAAGTAAAGGGAAATAAATAAGGCAAAGAAAAAGACAGATTTGAACACTTCCAATGAAGTAACTCAGGACTACAAAATATAACATCACTGAGTGACCACTCTTTCTTACTTAGAAACTAGTCAATAATGTGCACTGGCACTCAGACTCTACCTCCAGATACAGCTTCTTTTCACTAACATTCCAAATGCTCCCATTCTAATTACCCTCCTGCAGCCACATGACAATACATTTGCCACTTTCCAGCAACTGTGCTTTTGTTAACTTTATTAATCCTTCTCTTCCCAAGATGGTTTGTCATGTGCAGTAATGAAAAGATGCAGTCCATCACCTGGGAGATGATATCTACTTTTTTATTCACCCCTAAATATGGATGAAATCACCATATCAATTCTTCACAATGCCAGTAAAAATTCCTCAGTGCTACACTCCCTAACTCAGAGAACTGCCTTTTTCTTTCATATTCATGCTAATGGTCTCTCTCTGAGGGATAAACACCTTAGCAATTTTCTTCTAAATGCAGGCACTGAAGCAATCTTCATTGTTAACTACCTCTAAAACCCCTAAATGCATTTGGTTTATCATGCACCACATAAAACTTCTCCCCCATTCTCATTGGTATGCAAAAAAAGAAATGAGACAGTTTTCACCTTTTATCACAAATGCATCATAAATGGTTAAAGGGAAAAAATTAATAGCTTGGTAATTACATTCCAATAAACAGCAGAGATTAAAAAGGAAAAAAAAACTAAGACAACAACCCACTAGTGAAGAGATAATAACTGTAACTGCAACAAACAGCTTTGTGAGGATTCAGACATGTTCTTGTCAACTTCTGTGGTCATCACAGTCTTGCCACCTTCCCCAGCGAGGCCTTGTGCAGCCTTGCAGAAGTAAACCAGAAGGCTGTGGAGTCAGACAGCTCATTGCTCTGATAAATGACTGCAAATTATATTCTGGCTTGTATAAATGCTCTCTCATGATGACTTCCCTAACAAGTGTTTTAATCTTAAAATTTCCACCATACAAGTTTTTCTCTTCCCTCCCCTGTGCCCTAGACATCAGCAGCGATATAATTTAATCTGAGAACCTGAAGAGGGGGGAAAGGAAGAAACAAGCAATCTGCAGAGTGGCTGTTTTAGACTTTTGTAGCATTTAATCAATAGTGCAACTCATTTCTGCAACTGAAATTTAGCTCAGTGTTTATCTGAGGGATGCGTTCCCTGGGGACTACATAAATCACCACAAAATAATGCAAAATACCTGTGTTACAATCCTGCATGGATTTTGTATTGCTTACAAAGTGAACCTGTGACATGAAAGGACTGAGTTGTCATGCCCATGTGACTTCCCAACATGCTTTTTCTTTTCCATGTGCACAAATATTTCTGAATAATTTTTATTGCATTAAGAAAAAAAAAAACAAATAAAAATAAACAAACAAACAAAACCCCAACCAACCACATGAGGACAGAGGCAGAGCTCCAAAAGAATAAGTCATGAGGTATAATCAAAAGATCCAACAAAGAAAGTGAAGGATCCAGGGAGACCTTGGAGCGCTTTCCAGGAGAAGCTACAAGAGCACTGGAAAGTGACTTGAGAACAGGGCATGGAGTAACAGAATGAGGAGGAATAGCTTTAAACTGACAGAGAGTAGGTTTGGATGGGAAACTAGGAAGAAATTCTTCCCTGTGAGGGTGGTGAAACCCTGGCACAGGTTGCCCAGAGAAGCTGTGGCTGCCCCATCCTGGGGGTGTCCAAGGCCACATTGGACGGGGCTTGGAGCAACCCTGGGATAATGGAAGGTGTCCCTGCCCCTGGCAGGGGTTTTACAGTCACTTCCAATAGAAAGCATTCCGTTATTTTATCATCCTGAAAGACACTTCTGACAGTAGCTTCTGAGATATGCCAAAACTCCTATACACAAGCCCAAAGCTCATCTGCATGTCCAAATGTTATAGGAGTCTGACTCCTTCAGCTTTGTCCAAGGTGTTAATCAGGTACCACACTGATTTCTGACAGGTAAAGTCAATGTGGCCAGTGCTAAACTTTTAAGGTTTTGTCTTCTTAAAAGAAAATATTGTTCCCTGGCATGTTTTGTCTCACATCATCCCAAGTCTCTGATAACAACATGGAACACTCACGATAAAAATTTATTCTCCTCAACCAATAAGCACAAATTAAAAACAGGCACAAAAACCTATGCAAGCTGTACAAGCTTTCCTCTATGGAAGTGAGAAAAATATATATCCAAAAATATAGCTTGTTAAGAAAAAAAAATTAAAAAACCAAAACAACTAGAAAATAATTCATGATTTCCCTAATTATTTTATTGAGTTTCTACTTTGCTCCTCAATGCCTCTTTGAAGAAAATCTGGACCGATGGAATAACATTTCTCAGATTACATAGTTAACAAGTGATGGAGTTCAAAATTTGCTGAGGCTTGTTTTCTCTTTGTTTGTTGAGAGATTTTATGTGTCTGTTTCCTTGGTAGGAGGGAATTTCACTTGCAGATTCTGAGGCAAAACTATTGAAATTCCAGCTAGAAAGATATTACTTGGCTTTAGGTTTTTCCATTCCCCCTCCTGCTAGCAGGAAATAAAAATTACATTTTTAGAAAGCTTTTTCCAACAGTCCTTTTTATATGGTTTAGCAAGTGAAATGTTTGGAGGATTCAGAGAATACTATATAATTTTTTGGTTTTGTTCTCTTTGTTTCTGAAGAGACACCATTCAAAGCTTCAGAATGTCATAAAAGAAACTTAATTTGAAAATCTCATTTTTTGGGGGCAACCTACTTTTTCTGAGAAGCATTAAAGCCCTGCTCTGCAAAATAACCTTTTCTTGGTCATTTGGTCAGGGGAAATGGGCATCATGTTGTGCTAAGTGCTTGTTTTCTCAGCATTCAAGCCAATTTTTTAGTCCTGGAAATATCATTATGATGTGAGCTTTGCAAAAACTGATAGAGGTAGAATACAGTTTTCTGCCCACTGGTGTCCCTGGTTTGGTAACAAGTAGCTTTTGATAGAAAACCTCTGTAAAATGGGTTTCCTAGTGTGATTATCTAGGACAGTCACATATATATAAAGAAATCAGGACACACTTAGAGTATGTGCAATGTCTGCTGGAACTTCAGAGTACTTCAGTACCATTCATTGGTGTAAATAAAAAGTGCAGAATATTTTCCAGTGGTGGGAGAAAAAGAAAATTTACATTATCATAAAGTTGTGGAGGACTTGGATTAAGTTTACTCATATGGCATGTGTTTTTATAGATGTTTTTCATACAATGTACACTAGAACAAAACCAACCAACCAACCAAAACCACTCAAAGCCAAATTATATAAAATAATAAAAAACCCACTCCAACAACAGCAACAACAAAATCAAAAACCCACAATGAAATACTACAAATAAAGGCTTGGAAAGAAATAAAAAATGATTTTGCTACTTTTATTGAAAATTGTAATTATAAATTTTCTTCTCTTATATGTTTTTATTTCATTTAAAAGAGAAAAAAAACATAAAACTTTCAGCAGCAGCATTGTGTATTTATTTTGGAAGTTGTATTTATCTGGTTTTGGAAGTTGTCAGTTAGAGAAAGATGAAGAACATTGAGAACGAAAGCATTTCAAGTGAAAAAAAAGAAGACTGATGAAAGAGAACAGAAAACACTGGAAAGTTTTGCACCACCTGCAGTATGGAACCACTACCACTGACTTTGCTGAAGAGGAATGGTAGCAATGGGCAAGAAATCAGTATTATCAGACTCAATAAATGCTGATGTTCACCCTAAATGCTTGTTCCTTGCAATATTTTATTGCACCCGTTTGACAGAAAGATAAATGCAGTCCTAGAAATACAAACTGATCCATCCTTTATTGCAGCATGATTCACTCATGGACAGGGATGAGAAAGGAAGTTGGGAATCTTGGCTGCCAGTTGCCTGTTCTTCCTTTGGTAATATACTCTTTTTTATCGGCATATGCCTAGATCTTTTCCTACGGAAGTCAAGGAATATTTTGCCAATGATCTGAAGGAAATTGGTGTCACGTCCACAATTTCATCTGTGATTTACTGCTACTGTTTTTTCCACTCTGTATCTATGCCAAATAAGTGTTTCTTCACAATCTGTCCATTGGCAAATAAAATGACTAGGTCGAGGGATAGAATTTAGCTCTTCCCAGAAAGTACAGAGCAAATCATCTTGAGATCCCAGGAAATTTTCAGTGTTATGATTTGACTTTCTAAGTATGTTTCCAACAGCCTGCAAACAACATACAAAGGAAGTAAAACTAATGCTCTTAATACCTAATACACTGTATTAATAGTTTTTCCTTATTTCAATATCCCTATGCTTTAAAAATAAAATGATTTTTATTTATGCACTACACTACCTCCCAGAAAGTGCAATAAAATTATTTTCCCCATATAAGAACACGTTGTAAAGGCCCATTAAGACATAATTACTGCCAAAATGGCATTTTACATTTCCTTGAGATAAGCTGCACTAGTGTACTTTGAGATTTCACTTCCATTGATTCAGGATTAGAGCAGCGTGTTTAGATAATAAGCAGAAGAGTCTCAGATAACAGCCTGAGTGAATCATCGGACTATAGTGTTTAATCTGAGAAAGTGTGTTTATCTGAAGGGCTCTTGGGACTAATATGGTTCCTCTTCAAAGCTTGAAGCAGGGGGTAAGAATCATAGTCCTGCAAGTTGGCAGGATAAACATGCCCTGTGATTTGCTAGCAATTTGAGAGATGGATTTCAGTACAGAGCGCACTGTTGTTGTCAGGTTGAAAAGTGTCTGCCTGGAAATGAATTCATGCGCACACAACTCCAGACAAAGGAAAATCTCCCTGAAATGGCATGCCATCACATTTTAGGGCCAATTTTTCAAATCTCTGACTCACACCTGGGAAATATACTGGTGCACTAAGTTTATCATAAAAAGCTCACGTTTTAGAAAACAAAAATTGGTGCCATAATCTCAGAATGTACTGTCTCGCTGACAGGTACAGAAACCCATTTTTCCACATACTTGCCTGCTTTGTATCTGAAAACAATTTTTGCTGCTTTTACATATCAGATCAGATTGTTTTTCAGTGAAGAGAACTCTGCTGCTCTTTTAGTGTTCGGCGTGAGGTCTACGCAGAGAGATTGGGTAATGTGTCATGCAGGGGAAAGCTGTGGCAAGAATAAAAGCTCCTGTGTCAGTCAACAGTTTATAAATACAGCAGGAAAGATAACTGCTGTGTGTGCTTCATGAGGAGCATACTTCTGGGCTCCAGAAGTAGCAACATATTTTTAAGCTAGAAGAGAGGGTGAGAAAGCGTAAATGAGTGAACAGAAGGTTTCTATAACTCTGTGTGCAGACTTTTCGTGTGAGGTTGGAGCAATTGGGGTTTGTCACTCTCTGAGAATAACTGTGAGGGGAACTGAATGCAGAATAAAGCACTTGAGGGCTGAATGTTCTTTCATTTGCACCTGCAAGTTCGCTAGAAATCAAAGAGTTTATATCAATTTGGATTAAATATATCTAAAACCAGATTATTTTATGACATGTTGGTTAAGAGAAGAAAAATCTCAGAATTGCCTCCACCAACATCAGTTCCAAAGTCAATGGACATTGGTGAATTCCGAGGGAAAGTTACTCAAAAAATGTCCCTTATGGGTGAGCAAGGAAGTTCAAGCTATCTTTATGGATACGAATCTGCATTTGCAGATTTCCATGAAGTTTGTCCTAGGTACTCCATATGCCATATTGTAGCTAGCCATGGGAGTTAAAAGCTAAAAATATAAACTTCCTCATTTTTATAAATATGACCTCAATCTCACATTTAATGTGCTTGGCTTTATTTGCTTCTCTTTTTTTTTTTTTTTTTTTAATTTTTTTTCTTTTTTTTTCTTTTTTTTTTTTTTTTAATTTTTCTTTTTTTATTTTTCTTTTTTTATTTTTCTTTTTTTTTTCCTAATTGGTTTTAATTCAAATGTAGATGCAAAAGAAAAATTTTGGGTTGAGAATAATACTTCTAGTTAAAGAGCATCATTAATAGGTAACTGAAGGAATTACTGACATATTCTTCTAGATTTGGTTGTGCCACTGGAAAAGAATGCCAGCATCAATTTTTCTTTCATTTCTTTGCAGCATACCACATTTACAAGCCTTTTTTTGATAGGAATAGATCAGGGTGGGTCTGCTTGTGACAATCCAGCTATCAGGAACTACATCAATACCTGCTCCTGAAACTCCCTGAGGTAAATATATTCTCTCTGAAGCTGATTGGGTTGAGCAAACACAGGCTGCCCAGCTGGCAGGTGTAGAGGGTGGTGAAAAGCAGGTGTAGTGAGTTCAGTGAAACATAACTGCTTGCACCAGCCCTTACATTCTTTAAAAAAATGCCTCTTGTTGTGCCTTCAGTGGAAAAACAGTATTGGAAGAGCACAAAAGGGCAAGTCATGGTCTATAAAAAATATGTATCCAGAGTCCATGGAATACCAGTTTACTTCCTGAGATGAACTTGGTCTATGTTATACTGTCTATGTATATGCACAAGACAAAAATCAGTGAATAGATGAACAAGTTTATTCATGTTTCTGTTTTTCATGTTGTTTGAACGTTGGCTTTGTTTTTTTTTTTTAGCTTCAGAAAGTTGAGAACAAAAATGTATTCTTGAAGCACCATTTATGTTTTAAGGGTTTCAAACTGGATCTACCAGTTAAAGTATTGAAGATATTTATGCAGTGTCAGGTACGAAATCACATGTGGATTTTTAAGTCTAGATTTGATAATTAAAACAATGTTGATGATTATTAGTTAATTTGGTCAGTGTAATTAGTCCATAGCTACAGAAGGAAAAGGAGAAACGTATTTGTTGAAACATATCCTTCAGCACAACAACAAAATACATTAAATTCAGTCAGTTTCTCTATTGACTTCTTGTGTTTCCCAAATAAGGATGAATTACAATTTTAGCTCCTTGATCTCCTGAAGTGATTAAAGTCATTATTCAAAGCTGGTGATGAAGTATTTATGACTGCGAGGACACCCAGACAAATGAGTTTTTCACTGCCTGATTTAGAAGCTGTAGCACCATCTCCAAATTGACATAAAACCCAGGGGAACAAAAAGAACTAGGTACCATCAGGGAACACATCAGCAGCAGCACAAATGGGTGCTTTGGATTTTTACCCTGAGTCACCAAAGTCGAAGCATAATTTGTGTGAGCTTCTGTGAGAGCACCATTAAGTTCTCTGTGAAGAAAGAGCCTATTCCAGCTGCTGACTTCAATGGGAGTTGGGTTATGTCCTGATTTATTCTGGAACTGTGTGCTGCAGATAGAGAGGCAACAAATCCAAAGACATCTGCAGACAAGCGGCTAAATCCAGGACACTTAGAACGGACAGCTCCTGAAAAACTGTGGGGATGGAAAGTGGGAAGAACTTCCTAATTACACTGTGAACAGGTTTCACTGATTCCTGGTGGATTTCCATGTTTCGCTGGTTCCTCCTGATTGGAACAACAGAGGAATTTAAAACAGAGAGTTTCTCATATCAAATCAAGTTGGTGGATTCATTTTAAATTTCAACAAAAGTAAAATAACTATGCCTAGGTTATAAAATGACCTGGGATGATATATCTGCTGAGTGTGGTGCTTCTGCCACAGGCCTCTGCTTGCTACAAAGAGGAATGGATGAGGGAACAGGGGAGGTTTAGATTGAACATGAGGATAAATTTCTTTTCTGAAAAGATTATCAAGCCCTAGCCCAGGATGTCGAGGCAGTGGTGAGGTCACCATCCCCTGAGGGTTTTAAAAAATGTGTAGCTGTGGCACTTGGAGATATGGTTTAGTGGTAGACTTGGGAAGTGTTTGGTTAATGGTTGGACTCAATGAGCCTAAAGATATTTTCCAACTTTTAAAATTCTATAATTCTGTGAAATATCTGCATGACATTTAATTATTTGATCACTACATACCATGGACCTCTAATATTGTAGATGTTTTGCTTCCTAATAGTGATAAAACTTAGAGATAAAACTCCAGCTGTTTTCTACTATTGTTCTCACCACCTTTCACTGACTGAATTATTTGGATTTCTTTTCTTACCTTGCAACTGTCTGTTTTGACAAAATTCATAACCTTGGCAATTGTATCCTCCTCCCACAAATTAAGAAAGAGGTTTTAGTTCTAGCCTTTTCACATGATCAAAGATTTCAAGAATCATGAAAAAATTGTATATGTGAAAATGACTGACAATAGCTGAACTATCTTTAAATTTCTGGCAGCAGACTGCATTTCCCACCGTTTGCAGTGCACATTTTAGGTGCATTCAGTCATTTGGGAAGCTGAGAACAAGGTTACCAGGTTTTTGCTTCCCAAATATTTATTTGTTTATTTAAATATATTAAATTTCCTTATTGGTGCACACACACTATGGAAACTTGAGAGATTACAAAGACTTTGAACAGACCCTGAGACACACCTGAGGAAAAGATCAGCAAGTGGCAGCACTTTGATTAAACATAAAAATATCTTGAGGTGGAAAGAAATGAACTGAGCCAGGTAGACAAAATTATTGTATTTAACTCTTCTTCATTACTGTATGTGCAGCTTAATTCCCTGGCTGATGTTCACACAGAAGACACACTGTTATAGAAATGAGAGAATCAGGGGATGGTTTGGGTTGGAAGAAACTTTAAATTTCATCTCTTTGTAACCCCCTTGCCATGGGCAGGGACAACTTTCACCATCCCAGATTGCTCCAAACCCCTTCCAATCTGGCCTTGGACACTTCCAGGGATTAGACAGCCTCAGCTTCTCTGGAAAACCTGTATATGTAACACTGTGTGTTACTTTTGGCATTAAGATCTTTTCCTTATGGGTGAGCCTTTTATATTTAGATATAATGTCAGGAGAAGACAAAATGTAACAAAATTATTAGTCTACAAGTAGACCAGAAAATTCCTGTAATACATATAGAAAAGGAGGAATGAGACAGATGTAAGACAATCAACACAGTATTTATTAATTTCATTATTGTGATAGATGTTCCTGCATACAAGAGAAAAAGAAACAAACATCTTCTTATCTATTGTTCATTCAGCCTGTCTCCTCTGATGGGATTTGGAAGTTACAGTGTTCTATAGCACAGCACTCCTTTAATCTTCCTCTTTGTTAATTCCTCCATGTTATTCTGCAACTGCTTCCTTTATGTTTGAATAGGCAATCTTGTTTTCAGCACTGTGACCCATATCTCTAAGGTTAAAATATTTGAGTTTATCTCTGATTGAATGACTCACAATGGAAAATTACTCACCTGTCCAGCAGTGTCTAGAATGTCCAAATAGGCTGGTTCATCATCAATTCGGACTTGAGTTTTATAGGCATCCTCTGAAAAACACAGTGCAGTTTGCTTAAGCGTATGAGTGGTTCAGAGAATGGAAAATGAAACAGCTTTGCTGGTTTGGAGTAGGCTTTTCAAAAGCTCTCCAATTGCACCTAACCTTGCTTTATTTCAAAAGTCCCTTTTTGAAATCCATCGTCATTACAAAGTATTACCAGAAGAGAGTCACTTCCATCACACTGCCTCAAAATACAAAAACAAAAATTTCCTTCCTTTAAAATGAAATTAAATTTTCCTTTCTTTCCTTTCCCTTCCTTCAAACATAGACCCCAGGTGTTACTTAGGTCAGAAAGATTCAGAGGTGTTGTGTTGGTGCTGTGCAACAGAGTGTTTTTTACTTACCACAATGAAGTAGAGATTCAAAGAGATTCAAAGAGATTTTCTAACAAAGAGTTTCAGTTTAAAGATTGTCTAAATTACTGGGATGGACTCCCTGTGCATAAACAGGGTCCTGGCTCAGGTATGTCAGAACAATTATTCAAACTTCTGTATATCTCCAGAAATGCTGAGAATAAACTTTTAAAAAATAAATTCTGTAATCTGTGTACTCACACTCATCATAGATGCAGGCACAAGAGGAGAAACTCTGCTTTGTGGACCCTTCCCTTAGCTCATGATTTTGTCAACTAAATTTAGAAGAATTAAAACAAAAAAAGAAGTGAGCTACTATTTGCATAAGCTGTTTACCTCACATTTCAATTTCATTCCCCTCTCAACATTTGTGTTTTCTTTGTAAGATTAAAAGGTGCATAGCTACTGGCTTGTGTTTATACTTGAAATAGTCTTGGAAATTATCTGTGCTCTTTAATTGAACAATCATGCAGAGCATGAGTGGCTTTTGTGACTGGCGCTGTGCTCTAGAAGTGCACTGAAGTGTGAAGGCAAGACAAGTGCATTTGTTGTACCTGAGAAATGACATTAACCATCATGAGCCTGTGGCTGGACCTGTCCTGAGGGTCAGTCCTAGCAGAGACCCTCAGCAACAGGCTCTCAATCACTGTTGAAATAATACTGAGATTATAATATGGGATTATATGGCTCCATTATATGGAGCTGGAATTCTTGGGACGTTCCAGTTTGTGCCATAATGTATATGTTGCATCGTACAACGCTATAAAAGCATGGAAAGAACTGCTTTCTACCAGCAGAAGAAAAACAATGAAAGCACTTGGATGCAAGTTTCTATAGCCTCAACTCAGACCCCTCCTATCTAGCCAGAGGATTTCTGTCTTTTGTGACATAATCACATACAGTATTTTCCTCTGTATTTTAGGCCTCAATTCAGCACATAGGCACATGACTTTCTTTAAACAAATACCTAATCCCATTGATATTAAGATGGCTCCAAGGCTTAATTAATTGTTAAGGCTTAATTAATTGATATATTACCTTGCTGAGAAAACCAGAGCACTCCAACCACCATATGTTTTGGTTAATAGATCTTTTTTTTGGGGATTGCTGAATAAGAAACTGTGGGGCAAAGAGGGACCATATAAAATGATTTGGACTACTTGCAGTTTAAGTAATTTGTTATTGCATGGCAATGCAACCTACCAGCAGTAGATTATTTTCTTTTTTTTTTTTCTTCTTCTTTTTTTTGTTAACCAAAAATTAAAAACAAAATGCAAAATCAAACGGTATTTCCTTCATATTGATACTGTCAATTATTATTAATGTACTTCCATGCAGGTGAGTGTTCATTTGCATTACATTACTGCGTACATAATTAGCATATGACTTCTATAAATTTAGCTTGTATTTTTGGCTCTGCAGCTGGATTCTCTAAAGCCAGTGGTCCTACTTCCCTTTTCACTTAGACCAATATGAATCTTTATACAGAAGCTTGAAACAGACAGTGTGGAGAAAAATCTTCCTACTTACATTTTATTTGGATAAAAATGAAACTAGATAAATCTTTCTTTTTTTTTTTTCTTTCCCCACGGAAAGGATTACAAATTCAGAGTTAGTTATAACGAAAAGGCCCACTAGCCTCTAAATATAAGCCACAACTTTCAGTAAGTGAATGTAAAATATCTGCCCTGCTGAGTCACTCCGGGTGTATCCTGATATAATGTTACTGTCATCAGTAAAGCTTCAACTGTTAAAAGCTGGAGTCAGACTATCTTTAAAATATTTTTACTTTGCAGACATAACACTGAATGCATAAAGACATTTTGTCATTTCCATTTATTTTGCTTTCCCTAACTACTGACCTCAAAACATTTCACAAAGGTATATTAGAATCACTGTCCCTTTTTCACTCTTGATATGTGTTGATGTCCTCTGTTGGTGGTAGAGAAACATACTTTGTTATGCTTTGACCAAGTACATGAATCTAAATGGTTTTCTAGGCAAGTGTTTTTCACATGTCATATTTGGTTTTGCCCAAAGAAATGTAGAGGTGGAACAGGAAGGAGATATGAATCTCCTTTGTAACATTCTCTCTGCCTATGTGCAAAAAAGCAGGATAGTACAGATTATAAAGAGAAGCCTAAAAATATCCTCAGCTGGGTTGTGGTAAGCAAGGGTATTGTCAACCTCCATGTAGATGGAAAATAGGTGGGAGTTTTAACTCCTAATTTTCTTCAGGCACACATTTAAGAGGAAGTCCTAAACACAGACTTGCCAAAGAAAATCAGTCTTGAGTCAACACACCCTCATACCAGAGAACAAATCATAGCACCCACTCATGAGTTACCTTCTTAATGCTCAAACACAGTCACTCTTTTGAGAGATACTGCCTTTCCATTTACCTGCAGATTCACTGATCTGGGCATTTCATTTCTTCCAAGGCATCAGGCAGAAGCAAAATGCATTGAATTGAAAATTGGAAAAATTGAAAATTTGGAAAAAAATTGAAATTGAAAAAATTGAAATGATGTTTCCCATATCATGTCATAAAGATCACTTAGTTCTGATCTACAATCTACAATCAAACTGGGATTTTATCTCAGAAAGTAATGTAAATAGAATTTTAATTCTCTTTTCTATCTAGTACATGTGCAAACATCTTAATTTTATTCAAGTTATAGGGCAGAGGCATTAACCTGGAAGTAAACCACTTCCTAGAGATCAAGAGTTGGATAAATCTGTGTCTTGGACTCATATTTTTTGGTTGATTCGTGGCTGTGAAGTTAAGCAGAAATCCTTTTTTTTTTTTACACTTTTTTTTTTACACATTTCCATGTACAGAGGATTTCAGTAGGGACTACTGTGTGGTTAGTCTTTTTAGTCCAGGTAGCACGGTACAATTTATGATCATGTTAAGGGAAGAGAAGCTCTGAGACCTTGCTGTAAAGAGCAGGAAAAAGCTGCTCACATGTGGACAGAGAAGAACAGAAGTGAGGATGCTCCTATGAAACTGCATCTAAATGTATATGAAAAAATAAAGGGGGAAATCTTCATCAGGAGCACTAATAAACTCACAATCTAATATCCTTCCTTTAAAGATTATCTGGATTAAAAATGATGTCTGGTGTGTATTTACACTGTTCAATGTGTTTGAGTACACTACACTTTCTTTCACCTAATTAATTTATATCAACATAATGCTCCCTTTAAAGCTTAACTGGGAGGTGCTAAACCTATGCTAAACCACATGTATCTATGTTTTACACCCTTCAGATCCGAGGAGTAGTATTCAAGGCCAAAGTCTGGCTGCTGTTTCAGTAAAGCATTAAAAAAACATAAAATAGAGATGAATGCTAATCAGACAT
The DNA here is from genome assembly GCA_016584745.2 of Phylloscopus trochilus trochilus. Classification (NCBI taxonomy): domain Eukaryota; kingdom Metazoa; phylum Chordata; class Aves; order Passeriformes; family Phylloscopidae; genus Phylloscopus; species Phylloscopus trochilus. The sequence continues at coordinate 64,250,349 of WQNJ02000015.1, read as the reverse complement.
CAGGCAATAAATCAGACTATAATGTTGCTATATTGTTCATATTAAGCTCAGGATCATTCTTTTTCTGTGAGACTAATAACAAAGTCTCAGCTGTTGGTTTGAGTAAAATTCTGCGGAAGAGTAGGTTACTGCAGGAACAAACCTGTGGATGGAGTTCACTGAATTGCTAATCGTGTTTCAAACACTGACTGCAATAATGAACATTTTTAGGGTACCAAAAAGAAAACAAAACTAAACTCCCACATCCTTGCTATCAGAACAATGTGTGGATATCTGAACTGTACAGTTACAGATCATTTCATTTCTTTTTCCTATATATAAGGTTGATTTTTTTAGACTCCTATTTCCTGCAAAGATTAAAAATAAAAATGAAAATAGATACAAAATTCTTCTCAGAGAATGATATTATATGACTTCAATGAACACTGACTTTAATGTATTGCAGAGCGGGACGAAACAAATAGAGATCCAACTGTTTTCTGAATGGTACCTATTTATTTTTAATTTTAATTTTTTTCCTCTTTCACTGAATATCAACATTAAACCAAGAAAGGTTCTTGAGAGGCTTTTTTTTGACTTCTTTTTATTTTTTTCTTTCCTATTTTAATCACTCTTTGCAGTGTTAGAAAAGAAAAAAAAAACTTTACACTTTGTGTTGTCTGGCCATTTTGTTTTTGGTTTTGTGTTTGTTTTTGTTTTTGGTTTGGTTTGGTTTTTTACCTGTGTGTGCAAAATTAATGCAAGATCTTTTTTTCAAATATCTTTTTTTATAGGACATAATTCTGGACACAGAAATATAGTAATTAAAGCAAGGTTGTGTTATGACCAGTTATCTTAGAGAAGTTGAATTCATAAAAAAATATATCAAAATACATTTTCAGTTATGAGCGGGTATCTGCCTCAAGACAAATAGATTTGAATGGTGTTCAATTTGAAGGGGAGTTTTCGTCTGCATTACAGACATGTTCCAGTCCCTGAAATATAGGTCACATGCTTCTTTCTTCCATTTGTTAATTCTGCCTCTATGCCTTCTAAATAAAATCGTTCTTCTTCTCCTCTGTCTTGTATAATATCAGTTGCAGTTAAAAATCATCAGATTCACGTATATAGGTGAGCAAAAAGATATCTTATTTGACTGAGGAAGTGTCAAGCCAGGAGAAGGAATTCAAGCTCAGTCAGCCACACCTGGAATTCTGCCTCTTGTTCTCTCTCTGTGCCAAAGCAACAGCAGGAGACAGAGCTCTTGGTGTGCTTAGATTATCTGCTAAAAATGTATTTTAATTTAACAATGCTCCTGAATGTAGGATGGTCATGAGTCTTTGGCTGTATGGGTGCTGTTTCTATTTACAGCAACAATTTTTTAAATGAAAAGACTGGGTGAACAGAGACATAAACCACTATACTAAATACTACACATAAACTCCTCCTCTTTGAGATAAGAATATTCATGTCACAGGAATTACCCATCAAAATACATTGCTATTAAAACCTCCCTTAGCATATAATTATTTTCCTGGACTATGAGTGTTTTACAATTTGGGTGAGCGTTGCTATCAGCATTTTGCAGACAAGGACACCAAGTCACAGAGGTTGCCTCCCTATAAGCTCTGTGCACACGATAAGCAGTGGGTGGTTTATGGGAGCAGGACTGACAGATTTGATTGCCTTTTATTTTGTAAATACTCGTGTAGATAGCAGTATCCTTTAAAATAATGCAAGTAGGGATATTAGTACTAGGCTAATAGCTAGGATATTTAAATATTCCAGTTCCAGCTCTGTTGTATCATTATACATGGTGTGATTCTTGGACGTCCTGTGCAGGGCCAGACGTGGGACTTGTGCCAACTTGATCCTTGTGGGTCTCTTCCAGCTCAGTTTATTCTGTGATTCTGTGATTCTAACTGCAATTAGGAGTACCTCATACTTGTCTTCCCAGGGCTGTTTTTTGTTTCTCAGCATTGAGCTGTATGTGCCATTTGTTGTTTGTTTAGCTTTGTCATGTCTTCGTCAGATCCTTCAGATTTTACTCAGTTTCATGTTAACAGCACATGTTGCCTGTTACTAGCCTACAAAAGTGATGGTAACAGACAGTATTATTCCAACCAGAAGAATCTTGATGATGATTTGCAGAAGAGAGAGAAAAAAATACTTTTTAAATCCACAGCTAGAAACATTTCCCTCTCTAACCATATGTTTTGAACACATCGGCTGTTTCTATGAAAGTGACGTAGGTAAGTAATGCAGCATTTAATGCGGATATTACTTCTCTGCTAGCCTATAAAAAACCTATAGTGTAGGCCTTGAGAAAATTAAAATAATATGAGAAAAAATAAAGCATTATTCATGTTAAGTGCTTATCATAAGAGGAATTAATTCGTTTATTCATTACGCATTCAGTTACATGATAATAAATGCAGAAATATCTCTCTCTCTGTTTCCATTTTAGCATTCAAGTTGCCATAACCATATTTACAGATAATATACTGAACCAAGGCTTTGGTCACGTATGTTTTCATAAAATATTCTGTAATGATTTCAAATGGCTTTGCTAAATTCAAGTACGTACTACTGTTGCAGATTCCATCTCTCCCTAGGTTCAATTGAAAACACGTTTCCTTTACTTAGCCTTTGTTCAGTGTTACGACAGGCTTTTAACTAACTGCTGTGTTCTGTTTTAGAGGTTTCTGTTCTTTCAGTGGCACGCAAATATTATGTTCTTAATTGTGTTCTTAATGGCACAGGTTCCCCAGAGAAGATGCCCCATCCCTGGGGGAGTTTAAGGCCAGGTTGGACAGGGCTTGGAGAAACATGGTCCAGATGAAGGTATCCCTCCCCATGGCAGCAGAGTTGGAATAAATGATGGTTGAAGCTCCTTCTAATGAAACTTTCTCTGTGATTCTGCAGTTCATAAGATAATTCATAATTTCAAGGAGTGAAGATGCAAATAAAAACAATTAAAAATAAACAAAAGTAATTATTCTATTATCTATGTTTGAAAAAAAGGAGCAGAACAATTTGTCCTCCTAATATAAGAACTGCTAATATCTTCAATGGAAAGCTGAAGCACAACTAGATTATGTCCAGATCCTCAAAAAAAATCTCTGCATTTCATCCTAATCAATGAAAAGTTGTGTCTAAATGCTTAGAGAGGGGCACAGTGCATAGAATCAAAATCACAGAATTTTTGGAATTGGTAAGAACCTAAAAAAACCTCATTCTAACTCCCTGGCACGGGAAGAGACACTTTCCACTGGACTAAAGTTGCCCTGTCCAACCTGTCCTTGAACACTTCCAGGGTCGGGGAGTTCAAAATCCCTCTGGGCTGACCTGTTGAACTTCCAGAATTGTTGTAGCAGAATAAAAACTTCAGTTTAGGCCCAGTAAGTCCCATGTAGCCTGACTATTTGTTATGAGTAGTTTTTAACAGCCACCTTCATCATACTCTTGTCTGACTCCTTTGTCTCAGGCTTTGGCTGCATCTGTTTCCAATAATTCACCTAAAAGCTTCTTCAGCCTAATGGGCATTTCTGTTCAGCTCTTACCTCACCACAGTGCTCCCCTCCTAATGCCATTATGTATCTGTCTTAAAACAGCTGCTCTCAAATTAACTTTCTCTCTCTTGTTGGGCTGCCTAATGTTTCAGATCTGTGCTCTGCAGGGCAGGACTGATAACACTGAGCTGCTGAAGCAGCCTGATGGATTTTCAGCTTTGGGTAAGTACATGCTTGTATTCTTGGTGACCTGAAATAAATGCAGTACCTTTAAAACGGGAAATGGGTTATCCATTGCACATTCCATCTTCTATTTTTTTTTTTTTCAGTTTTACCTATAGATGTGTACAAGAACCTCTTCTTGAATGTCAGCTTCCTGTTTCATTACTGTGGTGCCCTTTCATTCTTTGCTGAAAAGCACTGGAAGCAGAAGCAGCTTAATCTCACTTAGTCTATGGTAAGTACAAAAATCGAAGAAAAAAAAACCTACCCCAGTATTGTCTGTGCTCTAAAATGTTTTGTGTGATCATAAATCTGTGGGAATTGAACTTTGAGCCAGTTAAATTTAGTTTCTCTTCTCATTTTGGGTTCTCATGATCATTCAGTTTATTAACAAAGCAGCTGGAAAAGGAAGAAATGACCTGCACAGCCTTCAAAAAGAGCTAAAATTAAGAATGATTGTGTTGGACAGTTTTTCGTGGGAGAGATTTTCTTCTGTATGGAATAATCAACAGGGATAAAAAGCACAATGTCCAATAGAAAATTCAATGTAAGACACCTATTTTTAGGCAAAGGAGGTAAAAATGTGGAAACCTTGGTTGCCAGCAAGGCAAACTCATTGCTACCTTGTCTGGTCCTGCAGCACCTTGCACCCAGTCAGATCTCTGTTATCAGGGCTCAAAGTTTATGAATTACAGCAGCATATAACAGTGTATGTGTGTTTACCCAATCCTGAAATATATTAGGGCCATTAATAGATTGAAAATTAAGCACAAAAAAACCTCCAAATATTTCCTTCTACAGAGACATTGGGTATTTTTATAGTATAGTATAGTATAGTATAGTATAGTATAGTATAGTATAGTATAGTATAGTATAGTATAGTATACATTAATTTTTTTACTGTTTGGCACATTTTATTTTCTAGTTGCAGATAAGCGTTTCTCCTCCAAAATAAAGTTACTATTAATTAAAGCAAAATGTTTTTATACAAGGCCACAGAGTGGTTACAAGTTCTGATCAAGATCAAATTTATTTTACAATTTTTTTATAACCAAAATGAAGTCTAGAAAACAATGCACCCCTCTTCCTTCATTTCCCCAAACACATGGATGGAGAAGTTCATTCCATTCTTACATAACAACACATTGTGACACATAGAATTCTTCTGGGTTGAGTCACCTCCTCTAAATAACTTTCTTCTGGGATACAGCATGGATTTAAAGGAAAGACTGACCCTGTTGATCTGAATAATTTGGTCCAATGAAGCAGCTTTTACTTACGATCCAATTGCTGTAATCAGAAAAGCCATTATTCATTATTTTAGTCTGCAAATACACACATATGCTACTAAATTTGTATTAGTTATTTTATAGGACAAAGTTTGTTGCCCAGAAAACTCACTCAGCTCTTCATCAGAACTTGCAGTTGTCCAAACAGGCTAAATTTTGTCAAGGGTCCCCCACCTAAGTGAATAAAGCTATTTTTCTCAGGACTAACTCTTACAGAGAAATTACAATTTCTCTGCAAAAGCTAGCAATTTTGCTACTTAAGATTAAAGATAACTCAGGCAAACCATTTGTCTTGGGTTGTGGAACCAAAAATGTATTCTATTTTCATCTGTTAAAAGCAATTGAGGAGATGTTTTTCTTTATCTCTGGTAACTCAAGGGGGAAGAGGCCTGATGCCTTCAGATAATGGGCCATTAGCACCTCCCCAGGCTACACCCCCACCCAGAGCAGTGCATCTGCATTTCCATCATCTTATTGTGAGATGCATCACATCCCCACCCTGGCAGTGGGGGTGGGGGCAGGCAATTTCTACCTGGAATAAACTGAGACACAGGAACAGGAAAGCTGCTAGCTTTACCCGATTTTCTGGGAGGAAGACTGGGCCCCCTTCTCACCCACTGGACCCTTCCCACCACCACAGGACCCCTTTTACTGTCTCTGGACCCGTTTTCTACAGTATCATCTTTACCTCACCAGAACCACATCTGCCACTTCAAAAGGACTCACTTTTGGACTGCTTTCAACACCCTGACCCACACGGTGTCAGGTGGTAGCTCTGACTCTGTCAGGGTTTTCCAAAATTGTTGTTTGTTGGTTTGTTTGCTGGCTTGGTTGGGGGGTTTTGTTTTTCTACTACATTTGTATTATTAATATTCCTAGTAAAGAACTGTTATTCCTATTCCCACACTCTTTGCCTGAAAGCCCTTGATTGCAAACTTATAATTTGGCGGGGGGTGAGGGGTTCTCCATTCTAAGGAAAACTCCAGCTTTCCCTAGCAGATACCTGTCTTTCCAAACCAAGACACCATTGCACTTGCTGTTAGAAACTGCTTGCAATGTAGATAATGCTACTAATATTTAATAAAAGCATATCATAACTTTCTCTCTTTGAGAAAAATGTCGTTTCTTTCAAACTTTCATCTCTAGTGACAGCAAAGTATACGAACAAAGTGAACAAAGTACTTCTGTTTAATCAAACATGATAATTAACAAGAGTCCAAGTGCCCTTATCTTGGAGAACAAGAATAGCAGGTAGCAATTTCACTACCCTTTCAAGTCCATGTTTGTGCTACTGAGTGGGAGGATCTGACAGCTACAAATTCACCCACATTTCAGGGGAAGTAATTAGCAAGTTGGTTGCATCTGCATGGTTATAAGCACGGACGGTGCCTTGGATTTAGTAAGGTGTAGATGGTTGCTGGCTTCCATAAAAGAAAGGTTAATGGAAACATTTGTCCTGAGACGAAGAATTTTGAATGGAATGTGATAAACCATTTTTCTCTAGAAAACCGTGGCATGGGTGTCTCTTTCAATTTCAAATATCATTTATAGAATAATTCCTCTAATCACAATATACAGGATGTAGGTAAACGAGTTTTCCCTGTTCATGGGCTGCAAGTCTCGCTTCAGGTCTTTCTTAGTTCATGCCCCTAATGGTGACTACAATCACTGAATGAGGGTTGTGGCACCCATGGCAGAACCACTGGGATAAGGCCACGGAGTGAGTTTGGTGTTCACTCCAGCTTCAGCCATATGATTCCCAGGACATTGGACATGCTCACCTGCCACATAACATGACATTCCACCCCACTTTAGCCCCAAGAACCTAGGCTTTCATTATTGTATTTCACATTTGGGAGCATTATTCATCTAACTAACAAGAGATGCAGATGTTAGGGTGAGATAATCATGCTCTATCACTTTGTACACTTACATGGCTAATTAGAAAATGCAATATGTTTGTGACTTCACTGTAGATAGTGTTTCTAGGTAAATATATAAATGCTCCTGGTTTTGATGTCACCATCCACAAGCAAATTGCAGGTTTGAAAGTAGGACTGAAGAGCTGAGCTCTGAGAATATCCTCTTCTGTCAGCAGAAGAACCATTTAAGCTCCTTTGCTGCTTCAATCTACTAGATGTATCAGAGACTTGGTGGACCAAAAGAGGCAGAAGCAAAGATTTTTTGATGGAGTCAAACCAAAACCAGCTATTGCTGAATTGGAGGTCTTCTGCCCTGTACAAAGCTGGTATGAGGAAAAAAATACACTATTTTTTATAAAACAGACAAAAAAATTAATAATGGTTTGTATTCTTGGCCCTTCCTATACTCTGAATATAGCAGATACTATAAAATAATTTTAAGAAAAAATCTTTTGTTATTATCATTATTGTTATTATTACTGTTTTTTATAAAATCATACACCACTGAAATGCTTTTGTATTGTCACATTTATAAGGCTTTTTTCTTCCTTCCTCAGTTTTAACCTGACTAATCAGTGCTTAAGAAGAGCAACCACAAGGTCACACATCTACAGTTTTTGGTTATTTTTCTTCTCTCTGTATTTAACATATACACAATTAATCTCAGGTTTCCAGAAGAAATAGAAGGGTGATATACCATTCTGATCCTCCATTGACCCTTTATTCAGTGAAGAAGAGAAGATGGCCCAGGTAGGAATGTATTTTACTTCTAACACAAAGGAAGTTAATGGAGTATGGAAAATAATAAATATGAACTTAGCAGCTAAGGGGCATTGGTGCTTTTTTGCATGTGACCATGAGGCAAAAATAGATCTCTAGTGACAGAAAACAGGGTAAACACCTTTCCGTCCTCTTCCAGCCATGGAAGCTGGAAGCTCCAAGCACTTTCTGAGTAGAGATGTCAGAGAAATAGAATCATAGAATTGTAACACCCCTCATAGCTGTCCATCGACTGGGTTTAACTCTACTGACCACCACAAAACATTTACCAGGTTTTACCCATAATAAACAAAGGCATTTGGGATTTTTACTTAATTTCTAACACAACAGAGAAGGAGAAACTATATCACCAGGCAGATTATCAATTAAGGTAATTCTGATTAGGTAAATTCTCCAACAGAGAATATAAAGAGCCATGTAAGGTCAAAAGACTATTTAACCAATTTTCCTCATTTGGAGATGGACAATAGCCATCACACAGTGATGATGATGAATCCCATCACACAGTGGCACAGGTAACTGTCACTGTTATTTTTGATGACAGGGATCAAGTTGGAAAGGAATTTTGCCTTGTGGACTGGTGTCTGAGAGTGAACGCATGAGATTACAGCATTGCACCCAGCTTCTCTGGGTTTTCATTCCTCGCTTGTCCCAGATATAAAACTGTTTCTGCTCTCTTTCATTCCCACTTATACCCACCTTTTCCACATATATATTTCTACATTTTGCCTTTTGACTTTTTGAGCTTTGAGAGCTATTTTTTTTTCATCAAAATTATTAAACTCAGTAATCTGGTAGGTAGATATTCCATGTTGGGATGGTTTAGTTTTCTTTTGGAATACTCTTGACAGCTTGAAAACTGTACAATGAATGCCAAGAGAGTCAGTGAGGCTGGGAAAAGGGCAAAGATGAAGAGCGGATTTCCTCTTTTTCTTCACAAAGAAGTTTAAAGATTTGGCTTATCTCACAAAACTACAGACTGCTTCAGATTCTCCTGTTTCTGTTCCTAGCAGGTGATAGCTGGTGCATCATTCCTTGTCCATGTTTTAGCGTAAAGAATAGCTCCAGGTATTAATAGCTACATAGAGACACTAATATCTATGTATATTAATATAATTTCTATGTATATTAATATATTATAATATTAATAGCTCCAGATGGATATCTCTGTACTTGGTCTCTACACTATTTCCTCCTCTGAGACTTCACAGCAGGGTGAAGTGGGGGCTCATAGCTGTAGCTCCTGTCTAGCACTGTTGTGTCTGAAGTGCATCTGCCAGTAGAGCTGCTGTGATCAGTTTTCTAAGGGTATGTGAGATGGACACATGCATCACCAAGGCTAAAGGACAAGCCAAAGTTCCCTTCAAGGTGCTCTGACCAACATTCAAACTTTGAGGAGGTGTTTGGTGACTTGAGAGGGGAGGTGATGGCAGGAGAATCAGCTCACTGGGACACCTACTCTCTAAAGACACCAACTGCATTTGCTTCTCTGATATTGATTGTATCACAGATGTTACTAGAAGAAAATTAGTAGATGAAGTAATATTTCCCTGGTGTTCGAAAGTGTTAATCGAAAAAGGACTGTCACCTGATGAAAACAGCCCTCAAAATAATTCCATGAGTCGTATCTGTAAGAAAATCTGATTTTTACACACTAATATTATGACCAGGATTTTAGGGGTGATTCCCCTTGAGTACAGACAGAAAAATGAAACTTGTTGCTTTGATAATTTCTTGCATGAATTTATGAGATTGAAAATAATTTACGACTAATTGTCTTATGAAAGCAAAGTTCAATGAAGAAAGCTTAATATTAGAGCAGATCATATATCTGAGTAACACAGCATGTTTAGAATAGGACTAGACTATTCCCTTAACAAGAAAAACACTGAAGTTCTCAACAGAAAGAATCAAATTTTATCATAATCTGACATTTCATCTAAGGCAAATGTATCTCAGACTGAAATGTTGAAAGATTATCCAACTATCATTAATGTGCACTTTAGAGGGAAAATACTGCCTTTAAAAAAGAAATATCTCAAAGAGAAATGGGATTGATTTTGGTTTTCAAGTCAAATTGTTTCCATCAGAGAGAGAAAAATCTGCTGTGGTTTTCCAGTCTCCCCTCTCTCTACTTTCAAAGAATTAGTATTTCCTTTCACAGTAGGGTGAAATAGTAACACTAACCAGATGGCATACTGTTGTCTCCTTAAAATCTAAACTAACTGAGCAGTTTGGGTACTTTATCTATTCTTAATTTTACAATGTTATTCCCTACTTTTCTACGTTTGGCTTATTTTTCTCTTACTATGGAAGAACCACCACTGCCAGACACATGAAATGTTCTCCTTTCTTTTGACACCTTAGCAAGGACTGTGCACAGCAAGTCTCACTTCATTTTCCTCTATCCAGACACTCTAAGAGGTATCACAGTGATTTGTGAAGGTCCTTGTTCTGACAAGCTGTCAGAGAAGGCACCACAATTCATCTTCAGGCATCTCGATTTAGAAACCTACAAATTATGTGTCTATATGGAAGGTATTTACCCAGCATCTTCTTATGTTGAAGTGTGGATGCTATCTAGTTACCCATACTGGAGTCTTGATGTTTGATATGCTCTTGGGATTTTTTTCTGGTTTTCATTCACTGGACTAGAATGTCTCTGGTGATCCACAGATCCTGTGTCACACCTGCAGGGATATCAGCTGTACATGACCTATGGAAGATCAATAGCCTTCTGGGTTGGGATCCTGAGCCAAAGCAGAATTGCAGGGCACAGAATGTTCCACAGGACACTTTAGGTTGGAAAAGAGTCCTGCGGTCACTGAGTCAAACTGTACTGTCAAACCCACCACTAACCCATGTCCTCAGCTGACACACTCACAGGGCTTTTAAATCCCACTAGGGATGAGGACTGGTGACTCCACCACTGCCCTGACAGCCTGTGCCACTGCTTAATACCTTTTCAGTGAAAAACAAGCAAACAAACAAACAAAACCATACATATTTAAAAAAAAAAACCACACACACACAAAAAACCCAACAACAACAACAAACACCACCCACCAAAAAAAACCCCACCACAACCCAACAACAACAAACCACCCAGAACTACTTAACTACTCTATGTCTAATGTAAACCTTCCCTGGAGCAAGTTGAGGACATTTCCTTTTGTCCTGTCCCTTGTTCCCTGGAAGAGGAGCTGACCATCCCACTAGCTGCCCCCTCCTGTCAGGGAGTTGTTCAGAGCCAGAAGGTCCCCCCTGAGACTCCATTTCTCCAGGCTGAGCCCCCACATTTCCATTGGTCACTTCTCATCAAACTTTTGCTCCAGACCCTTCCCCAGCTCTGTTCCCTTCTCTGGACACACTCCAGAGGATCTCAAATGACTCCTACAAACTGGTATAAAGGAAGTGAGCAAAAAACTGAGTCCTTACTTCCAAATCTCCCTGAATCTCTCATAATTGGGACCAAGATACATGATTCATGTGCAGACATTATGATTTGGGTGTCTAAATATGAGCCTTAGAGTAGCTATAATCTCTGCTCTTTTTGGTATATAGAAGTCAAAATGCTTCACACCAAAAGTGACTATTAATCTCCTAATAATACAAATAATACCAGCAGAGAGCAAAATGAAAAATAAAAACAGAAGTTTAAGGATATGGTTCAAATGTGCACCAGTATTCTCATACATTCTTTGTTTCTTGTTCTGAACAACTATGAATAAGGAAAATAAACACAGGCAATACTGCTACATTTGCATAGTCAGTCTGAATACCGTTGGGAGACAATCCTTGAAGACAAATTTATCATTTTATATGATTTTTTATCCCATCTCAAATAAAGCTAATAAATATATGGAGAATGATGAATGAAAGAATAATAATAAAAAAAAGAAAATAAAAAGAAAACAAACTATTTTGGGGCTCAAATCCAGTGGTGACATGCTCAGTCCAACCTAAATATTTAATATTCTATATTAAAAAGAGAATGAAAATAAATTTAGGGATTGTCTACACATGCATTCTTGTTTTATAGAATAGCAGAAATGTTCTAGAAACTTTTTGTATCCTAAATATAAATGTGAATAGAACATTTGTGACTATATGCCTCTCCACAGATCTAGCAGATTTTTATCTTTAATTTTTAATGAGTTTGTATTTCCCTTGCTTTATCCTTTTTCATTATTGTACCTTCAAAACAGATATAAACTTTATATCACTGGCAATTTTTGGTATGCATTATATAAATTTAGAATATTTCCAGCTACTTTTTATATATTTTTTGTCTGAAATTCACCCCCATATTTCCAATATCTTATTGAAGATGAGTAAATGCATTTTATTTGATGCACTGGTGAATACACCACTTCGTTAGGAAACCTCATGGAAATTCATGTGTTTAATGCTAGAATGCTTTCCATCCCACACCCATTTCAATTAGAGTTTGACATTGACACAGCCTTAATGCCCTCAACTGCTCATTTGACACAATCTCATGCAGTGATATCTCACCAAAACAGGAAGCTGCTCTCACATCTCGTTTGCATTATGTATTCATTTTAAGATTAGTCACATGGTTAATGAACATCTTGGAGCCTGTCCAGTTTGCTGCTCTATGTCATGCTTCCTTTCCTGACACTCCACTTGCATTAACTCTCTGTGATGTTGCCAAAGACTGTGCAGACTGTAAATTGCTCTCAGCCATTTGTTCCAGAAAATTATCACATCCACTGCCATTTGGAATTTATGCCCATTGTTGACTACAATTAAATATTAAATATGTGCTAAAATAATTTCATTTTCACAAAGTGCTAAGTTCTGATTTTTTTTCCTGCATACAACCTAATAGTAATTTTACCCTTTCCTTCCCTCTTTACTTACAAAAGTCAAATGTTTCTGTCTGAAAATTTTGAACTACAATGCTTGTAGCAGGCCTAAAATATGGCCATTATATCCATTTCATCCTGAAGTGACATTAAACTCAAAGTGACAGCATTAAAATTAGCAATTCAGGTAGCATTTAGCTTTTTAGTCAAGGTTTACTCTATATTTTTATGAATACTGACACATTTATTTCTCTATTTATGTGTATGCACACTTATTTATATCTCTATAAAATGTCTGCAGTTTTTCTCAAAATGTTATCAGCTTTTCCAAACTAAGACAATCAGATGAAATAAAAGAAAGTTTCCTACAACTAAATGTACAATTTATTGTACAAATTTATTTTGACATTTTATGCCTGTTCCACAATGTACAGGTAAATCATTCTAATAAACTCTTACTGGAATAAAAATGTTCTGCATACTTGGAAAACCAAACCAAACCAAAATACAACAAACATAAGAAAACCCCTAAGCCAACAAAAACAAAAAACAAACAAACAGAAACCCAAACAAAACGAACCAGCTTTTTCCTTCATATAAACTTATAGAGATCTTCTTTAAGAAAATCTTGCACTTTTGTGACATCACAACACCCATTAAATTCTTCAAAAGTGTAGGTATTCCTTTCAAAAATCATAAATATATAGAGGAAAAAAATATAAATAATTCTAAACCTATTTGCATAGCCCTTTCAAGACCAAAATTAATACATTTGAAATATATGTATGTGTAACATACAAATCTATAAACAATGTAGAAACTGAAATCTTTTGAGAAAAAATTCTGCATCACCTCAAACAGCAGCAGTAGCTATCTGCAATCAAGATGCCCTGTAATATTTAATAAATATCAATGGATAACAGAATGAAAAATTACAAGTACAAAGCATCATTATATTCTTATTGTATATTTCTACTGTATTGCTAGAGATATGAGTCATTGCAGGAGGAGAAAACTCTGATGCATTGGTAGTATAATGGTGAAACAAAATGAGAAGGAATGATAAAGAAAATCCATGTTCCTGGGGACTCTCACAAAAGAAGGTGAAAAATAACACTCCACATCTTCAAAGTTGCAAGATTATTACTGTACAACATTTAGGATAAATCCCTAACAGTGTGTTTAGAGGGGAGCAGAACTGGGAAGGGGAAGCACATTTGGCAGCATATTAAAGTGAAAGGACTCTGCATTATCTGGTCAGTATCACTAAGCAGTTTTCACCATAGCCCCATGTTGGATTAGATTAAAAAAAATACAAAAGATACCCACAATACAACAACTTATCTCCCCCTAAGACTTATTATAATAACAGTTTATAAATAAAGTACAAAATGCAAATAAAATAAGGAGGACAAGAAAAACTTTCTAAGAGCCTTCAGAAGCCAGAGCAGGCCAGGATATAAAATGTGTTCATTATGCAAAAAAGAAATTCAGAAAAATTCTTAGCATTGAAAAGATTTCAGATTTTATGCAATGAAACAATGAAAGTCAATTAGCAGCCATTTATTTTTAAGTCAATGCAGAAATTGCTGTAGGTTCCTGTTTTCAGAGTTTTTATGTGTTCCTAATTGACCATGCAAGATGGCTTTGTGGAGCTTTTGTATTTTGTGACCGAATGTGACTCAGCTCTGTTTTCCCACCAGGATATCAAACAGATTATATCAGTGCTATGCTCATGTTTTGGGAACAGTTTATTACCCCCTATTCTTACCTAGATGACAAACTATTTCACAGGAATCTACAGAAATAAAAAACAGCTGAAATTGTTATTCTACTTCCATGCCAGTGCTTAAAATGGATAATAAAAACTTAAAAATTACAAAGTATTTATCACTATTTTGGTAGCCCCAAGGTCATCAACAAATTGCCCTTAAAACTGAAAGTGATATACTGCTGGGATTTCAGGAGCGATGACGCTGTTTACAAGGGCCCTTCTATTTCACTACCCCCTGCCCATCCTCTTGTTTTAGGAGAATTAATTAGAAAAAGCCCCATCAAACGCAAGTGCTGACAGCATCGATTCTGTCAGCACTACCTCTTTGAATCTTGGCTAAATTTGCGCATTTGAGCATCATGGTCACTGCCACCACAATTTCATACCATAGAAAACAAAGAAAATGTGATAGGTAGTGCAAGAATATCAGAAAAAAAAAAAGGTAGATTAGATTCTTATGTACATGTCAAGCAAATGAGAAAATCCACCTTATCTTAATGCTCAACTGGAGAACTGCAGTCTCAACAATTTGGTTAACACTGGGAATCTGTGTATTATCACTTTAACACAGCATAGAACCTTTTTTCTGGACAATATTACCGATTCAGTGACCTCCGCAGAAACCTCTGTTCTTTAAAAATAAAACCACAGGTACCCAGAACTAGTTATTTCCAAAGCAGTACGCAGTTAAAAGTGAGGCCAGTGTGCCCATAGGTTCCATAAAAAATGTAAAAATTAATGAGAATTGGAAGAGGCCTGAAATGTATGGCACAAGGGAAAGGTAATAAATTGAAATCCAGAGAGATCACGGATCTCTCAGAGAGAAGAAAAACTATGTTTAATTTTCTGCTTTGTTGCTCAGCCAGCTTGAATGTAGATTTCATATATGGCCTCTTTTATAATTTCTGCATCATCTGCTGCTGGGTTACAGTGAGAAACAAAATTCTGACTAGAGAGATCACTGCTCTGATCTTAGCTGATAACTTCCCCATGATAAAGCATCTGTGTCTACCTCCTTATAACCTTTTCTCCGGTATCTCCCGACATCAGCATAGTTTTGGCTCCAGGAGTGCTCATTTTGGATCCCCTTTTTTATTTAAGGCTGATGGTCTAAATAGTAAAAATATCCTTACCAGTGGATGTACCAATGTATAGCTAAACATGAGATTAATTGTGTGAGTAGCGTAAAAGTAGTAAAAAAATAGTATAAACTTTTTCAGTGGGCTTTCAGTAATTTGAAAATTATGTGTTTGTTGTTACAAACGTGACAGCAAGTGATTCCTTCTACTTGGTTTTTCGGTTTTATGTTCAATATTAAGGAATCATACCACAAATTTACCCAAGAAGGTACCATACATACTTAGCCCAAGAGTGTTCTCTTCTGTTTAGTATGTTTTTTGGAGACCAGATAGTAATATGACTTTTTCAGGATCTCCTCATCATGTTCTGAGAAGAAGTGCCGAAGAGAAAAACTTATACTTCCAGTTCTGTGTCTAGCCAGCTGAGTGAGATGGAATTCAAAAATTCCCTCCTCACTTTTACCCTCTCTCCTCTTCTTTAGTGCTGCTTTTACTGAGTAGAAACACTTTCTTAACTCAAGGAGACCTTCATCTTGATCAGGTCCTTAAGGTATTCCTGCAGTATGTACTTAAAATGCATCATAAGCTTTCCTTCTCTTTATGATTATCTATTATTCATATTGTGGTGGTGTCTAGAGACCAATAAGTTAAGATTATGATGAAATACAATATAGAGATAAATACTGATGGTGGGTGGATAGCTAATAATAGAGATGGATGTATGTACACAACTTAATGATGTCAATAGCTAATAATGCTCTTTTTTTTCCAATTAGATTTAATGATTTCATTTTTTTTTCTGAGAACAATAAATGAATTTGCAGCAATTCCACAGTAGTTTTGCCTTCTTTAGAGCTGACACATTCCATTGGTGCTTTCCAATTTTTTAAACAGTTATAAAATTACTACTGACACAAAGAGTTTGCATATTTTTTCATTATTAAAATTATGATAATTTACTAATAGTTAAAATCCAGGAAGCGTGGAATACTATAGAAACAAAAAATAAAAATAAAAGCTGTAATCGTCTGCTCTGTATATCAATATAGTAATTTTATAGAAGTTAAAGGTGAGTGAAATATTTGAAAATTTCAAAGAAAACAACAACAAAAAAATCATTGGGAGGAACTGATTTCTTTTTATCCCCCAAAGAAGATTTTGTAAAAGAGGATGGTTTTAGTGCCTTCTCCACTTATTAGACTCAGATTCTGCTGTCTTTTCCTTGTTATAATTAAATATTGCACATGGGTAGTGTGTATAAGTGGAAGTATAACTAAGTAATAAAGGCATTCTTAAATGAATAAACATGAAGTTCTGACAGTCACTTAGCATTTAAAGTTTATTTCAGATAAAAACATATTGTAAAAATGTGTAAAGTAAATATGTATGAATTTCTGTTATTAAAAAAGTTTATAAAGCAGGTAAAGCCCACAAAGTTAACAAAGTGTGTATACCCAGAGCACAACTCTATTACATTGAGTAGTTATTTGATATTATTTGGTGGTCAGCTAAGACTTTAATACTAAGAAATAAGACTAAAATAACAGAACTTAAAAAAACAGACTAACAAACCCCACTCCAGATTGGGGTTTTCATATTCTTTAGTAATTTTGTTTCATATTCTGCAGTTTTAAATTCACAATATTATTAGTTACAGTGAATGAATGCAGAACCCTGTTTTTGAAAGAGATTTTTATATAAAGAATGTCAGGAAGAAGTATCTATGGTAAGACCACGACACAACTCAATTGTCATCACAAAATTAAGGTGTAATTTAAAGTTTTCAAATCTTGATTTGTATCTAAGCCCTTGTATCTAAGGGCTTTTTAGAAGCAGCTTCTCACTGTCTCACAGTTTCACACAGGCAGGAAAACTGAAAAGCGATGAACGGGAGAAAAACTTCTACTCACCTATAGTTGGGTCATGGTAATCAGGAAACCGATGACTAATGAACTGCATTGTCATTGCTGCAGAGGAAAAAGAGAGAGGGGAGAAAAAAGAATTGTATCACCACCACTAAATAGAAACAGGCAGAAGAACACATGGATAACTCACAAATGAGAGTATCAGCTCAGATTGTGAACACAAAGTTTGTTTTATGTATACTTCTGCAACAATGCATTGGCTCTACATTGATAACTCAGAACTGATAAATGAAGAAAAATATAAATTCCGACTCTTGTCTTAATTTCTTAATTTTTAAACTTTATTGCATCAACTCTTGTGTTAAAATCTTACATGTTTTTAACACTTGGTAAATACTGTTAATCTGATACTGCATACAGATGAAAATTGTGATGACAAAAACATAAAACATCATTTACAAGAATGATTCATAAAAGTTTTCACAGTGCTACAAAATGTCACTAACTGGAGTGCCTAATTTGATTTCTGTTGTATTTAGGGATACCAAATTAATTAAACTTGATGCAACAGATGAAGGCCTCCCTTAACAATCCAGAGAACCTTTCCTCTGAAGAGACTCTTTTATGACTGAATATTAATTGCTTCCAGAAATTTTAGGAAAGTTAAGTTCTTTGCATTCTGCCATTTGGTGGCAAGCTGGAAGTGTAATTCCAATTTATGTAGAAAGACATATCCTGTCCAGCATGACATCTGAAGTTCATTGGCCTTGACAAACCATGAAAGTAAACTTGGGTATGCAGTGACAACAGTAACATCAATTAGAAGAACATGGGAAGTTACATTTTCTTTGTTGCTTTTTCCTCACAAGTTTGAATTTCAAATAATTTGAAAAGTGAATATATCTCCCAAACAATGACAGTTGTAAATGAAAGCCTTTCAAAAGTTAAATACATGAATTCTAATTAAATAGAAGGAAAAAAAAGAAGGGTCAACCAGAATTTTTAAAATATTGTTTGATTTTTAACATTATTTTTATTTTTTTAATGACAATAAAGTTCATCTCCAGCTACTATTTAGATATAGCCCACCTGAAACATAATTATCAGTCACAACACATGAAATCCAACATGGGATTTTGCCTCCTGTCTTAAAGATCTCAGCTACTTTCAACTTGCTCAGTTTATGAGCAAGATGTGAAACATTTTAAAAATCTGCATATAAATACATCAACTTTTCAAAAAACATTGTTTCATTTTAATGCTTGTCCTTCCCATATTTTCAAGAAACAGAGGCTAGGGAGAGAGCCTCTGTTAAATGATGAAATGATAAAGAGAAGAAGTATTAAACATTCATTAGCATGTTAATAAATTATTGCATCTTTAGTGTAGACAAATATAAATGCTAAGGAGCAACATTATAAATTCATAAATACCCAGAGAGGGTAACTATGTAAGAAAAAGATCATTCAGTCCATATATATTTTAGAACAATAAATCTACATTGAGTCACACTCATGTCTTCTGTATTATATGTTTTCAGATGCATTATTTTTAAACAGTATGAATGTTTGGACACTTTTATTTCCAGCACAGACACCTGCTCTTTTTTTATTATTATTATTTTTATTTATTTTAACCATGACAGACTTTTAGCCACCTCTGTCTGATTGTTGTTATTGGTTTATGAAGAACAAATTCATGCCTGATACGATCTGCCTAGTTTGGTCTTAGAAGATGCAGCAGCTAGCAGAGATATTGTTCATATGGTTTATGCCTACACATTTCCAGCTTTCTGAGGCCCTGTACCACAAATGAATTCAATTTGCTTCACTACCTGCTACTTTCTTTTGGCAAACATTTTTTTTTCTTCTTTAAAAAAAATCCCAAACTATTCTGCATCCAATCTCCTTCTATTTCCTTTTGGAGCTATGCCTGCTTCACAAAATCTGTAATCATAATTGAAACAAAAATTCTCAGAGGACAGGCAGAACTAATAGTAAATGTTTTTGCTCTTGCCTGGGACAGCCACAAGCCAATACATCATTTGTATCCTCATCAAATCCACAGGATTCAAGAGGACTAAAATAATTTGAAAGCATCATGCTGTATTAAATACCAAGTTTTCTATTGTGGCATGCAAAAGTGGAAGTGTTCCAAAGGAATGTGAATGTCAGGACATGGCTTAGTGGAAGTCTTTGCAGTGCTGGGTTAATGACCAGACTTGATGATCTTAGAGCTCTTGTCCAGCCTGAATGATTTTACATTTCTATGATTGTATATAAAATGGATCTGGAGAGATACAGAATTTGGGAAAGGTGTCAAAAGAAGCACTCCAAGTGCAATGAAGGGAGAATGCCTTACATTCATCTCCTAGGGAAAATGGTGAATAAAAGTTCCCTTCTTCATACATCTTGTCCCACAGTTTCTTCCCTGACAGGCCTTTGCCACAGGCTCCCCCTAATTACCAGGGAAGGAACTTCTTTGGCCTGTTTAGTCTTTCTCACCTCTCACATGGGGATTAGCACTGCCTCACAGGTACTGGGTACAGAAGGAATTGAGGCACGCTGACCTTTTTTAATCACTGAATTACAACACAAGATAAGGAAATTGGTGTATACATAGTGGGAATTGCAACCCATGTTCCTCTGTGTGTTCCTTAAGAGTTTTCCTTTTCTGCTATACCCAGGTTCATATTAATGCAGAAAGTATTTTCAGAGCAGGCACAGCTGGTCACTTCGTCTCAGGGAAAGGAGTAACTGAAAAGTGGATACAAAATATAGAAGTTTCTTATAACAGGAGGATGAAGAACAAAGAAGTCTCCAAACATCTGATGTGCAACAACAGCTCTGTCCAGTTTTACTAGGTACTCCACAGACTTGGCTGCTGGATGTGTGGAAATTAGTTGTGAGTGATGGGTGAAGGTTGGTGGAGTGCTTCCCAGGGGAAAAGGACCTTCAATCACCACTGGCATGAAGCCAGTAGCTCAGCAGGAGCCTTGGGAATTAGACCTGCCTATAACCAACCCTATCTGGGCTCCCCAGCAAGACACCTGCTTCAGCTGGAATATGCTGGCCTCCTCATTGCTACTAACATCAGCTCCAAAGTCATTTTCCTAAGTGAATTAATTTTGAAAACTAACACAAGAATGATATTGGTATTTCATGCTGTGTGTTGAAAATATTCTCCTTGGTCCCATGGTTTTCCTCATCCATTACCTCTCTCTTTTTTTTTTTTTTTTTTTTTTATATGAATTAACACTCACACCTAACTAAGTCAAAATGCATTGAATACGATTGTGACTTTTTCCGTTTGGAAATCCAAGTTATATTACACATTTTTACAGGTCTATAAATTAGGGACTCTTGACTTTGATTTATGCCACACACAAAGCAAAAAATGTGGTTTTAAAGCAGGATGTGAAAATAGAATAAATTGGTAAGACTGATACTTGAATAAATACATATACTTATGAAAACTATGTCAGTTAAGAAATGGTTAAACAAAGCAAATCAAACCAAGCAAAACCCTTTTAATCCATAGTAGATATTGTGAAACATTTTGAATTGCAAGTTGTCTGAAAAATTTTAATGAATATTTTATGACACTGTGAAGATCATTTCATTTAAATGGGACATGTACATCACACAGCAGCTATGATAAGTAAAAGGATCATTGTTTCAGATGAATAGCATCTTCATTATATCCAACTGTGGCTAAGTAAATGCAGGTTGCCCCAGCTGAGCAAATGTAAGCCTGACATGCATGAGTAACTATACAACTTTAAAGTTCTCATGTCTTTTTAAAACAAGAAAGGGGTTCAGATCCTTCAGATCAAATCCTTCAGATTCATTTTTTTTTCCAAACATGCTCATCTAACATTCATTAACTGTCTAAAAAGCTGTATATTATATCTATGTTGGCATAGAAATACATATGTTTTCTTTAAATAATAAACTTAGTCCTGTCTTCTACTTTCAATATAATTCTAAATCCCTCTTAAAAATAGTTTATTAACCAATGAGTAGCAAATGCCATGCTTAGAAAAAGATTGAGGTCACATAATTATTCTGAAGTATTCTTTTGACCAGTACAACAATACTAAATTTTATCTAAAGAAAGTAGTAATCTTAAAAATATATATGTATGAATGGGTTCACAAGCCAATAGGAAAAATGTTTTGATACTCCTACAGCTGTGAGAGCAGATAGAATAGAATCCCGCTCTGCTTCTAGTTTGTTCTAAGTTTTATTTTTACCAAAGACTTTGAAAATAATCCTATACCTGTTTTTCAAGGTTGGAGAGTACATTGCAAGTTTACACAATATTTGTTATGCTAATAGTATCCCTGATGTGAATAGCTCATCCTGAGCTTCCTACCCCTCTTTATTCACCCAAGAGCTTCCACATATTCACACTCTCTTGGATGATAATGTGATAACAAATCTGCTTCTAGCAAAATCATTACCCTCATCACAAAATCCTACCCTTTAAACACTCAACAAAATTACCACAGTAGTTGCAACTCAGAGACCAGTGACTCCACAGGTTTGATTTACATAATTTTAATTTAGATCCACCCTTCCCTTAAGTCAGGTTTTTTATAAACATTGAGGTTTAAATGAGACCAAAAATCTAGTATGTTAAAGTCAGTGCATTTGTGGATTAGTTCATGAAGTTCATGATAAAAGAGGGGAGAACATAGATATTATTTGAATAAATAAAGGGGCAAAGGAAGTACAGAGTCTGAAAACAAAGAGTGCACCATAGGAAGAGACAGTGCCATGGAAAAAGAAGAGATAAATATGTTTATCTGTTTTCATCATTTATTATAGTATTTGCATAGCAATAAATATAGACAAGTTATATTGTATCAAAATTAGACTATTTCAATCACTAGTCAAGCATTATATTGCTACTATCTTATTTCTGAAATACTAGAGAGTTTGAACAGTTCTGGTCTTTCTGGTGGTTTCATACCCACAAGACCTTAGGAGTTGTCTTCTAAAATGTGTAGTCTTTTCAAAAGTTCATGCCTAAAGACTGGAATGTTTCCTTCTATTTTGCTAGCTTGGAAAAATTACAAACATCCCTATAACTAACAATGAATTTTTAGATTGGCACATCAGATAAATCATCATTTGCAGCTATTCCTCTATCTATTGAATCTTAACCAACAGACACCAACCGTGTTCAACAAGGCCGAATTCTGAATTCTGTGCCTGGGATGGGGCAAGCCTGGATGTACGGACAGACTGGGGGATGAGATGCTGGAGAGCAGTGCCATGGAAAGGGACCTGGGGGTGCTGGTCAGTGGCAAGCTGAACATGAGTCAGCAGTGCCCTGGCAGCCAGAAGAGACATCCCTGACCTGGGAGCATCAGGCCCAACACTGCCAGCTGGGTAAGGGAGGGGATTGTCCTGCTCTGCTCTGACCTGGGACAGCCTCACCTCGAGGGCTGGGGGCAGTTTTGGGTGCCTCAGTGTAAGAAAGGTCTTAAGCCATGAGAGAGTGTCCAAAGAGGGCTGTGAGGATGGTGAAGGTCCTTGAGGGGAAGCCATGTGAGGAGTGGCTGAGGGCACTGGGTCTGTTCAGCTGGAGGAGACTGAGGGGAGACCTCAGTGCAGTTACAGCTTCCTTGTGAGGGAAGAGGAGGGGCAGGCACTGATCTCTGCTCTGTGGTGACAGCGACAGGACCCCAGGGAATGGGCTCAAGTTGTCTCAGGGGAGGTTTACGTTGAATATCAGGAGTTCTTCCCCTAGAGGGTGTTTGGGCACTGGAACAGGTCCCCAGAGAATGGGCACACCATCAATCCTGACAGAGTTACAGGAGGGTTTGGACAATGCTCCTAGGGATGTGGTGGAATTGTTGAGGATGGTACTGTGCAGGGCCAGGAGCTGGACTCAAAGACCCTTGTGGGTTCCTTTCAACTCAGAAAACTTTTTCATTCTGTTATTCTCTGAATAGTAGGACATAAAGGCAGGTGTGTTTTTTTTTTCAAATGAGCTCTATGAATTGCATTAACACTCACAACAACTTTGAGTGGTTAGAGACACCAATAATTATGAAGAGTATTAGGAGGAGAAAATATTAATATTCTCTAAATGCAATCTGAGAAAGAGTTCATCTGTGTTCAGTTTCTGCAAGTTTAATGAGTCTACATCAGAAAAAATGAGAAAAGGAAAAAGTACTAAAATTAAAAATAATTGATACGAAACAAATGAGAAATATTAGCTATGAACTAATTTAGGCTATAGACTAGAAATTTTTTTTAGACATCATATGAGGGATCTTCTGGAGTAAGATTCAAGCATGGAAAATGGAAAAAAAATCTCTCTTTTTTTAAAGAGATTTTAAGTGAAATGATTGAGTCAGTGAAATGTTACATTCTTTTGGAGATTTTTTTCCCCTGTATTCTCAGTTTCAGGTAGGGAAAATGTCAATTTATTATATGACGTTTTAATAAGGATAACACCTACAATCAGATACACAACTAATATCAGTTCTGGCAATGAAGGTTTGGTTTCCTAAAATATTGTATGTTTTAGATCTCAAAAACTTTATGAAGCTTTTAGCTTTCCAGGAAGAAACTTTCATATGGAAAGCATTGTTTTGTAAAATTCAAGGATAATTTAAATGGCCCTAGATTTATAATCTTCTTGAAGTGAGAGGGTGAGTGGGAGAACCTGAGGAAGTTTCATATACAATTCATGAAGTCACAGCCAGCCCATCCACAGCCTTTACGATTTTGAACAAAATATGTTGCATTTCTGAGTTTGTTTTCCTACAATTTCCTAAGAAAACTGTTCTCAATCGGATAGGAGACAGTTTTCCAAAGGACTATGTGATTGGAGTATGTAAGATATTTCCTTTGTTTTATTAGTATTTATTTTATATACACTACATAGATTACAGTATGTTTCAGAATAAATAACCTATAGGTTTAGTCACCTGAACAAAACAAAGGAAACTGTGGGGTCTGAGGAGCACTTATTTGGGTCAAAAAGATGTCTGAGAAGATAAGTGATGTCTAATGCAGGGTATTTTTTACTGTATTTCATGAAATTTAAAGAGTCAAATGCAGATACCTAGAGATACAAGGGAAATTGTCTAGCAATATGGTATTTTTGCACACTGATTATAGTTATTTGTATGATTGCCCCATGACATGGTAAATGGCAAAGTGTATAGCTAGATTACAAACTTTGATTTTTTGAAACTGGTTGCAGTAAACTCAAAGATCTCCACAAAAATGCACTCTTATCTTCATACTGCCAGAGGATGTGAGGATTTCTAAGCAGAAGTTTTAATGTCTTTTACTTTGTTCTTCCCCAAACACCGTTACAGTCTAGATGCACTGACAGGAGATCAGCCTAAAGATGCCTTTGTTATGGTCCAATGCAGCTGTTTTTATACTGTCATACCCTTTAAGGAATTGGCTGAAAGCTTTACCACTTATTTCACGAGTGAACACTGCAAGATCTCTGAGCTGCAATTATTAATTTTTTAGGTGTTACAATGTATTATTTATTGAGTGCTAGTTCTGAAATGAAGGCAAGGGGAATTTTATTTCTGTGTTAAACACATTCTGGTGTACTAGAAAAATACAGAAGTTTTCTGTAAAACAACCTCCTACATAGGCTGGGATGTTGGTACAGCATTGGGGTTTTTTGTTGGTGTTTTTGTTTGGTTTTTTTTTTTTTTTTTGTTGGTTTGTTGGTTTTTGTTGTTGTTTTCTTTGTTTGTTGGGGTTTTTTGTCTTTTTTTTTTGTTCACCAATAGAAACTGAAGTCCACTGAAAAGAATGTCAGGCATCAGAAAGAAATGGCCTTAAAATCAAATCCTTTAACTTAAAAGATTCCATATTATTAGAGAGAAAATTAAACACACAAAACGCCATGTAAATTTTAAACAGAAAAAGAAAATTAAGTTACTAGAGCAGCTAGAGCACAAACAGGGAAATCTTTCTTATCTACTGTAACCCTTACCATTGTAAAATAAGAGCAGATTGTAATCAAAATATGTTGAGGTGCAATTAGTGGTAACAGAGAAAGGCAGATACTTTCTTTGGAAAGTACTCAGTTTTACAATTACTCCTCTTGCATCAGAATGAAAAAAAGCACCCAATGCAGAAACCCATATGTTGAGACTATGTGTTCCCTAAGAGCAAAAATGAAGAATTATGAAGAAGGTGAGTGGAAAGAAAAGGTAGGAAGGCATCTCCAATTACAGAGCAGTTTTCACCCTGGTTTTTCCTATAATCATGTAGAGATATGAGTTCTCATTATTGTCATTTAAGGTGCCATTAGGAGGAAAAATGACCAATACTAGGCAGTAATTACAGTTTTCCAGCATGGACTGAAGGATAAACAGAGAAATTGTGCAAAAATTCATCCTAGACATGAAAAACTTGTAGGAAAACGCTATTCAAGAAAAGTGTTCTCATGGCAGAAAAGTTCCGTGTCTTGTGAATCAGCACACTGTAGTGAAAAATGGCTGTACTGAAGACTTCTGACTACCATTGATATCTACATCCAGACTCAGTTCCAGGTCAAAAGGCAGAACACACTGAATTGTAAAATTTGTGTTAAAAATTCCATTTAGTGGTTAAGGAAACAAGGAACTAGATAAGAGTTGCATTTATTGCCACACAAGGGACAGCATCGTAATGTGATACAAATTAATGATAATGATAAGGTAGATTGCTACCACTTACAAACCATTTCCTCTGCAGTGTATCCCTGATCCTTTCCCAAAAATTCTCCCACAAAAATACTGAACATTCCCTACCCTGCCTAGCTTATGTGATTTGACAAGATGCCTTAATAAACAGAAATTACTGCTGGTAAATGCTACCATTAGTGCATTTTCCCACCGTGTTTTCCTCCTTCAAGTTAAAATCAGAGAGAAAACTCTGTCAGAGAGAAAAAAAAAGTGTCTTTTACTTTCTTCTGTTAGCAAATCCAATGGTAACTTAAGCCTTCCATTAGCAAGTAATCCAAATATATTTATAGTAGATTTTAAAACAGGCTACAGGATAATGTGATTTTTAAAACAGAATACAATAAATAAACCTAGAATTTTAGCATATTATTTCAGAGAAGAATAGAGCTGATCTTGGACCTTGCAGATATGTCAATTTCAATTAAAGTCAATGATTAAATCTCATTTTTACAAAGGGAGTACAGCAAAAAAGAGAAATATAGGCTTGTTCTTGATACAAGTGGGCTCTGGCTTGCTGTTACCAGCCTCAAGTATCATTACTTCACTGAGAAAAACACTTTCAAAAAAAGATAAAGTCATATCATTCCATTCAATGGACAAAAAAAAATAAAATCCGCTCAGCTCAGCATCCACATCTATTTCTCCCCTATTCTTTTTTTAACTGTTGACATGTTTCCCTGTAATGATAACTTAAGATGCTCAGGCTTGGTTTGCTGCTGTTTCAGGCAGTGGCAAATTGAGGTTGTTAGCAGGTTTCCTAACATAAACTAGTGGTTAGCTCCTGTGGTACCTTCCATGTAAAATTACACCCCATACATCAAGCAGTGAGGAATTGGCAGTGACAGCTGCTGTATTTTCTTGTGAGTGGGAGAGAGTAGCTGCTGCTCTGTAATGTGGTACCAACTTTTCTGTACATCAAACCTATGGTCTGGAAAATTGATGACACATCAAAGAGGAAGACACAACTCTTCCATTTAAATCCTCACAGAAAATCTTATTCAGGGTTAAAAGAGATATGAAGTTTTTATTCATTCTTTCCTTTCCAGTGCCGAGTTTTCTCAGTGTATCGGTTATAGTGAATTTGGTATAACATGAAGATTCACAGATACTGTTGGCAATTCATTCCCTTTGACTAAAGAAGCTTTAGGTTCTTATCTGCCCATGGTGAACTGAACTATAGCCTTTTGTGCCTCTCCCAAGCATTCAGATGTCTTTTTGAAAGTTTATAGAACCATGGAATCATTTCCAATCATTTCCATGGTTGGAAAGGACCTCCAAGTCCAACCATTCACCCAGCACTGACAAGGCCACCACTAACCCTTGTCCCCAAGTGCTACATGCACAAAGCTTTTAAATCCCTCCAGGGATGAGGACTCCAACGCTGCCCTGGCAGCCTGTGCAAATGCTTTACAAACCTTTTAGTAAAGACTTTTTCCCCTAATATTCAATCTAAGCCTTCTCTGACACAACTTCAGGCCATTTCTTCTTGTCTTGCCGCTTGCTAGCTGGGAGAAGATGTTGACCTCTACCTGGTTCCAACCTCTTCTCAAGGGATTTGTAGAGAGTGATGAGTGCTGTTGATGATTAAAGTTATGATCTTGTTTCCTGCTGCTGATATAACTTCCACTGAAATTAAAATACTTCACTGTGAGAAAATTGGTTTAGATGAAATTTGAGACAGGAAACTATACCAAAGAAAGGCAAAATTAGATTGATGGCATCAACATTTTTGAAAGTGTGGAACTGATTACTAAGACTACTATTGTATATTTTATAATAAATTACATATATTTACCCTTCTACTATAAATTAACATGATTTATAGGTAATTACTTATTATATTCTTTTTTTTTTTATTTCTGTTTATTAAGGTACCTTAATATGTTGGCTTTCCTTTTCAGTGAAAATGTAAACAAAATCTAAAATATTGGGTTTTTTCTCAGAAATTATCTCATCCCTCCTTTCAACATCTGACACTTTTTTTTCCATTAATAACCATGGTGGTCAAATTCTTAAGTCAGAAAACTGACCCCAGAATATTTTAAAAATCCCAATAAATATTTCAATTCTCTAAAAAAATTGATTATTCCCAGAAAGTTGTCCTCCACAATTTGCTTCTTACTCATACATTTCAATTTACGTTTCTATTGGTGGAGTTATTTATCTCAGTGGAGCTAAATACCACATAATTTGCATTATATGAGTGCAAAAGTGTTCCTCACTGCTGGAGTGACTTTGCACTCAGCATATTTTCCTTGTCATATCTCAGATGTTTTCTCTCTCAGCTAATTAAGCAACATTTCACAACAAAGGCAAACCTGCTGCATTAACTCTTATACCAACATGAGTTCTTAATATCTTTGTTATGTAGTGAAAGCATTTCCACAAGATTAGGGAAGGATGAGGCTCCTCAGTTGACTTCCCCTGTATCCACACATGAACACACCCAAATCTAAGAGCCTGGTAGTTATGAGCTGTTCCCCAAAAAACAAATCAAACCATTGAGAAAGCCTGAAAATGAGGAAAATGAGATCTTCTGGACAGAGAAGAGGCTCTGTGTTGCAACTTAGAATATGGTTATGCAGGGAAAATTAAAATCACGAAGGTAGCAATATTCATAGAATCAGAGAAAAATTTGGCCTTAAAGGGACTTCAAAGACCAAACTCCTTCCATGGGCAGGGACACCTGCCACTAGGTCAGACATTTCAAAATCCCATCCAAGCTGCCCTAGAAATTTTAGACATTCTCTAACAGACATCCTACAGTTCTAAATAGTAGCTTTAACATTTTAAGGACATGGAAAGGAATGCAGTATCTTAACATCTAAACACTGACCCTATGTTTTCTGTTACTTTCACTTTATGTAGTAATCACAGAAAAACTCCTGTGGAACTTCTATGAAATTGTATGAGTGTGGGGAGAGGTGTTTTGAGCTTTTGACTCTGCTACCAACTCTCTATCCTTTGGTTATCACCAGCATCTTCTCTGCCTCAGTTTCCAAACCTGCAAGAGAACCAAGATAACACCAATATGGACAGGAAGCTCTGAGATTCACAGGATTGCCACATAAGATTTGGCTGTGAATGCATTCTTTAACTGTTCATCTAAAAACAAGTCAGTAAAACCATGAAATTTCTAAGAACAGAACTAACCAGTCCCTTCAGCATTAAATTACGTGGGTGAAAGGAGGCAGGAGGCCTGAGATCAAGCATTTTGCATGAGATACTTAGGTTAGTGATAGAGATCAAAAGACTAAAAAAGTACAAGGATGAAAAAGTGAAATGAAATGCCTCATCCTCTTCCTTCTCTCTCTGTACAAACTTGACTGGAAGTTGACATCTGCCAAAAGCACATTCATACTGCTTGACACATGTATACGCTACATTACGGTGATATATTGACAGCAAGCACAATTGCCAGACATGTTTGGGGGTGAAAGGTAGCACTTCAGGCGCTAAAAGAGGTGATTTATTACAGCATTAGTGTGCCACTGAAAAGGTCAGAAAGCAGCAAAACACATACAAAAGTTCTAGAGGGTTGATTGTAATTTCACAGAGAAAACCTACATTATCCTATTCAGTCTTGTATCCTCAGTGAGAATAAGAAATGTTAAAGCTCTCAATACCAGCAACATGGAAAGAATTGACAATGTTGGGGGTTTTTTTATATTTTTTTCATACAGCTGGAAAACTCATAACTCATGACCCAGGAACACTTAGGCCCCACAATATGGTGAGTTTCAGTCTTTCAGTCTTCTGGGGTAAGCTCACTTACATGTATGTTGTAATGCAGTCTCTGCCCTTGGTGTCATTTATTCTGGTGTGAACTAGCTATCACAGGGGTTTATGCTGCTATGTATGACCTTCACTTGATGGTTGACAGAAGCCTGTTTGGTGACCCTAGACCTTTTCATGAAAAACCAGCAGCAGGAAAAACCCTAACCAAACAACCAACTGACAAACCAAACTGAAACAACCTTCCAAATCTTCCCATTGTCCAAACAAGCACAGTGTACTTATACAACTCTTGTAATTTACATTAGAGGCAAAATTCTTCTCAGGATTTTTGAAATTTAATTTGGAATACAATATTTTGGGGTGAGATGGATGAATAAAAAATGTTTTTGAACTTGGAAAAAAAATCCTTAGGATCAAAATTAACTTCTGATTCATAAAAGGTCATAAAATATGGATATATGTAGCCATTTCTGGATTTTCCTAATTACTGTCAAAACTTTTTCTATATTCAGATCTCCTTAACAAAAATAATTTTGCTCCAGTGTCAGGAGATTTACTTCATCTGCTCCATTGTTGGAGTAGGATTTATGTTTTCCCAGTCTCTACAGTAATTATAACACTGAAAATTTTTTTCTTGGTGGTGCAAAGGCATCATAACTCAGCTCCTTAAAAATCATGGTTTGGCAGTTGAAAACCATAGAGAAACTTTTTTTTAAGACCCTGGTAAGCTTATGAGTACCTTAAACACAACCCCCCCACACACACATCTTTAGGTTATAACAACTGGAAATGTTTCCTTAAGTATATAAAAGAGAAAGGACTTAGGAGGACTTTTAGGTGCTCAGTGAGTAAGATGATATTGAAGTATTCTGCACGCTAACAGTATGATGGCATTGTGCTATGCTGATTCAGAAATGACTCAGCTCAGTTACCAGAAAAGAGGAGAATCAGGTCTTTTTCAAAGGTACAGTGATATACATGTGACAGAATGACTCATCTATCATCAGTGTTTTAGTCAGCAAAGTCTTTGGCTGAATGGCAAGTATTCATAACTGGAAAATAAAGTCACTCAATCAAAAGGAAGTAAGCAAAAAATCTGAGTATTAAGCCTGGTTTCTAACATCCAACTGTGAGGTCATTGCATTCCATAACCTGAACAGCATTTTAGTGCCAGTATCTATCCAAATCCAACCCACTGAACAATATGTTTTTTGCACTTCACTCTGGTTTTGATTCAGGAGTATATACTGCAGCATTCACCTAAGCACAGAGTGAACAATCTCTGTCCATTTTCTTGTGAAAATATACAGTATGTCTTCCAATACAGGTTTTACTTCAGTTTTGCATGGCATGCATGATAGGGCTTGGAACCCCTTCCTGTTGAGAGATTCTTGCATAAATGTTTTGAAGTACATAAACAAAGATACACAGAAATTACTAGCAGTTTCTCCCCTGATATTAGTTGGCATTTTATCTAAGTTTTTACTCGTGCAATGCTTTTTCCACAATGTTCTTCAGCAGGAGTATTTAAATATCTTCCAAAAGAAACCATACTGAGTGAATTTGTGTCTCTGAGATTAGTGGCAGACCTTTCTATTTATGCTGATATTTCTGTTATATCTACATTTAACTGTGGTTATTTGACTTTATGTTTTGCAAATGAATACACTTCTTACTTACAACTTTTCTTTAGTTCATGTATAATTTCATGTCTCAAATTTTTGAGTTTTTTGAATTTTTTTATTTTATAAAGGGGAAAATAGAGAAGAAATATTAAATATAACTTTATGTTTGATTTCTTTTTAGTAAAAATATATTCAATTCCTGGTTATTTTTTAAATTGAAAAATATCTTTTCTTGCAAGGAAAAAAATTTTTACAAACACTCAGATGTAGAACTCATCTAACTCTTTTAGCCAAGACATAAAAAAAGACCTAGAATTATATAGGATCTTCAAACCTGTGTACAGGTGAAACCCAAGGAAATATAGAGTATTTGGGCCATATTCAAATTATTTGCTGCCAACTGCAAATTGACTGATTTCACTTAATGATCAAACCAGAACAAGAGCTGTCAGTGGTATTTGGAAGGCCTTTATTCTAAACTAGGTTATTTAATTCAGTAGATTTTAGTTTTTCTGAGAAGTCTTCTAACAATGACTGAATTGATACAGATATATATATATATAAAAAATTATATATATATATATATATATATATTCAGACAGATAAATAGGGGGGGGGAGGGGAGAAAGAGAGAGAGAGAGAGCGGGAGAGAGAGAGAGAGAGAGAGATGCACCCCTATTTTCAGGGGAAAAAAAGAAAATATACTTACAAAATGGCTTCACATTCCAGTGAAACCATTTCTCATCAGAGTGATGAAATTTGTTAGATGCCTGACCCTGTAGGAGCTGAGGAGACTGGTCACAGAACCAGTGGATGTGCTTGTGAATTTGCCTTATTATCTGTGTGATAAATTTACCTTTTCAAAATCATTTGGCAAAAGTTTTCTTCTTACTCTGATATAACATTTGAAAAACAACTTCATGTGAGATCTTTAAATGCTTTTAAAACTGTCAAATATATCTGTAAAGTACACAAAAAAAGTCAAGAAATCAGAAATAATGCAAAAAGACCAAATAAAACAAGTGAATTAAGCAAAATTATAGTTACCATCAGTATATCAGAATGTGTAATTTCATAAGGCATGTTCGTTGTTACCTCTAATTATATATGCTTTTGAAGTTGAAACTGGAGCACTTGCTTTACTTTAAAGGCAATGAGTCTATTTGTATGTCTAAAGACAAAATTATGCTCATGTGAATTGCCATAATTGGGTATAATCTGCTAATTTGCAGAATTTAGCAATTCGCAGTGAATTCTCTTACTGTAATTTTGAGTTAGAAGAAAGGTAGAAGGTTGAAAATCAAATTAAACCAATGCCAAAGCTATTCTGGAAAGATTCAGATATTTAGATATTTAGACACACTGTTATAAAAACTGTGTATTTTAAAAAAATAAATAGCGAAATCTGTGCAATAGACTTGTGACTTTAAAAATATTTATCCATGAAGTAAATAAATATTTTGAGAAATAAAACTTTTGAAGAAACTAAATATGCTTATAAATACACAAGACTTGCATGTCATCTTGGTAATTGGTTAATATGTTGACACAATTGACACTCAGTTTTTCAACTTTTTTATGGAAGCTGAAACAATATAGCTAAAATACATAATGAACAAAAGCAGAACTTTGTAAAATCCCCTGAGAACATACAACTCAGGAAGACTGTTATCTGATGGTCTCTGAACATGGAGACCAATGGTCCCTCAAGGCATTTTTTGAAGAGCTAAATCCAGTATGGTAGAAGGAAAAGCTAAATTTACCTCCCGCATGTGGGTTTCCTTTTCACCTAGGTCAAAAACAAGTGTTTATGCAGCTGTACAGAGGATAGTTTTGCCTCCTTGGCAGTTTCAACACTCTGAACTAAACAACTTCTTGTTTTTTAACCATAGCAAAGGTCAGACAAATAGAAGGTCTGACAAACCAGAGATAAATAACCCAGGGAGTGGGATGAGGAGGGAAGCTTTATTATTACCTTAAAGACTTCTGGCTCACAGTTTATAGGGAATCCAAGTAACAGGTGGCAAACAACATGAAATGTTTATGCATGTCTGTGGAATCCAGTTATTCTCTCCTGTCTTTCTGTCTTCCCCTAATTTACTGTTCTAATCAAGAGACCTATTTTCTGCCCCCTTGGATACCACCATCCCCCTTATGGGGTTGGCGTAAATAGTAAACAGCTCCAGCCCTTGGCTTCACCAATATGAAACACTAGATACAAAATGAGTTACTGTAAATAACACAGGGACTGGTGTCGTAAAGCTGTCATCTTTACCTCCAGGATTTTCTTTTCTAATAGACCTACAGGATCCGCTGTTATCATCCACAGATTTTTTTTTTTTTTTCTAAAACTGAAGAGTAGCAGAAGCTGCTCTTAGTCAGATAGAAAATCATTTAGGGGGAGCAAGCAAAGACATGTTTCCTTAATAAATAGCAGGGTCTCCAATAACCATTAGGAACTTTGAAGTTATTTCTCTGAAATGGAGGTTCTGATTCTGTGCTCTTTGGCTTTGATGATGAACTCCTGAGTTTTGAGGAGCTGCAAAGGATCTGACTAAACTCTTTAATAAAGACTTTTAAGTCATTAAAATGCTGAAGTCATGAGATTCCAAGCTACAGCTGGGGATTTATTTATTTTAGGTGGGTGTATCTCTGCTGCCACCCTACCTGTTTTTTTAAATTACAGCTTGAATCTAACTTACCAGCTATAAATAACAAGCAAAATTAAGCAAACCATGTATGCAGTACAGTCAAATATGTATAGCATAGCAGTTTGAAGCTGATATTTGGTTTAGTAAGGGGGAAATAGCAAATTATTTTTGAGGTCTGTTTGCATAACAGTCAAAAGTTCAAAGACGTCATGATGTAGTGCAATATTATGAATCTACTACATACAAATGTTTCAATGGGTGAGTTGGTTTAGCTTTATGAGTTCTTCATGGCCCTTTTCCTTTTCTTTTCTTTTAACTATTTTTGTCACACTTAAATTCATGCTTGTACTAGGAAGAGACCCTATGATTCTAGCCTTTGCTTACATACAGATAGGTTTGTTCAATCCTAGAGCTAAATTACTTTCAAATTTGTTTTCTGTCTTATGGTCTCCATTTGATGCTCACCGAAGCCAGTTTAAAGTTGTCCTTGGGTCATACCCACAGCCCTAAAGTAAGTATTCATTTCAGCAGCTCAGGTGCACATGTTTGATGAGGCAGATATTTGTGCCCGAATTAGGCAGAATGAACATCCCAAATGTCATGGTTGCCTGCAACAGCCAGGTCTTGACTAGAGGATCTGCAGCAGGTAACTGCACCTTTAGAACAGGTGTGGCAGCTTACATACAATATTTAGAATTTAGTTGCATGAGCCATCTGAGCACAGCAAACATTCCAGCAACACCCTGAAGCTCAGAGCACTGCCAAAAATTCAGAATCACCATCTGGCCCAATATCAATGGCTGGGCCATTTCTGGGAAGAAACAATTTACAGATTGAGTTCAGGAAATAAACTTCATGTCTCTCATTATAATAGACTTATACTGACAGCACACTAACTCAGGGGTTACAAAAACATTAAACCACTAATCCTGCACTGATGCTCACCTTTACCCAAACTAATTGTTCAAAAGTCTATTCAAGCTTCTGTGGATACAATTTAATCCAGAGTTATGTAGCTCATTTTATTTGATGATGCCATCACACTTCCTTTTCAAAAACATTCTATTGTGTGAACATTATTTATGATTTCTTTAATGGCTTGAAGAAGTCACAAAGGAACTGCCTCCTAGACACCATTAAGGAGATGAATTTCCACTGTTTACTTAGAAGTTAATACTGTCTCACAGTTGTTCAGAAGAGCTATCTTTTTTCTCCAATTTTACTAATCTAATGCTCAAGGCTCATAAAATGCTTATCAAGACACAAAAAGAAGACTACTAGTGGGAGACAACTCTTATTTCTTACCGCTTACGCAATTCCATACTTCCTAAAAGTTGTCATGGAACTTTGGGTGACAACAGGCTTGGGCTTTGAGTCCCCAAAATCAAATGAAAAAGTGTCACTTATTTTAACTATTTTTAAAATAACTATTGCTAGAATAACTGTGAGAGGAACATTGCATGTAAGTGACTCAAAGAGAAGAAATACTGTTTATGTTTTCTCTATTTTTTTGTTAGTTTGAGAAATGTAGGCAAAATTATGCATTCCATTAGTTATCTGAAGTTTTTCTTTAGCATAAATCTTGTGGTTGAATTTGCACTGTGTGCAATGGTGAATACTGAATAAGCAGCTAGTGGCATCATCCAACAATAAATCATGGTTTTACCTGCTCAGTTTTGCATTTCATACAGAAGTGTTAACCACAGGGTGAAAAATGATGCTTATATACACAATCATGCACATAATTGTTTGTAGAGACACACATGAACATATAAACATAAACAGACATGTACATTTATATTCCAAAGCTCCAGACCATTTATTTCAGCACTGGCATAATGCACTATTTGAATCAGTATCTTCCAACCTCATTTAACATGCAGTATTCATGTTGGATCAAAGGGCAGAATGAAAATCTATTCATGCACAACTTAAAAAGCACAGACTTGTCTTTCTCTAATGACAGTACTGCTACCAAAATCTATACTGTGTGCCTAAAAGGAATATTAAAATACACTTTTTGAGGCACCAGAGGTAAACAAACATATCTTCCTTTAGGATTGTGTAGAACATACAAATTGTACACTGAATGCAACCAGAAGTCCATTATAGTTTGTGTGACACAATCTTTTTCTGTTAAGAAGGCAGCATGTATATCATATGCAATCAGTTTAATTTACTTATTCTATTTCCTGATTAAAAAAGACAGAGTTTGAGGAAAAATATTAGGAAAAAGTCAAAGATCATGAAATTACATTTCAAGATAAATCAAGTAGAAATGTGTTATTTTTTTTTTCCTAATTAACTGGGAAAGTGTAAAATTAACATTTTAGCTTCTGGCAGTATTTATATGGGAAATATGTTGATTACTGTGAAGTATTATACATAACCTGAAAATATGCTGAATTAGATCAAATTAAAGATTCCTGTATTTAGAATATTTAAAGACTTTTGGGTAGAATATATTAATTAACCCCAAAATTTCATACAATACACATGGATGTAAGTCTGACATTCAAATACCATCTGCTGACATGAAATATCCTCTACATAGTCCACAGACTGCCATTTGTTCATACAAGAGGTGCTCTGAAGCTTTACTTCATGAGTCCTTCGTGGAACTAATTAAAAAGTTTTCAAGACAACATTTCATATTTTAAGTAGACATATTTTTAGTATTTTATAGGCCTTGAAAAGTGGCATACCACTTTTATTTCAATCCCAGGCACAGTGCAGGTTAGTTGTCTATAATTCTGCTTTGTCTTAATGGCCATTATGGTGATATCAATATAACTGTATATGTCAGCAACCAAACAATAAAGGACATCTTTTTAATCTGAAATTACAGGACTTGCTATGGTGACTTGTCACTATAAAAACCTCTAAGTCAATATGATTTATTTTCTTTGAGTGATGTTTCATGGTAATAATTGCTATAAACAGTGGCAATTGTGATTTCAAAGCCTGTACACCATTAAGTTTCATAGAATTAAAGAATCATAGAATGGTTTTGATTGGAAGGGACCTTAAACCTCAACCAGTTCCACATCCTGCCACTGCCTTCCACTATCCCAGGTTACTCCAAACCATGTTCAACCTGGCCTTGGACACTTCCAGGGATGGCACTGCCACAGCTTCTCTGGTCATCCTGTGCCAGTGTCCCAGCACTTTCATCATGAAAAGAATTATTTGAAAGTACTGCTCTGAATTAACTCTTTCTGTTACAAACTGTTAGTCCTCATCCTATAGCTACAGGCTCAGTCAAAATTCTCTCTCCATCTTTCCCTATAAATCTTTTTAAGAAAAGCCTCAAAAAGGTCTTCCCAGAGTCTTCAACCCTTGAAGCTGAAGAACCCTAGCTCTCAGCCTCTCTCCATACCAGAGGTTTTGGTTTACTCACCAACAACTAGGAAACATTCTGGAAATCTGCTGAGTTTATAATATGAGACAGATGGGCAGAAGAGATTTTCTCAAACTTGGAGGAGACTACTGTTGCAGTGACATATATAAAAATATATAAAAATAACTGACAACAATCTTTATATTTGTAAAAAATAAAAGATGCCATAGTTATATTATTCAATAATTGCTTAATCATATCTTGGAATTTCTACTCTCTCCAGTGGGCGTAAAGACCTTTAGATTAAACTAGCTGTAAACAACTATGTTTTACATGTTTAAAGTTAAGTGAATTTCACATAGGTAAAATCCTGGGGAAAAAAGCCATATATAAGGTTTATTTCAATTCATAACATTTTAAATATTCCCATAATGTCAGCCCAAGAAAATACCTAAGTGCAACAGATAAACAGCTGCTGGAATACCACTGCTGTTTATTATGCTTAGCTTTAAATTCTCCTTTTTGACTTTTCCTTCTTCATCCACTTGTTATACCTGCTCTGTTATTTACACTCTTTAGGAAGACTTGTTGTAGATAATATTTGCTATAAATGCCCTGTGGATATTTATCATCTTTATCTCTTTATTGTCAGAGGAAATTGGAAGAGGAGAAACAAAACAAAAACAAAAACAAAAACCACAAACTAACCAACCCAAACCAAACCAAACAAACAAAAAAGCCAAACCCACAAACAAACAAACAAACGAAAACAAACCACAAAGGAACCAAAGAACCCAAAGAAGGAAGTGTAAATATATGTATTATATATATGTAATCATCAATATTAATTTAAAGGAATTATCAGTCCTAGACTATGATGGAGGCTTTAGAGTTATTAGAAGTGAAATAAGAGAGCATCTTTAGTCTATCAAATTGTTTTCTGCAAAATAGGGATACAGCTCTTGCCAGCACTAATAGATATGTTTAAGATGAAAAGGACAAAAACTGTTAAAACTGAAGAGAACCTTAATGGAAAAAAGAAGTTAAAAGTTGTCAACACAAAACTGAAACTTGGGGGAAAAATACTTTTCAGGTATTTGCCTCTTTCATTCTTGCTGAAACAATAAAATTATTTGTCCTTTAGTCATCAGACATAAGCAACTTTGGCATAAACCTGTGGTACAGACAGATTGAATTTTAGACTAATTCTGTATGTTAGTAAGACCTAATTCTACAAAGAAACTCTGGTATAAGATTTATTCAGAAAAACTGCTAAATTATTTATCTTTGAAAGTGTTCAAGCATATATTTAACATTTTTTTGTTCATTAAGATTCAATCATACAGTTACAGTTGAAGGTTTTTGGAGTATCTTCTCTGAGTTGTAGAGAATTCATCCCACAAGAAAATTTACACAAATCACTGTGACAATATCATAACAGACTTTATTTTAAGGTCATAACTTTCAGGTATTAAATATTGGACTGGGGAATATTTGAAGATGTCTACAGTGCAGATTATAATTCAGTCTTTTAGGGTGAATTTGGTATTTAAAATGTTTTTTTCTCATAAACATTATTCTCTTTTTCCATTGTAGCATTTTGAGGCAACATACACTAATTTTGTAGATAAATCTTTTCTTAGCTCCCATTACTAAATGATGCCATTTTACTCAGCATGGCATATGAATTAAATAACAAGATATAATTTCAGAAAAAATACTTGGCATCATCAGATCTGATAGCATTACGCCTCCTGAAGCATTTATGGAAGATAGGTGCGTGATCCTGAGAGTGATTGCTTTTCATACTTCAGTTTATTCATGCTCTCTTCAACACTGAAGCACATTGCAACATAAAGAGCACAGTGAATTAAGAAATTATACCTCTACAGGTTTTGTTTTATTTCCAAAGTAATCATAATGTGTATGTTTATAGGACTAATATTTCATGTGTGTTTAATAGTTTTCTTGGTAAAATCACTTCAGGAATGCTGGATACCATGATGTACAAATTCACAAGTAAAGTAGAATACAGACATATTATTGGTTTATCCAATAATAATTGGTTTATCCAACATCTGTTCATCCGGATACCAGGAACAGATTTCCAGTGGGCTTTGTGAAGAGTGTAGTGAAATACAGATTTTTCACTGCTTGTTCACTTCATGATTGTGCAAATTCTTTATACAATCTTTCTTTACTAAAAACATTTGCTGTCCAGAAAAGGAGTTAGATAACTCTAAAACCATCAGATGACCACTCCTCTTTAGAACCAAACTTGCTCTCTTCTTCAAGAGGCCTACTATCGCAAAACAGGATAGCACAGAGAAAAACTCAAGGAATAAGCTGGATTTCACATGGGAACCATGAGGAAATAACATATTTTTAATGCAAACCATGCTGTATCATACATCATAGATCCAGAGTATCCATGAGTTTTATGCATCAGAATTCATACAAAAGATCTTGTGGCCACAAACCTCATTGTGACAATTATGTTCCAATTTCAAATTTGTCTTTAAGATCATCAGTGATAAATAAGTGACAAAATCTGTGGCAACATGGCATGTCTTTTGACAAATATCCTCAATATTTAAAATAGCAATACAATATGAAATATGCCAATGACAATTCATTTTATCTTCCATCATTACTCTCTCATGATGCAGCACATCAGTCAATGGGAAAAAAATATATAGAACCATTTCACATTGATCCAATTGATTGGCATATATAGAATCATTGACCATGCTGTGTTTGATGGGTCAGCATTTGTCTGTCTGTCAGTTTTATTGCATGGTTTATCAATATGATTGGACCCTGGGGCTGTCTGAATTACAGTGAAAATGGTGTGCCATACTGGGAGGAGACTACCAAACTGGAAAAAAAACCAATTCACAAACAAGTGAGGGAATACTTTCCCTGTGCATTAGCAGCTCAGCATATGCAAAGATAGATGGCAAGACACATGATGTGTCTTGGATAAGTGCCCAAGCTGAAAATATGCCACTATAGAGTTCTCACAGCATAAACAGTGAAGTGCCAGAAGTAAATAAAGAACTAAGAGTTATAAAGTCCAAATGCACAGTGGCACGAATAATGGTTACTGTGTTTAATGATCTTTTTGGAAAAGGTTGCAAGACAAGGTTGTTGGCTGCTAGATCAGCCAAGGCAGGATCTGGACTTGGGAATATCTGCCCTGTTCAGTGCGCTACACACAGATGAGATTCTTTTCCTCCCACTTTCACAAGAATGGATGAATTTCCCCTTTCTGAGTGGACAAAACAGACACATTCCTTCTGTGTTCAGCAAAGAACTCTACTCTCTGTAAGCTGATTTACTTTACAGTTTCTGTCCATGTGTTCCTTGCTGTGTAATTATAGTCTGTCCCCATCTTAGCACATTATTATTCTGGATTAGTGATGCTTCTTCAGAACATCTCAGAAGGAAGAAAACAGTGTGAAAGATTCATAAGATTACAGAGTAACAGTTTTACAAAATTATTCCTGCCTTCTCCTTCTAGGTTTTGATGTCATTGTAGCGAAGTGCAATTCAATTAGAAACTGCATGACCATTTTTATTACAAGGCAAAATTAGCAACATCAAAGAAGCAAAATCTTCAGTCCCACTGAGCTACACAAGCTGAGAATAATTGCAGAATTTTAGTGGCCAAGACCTGAAAATATGAGCAAATATATATATCACAAGATAGCTAAAACCATCATAACATACCTAAAAGAGGCTAGGTTCTGGAATACAAAGAAGTTACTGCTTATGAGGATGACTCAAAACAAGGAGATTCAACTCATCTGCAGCATCATACCATTTTAACGATGTACATGTCTTTAAAAAATAAGTCTGCAAAGAAAATTTGTAAAAGGCATATTTTATTTTAAATAAATATATATATGCTATTTAGTGAACATGTAGATTTAAAAGATTGCTTAAAGTCTATTGTAAGATTTTCCCAATTCCTTCCTAAAAGCCTACTCTGAAGATAAACAGCACATTTCCTTTGAGAGCTGTAAAACCAATATTCAAGTTTTCATACCTTCATTTTGCTTTCTCTTGCATAAGTAAGTGAATTGCATTTCTTTTATTGTTAATGTATATTAAGAACCTTAACTGTAAGTATATCCAAAGAGAGCATCCTGGTCTAGTGGAACAGGGAGCTGGACCAACATGATCTTTAAGATCTCTTCCAACCCAGGTCATTCTGTAGTTCTATGATTACATGATTTTATGATCACCTAGCAACAAACCTATTGGCTAAGAGAACCCCAGTTCCTGGAGATTTGTTGGCAGTTTATGATATAGCAGATATGTGGATCTGTATTTCCTATCCAGGAGATATTTAGAATTATGAAATCATATCTATTATTCTATTATTCTGTATCGAAAATATGTCAGAAGAATTCAAGATCATAATACTCATTTTATGGACAACTGATTACAAATCATTCAATCTAGTTCCCAAGTATTGCTCTAGACTCTTATAAATGTTACACTTAAGCAAATATTGTGCTAATTCTTGTTACAATCGACTGGCAGTTAAACAGGGTATAGCTGAAAACAAAATTGGAGAAATAATGATTCTGGGAAATTTAAAACTACATTTAAATGTTGCCAGTTAAAGATACTCACTCCTACATCACATATAAAGATAAGGCATTTCAAAAGAAA
This sequence comes from Phylloscopus trochilus trochilus, assembly GCA_016584745.2. Lineage (NCBI taxonomy): Eukaryota > Metazoa > Chordata > Aves > Passeriformes > Phylloscopidae > Phylloscopus > Phylloscopus trochilus. Next base: position 64,208,336 of record WQNJ02000015.1, on the reverse strand, counting down.
AGTGTAATTAAAAGGATATATAAATAATTTAGGTGCCTGAAGACAACAGATGCTGCTCAGGCACTGTTTCAATAGATCTGCACACTGAAAATACATCACTGCAGTCTTCAGCAGCAAAGAACACAGTTTGCAGCACTGTTCTCGAGCATCAGAGAGCTTACAGCTGTCCACAGTTATGGTCTGGGACAAAGGGTACCAGATACCAGTCATGAGGTTAATGAGCTCTGTGCCAGCTACTCATGCCAGAAGGTAATGCATTCCTGTCAGCAAGGTAAATTATCAATGAGAAGATAAAATAGCAAGTGGGAACTGCAATATCACACTCTTTGCACCTAAAAAACAAAGCAAAAAATGGTTTCAAGTCCCTAATGAAAAATCAAAGTTTTACAGTGGGTCTGAGCTTCTGCCACACTGTTAAAATAAAAAGATAATGCATTGTGGAAAGGCAATTAGCAAATTCTTCATTTTTTCAGGAGTCATTTATATCTTTGATAGACCTGAATTAAAGGATGAGAATACAACCATGGCATATTTGACTAGGAAGAAAAGCTTGAGTAAATCATAAGAAAGGAAATATCTGTTTTCCCTGTATTTCAAAGCTTGCTCACTGTCAATTTATGTAGCTTCAGTTTAACTGTAGTTTTTTTGTTAATTAAAGTCTTTTCTTCTGCACTCTCTATGGAGTGTTAAAAGCACTGTCTCTTCAACAGAGGCTTGAAATCAGCTGAAAATAATGATTACTCCTGGCTCACAAAGAGAGGATTCATCTTTAAGAAAGACAGGCAGGTCCTGAGAGCACAGTAATTGCTATCACTGGCCATTTCATTTGTAAAAAGATGATTCTATTTTTTTAAAATAATTGCTTTCTAAATGTAGCTTTGATTACTTATGCTTATGCCTTATCTTGCAACATAAAGACGATGTATTCATGTAAAAATCAGCTGTCAAATACTCCTCTATAGAATATTCTGTAAGAGGGGTTATCATCCAGCAAAGCTAAAGTTTATCTTGCTTGATTTTATTTCCATTTATTGTGTTGAATTATGGAAAGTACCTTTTTGCTTTCTGTCATATACTTACACAACTTACTTACACAACTTACTTAGTTGATAGTACTTACACAACTATCATTTTTTATTTAAACACAGAGTTCCATTTTTTCTCAGTTTAGATGCTGAGCTGATCTCACAAAGGTTTCATCAATCCCATAATTTTAAATGATGGCTGCCCTGTCTGAAGCATTTTACTAACAGAGGACCTGCTCCATATTCCTTTAAATCTATGGAATCACCTCCATTTATTTTATTGAGCATAAGATCAAAAGTGCTATAAATTATTTATTATTTCAGTTGTTGGCTTTTTTGAGTTCTTGGCCTGATTATTAATTCTCAGTATATGTACAAGCTGTGAAGCAACATGTTTTCCTATGGAGAGAATACTTCTAAAAGAGCCTGAGGCTCATACATTTTTTCCATAAAGCCGTCTTTGAGTATAAACTTAAGCAGGAGTCCCCACCTCAATTTTCACAGAATCTAGGCCTTAATGTCAATTTTTCTGTGCCCCAAATTATAACTCTCCATACCCTCACTTCCCTGAAGAAACATCCATTCCCAACATCTGAAGGTTTTTCCATTCAGTTTTGTATATATATTTTTTCAAACATCTGTTTCTGGACCATGTGTGAGTCTGCAAAAAATTATTTAGAAGCTTTAGTTATGAATACAGTATAAAAGGTTTTATTGTTAAGTTTAGCATAGTTTGCACAACTTTAGAAAGGCCTTTTGTTTTAGAATGTATCTTTCTCGTAGTTTGATAGGAGTTTCTGGGGCAGTTACAACCTCTGCCTGGAGACTTCTTCATTGGTTCTTTCTTGTCTCATCCCTTCTGTCATGCATAATTTTCCCCTTGTCCATCATGGAATCCTTATCTTTAAGGTCCAAGAGCTCCAGCCACTAGTTTAGCTAGACTCCCCTCACATCACCCCCAAACCTGTGTTGGATTTGTTAGAATTTAAGTGACTTAGTTTAGCATGTTGTATTTGGATTGTTTTATTGGTTTCTGTAATTTGTACCCACCCCAAAATATGTAGTACAAAACCGCCCTGCAGCCGAGGCTCGGGGTCTCTCTCCGGAGGCTCCAGCCTGAGGTTGGGGGTTCCCCTGACCCCCTCCCCCCTAAATAAAGCCTCTGTTCCCTGAAAGCCTCGAGAGAGTCCCCTCTTTTTCGAGCCAGCCATGGCAGTGTGAGCCAACTGCCTGAGCCAAGACCCCACAAAACTGTACTGCTGGAGCGTATCAGAGCAGCCGGGGGCCCAGGCTGATCACTGAGCTGGGCCAGAACCAGGTACGCACCTTGGCATTCTCTGAAGTAACTGGATCTGAAATTTACTCTCATCTAAATTCTTTGGTGGTTCATAAAATCAGGATACCTCAGCAAAGGGGCTGTTTAGGAAAAATGTTAAAAGTCTTACTATGTCAATTCTGAAAATGCATAAGAAGAATGTAAGAGCTGCAGTGCTCTTTTAAACAGTCACAAAATCCCTTGAAAATAAATAAATTTTTCATCTGATTTCAAGTTCTTTGATTTGGACCTCTAAAGTGGAGGATTCAACAGTTGGTACTGTTCCTGCCTAAGAAAAATGCCTCTTGAGATTCTTCATTTTTGTGAATCTCCATTACTTCAAATCAGTCAGAGACACAATTTATATTCTGTGTACTCTGAAGAATCACTCGAGGAACATTCAGGGAATGAAACGCATAAAATTTACTCAGCCAAAGTCTTTTCATCTAGGACAGTCTTGATATTTCCCAATAACTCAGATTCTTCAGGTGTTTGCATTCTAACTTTGTACATTTTTGGGTCAGAATCAAGTCACTTGAAACTGTCCTCCAAAGAACAGTTCTGCACAGAGAGTAGCAGATTAGGGCTTAGGAGAACTATGAAGAGTTGCTTCTTGTCAGCAGAAGCCTTAAGTGCATTAGTTCTTTTCTTCCTCCTGCTTTTATCAGCTTACCTATGTATGAAAAACACAGGGGTCAGTTGAGAATATTGCAAATAAATACATGTAAATGTACCTGGAATAAAAATGACTGTGAGATCTCCATGTGCTATTCCTTACTGCTGCCATTTAGTTCAGTCTTTCCTCCCTTTGCCTCTCTTTTTTTATGCAAGTTATTAGAAATGCTTGTTCCTACAAAAGAAGATCAGAGCTTTTAGAGCAATTGTCTGTTTGGTTTCCTCTAAATAATCTAGGCACTTTATTCTTTTAAACACTCACTGTGGTTTACTTTTTATTACTGTATGATAAATAGTCACATGTCAAAATCAGAATTAAATAGATGGTATCATATACGATCTGCTCTCTTTATATGCTGCTAGAGGTATTTTCCCAGCACTTTGGTGTGGGGAGGCAAAAGGAGATGCTGCTGAAGGCAGTCTCCCTCCTGATATGTTACACCTGTGTTAATTATCCTAGAGTAGAAACAGCCTTGCCCTCACAGCTATGGGCCTGATAAAGAGGTAGTTAGTTGGAGTTGAAGTCAGTTGGAGTCTGCTTGCCGTGCTGTGAAGACCTAGGGACAGGAGGTCGTGCAAGGGCCAGAAAAGGTGAGATACTGTATGTAAGACAGACAGGGTTAGATGGCCATGCCAGGGTCAGGAAGGACAGAGCCAGAACAGAAGGACAGACAGAGCCAGAGCTGTGTGGAGCTGCTCTGAGAAGATACAGAGGAAAGGTATGGAGACTTTTTGAATAACAAGATGCCTATACTTGAAGCCTTCTGATGATTCTAAAGAAGCACCTCAAGTGCGAGTGCAGTGTCCATGTCGACTACCACACATACATCGACTGCGACACTTTGGTAAATAACCCTATCCTTCATTAAATAAATCTGTGTATTAAGATGAAGCAGAAAAAAATGTTTAACATCTAATAACCTCTCAATGTGGAAGGTCTTTTAACTATCCTGTAGCTGAGCTCTTTAACTGCTCTTTTGAACATGAGGATCATTAGTTTATAGAAAGATTTAAAAAAGCACAGATATTAGAACATAATTCAATCTATCAATTGATACATAGTTAAAATTCCTATTTAATTTCTTTTTCTCCATGGAATTGCTAGCTTTAGTTATGCTAAGAATAGAGACGACTTTCCAGGTTTTTTTTCCTGATACAGGGACAACCATCGATTTAGGTGTTGGACAGGTATCATCTCTTTCTTCTGAGACAGTAACTGCACAACTACACCCTTAAGTGCTTCCTTCTAGTGAACTGCATATTTCTGTACCTAAACCCAAAAGCAAGATCTTTCATGCATGGAATATAGGAATTGCTCTGTTCTCCTCACCCTCTAAATATTATAAGCAAGAAGTTTGTTTGATGTACGAATACTAAGATGGAGCTCTGTCCTTTTCTAAGTAGGAAAAAACTTCTGTACTTGACCCTAAAACTTTTTGAAAGTAGTAAGTGGGTTTCCATCACATAAGATGTCCAAATTAATTCTCAGTGACTAAATTGGCATTTTGCTGTGTGTCTATATTCTCAAACTGGACAAATTTTAGTTTTATTGCTTCAAAATTCATACAAAAATCTGAGATGCTTCAACATTTTTGACTTCAGTCTGACGTCAGTGTAGAATGAAAAACCCTGTAAAATTTCTGCTGTTTATTTATCACTGCAGGGAAAAACTCTGAGAATTAAGGGTAGTTATGTACAGTAAAATTTCTGGTACAGTTAAATACAGAAAGGGTGAGCATTACACTTCCTTTCACAGCACAACAAAGTCAACATAAATCTTGCTGCCATCTTCAGCTGGCTTTGGAGGGCTATGTTAACGACAACCTTATATAATAGAAAGGAAAATTGACCAAACATTCAGTAAGACTGATCCAGACACTCACAGAATATCCAGAAGAGGAGAGTTACCTTTTCCATTTATTTTTTAACATGGAGTGTTATATTGTTGGTTCCTTAGATTATTGTTGAATAAAATCACCCCCAGAATCTGTTTCTTTTTACCTTCCTTTGACAGTCTGTTATCCTCAAGTGGATAATGAGAAGGCAGGTGTGCAGCGTATTTTTACACATTTTGCAATTACTGAATTGATTTTTGTAAAGAGCCAGTTTTGGAGCCACTGCACATCAGTTTTAAAAAGTACAATATTTAACAGAAATTGGGCTTTAGCTTATTTTTATAATGTCAAGATAGCTGACAGTAGTAATTTCTCTCATAGAGGGACCTTGTTTGCTATAATCTTCTCCACAAATCTTGTAGCTGTATTGATGTTCTATTAAGTGGGATTTGGGACAGGTTTCATCTGCTTTGAATCTGGCAAAGGCTGGGTGGTTTGCATCTCTCCTTTGGAGTCTTTTGAAAAGCCATATATTGAAGCTGTTGAACACCTGACTTCATTCCAGGAGCGTTTTCTGCTAAGTAGCTTTATTTAGTGAAAAGGGTCAAGAAGAAATGCTGATGCTTTTCTCAATGTTACTTTCATTCTAGAGGGCTTCAGTTTTCCCTTGTTTACTCCTGAGGTCTGGCTATGCACAGAATGTTCTGATACAGTTGATCAGAAAGAGATATAAAAAAAAAAATCAGGGAAATCCCTGTGGTTTGTCCAATAACTGGTGGAGAGCAATATATTCAGCAAATTGCTACTAAAATAAATTTAATTTTTATGATTGACTTTCAAGATGGGGTCTAGAGGAACAACAGAAACTGAATTCTTTACACAGTAAAGAGGATCCCTCTTGACTGACTTTGTTATGAGATCCCTTGCAGAGGGATCTACATATAGACAGGAGCATTGGGCAAACATCACTGCCGTGGAATTCAACAAGAGCAAACGACAGATTCTGCATCTGAGGCAGAGTAATGCTGACCCCAGCATAAACTTGGGGAGGAGTGGCCAAGTAGCAGCCCTGGGAAAGGGAGCTTGGGGTACTGGTGGAAAAACAGGTTCAACGTGAGCCAGCAATGAGCCCTGGCAGTCAAGATAACAAAAATATGTCCTGGACTGCATGAAAACCAGTCTGAAAATTAATTGACTCAAATCTGACAGAAAGAGAATTCAAACAGAGAAATAGTATCTTCAGACACAGGCAGGCTTTCCAATACACATCATCTGATAGTAACCTCAATCTATATGACCCATTTTAATGGTATGGCCAAGGATACTCATTTCATAGAGGCTACTACATATAAGAGAGTGACATGATATCATTCTGTTTTTGGAAATCTAGTCACCTGAAAAATTACCCAGTTGCATCTAAACATGTGTTCCTGCTCAATGTCTTTTGACATTTTAATGGAATACATCTCATTACAGCCATAGCACTGGTCAGGGGAGACTGCAATTGACCTGCAGTGTTCACTGATGGAGCTGCTGCATCCCTGAACACACACAAAGCAACTGTAAAGATTGCTTTCCAATAAATTACTCTCATCAGACTTATGTCAGTTCTCAGGAAGTATTAGGGACGTAGTATAAGGCAAAATAACTTAAGAAGAGATGGCCTGTATTGCAACAACACGAGAATTGTAATATGACAGAGCATTTGAAATGTAAAGAGAAAATCCCTATTTTTTGCAAAACATAAAAAAAGAAATTGGCTAGGAGTAGGAACTGACAGTGGTCATAAAATAGATTTTTAGACTTCAGACACTAGCTTGGGCCTGTGGGAAAACCAAGTACATAACCCTCCCACTCTGGCCTGGGAAATCATAAGGAGGAACCCAAACAATCCTTGTAGATATCCTCTTCTGACACCTGGTGTTTTTCCAACTTGTTCACTGGTAATGTTTACAAGAAGGTGTTGTTCTAAATGAGCAATAGTATTCATTGTACTGAAACATTTTATAAAAGAGTCTGTCTTTCAATAAAGCTTTGCTAATATGCCCTCCGAAGAATCTGGAGTTTTTATGTGTTTTTATTACTGCCGTTCCAAATAGTAATGATAACTAGGTATACTGGTTTACTCTGAATATATGGTAACAGAGAGAAACAGAACCAAAGGGGTGAGGTGATGAGAGCCTAGGTACAAGCATGTGCATGATTTGGATCCTCTCACCTCAGTTATGCACCTCATGCCCACCCCCATCCCATGTGCATGAGCTGTTTACACATATTGCACCAGACAACTCCACTGCTTGTGGAGGAAAGTAATTTGTTCAGCTCAATTACTGTAGTCAGTCACTAGATAGCTTAAATTACATATCATCTGTTTCTTATGCAAAGTTCTCACTTCATTTGTCTCTTTGATTGTTTCAGATGCCACTTTGTCTTACAGGAAATAACATAAAAGGCATCAGACAGCATTTATCAAATATCACATTTTCTAGGTCTAATAACCTGCAAATTTGACTCCCATTCTAAAAGAGGAAAGGAAATCTCAGGGATAAGACTTTGGCCTGTGACTTAAGAGCTCTATATTCATCTCTTGGACCAAATAATGGCTGATTTCATAGTTTTCATTTCAGATTTTCTATAGTATCTAGAGGCAGAATATTATCCCAGTTCTTTTAGTTAGAAGCTGTAATGAAAAAGTTGATGTCAACTGCAAGTTTAGAGAGAAGTACGCTTTACAGGGCTATTATGCTTGTGAGAGACCAAATTTGACATAAAAAAGTAAGCATTTAACAAATAAAGGTATAACAACATTAAGACACATTGGAATTTATTTTTCTAAGTAAGATAAGTAGTTTAAAAAAGGAATTCTCCTTACAAAAAAAATCTGCTAATATAAATCTGTACAATTTTCTGGGAATTTAGTACATAGCATTAAGTAGTACTTAGCATCAAGGAAGAAATAAATTTGTTTGCACACCCACTCAAATGAATTACATTTTGATTATTTAGATAATTCATCTCTGTAATGCACTATCTTTATTCTTGTGTGAGAAAATGGAGACACACAATTGTGCTTGCTTTTACTTCAGAAATGCCAGAATTGCTATTATCCATAAGTTTTCTGGTCTCCGGAGGAATAAATTGTCTTGAAGCCCAAGAGAAAGAAGTATTACAAGCTACAAAGTATTTGTTGTCTCGGGATGAATTTTTCATGCTCGTGGATCACTGACCGTGGTGAATCAAGTGGTGCAGAACAAGAGATCAATCAAGAGCAAGTGCCAGTGAAAGTGAGAAGCACAGCAGACAAAGTGATATCGATGTCAGAAGACATGTCTGCTCCACAAAGCTCTGACTCATCGTTCACCAAACTCTCTAAATATGGTGATACCATTTTGAAACTGTTGACTTAACTTGCTTCAGTGAAACCATGAATATCAAGTAACTGTCTAGTAAGAATCATCTGCCTGAATACAAGCAAAGCAAAGCTGTCAGCTGCCTTCAATTCTGCGTTTCTGGAAAACCTAGCTACTCTAAAAATATTCCATGCACAGATGTACTTTGTGATGTTGCTTCTTTCTTAAGAGATCCTTAAAACTATTTGCAGTAAGATATATCTTGTAACATATCTACAAAAATCTAGGGTACCTTCTGCAAACAAAATTTAGACTGTCTAAATAACTGATTTCCCTTTTTGTCATATGTAGAAGCTAAGTGGTTTCTCTGCAAAATGGATGAAAAGAAGATTGCTGTAGGACAGCCAGTGCTTACTGTTTGCCTTACTGAAAATAAGAAATTCATGAATCTAACTTGCTTTAACAAAAGTTGAACACAACTGGGATCTTTGCCTCTGGGCATGTTGAAGGTTACAGTGTTAGAGAACTCCAAAGTTATATTCATCAGTCTGCAGGAGCTAAAAGAAACCAGCTCTTTAGGCTAGGGACTGAAAAATCTCACATACTGAGTAGATTAGGTCTGAGGAAGATACACACCACAGTGATGAATATACTGTATATTTTCCATTTAAACAAGTCTATTCTTTTCACCACAGCCATGGATGGTTTTACTAAAGGAATGATACATTAAAAAAATAGTTATTCCATCAGATACATTTCATAAAGTAAGAGGAAACACTGTAAAACTTTGCAATAATAGGAACTGCTAATGAATGCTGCAATTAATCATTTTCAAAAATTCTTGGCATCAACTACATCAATCACCCTGGCCCAGAGCTGAATTATGGTTATTCCCACCTATGCTTTGACAGCTTTATATCCCAGTTGCTTACTCATCCAGGTTTATCTCAAGCACTAGAAAGCATTAAGTGTCTAATACTGCCCTCTTCAATCCATGGACTTCAGAGAGCCTAGACATCTAGATTTAGAATATTATCTGCATTAGTTTTATCTGCATTAGTTTTATCTGCATTAGTGTTTAGGGTTATCTTTTAGTTTGATTATTGACGTGGCATTGCTGGACAGAGTTCAAAGAACTTGTCACCTCGTAGCAAGTTATGGAACTATGCTACACATAATGACTGCTTGTGGCTGAAGCGTCTCCAAGATGTATCACTTAAGAGCTTACAAAAGGTGTTCTGCATTTGAAGTTCAGAGAGCTTCTTGCATACAAAGGAAGGCAAATACCTCTGGTCTCATTTTACTGATGAGAAACAAGAACAGAGGGATGGACACTAGACCACAAAATAGGACAAAATATGTAAAAAGGTTAAGATTCTGTCTTTCAATGCAAGTTTTGTCACCAGATAATCAGAGCAAAGTGGCCCCAAGTTACAGGGTCAGGGAACTGGGAAGCTTACATCAGAAAGATGTTTACATTTACTCATTAATTATATTTGCAATAGCTTTCTATTTCAACCAGCATATGCAGCAGCTGCTGCAATACCAGTGATTTGATTGCTACACATGATGTAACTTAAACTTCTTTTTATTTATAAGTAAATGATGGGCTTATTAATGAGACACATTTATTAATTGAAAAAATGAAAATTAAAATCCAAGCAAAGATTTATTGCTGTCTAGGGACCACTAGAGAGGACTTCCCTCAAGCTTTCTGTGTCTTTTCAAAGTCTAAAAATTAATAAATTGATATGTATTTTTCAAAAATAAGTATGGCCCAAGATGGTAACAGGGGAAAAATACAAAAATGTACACCCACGAACTACATTTTTAAGAACTATATTAGATCAGGTGAAATAGGGAAGAAAATAGGTGAGGGGTTTTTGTTGTTGTTTTAGGGGATTTTAATTTAATTAAATTATTTAAACTGACAGAAAGAGGGACAAGACCTCATCTGTCTTTAATAACTATCAGCATTGTTCACTGCATTCCTCAGTACTGACTACTGGGATTCTGAATCACCATTCCCTGCAGATCTAAGAATTTGCTAAAAATGTTGACAAGGACAAGAAAAGACCAGGCCCTAAAACAAACAAACAAACACCACCAAACAAACAAACAAACAAACACGACCACTTGGATAATGAGTACTGCATCCAGCGTTGCAGAGATAATGAGAGCAACAGCAGTGCTACTGAGGGATCTGTCCCACTGGTACCAACTCTGCAGGGTGAATGCTGCAGACCCATTCCAATGGCCCCACTGCTTTGTGTCTGGTTCCTGCTTATGGTTAATGCTGGCTCAGACTTCCTCCGCTGTAACATCTAAATTTATCAGCCTCAAAAAAACAAAACAAAACAAACAAACAACAAAAAAAAAACCCAAAACAAACAAACAAAAAAAACCCCACCACCAAACAAACACAAAAAAGCAAAAAAGCCTGGCCTCCCAGACTGACCTGGAAATAATGTGCTATATAAGGAGAAACTGGAATGAAAGACCTGCTGTGGAGGATGCCTGCAATACTGGTCACTCTGGGCTTGGAAAGATTCCTTCAGGAATGGAATCTAACAGATGTAAATCTCCTTGGAACTACAGGTACTTTAGAAATAGCAAAAGAATGTTAGTGATGCTGACCCACTACTAGGCAATTATGATTTAATTATGCTTAAATATATTAACCTCATTTCAGCTGCAGTAAAAGTGATGTGCCGTAGTCTTCCTACTGTATGGAAAAAAACTCAATCACTATGTAAATACCTCAGCATCTGACCATAAGACTGAGCTGGATTTAGTGGTGGTGCTCCCCAGAAACACAGCTGGTCTTCAGAAAAACCATACACATATAAAGTGTACAACACAAATACCTCCATGCCAATAGCAGTCAGCTTCAAACTATTGTCTTTCTACAGAAAAAAAAAAGGTGAGGAAACAAATAAAAGCCAGTCAAGTCATAAACAAGGAAGGAAGAGAAGGAAAATAATGCTGGCTCCCACAAGATTTGTGGCCTCCAACTTTTCAACAAATCAGAAGATAATGTTGGTACTGATGTATAGTTAGTTATGATGCTATAGACACAAACTACGAAAAGTCCCACATTTCCTTCACTCCTTTTCATGCTATAAATTTCCGTATTGGAGGTAGCTGTGGTGAAGTTAATTTTCTTCACAGCATTCTGTATGGTGGCAGGTTTTTGTTCTGTGACTTAACCAGTGTTGATAATTCACCAGTGTTTTAGTCACTGCTGAACTGTTCCACACCACATCAAGGCTTTTTCTTTTTATCACTGTGCCTCCAGCAGGAGTAGTAAAGAACCTGTGAGGACACACAGCTGAGACAGCTGATCTGAACTGATTAGAGAGATATTCATATCATATGATGTCATACTCAGGAATAAAAGCTCAAGGAAAGCACAAAGAAGTAGAATAATTCATGGTTATGGCATTTGTATTCCTAAGCAGCCACTATGTGAGTTGAGGCCCTGCTTTTCAGGAATTAGCTAAAAATCTGCCTGTAGTAAGAATTAGTAAATAAACTCTTAAATTCACTAATATTCACAGCTTTTGCTTCAGCATTAAACTGCTATCTCAAGTCACAAGCCTTTCTCTCTCCCTTCCTTCCCTTCCCTTCCCTTCCCTTCCCTTCCCTTCCCTTCCCTTCCCTTCCCTTCCCTTCCCTTCCCTTCCCTTCCCTTCCCTTCCCTTCCCTTCCCTTCCCTTCCCTTCCCTTCCCTTCCCTTCCCGGATCAATCCACCATAATTGCTTTTGGATGTTGGCTGTGATCAATCCACCATAATTTCTTAACCAAAGGCTTATGTTTTAAACTCTAGAAACTCCCTTGTACCCCAGAAATATTAATCCTGTTAACTGTTTTCTTCCATAATGTATCAAACACAAAACATTCTTGAGGTTCATTGCTTTTTCAATTCTCTTATAAACTGTGCTATAATATTAGCTGGACAGAATACTCTTTGATGGTTCTCTCCAAATCTACAGAAATTACAAGGGAATTCCTTCATCTTTCCCTCTCTCTGCTCCATCCCACTTAACCACACACTGCTTTAACCACTTTAATTCAGATATTTCAGTGGATAGGGCAGAAAATAGGTGTCAAACCATTGTGTGGTAATTTCAAAGAGAGAGTCAGGAACAAACAGATTTTTTTTTTCTTCAACTACACAATATTTCCCTGTTTCCCTCCCCTCTTCACCTATTCTGGAGTGAGTGACTTCCCCATTAAGATGCATTCATTTGGCTGGAACTTCAGCATACAAAAAAAAAAAAAGAGTTGTATTCTTTCTGCTTTACTGCTAAGGTCAAGCTGCCAGCTTTCTTTGTGATGTGTGAGGCAGCACAGAACACAAATTGCGTTTCCACTCTCTTCAGGTCTTCTTTTAAATGCCAGAATACTGACAGTAATCACTGAACTGAACAGATATGACACATAAGACACTAACAGAGCAAATAAGGCCCATCCAATCTTGGTTTTCCTCTAAATAAACAAATATGTATTTGGTTGTCAGTTTAGCTAGAGAGGGTTCTGAAGATAGGTAACTTTTAAACCTCCTGCCATTGCGAGAAAATCATCTTATGTTAAACATCCTGAGATTAATAAAAATAGAGAAATAAACTAGATATATAAATAAAATAAACTGGGAACAGAAAAACCCTTTCAAAACAGATTGCAAATCCAAGCCCTTACATGTTATCGTGCTCCTGGTAAAATATTTTATTGACAGGAAATACACTTACAGTAAGTTTATGGAAAAAATAAAAGTAATTCTGAAAAATAGCATGGGCTCTACACCATTTCCTAACATAAACAGGTAGTATTTTACATTTCCTACTTCTGTCATAAATCCTATCATATACTTTAAGGGAGAGCCTGCAAGAAGAAAAGAGATAAAAGTAGGTGGAAAGAATCAGTGCTCAGAGGCAAATAATTCTATCACCAAGATTTTTATTTTTTAGCAGCTTGTTATGCACTAATACTGAAAAAAAATATTCATGGCATTTGTCTGTGGCATTGAACTTTGTGAGCCAGAGGAATATTTGATTCACTCAGAATCTCATCACAGTACAAACTCGTATTGTGTCTACCTAGGTTATTTCCTGAGCAATCATGTCTGCTACAACATATCTCATCTGCTCCCAAAAAGCATGTCCTGCTTTTTGTTGTGACTAAATTAACATCACTGGTGCTAAAGGTATTCATTCCCAAGTGTTCCAACTCTGTAAAATACTCACTGTCTATGATTTTAACTTTATTTGTGATGCTCAAAGTCAGAAAGGGAACAATTAATAATTTCATAAAATAAAAATTTCAATTTCTGCATTTTTCCTACCTATGGCAAATCAGAAATTCATCTTATTCACAAGATTGAAAATGCATTTGAATTACACCGCCTCAAGTATCCCAACATATAGAATTGGTTTAAGTATTGCTTAAAACTTATTATTCTAAAGCTCATCCAGAATGTACAGTGATGCTTTAGAAACTAAAAACGCAGCTTGGCAAATGTGATGATTTTGCACAGAAGTGGCTTTTCCAAGAAAGTTATAGCAAAATTGATCGGAGATTGGGTTTGACTATTGGCATCTGGCGTAGCCGTTAGAAAGATGACACGCCTCTGTGAAAACACAGGGTTGAAACCAGAGAAATGTGGGGAAAAGCCTGTTTTTATCTTCCAGCCTTGGAAAGGTAAGAGGGGCCAGCGGGGCTGGCTCCACTCCACCTTGTGGCCCCCTGGGCCTGGCAGTGCCAGCCGGGTCCTGCTGCTGCAGCAGTCCTGGCTGGATCAGGCCCCAGGCAGGGGGAGGGGAGGAGCGTGTGCCCTGTCCCAGCCGGACCAGCCCCAACAACAGCTAACACTGCTGGGCCGCCCTTCCCACCGCCACACGGCCAGGGAGGGCTGGCAGGGCTGGGCCAGGCCCCTCCAGTGGCTGCTGGGCAGAGGATGCGGGGGGAATGCCCAAGTGGCAAGCATGCTGCTGTGAGATCCCATCCCTCCCCCACTGCACGCTCCAGCCACTGCTGCCAAAACCCCTGGAAGAAGGAGGAGCCCAGCTGAGTGAGAGATCCTGGCCCAGCCCGGCCTGAATTTACCTTCAGCCATTTCCCAGGAAAGAACCATCACACCCTTTGCAGTCTTGGGAGAATGTTAACTCCTTCCTTGCACAGATGAAACTTGCAAAACACTAATCCTCCCTCTGAGTGAGAGAAAACACAGAGTGAAGACACGTAGAGAGACGATATGAAAACATCAAAATCAGTGAAGAAAGAGTTTCACCTTAGATGGAAGAGATGAGAAGATGCCTTGGTTTTAGGCTGAAGGCTTTTTGTGAGCTATGGAAATGGACTGTGCTATACTAGAATATCCCTTTAAATCATGGAAAAATATGCGTTGGGGAGATGAAAGTATTCAGACTGCAGATATAAGCAAAGGCACTTGTGATGGACTAAGTAGCTGTGACTTTATGAGAAACATGAACAAAGAGAGATGAGATGAAAATCTGCCCCTAGCAAGAGAAAAGATCTCTGTTCCTAGAGATGAAGCAAAAATCTTTGCTTTTGGAACCATTCATTTTTGAAATGGTACCTCGAGAGTGCGTATGACCCATGTCACAGCAGTGGGAGGCCGTGTAATATGGGAGGGACTTTCAACTGTAGATTCCTGCATGGCTGCATATGTGAGAATTAAAAGCCACAAGAAGATTGTTCTTTTCTTGTGGGAAGTTTCCATGGTAAACCAAGAGAGACTTCTCTCTCTAAATGAATTGATGAAAGACTATTTTATAAATGGTAAAACTGATCTAGAGTTCCAAGTTTTGTCTTTTTGTGTTGTCTGTGGGAAAGAAAAGAAGCTGTTGGAGGAGAGGAGAAGCATTTTTAGAGTTTTATTCTGATTCCTATTAATTTTTCTCTCTTGTAGTTTGTTAATAAACCTGTCTTAATACACTTTTAAGTTTTGAGCCTGCTTTACTTTTCTCTTAATCCTATCTCACAGCAGAAAAAGAGTAAATAATTCTAACAGGCATTCAAACCACTACACTATTTTGAGAAACAGAAACTGACAAACGTGAAACCACTACAGCAAACCAATTTGATCTGTAGTTATTTTTAGGTAAATTAAATTGAGGAATAAAAGCTTTAATCACCAAGTAACCCTATTCTTTAAATATGCTGTCACTGTCAATCAGCACAAGTTGTTATCTCGCTGGGTTTTGCACAGCTTTCTAAAAATGCTTTGAATAACACATTGACACTAAAAACTATTTTCCTTAAAGAGTGAAAATGTGTGTTACTTTACACTAAATAAACCTTACATGAGCATTTTTCAGGGATATGTGTATTTAAACTGTTTATAGTTACTGGCATTTTGTTTTGATTTTTCCTCCTACTACCACTTGTTCAAAGTATATTATAATGAAGTAGTGGTTTGTTTATATTGTTATGAGTAATAAAAGCTGGGGAGTGAGAGCAAAGGTAAGAGCTGGGTCACAGAGAATAAGAGAAAACATATAGAAATACACATATATTTGTTTCACATCTTGCTTTTTCTCACAGATTGGGGGAAAACAGTTTTATTTCTTGATACCAAAGGAGATATCCTTCTAGCATCTCTATGATTCATTATTCCACTGAAAGTTTTTGTGTGTGGAGAAATCTAGTTCTTCAAAGAACACAGAAGAACCTGATATATGCTGTGCCTCCCACTGATTTCACAGAATGCTACATATAGCTAAGGCTGGGACCCACAGACTCCTCTCCGTTCTGGATGGTTGTCAGAACACCACACACAAGAAACATCGCTTTGCCTAGCACCCCATAATTTTATGTTAATGTTGGATTTACACAGCCTTGTAGAATCACAGAATCACAGAAAAATTAAGGTTTGAAAAGAACTCTAAGATCATCAAGCTCAGCCATTAACTCAGCATAGACAGGATCACCACAAAACCATGCCCCTAACCTCCACATTCACAAGTTCTTTTAATACTTCCAGAGATGGTGAACCCACCACAGCTTTTGGCAATACCTGAGCATCCTTTCACTGAAGAAATATTTTACTAATTTTCAACCTAAACCTCCCCGGCACAACTTGAGGCCGTTTTCACTTGTCCTGTGGCTTGTTACCTGGCAGAAGACATCAACCCACGCCAATCTACAGCTGTGACAATGCCTCTCCAGCTTCCTACTCCAGAGAGCCACTGAGTGAGAAACATGGGATAAGAAGTCACAGAGACACAAGAATGATCCCCTAACATGGCCTCTGTGTGTATTTTGGCAACCAAATGTGCAGCAGGTGTTGGGATATAACCATAGGTTATTAGCACCTTGTAGGATAACTACAGTCTAAAAATAGCATGTGAAACCAATGTTCTTTGAAGTACAAATTGCTGCATTTTCCTTCTATCTCTTTACTCCTTTATCATTTCTTTATTCATCTGTTTCTAGTTTTCTGGTTTTTTCAATCTTTTTCTATGTCTCTATTTTTTCTATTTTCTTTTTCTCTACTCTTAGCGTTGATGTCTGTTGACATTTCCCATATAAACTGCCTGGATTGGTTTTTTTATATATTCTCTTTTGACTTTTTCATAACACCTTCCTCATCATCAAATATCAGAGCCAATCATCATTTTGAGCATGTTACCTGGCGGGAGTGGTGGGAGAATGAGGAAGCTTATGTGATGCATCCCTTGTCATGTCAGGCATTTAACAAATTTTAAATATCTTGGTAAAGATTTGAAAAATGGGGTGTTTGACTTCAACTTTTATAGGAATAGACTAGTAAACTGTGTGCACTGAGAGGGAAATTATGTTGCAAATTCATAGGTGTTTTGGTTTGGTTTTTTTTTACTCTGGGAAATGCATTGACACTGCTGTAAGTGGAAGGAAGGCACATGGACCTGGTGTCTGGAGCTCACGGGTTTCTGGAGCTCATACATTATATATTATATACTTGTATAATGTAAGAGATTGTTCTTTTTTCTCCTCTAATACCAGGAGAGAAATAATGTGTGTCTAAAGGATATCTACAAATATATGGAGCCTTCATGAAACCCAGGAACACATTATTGGGTTGTACCCAGTGTCAGACACTGCACAGAGCAGAGCTCTGGCATTCTGTGTGTGATGAGCGATCAAATGCTAATGTCACCAGGCAGCATAAGTAAGATTATTCATTGTGAAGAAAATGTCTAATGACTGCTTTTTAATCAAATTGAGAACATAATTTCTGCATAAGAAAGTCCAGAAAAAATTTAGAGGATGGAGATTTTTTAAAGCCTGACAGGCATTCTGTATGACTTGAGAAGCTGTTTTTGAAACAACTGAGAATTTGATAACACTTGGGTTTGGTTTTGAACATTGTGAATAAAAAAAAAAAAACTAAAATAAAAGTACACATTTTGCAAGCTGCTTGAGAGATTTCTGTAAAGACACTGCAGATCCTGTTCAGTAGGGAAAAGTTCAGTGTAACACAACAAGCTGTCATGCAGGTAGTAGGCTACACAGAATCTGACAGGGCAATCAAGTTAGAAGAGGAATCATAAGATTTGAAAGAGAATATGACTTTCAGCTAAGAATCTTTTATTTTGGGCATATAAAACTGGTCAAAAATTAAAGAATTACATTAGCACTTCAAGGAGATTGCAAGGAAAGGAATTATATAACATCTCATAATTGTAGTCAGTGTAACTGAAAAACTGCATGCATCTGTCTCTCAGCTGATTATAGTTTGTACTTTGCCAAAGCTTATGAAATTAATTTTTAAATCTTATAAACATTTGTGAGCCCACTTTTGGGACCTCTGAAATAATTAGTTTAGTTCTAGGGTTTTAATGAAAAGATAAAGCACTGACTAAATGAGTTAAAAACATAGCTTTTATGGAGATCAAATTTGTGAAATTGGCAACAATACACAACTTGGTGTCTCCTGAGATAGTCTGACACCCTCATCTTTTGGATTTTCCCTACCCACCTTGAAACAAAGTGATTTTAGCCAGTGTTTCCACTGCTAAATGAAAGTGCAGTGGGCAGATAATGCTTTAGCAGATTTCTAAGCTTGCAGAAAAGTGTCTTCCGAAGACATTTCCTCTGAAACTGGAACCCTGCACAACAATCTGGTAACACCCAATTCTTGTCACTGGAGCTATGTAAGCATGATGGGAATTCCAGGCTTACAGGCATAAAGAGAGACTAATTAAAGTCAATTAACAAATTAAAAGTGGAAAAGAATTACCAGAGGAATGGAAGGGAATAAAATGAAAAGTATGGAAGCAGCAATAGGAAAAAAATCTTAATTGTGTTTTCAAGAGTGTCCCTAATGGAAATAATCTCATTCGAATTCTAGCAGATAACACGTGCCAAAAATGCTGCAGATGGCTCGGCTCAGCAGCAGGGATGGCTTGGAAGGGAAATGGTTCCTGTGGCTGCCTCAACAGATTGTTTACAGCAAAGACACCGACAATGCCCAGTCATTGTCATGAAACAGTGCTTGTTCCCTTGTTTGAGACTTCAATCTGGGCATTTCAAATGGCAGATTTGTGTGTAGCTCAAACTAGGAGAGTCCTTGATAGTCCAATTCCTCTTGCTGAGGAATAGCCCAAAAGGCATTCTGTCTCTTTATAGCAAGCACTGTGAATGGGAAAAGCTGGGCAGTGCTTAAGTCACTGAAATCTTCGCTCTAAGTAAAGATCTGCTTTAAAGAAGCGTCAGAAAAAACAGATTTATTAATATAACCTTTTGTGAGTACTAACCACTTAGAATGATAGAATACCTTGACTTGGAAGGGGCTTACAAGGATCATCAAATCCATCTCCTGAATGGGACCATCCCAAAGAATCCTAGCCCCTGCCTGAGAACATTGTCCAAATGTTTCTTATCTCTGTCAGTCTGATGCTGTGACCATTCCTTGTCTCTACAGGGGTATCTGCTGTTGCTAAAACACCCACCTGGGGAAGAACCTTTTCCTGATATCCAAACAAAACCTTCCCCAGCTCAGCTTCAGGCCATTCCCTTGGGTCCTTCACATAATTGTTCACATAGAGGCAGTGTAGGTGAAGACCCTGAATCACTAAACTCCATTTCCATCCCTGGAACAGAGAACAGCAGGAAGTGAGCTAACAAATCTGTTTGCCTTCCGTCTACACCACTTCCCAACACACACGAGGTGGTCCGTACTTTAAGTTGCTATCTCAACATGTTTCCTGTTCTACAGGAGCCTTTATACTCTGTAGGATACATTTTAGTTCTTTTTGAGGCAACATAAATGATATTTTGGTACACAACAGACAAATCCAATCTTGAGACTAGCCTAAGGATTACTGTTTGCAGACTGAACAGGAAGAAGACTGCTGGCTTCTATCTACATTATTAGTGCCACATCAGCCAAAAGTCCTGATGACATATCTTACAATTTTGAGGGTGATAGTAGTCCCTCTCTTCTATAAGAGAATTTGAAAACTTTAAATGATTTTTGTGCTCTGGTATATTTGCTCTTTAATGTTCAATCTCTGTAATGTGTTCTATCTTAATGTAAAGCACTTAGACTAACAAAACTTTCATCAGCCTGTTCCTTTCAAAGACTCTTCCACAATCTATTCCATCTTGCTTTTAGGCAAATCATTAAGGGCATATTTCCTCTTATTGACCAAAGGAAGTTTGTCTTGAAGATCTTGTATATCTCTAATTATACATATTCTAATTCCAATTTCATCACTTAACTTTATACTCTCCATGAAGCAATTCTGGTTGCTTTCCTCCTCAAATTTTGGAATATATATGTTCTTCTCTTGATATTCATTACTTTTAAATATTTTGAGTTCTCTATCCCCTGTTCCAAAGAGGCAGGGAAGTCACCAGCTCATTTGCCTTATGCAGGTTGGTATTAATCATCTGGATGTTATGATGGGAGAAGCTGGGTAGATCAACCTATTCACATCACAGCTGCATCCTTTTACATTGAATCTCTGTATACATGTGTAAGTTGCACAATAAAGAATCATCCATTACTCTCTACAGCAGCTATTTGAATATAGTCATAGTCATTTGTCATCATAAATCATAATGTGTCACTCCCTTTATCATCCCTGTTGGTTTTCTTTGAACTCTGTCCTATTTATCAGGCATCTTCTAGTGCTGAAGAATCCAGGACTCCAGTCAGATTTCTCAGAACTGAGTTGTTATCTCATATGTAGAAATTCTCCCATTAAATAAAGAGGGCATAATTGAATCCTCCATCCCTATAACCATTGAACTAAGTGAACTGCCAAAATAATGAAAAAGTTTTTTACTCATTTCCCAAATGCAAAAAATTCTCTCCACAAGGTCTGCCCATAGGAAAAAGAAATTGATTAATAAATAATATATTTAATCCTTTTAAGTGGATAACATATACATAAAAGATAAATGAAGAATATCAGAAAGGAGTTCAGAATAATTTGAAATCTTGGATTCAATGGTCCCAAATAAGATAACACATATGAAAGTGCAGAATTTAGGTCATCGTGAGAGATGTGATAGCACAGGTGACTGCGAAAGAGAAAATAACTTCAAGTTACTACAGATATTTCTTTGTATGTGAAATGTGTATGACCTCAGTGAACTACACCTGAATAAAAGAATTCTTTACTCTCTGAGGAACAAAAACTAACTGTAGAGAAGAACAAGTAAGCAGTCTTTCTTCTAAGGCCACTAGTAGAAAGAAGAGCATGCCAATTTTTGGAATTCCTACTTGGACAGTTGATGTGGAAATATTAGGGTTCTATAATTAAGCATACAAGATGCTTTGTGCAGGAAAATAAGGGCCTACAAGTGAAGTTTCAGATATTCAGTGTATTGCAGTGAAAGAAGACTGACGTGTGAACTCATCATTGTCTACAAATACTAACAGAAAACACAGATTTTCTCAAAGTCGTTAAAAAATAGATTATATGAAATGTCTAAAAGTTGGAAGTACACAAAATCAAGCTTGAAGCAAATTCAATCATCTACCTGTGAAGGAAACTAAAACACAGGGACAGTTTTGTTATCAAAGATCACAAACTAACCAGGAACTCTGACTTTATACAATCTCTAGAGCTTTATCTGGTT
Source organism: Phylloscopus trochilus trochilus (assembly GCA_016584745.2). Taxonomy (NCBI): domain Eukaryota; kingdom Metazoa; phylum Chordata; class Aves; order Passeriformes; family Phylloscopidae; genus Phylloscopus; species Phylloscopus trochilus. The sequence continues at coordinate 64,187,040 of WQNJ02000015.1, read as the reverse complement.
TATGAGAAAACTGGAAGTTACCCATACCTGGGCATGTGATTGTCTGGCATTGATGGCCCTTCTCTGTAAGGTGTTTGTTTACTTTTTCATGGCAAAAATACAACATGTGCCATCATTATTTTGTATGAAACGGTTGCAATTCTGCATCAGAACTATGCTGTTCAGTTTACAGCATCCCAGACATGACAAACAGAGGTGGCAGTTTAGATTGTTCAGTTAGGATTTTTTCTCCATGGATACATAATTGTCAAGAAGTATTACCATGTACTTTGATCTGCACCACTCTCAGATTTATTCTGTCACCTCCCTTTCCCAGCCTCACACTGTCACTTCTACACCAAGTCACAGCTAATCAGAGGTTGCAAGCAGCACCATGAAGTGACCAAAGGAATTTATATGTCATTTTGAATGGTCAGTACCCTTACCTTTTCAGAATTGTCACCGAGTAGAAAGTTTGCCTGTAATCAAAAAATATATATATTTTCATCCTTCCTTTTTTTCATTTTTTTTAATCTGAATAAGTAGAATAATTTCCTTGAAACTCATGAGAAATTAAAAATTTGTATTACTTTTTTTTCAGACAATGATGAGGGAACAAGCAATTCTTTTCAGATGGCATAGAGACGTCTGTTAATTAAGTATGTCAATTTCTTCTCCACTTAAATAAAATTGGCATTTTTTGCAGTTAGAGGAGAAGGAAAAATTAAAACAGCAAAAACTACACTTGTGTTGACTTTGAGCGGCAAAAAAAGCAACTTAGCTTGCCTTAACTGTTATCCCCAGCATGCCCAAGCACTTGAAAAGGTGCACTTGAAAGCACCTTCACTTTTACTGAGCAGTAGTTAAATCCAACACCTTCATCCTGGTGATTGGCTTGCCTCAGGGTATGAGAAAAGGCCAGACCTTTTCCTTTGATTCATTTACCAGGAGTTTAGGAAGACACAGCTGTACCTGAGAATATTCCTGGGGAAAATAAGAAACCGAATCAAAATCAACCCCCTCCAAAATAAAAAAGAAAAAAGGCCACTGAGGTGTTTGATCAATGTCAGGAGAGTGCTGTGTGACACAAGTCCAGTGGTGGGGTAAGAACAGCATCAGCAGGCCCAAGTGGTGCTTTTCAAGCTCAGCACTTTTGATACCAGTGGAATCTCTGGCTTTGCCCTTCATCCTTTTCAGTGTAACCTGGATTGTACATTAATTTATCTCCAGGGAGTTTACAAACAGCTGTAGTAGGCCAGCTCTCCTGTACATACTCCAGGGTGCTCTGTTTATTGGGGACTCTTGTTACGAGTACATGCTTGAAAATAATAGGCACACAATTTGCTTTATCAAGGCAGAACAAGAGGTAAAACTGGCCAGAAAAAAGATGGCAGTTGAGAACATAAATGGAAGAAAATTGCACATTCAATCTAATTCCTTGTACTGAAGTTCTTGCATCACAGAGAACGTAATTGTTTTCACACATTTTGAAAGTTATTGTGTACACATGATCTTGAAATTAATTGGATGAGTCACCTGCATCTGTAGAAACACAGCCTTTATGCCACGCTGGCAAAAATAACGACAACAACAAAAATCAAGGAAATCAATGGGTAAGAATGTCTACCTTAGCCAACCCAGTCTGAGAATACATTTCCTCACACTCCTCCGATATCCTTGAGAGAATCTTTTCTTAATTCCTTCTCTTCCAGTTTTTAAAATATTTTTTAGATTGAAGCCTGAAAATACAATTCTAACTACTTCCCAATATACAATAAAACTGGAAATATATCAGTTTTACAAAAATCTTGGGGCAATTATTTTAAAACATCTTCCAATTTTGTACAGTGGCAACAGATCATTTGGCAATCAGTTTGAGAAATAAATATAGAAAAAATGAACATTTTCTCCAAGATAAAAAAATATATTTATTAGCAAGAGATATTTATTAGTTTTGCTTTTTTAAAGAATTCATCTTTTCATCTGAAACACAACTTCCATAAGACAGCTAACAAGAAATCCACTTTGCATCTATGATAAACCTATGCTATGCATGAACATGTAATTTTATCTGGTTTTGTTTATATGAAATTTTTTATCATGCAATTTTACAGTTTTTGGAATAACTGTAGATCATCTTCAGCCTTAAATAAATCATCAGTAACAAGGGTTAGAAAAAACAAACAAACAAACAAACAAACAAACAAGAAAACACTACAAGTAATAATTTTATTCAGCCAAGAAGATGTACATAAAGGTGGGTTATGGTGCAATCTGTTCAGTGTTTGGAGATTGCTTAGGTAATAAATTTTTATCAGAGGAAGGTTTTTATTTTATTCAGTTGCACAGGTACATCACCTCGTTCATTTTAGCAGTCACTTTGCAACTCCTGGGTTAATCATCACTAATGTTTTGCAGAATGTGCTGCTGTTAAGTATTGTTATCAGTGTAATTGATTTGCTAAATTTAAGGCAGCAATGATGGTCTCAGGTTTGAAAGGCTCTTTTGTGCATGTCTTTTTTTTGTTGTTTGTAACACTGAAAAACAGAGCTAACCCCAGAAGTCTGATCTGTGTCAGACAAGGACCATGAGAGCACCCTGTTTACTGATCTCTGAAGGTATTTTTGAGCAAAGTGTATTTTTAGAATCATCAAGGTTGTTAGGTTTTGAACCCTATGTCAGGTAACTTCATGTAAGTTTGAGTGGTACTGAGGTATTTTAAGATATTTGTCATCAGAGCAAAGAAGAACAAGTGCTAAATTCTTATTTTTAATTTAAACATAACTCTAGTTAGAAATACATATTTTTGATATAGACTATAATTGAATGAGAGTCAATATAAAATTTACTTTATTTACTTCAGTTTCATTTCAATTTAATTATTTGTTCTAGCATAACTTATGTCTTGCATCAGCCTGTACTTGATATTCTTGATGATGAACACAACTTACACAATATAAGAAATTAATATATTGCTCTGAAAGCAAAAATAAGTCTTAGAAGGGATAACATTCTAGAGAATCTGTACTCCATAATTACAGTACAGAAATCAACTCCTATAAAAATTTACATCTAGCTTTGCACATTTTCATTAGACTATTATCTGTTTCTTCTGAAAGCTGGGTTTTAAGGTAGTGTTTTTTCCTCCTATAAACTAATGGCAGATTTTTTTTTTTTTTAAATTAGTATTAGTTTTCCAGAATTGATTTTGAAAAGCGAGAACCCTTAAGTAACAGTTCTCAGATCATTTGCAGTTTACACATTATTACTCTGCATGTGATGGGTGTCAGACTTGGATGCACAGAGTTCATCTTCTTTTACCAATTTCTGTGAAATTTACACCACACTGAATAACACACACAAAAAAAATATGTTGGCTGTCCTCCTGGACTGTCTGCCATCTTGCAGTAGAGAAATGAAGAGACAAGCTTGACTAATCCAAAGAGAATTTTTTGTAAACACCAATGTCAAAAGAACATCCATTTTTGTTCTCCTCCTCCTCATTCCACCTTATGCGTAAGTGTGTCAGTAAGAGAGCAGGGGAGGGTTGGAAACACAAGATCAAAATGCCCAGGGGATCTCTGGAAGTGAACTATATCCAGGGTAAAATGAAATCTAACATTTTTGCATCTTGGTTCCTATGGAAAATTCATTCCAAACCTGAATTATTTAATATTTGAATGAATTGAGGAATGAAAAGGCTTTCATCCGAAAGAGGTTTCCCACTCAGTAATTTAACCCCAGATGTTATTGTTTTAATCATGACTTAAAAGCAAAGAATGAGAGAGAAGATGGGAAAAAGAAGGCAGGATGGTATCAATGCACCAAACCACATATCACTGATTTCTCAAAATCAAAATTGGAAACTGAATTATTTTTCTTTTTTTCATCCTTATTCTGCTTTGATTCATTTTTATGGTCAAATTCATAATTTCCTGGACACATAGAATCTTAGTCACTAGGGAAAAGCAGAGCTCATCTTATAGAATGAAAGTAGTCATTAAGGCCTTTTTCTGTTTTTAATCCAGTGCAAATTAATACTGTTTATGTAACAGTCAGAATGAATTAGTGATTTATGGAATGACATCTATTTTTACTTTTTATCTCTCTCTGAATTTTATCAGTTGGACTATCTCTCAGGACTCTACTGAAATATTTTGGGTCCATTACACATCAGAAGTTTATAGCCAGTAAATGTTGAACAGCTCACCTCCTTTCTTATGAAATCTGAGTAATACTTAGTTGCTGGAGTATTTTTTTTTTTCAGCCAGGAGTTTCACTTCTATGATAACAAGAGAAAACTTTTATTAATCCTATAGAATTTCATATATATCAACTTAATCCCATTTTTTTTTCCAGACTACACAATCCTACTGGTTAATTATGGGTTTCTCAGCTTTGGGGATGTACCATACCTTATTCAATCCAGAGATTTAAAGGTTTTATTCTCATTAACAGCTTACATTTTCTGAACATAGAGATTTGAATTAACTAAATTTGTGATTTCATCTCTTACCTAATAGTAAATGGAAACTCAGGAATTTCCTCCACGTACATGTAAAGTGTGGTTGTTATGATTCAGTCATGCTGTGAATGTAGTATAGTTTGTAATATTTTGTGGTGAGCAATTTTTCCAAATTGAATTATTACTACAAATAGATACTGGGTGGGGTGGGGGGGCAGGGGGGGAATTGCTGCCATTTTTTGGACACACTCAGGGAAAAATAAATAAGGAATAAAAGAAATTTAAAAAGACATAATTAAGGGGGGAAAAGAAGATATTTTACTGAAAGTTCCATCTGGCACATCCTGGATACCTGTGTTTCTAAGGAAAAGATAATCTGAAATTGCAGAAATTTACTCCAAGATTACCAATATTTTTGTTCCTTCCCATTTCATATGGTGATTATGTAGTAACATCTGTGCAAGAACTGTTTGCTTGGTTAAGCAATACTGATGGGAATAGCTTTCACTGAAAGATGTGTCATTGAAGTTTAAGCCAAATATAACAAAAACGCAAAGACTATGGATACAGAAAAAAAAATATTCACTCACAATTTTTAACTTTTTGCACCTATACTTCATCTTATTACCAGAATATAAATAAAACTTGTTTGATCTACACAGTTATTACAGTTTAGTGTCACAGCTATTTAACCTGAAAATTCCTTGGAATCTAGCTGGAATGTATTATATTATATTATATTATATTATATTATATTATATTATAATTATCCTGCTTTTTGTATTTTTGTTTCTCTTTCTGCTCTTTTTGAATTTTGAAAAGATGTAATCAAATTCTTGTTGTGTGGCCAGCTCGATATACTGACTTCTGAGACAAACTCTGCATGTTCAGCAAAGTCTTTGTAAGAAGAGAGAATGCTGGTTTCAGTGAGGATAAATCAAAGCTGATAATATCTGGGAAAAAGAAAACACTGTCCAGAGAAAATAATGGCTCTGCTGAAGAGATATCATTGTCAGACACTAGCATATCTTGCCAGCTGTAGACAGGGATATTAAAATATGCTGCAAATCTGCCTCATACCCTGGAGTGAGACTCAGGCAGACATGCTGTACCTGTCCGGACGAGAGGAGACTAAAACCAGCTAGAGGCACAATGACACAATGTCAAAAAAGAAAAAAAAAAAAAAAGAAAAAAGAAAAGGAAAAAAAAAAAAAGAAAAAAAAAAAAAAGGGGGGGGGGGTGGAGAAAGAAAACAGAGTCGCTGCAGACATCCCCCCCGCCTCTGTGCAGCTGACTTTGCAGTTAGTTTAATTTCTGCCTAAGCACAAGGACTTTCAGGCCAACAAGTTACATCCACACTGTCCAGCAAACCACCACCCCTCACCAAGTGGGAGAGTGACATGTACACTTGCTGTTAAACTCACAGCAGCAGTCTGACTGCTCTCTCCTCACACAGACCCAAGGTCAGCCCTACACAAATAACCAATTAAAAAGGCTTGCAGCATTTCAGTGTGTAACAAATTAAGCTGACTCATTGCCCCAGTCACAAACTACAGTCTTTTATCCAAGCCATGTGCAAGAGAAAGAGGAACGAAACCCCTCATTAAACAATGTCCTTTTCCAGTGAACTTTACGCTCCCAATTCACCCTTTTCTCTCCCAAAATATTGTTGCTGAAACTTACCGCTTTTGCCAACTCCCCCTGCTCCCAGCATCACCACCTTGTACTCTCTGGAGCCTGCTGAAGAACTGCTCGAGGAGCTGATCACTGCATTTTCTAGCTCCATCTTGCACAAAGCAGCACAAGGGACCGAAACAGAAGAAAAAGCAACTGGCAGGTGTTTTCTTTGATCTTAAACAACTATAAAAGCTGTGTTAGGGAAAAAGAAAAAAAATAGGTAGAAAGGGAAGGTATAATGCAAGAGCTATGATTTATCAGCCTCACACACTGCTGTGCTTGTGTTAGCTGGAGAAGGTCTCATAGCAACCACTTTAACAGCTTCCAATAAAAATCTCTCTCTGCCCCCTCCCAGCTTTGTATCGTTCACTGTTTCTCTTCCTGGACAGCAGCAGTTCTGTGAGCCTCAAGGGGTCTACTACCTCTGGAGTTGCAGTGTCATTGAACAAATAGATCAGATACTTCAGCAAAATAAAATGGATTTAACTCCTTAATTATTAAGTTTGTTATTCTAGGTACTTGCTTGAAGCTTAAAACAACCTTCTTTTCACCTTGGAGATTAATATGCATTCCATAATCATCAGGTTTGTTAATTTTACACTTAATATTATTACAAGTGAAACAAGTAACAACTTTTAACAGCCTTTTACCTTCATGAGGCTCGCTGCAAACACAGAAGTTTTCTAGGACTAGGTTTGTCCTCAGATCAATATTCATTTTAGTTGAGTTTACATCAATTATTTGCAGAAATAAACCAGATACTTTGGGGAAAACAAAATAACTTTACTTGTTGTTTCCCTCCTTTTCCCATACTCAATTTCCAAAGAAGACAAGAACGGAAAGGAGGGGAATATATTTGTTCATTCAGAAAAGATGTAAAGAAGAAAACCAACTTTTTAAAAGCATTTAATACTAATATCAAGTGATTTATCTTACCAAGCTGGTGAATGACATTCAGTGTGAAAATCTCACACTGAAATTATTCAGTGAAAACCTACAACAGAACATAGCAGCTCCTCATCAGTTTCTGATTTTGTTCTTAAAACATCTGGTCTATTTAAAGAACATGATAAATAATAAGATACTTGCCCAGCTTTAACTCTTATTCTATATTTTTGGGGACCAAAAGCATCTACTGCAAAATGAGTGAAAAGCAAAATTTTTACTCCATTGGAACTGGTGGGCTTTCACAACAGACGTAACTATTAAGGAGACATGGAAATGGAAGCAGGAGAAGTAGCTAATGAAGTATTTTGGAAGTCTGAGACTCCTTCATCTGTCCACTCTTCCAATAATTTCACATAGAATAAACAACTTAGGAATAGTTTAGAATTAAAAATTGAAAGTGTAATGAAAAAAAAAATAGACTGAAGAAGGACATGATTTAAAGAAAATTAAGGAGAGGAAAAAGTATAAAGCTTTTAGAAAGGTAGCTTAATGGGATATGAAAATACATTATTAAAAAAGAACAGATACATAGATATAAAGATAATAGCAATTAGAATGGACAAGGTGAAAAGAACATGAATAATCATTTTCCCTTCTAATAAAAAACTTAGGACAGATGGAACAGAAAGTAACCCAGTTAAAAAAAAAAAAAAGAAAAAAAGAAAAAAAAAAGAAAACAACAACGATAACAACAAAAAAACTTCAAAAAATAATGAATAAGTTAGGAAAATTTTTGATGCAGTACTCACATGAACAGATCCTGGAAAAACAGAGAGATATCCAAGGATGATGGTCTGCTATCAGCCAGACAGCAAAAGAGGGAAGAGACAGAATCGCCGTGTTCTGAGAAGTCCTCCAGAGTCAGGATCTGCCACTGTCCTGAGGGACTTCTGAGCCAACCTTGATGTGAGCAGCTCTGTAGTGCCAGGGAAGGGTGCCTGTATTTATGTCTGGATGGAAACCTCAGAACTCAGAAGGGTTTGTTCATCAGAGCATAAAGTAGGACGTAAACAGGAAATGCTGCATACAATAATATGTTATCTAATATTGAATTTCAGCAGGAACAGACAGGTAGGTCAGTTAATCCCCATTGCAATTAGAATTTAATTTTCATTAAAACCATTCTCATGTGTCCATTATTGATACAGTAGATAAAACTAATAATGATAGCAAAACCACTGCTTAGAGCAACTGCGTTTTTCTGGTAATCTCCCATCAACACAACAACCTTCTCCTGAGGAGCTTTTGTTCCCATACCTGGCAGCAACATTTGGCTGACATTAAAATGTCAGGAAAGTGAGTGGCTGTGGGCATGACATAAAAGACAACCTAAGCAAAATATACTCATATATAAAAATATTAGTTAACATACTGTATACATGATAGGCAAGAATGAGTCAATTTGTTTGTTTGTTTTTCCTGCTGTTCTGTTTGTCATAGAAAAGTAGCAAGTCTGTTTTTAACATTGTTTTGAGGTAGAAAATGAGGAATTTGTGAAATGGAAGAGGCTAGAAAAGAGAATTATATTAGAGCAGGAAGATGAATAAGACACCAAACAGAAAGTCACTTCCTCATCTTTTAAGAAAAGCAAGAAAAAAATTCACAGCACTTTTTTGTCTGAAAGAGCAGAATTAAGTATTTGTTGATGAGAACTAAACATGTACAATACTTGCTTTAAAGACACACTCATGTTTGTTTAACTTTAACAGTTCATTAAGTATTATTACATTATGTAAGTAAATGTATTGGACAGGCATATCCTCCTAAATTCTAGAGATTTGTCCATAGCTTAAAAAGGGGTTACTGCACTCCTATTTATAAAACAGGATTTTTTCTAATTGTTTTTCATCATAACTTGCTATTGACAAACAGCCTCCTCTGCCCTAATTTCATTCAATTCAGTAGTGGAGGAGAAGTATTTAGCTTTATTTCCATTTAAAATAACATCAATTAGTCTTCCTTCTCCCATCAGAACAGTAAAGTACAAGGGTATACTTTCAGTCTGCTGACAATAAAAATTAATACTGAGATGATTTGAAATACCTGGCCTGAAACACATATTAATATAAGGGGGAAAATCAGCTACATAAATGTTTTACAGATAACAGGAATAAACTGTACTACATACAACTATTTAAACTGAGATACTGGAGTTTTTACAGTGTATGGCATTCCACAGCAAAATCCAGCTGTCTATTTTATCTCTGCTTCACTGCTTTAAAGATGTATTTATCATGATGTAAATTCATAGAAAGCTGTCCTTGGGCAAAAAAAAAAAAAAAAAAAAGTGTAACTGCAAGAGTGGAAAAAAGCTTGGAGTACTAGCTTGTAATGAATCATTTATTGAAGAAATTTAGTTCTATTCTTGTTTACATATTGCATATGACTTCATGGCAATTCTGCTGTTTTTTTCTCTTCTTTTTATCTCACTGTAAAATACAGCAAGCAATTAGACAATTCAGTATTCAGATTCTAGCAACTGTTTTGTTTGAATTCATATTTTGTTAGTTAAGGCTGAAAAGATCTTTAAGGATGTTTAGGTCTCAAAAAAAGAATATACGGATATCTTAGAAGAGATATAGATGAGATTTTTTTTTTTTCTAGAGAAAATGCCGTTAGGAAACACATATCATTCATCCTACATCCCCACTTGCTCGAGGGTTGTTGAATAAAATAATGAGATGTTAATACAACTTGTAAGTGTTCTGAAATTGTTTCCTAGAGCACTTTATGTTGAGGAGATTTTATCAATTAACCTGGATAAATATTCTTGTCATTAGGCAGGGAGCTCATGAGTTTGAAAACTTGAATAGCAAGCAAAATGCAAATCTTGACTGATTTGTGCTCCATTAAGTGATGGGTTAAAGGCATATGAGCCATCTAATAACAGTGAATATGCATGAGCCCACAGAGGTCCACACCATTATGGAAACACTGACCAATCTTTTGTCCCTGATGTTTACGTATTAGATACAGCAGAGGGAGGAAATATAGAAAAAAAAAGTCCTTCATAAAAAGGCATGCAAGGCCAACCTGCTGAATTGCTGAAGTACTGCTATGACAAGAAAGAGTGCTAATGTAGAAATCATTGCACAGCACTGGAGAACTGATTTAACCTGCTCCTGAGGAAAAAAAATACATTTGGCACACCAGCTTAACTTGATCAATTCTGACAAAAGCTAGCATAATAAAGCAATTGCTAGGGGACCTGAAAAAAAAATTCTAAACTTTAATTTTACATTAACATGTTTAATATATTCAGTCTCAAATATGTTGAACACCTCTGAATCGTGTTGCTAAGGGACCTCCAACAGACTACAGAAGCATCTCTGTGGTTTTGGAATTCAGATTCCTACCAGAAATACCCAGTGGTTCAATCACTCACCTGCCACAGGCACCCTGACTTCCTTCAATAATCCCCATCCCTTTTCTATTCTGCAAATTACTCATCTGTGGGATTATTCATTGTGTCACACATTGATATTGATTGGACACTTGACAACCCCAATCTTGAAGATGGCTCCTCAACTGTTAAATAGATGCCTTTTGTTCTTAAGTTCTTGTTGCTGTCTCTCTTGTCAGGCACATTTCAGACCTGCCCCTGCTGAAATGTATTTTAATCTAAGCCTTATCAGGGTGTCATGACAAAAAAGCAAGTGATAGGAGAAAAGATGTAAGACTGACTGTTACAGAATATGAAACTACTTCAGAGTCCAAAGAGTAAAGCAGCATTTTGGTTTTGGTCTTGTCAAAGAAAAGTTTGTCATGAAAAACAGCTCCCTTTGGTTATCCCAGGTCAGACAACACAACTAATACTGTGCGTACTGTAGAAAAGTTTGAGAAATAGGGGCAGTTTGTCACATTCTCGAAAGTACTCATACAATATTAACTTTAAAATTCCTACAAGTGATTACTCTAACTCCACACAGAACAGAAACATTGAAGGTCATATCTTAGTCTATTTCAAAGAAAAAGGCTATTTTCTCTGGGTTTCCAATAAAGTTTCACAAATGATTTACGATCCTAACTGTCTAGAAATACTAATGATTCTGGCCTATTTATGGATTCTGTTAAATTTTAATTACACCCACAGATAAGGCTTCTACACTTTCAAATGTGAGACTGATATTCAGAATGGGAAAATCTTAGATATCCTAAAGCCTTGCTCCATATGAGCATGTTACCTGTGAGAATGAATGTAGGTTTATTTTAAAATTATACACCTTCTAGTTCTTTTGTTAGGAAGGAAAATTATAAGCATGAATATAATAAGAGATACCATATAAGTAGCATTAGAAGAGCTCTGAAGAGGTCATCTTTTTCATCCCTGCCTCACGCCACAAATCCATGCAAGTAAATTGAACAATATTTACTTAGCCTTACATTAAAGTCTCCCACAGTGAGAAATTACTCAGTCTTTGAAATAAATAACCTCACTATCCCATTAGAAACATCTCTGAAAAGCAAATGTCCTTATTATACAATAAGATTATCACTTTTCATCCTATTTACTGCAGCTATTATGAAAAGGCATAGTGAACATACCAAGCACATATTTAAATATCTGGCTAGTAAATTAAAGAAACCTTGTAAGTATGGAGAATGTTCTCAGCATTGCTGTCTCTTCTTCTTCTTTCAAGCTTCCTATTTTTCATCATAAAAGTTACTCTATGAATTCTCCTCCACAGGTCATTTATTGACCTTGTATTCTACTTGTGTTCCCAAAGACTCCCTAATGCCTGTCTTGAATAAAGAGTTGATCACAAATCTGTACACATTAGTGTTCCAAGATTTTATACAATATGGATTTACACCTACTACCAGTGAATGTCAAGCCTGATATAGGCACAATAAACATTGGCAATCAACAATAAGAGACACATTTTATTTTTTTATTTTCTAATCTGTATTTGAATGCCCTCAGGGACAGATCACAATCTACTGGGATTGTCAGAATTTCTGACTTCTCATGTTCTGCCACACTGCTCCTTTTCAAGTCATCCTTGTAATATTGGTTTCTAGAAAATAAAGGTGATTCTTTCAATTTCAATTTGGACCACTAAAAAAAAAAAACAAACCAACCAACCAACCAAAAAAAAAACAACAAAAAAACACAAACAAAAAAACCAACCAACCAACCAAACAAACAAACAAACAAAAAAAACAAAAACAAAAACAAAAAAAAAAAAAAAAAAAAAAAAACACCACAACAACAAAAAAAACCACCATCACCCAACACCAAAACATTTCTGCCTTTCAGCTGTTACCTCGAAAATGGTGACAATGCCTGAATCCCCAAAGTACATCTACTTGAAAATCACTTCATTTTAAGCATATGGATTTTCCCTCTGAACCATGTAAAACAGGGTATCAGTAAAAAAAATAAAGAAAAAGAAAAGGAATAGATAGGGTCTTGAATTTCATCTGTGTCCAGTCATTCATATACTTACCACTTCGCTGTGCATACTGAGTAAATGTAAGATTAGCTCTAGCTTCACCAGGGAAACACCAAGCAGAATAAACTTGAATTTCACTGAATTTAACTTTTCTAGTGTCATGGATGATTTTCCATTATGATTTTTTCTTTCTAGAAATCAGGTTATTTATTGGTGTTCTGTTGGTTGAACAGAAGGCAGAACTTTAGTTCTTAAATCTGTTGTGATTAAAAATAGTCGGAACTAAGTGCATAATTTTGCTCAACAATGGTAAGAAAAACAAAGCCAGTTCCTTTAGAATCATTAGTGAAATGTTTTTTCCTAGAAGACTCAGGGGTTTGGCTGGCTAAATCTCCCACTGGATATATTGTTTCCCATGTCAAACAGAGGAACATTTAACAACCTTTGGAGTAACAGAGGCTTGGACTCATCTACGTAATGGGCTGAAGAACACTTTACAAGAAACAAGACAAAAATACGCATACTGTTGTTGTCAGAACAGTAGTGCAATCACCTCTTGACTAAAAGTTTCTGCTGCCATTCTGTGCATATCTGTGCTTGATTTCGGATCAAACTATTTATTTTGACATCTTTCAATCTGTTTAAAGTAACCAGTTTCAGACGTGAAAACAGCACTAGAAACACTGGGAAACTTGCATGAAAGATATCACTATGTTTTACAAATCTGAAATAAACTCTCTCATTGAAACACTGCCAAGTGGATTACAAGCTAGACAAGTATGCAAGTGGATTTATTTGGAAAGCTTTTACAGAGCTGTGTTGTAAAAGATTAAAAATATCCCACTTGTCAGTCGCACCGCAATCGACTCGAGATCCGTTTGTACCAAAGACATCAGACACTGCAGTCTGTCACTGGTTAGTCTTTTAATCAGTTTAAAGATGCTATTTTTACAAAATATTGTAAGATCAATAAGTTTACGTGTTAAGAAAGTGCTAAACCAACCTCCGTATAGCATGAAAAGCAAAGAAGTGCAGTAATTTTATAATGTTGTTAATTAAACATGATTGCAAAAATCTATCACGGTAGGCTTCATTGTATCACTAATTGTTTGGTTATAACAAACTCAGTTTTAGCATAAAAAAAAAAAAAAAAAAAAAAGGCAAAATCAGAATCCTGGTTCTTTGTATTGAAATGCCTAATAGGTCTTACTGGAGCCAAATCTGTCAAAGAATCCTACAGGAAAATGTTTTGTATTAGATTAACCTTGCATTTCCATGATTTAGAATCAGTTTTCATATCAGGTGCAGTTTTCATTATTCTAAAAAGAAATTAATTTTCAAAATTCTTTAAATCTCAGTTTTTGCTTTAAGAACCATATTTCTCTGCTCAAAATAAATACATATTATGTATTAATCTTGATGTCAACTGCAATGAAAATGCTAACAAATACACCCACCTTCCAAATTTCACCCTATTATGTCCACAAAACTCTGCTATTTTACTTCTAATGGAATCTGGAATAAAATCTATATGTGTATATACATATAAACTCATATACAATAATAGATATATGGACAATATAACTTAGCACACTTTAGGATTTAAAATGCTGCCCTGAAACATTATTTCCAAACCCACATTCCACTGATGCAAAGTCCCACTACTTTCCTAGTGGCTATGCTGTTCCAGGGCTCCAGGAAGTGAGGATTATATTATTTAGCTTTAATTTGCTGTCGTTAAGAAAAAAAAAATAGTGGAAAGATTTTTTTAAATTAAAGTCTTATTATTTACTTATGACAAACAAACAAACTTGAATGGTAGGCACATGTGGTCAGCTCTCAATCAATGATACTTTTTCCTTCCATAAGATCAGGTTCAGAGTTCTGCCACAAAAAGCCCCGAAGATCACAACACTTGTGTTTTTTTGCAGAGCAACTATGTATGTGGCTACAAACAGTTTTTGTTACTTTTTGCAGTCTGGAAGCAGGGTATTATTCTCCTTAGTTTTGCTGTGGCTGTTTGCTGTAGATGGAGCTTGATGATATAACAAAAGCAGAAGGCTGAGGCAATGATGGATCCTTAACAGGAAGGAACACACAAATACCATGTTAGACAGAGGCCAACAAAGAGATCAAATTAATTATGTTCCTCCTATTAACTATAAGTGGTAAAGAATTCTTGAACAGGGCAACCAACCAAGCCCCTGATCCACACCAGATGAAAGACACAGCTCTTCCAGGACCTTAAGTTGATTTCACTAATCCTTTATTAGCTGAAAACCCCTTAGGACAGCCCCTGTAATATTTTATTTTATAAATATTGAGTCTCTCTTGTGTTTCTATTTTCTATATTTATCTTCTAATCTTTGAGACAAGGAGGGTAAACAATTTGATTTTGAAAACCAAACTCTAACTATTTTCTGTAGTATCTTTTACCCTCGTGGATTTAATTAGAATTTTGTGTGTATTTCACATGAATCAAATTTATTTTTTCCTCTGTGGAAAGATCTTTCAGGTCCTCAAGTGTGAATAAAAAGAAACGCTTTTCATTCACACTTAAATAACTTTAGAACTTACATCTTCTAATGCTATTAGAATTAACTGCCCCTCTCTACCAACATACCAGGAAAGGCTCTGCATTGCAACACACCTTCATTTTTTTCTGGAAGTTCCTCAAAAACACATTGAGATATTTCTTTTTCCTTGAACAACATCTTCTAATTATACTGCCTAAGGTTTTAGTAAAGCATTTAAGAGGGTTGGCCCTTTCTGGATTCCAGGCATCCACCAAAGCCACTCTCTCACTCCCCTTCTGAAGTGGACATAGGAAAGTAAGCATAAGAAAAGATTCATGAGTTGAGATAGGACAGGGAGAGATCAAAAATTGATTACTGTTATGAACAAAATCGACTCAGCTTGGGGATGTGAACTCAATGTATTATGAACAAAATCATAGCAGGGTAATGAGCAGTAAAATAAGTTTTGACAACACCTTCCCACCACCTGTCCCTCCTTCCTGAGCTCTCCCTCTTCCCCCAGCAGCACAATAGACAAGGAATGGGGGTTATGATCAGTGCATGACACATCCTTGCTGCTGCTCAGAGAGAGGGTCAGAATTCTTCCCCTGCTCCAGCATGGGGGAATTCTCCATTAACTTCTCCAGTGTGAGTCCATCCCATGGGTAGCAGTTACCCACGAGCTGCTCCAATGTGGGACTTTTCTCCACAGGGTCAGTCCTTCAGGAGCAGGCTGCTCCAGTGTCCCCCATGAGGTCACAAGTGCTGCCAGCAAACCTGCTCCAGCCTGGGCTCCTCTCTCCATGGACTCACAGGTCCTGCCAGGATCCTGCTCCAGCACAGCTTTCCCATGGGGTCACAGCCTCCTCTGGGCATCCCCCTGCTCCAGCCTGGGCTCCTCCAGGGGCTGCAGGTGGATCTCTGCTCCCCTGTGCCCTCCCTGTGCTGCAGGGACACAGCTGCCTCACCATGGGCTGCTCCAGGGCAATCTGAGCTCCAGAGCCTGGAGCAGCTCCTGCCCCTCCTCCTGCAGTGCCCTGGCTGTCTGCAGGGCTGCTCCTTGCACATGGAACTCCTCTCACTCCTCTCTTCTCTGGCTGCAACTACATCTGTGCAATACCTTTTTTTTTTACCTTCTTGTATCTGTCATCCCAGAGATATCACCACCATCAGAGAGGGAATTGGCCTTGGCCAGCAAGGGTCCATCCTGGATCCAGCTGGCACCGTCTCTGCAGGACATGGGAAAACTTCCAGCAGCTTCTGACAGAAGCTACCTCAGTAGCATCCCCACAACCAAAACCTGGCCATACAAATACAAAACAAGCATTTACACCTCAATAACAGTACAGTAACCCTTGTGCTCATCTAAATTCCTGTTCTTGGACCAGTGTTGCCAAAAATATCTCTCTCATCATCTTAGCAACCAGATGAGCAGCAGACTATGGCTTTGACATAACTGGTGCCTGACAGTTGTCAATATTCTTCAGTGTTTAAACCCCTCATGCTCCAGAAAGATTATGGTATACATTGTCTTTGAAAAGAAAATCTGCACAATTATGTAATTTAAAATTACTCTTCTTTCCTCTTTCCTCTTTCCTTTTTTTTTTTCTTTTTTTTTTACTGAGAACTGGAAAAAGCAACTTTTCTAATGCCACACAACTCTATTTGATTGTACTGAAAGCAAATTATCCTCTGCCCTGAAGAGAACATTCTCACATTCTTTATTAAATCAGCTTCTCTTCTGAGATGAAGATCATAACTATGTCTTACTTTTTTTTACATAAAGGAATAGATGTTAAATTCTTTCAGCAGGCAACCTAGTTCTAAGTTTGACTGAAGTAAATGATGTCTAGATTTATCATGCACCTCATTAAATACAGTTAAATTCTTCCATGTATTAAGCGATAATTCTTTGTGAAATACTGACTTGGAAAAATGCTGCAAGTTAGCAAAACCTAAAAAGAAAATAAAAGCTAAAGACCGTGATATGGATTCATTGACTGTAAAGGTGGATTTGAGAGAATGTAAATATGGTTATAGGTAAGTAAGAAAAATTATTTCTTTATAGTTATGGTTATTGCTACATAACAAGTGACATAGCTTAGCAATTTTTAAATTATGTTTAAATATTTCTTTTAATTTGGCTATTAGTAACATCTATGTGGTCATGTAGAACTTGTCCCTGACATGGGCTGTGTTATCAAACAATAATGAGTCAAAGTATGTTAATGATTTTTTTAATATCATATTAATTTTGACTCACAGTAAAGAAGAAGCATCTAAAAAAAGTACCACCAGAAATTTGGCCTTAATTTTTTAAACATCTTTACATCCCCACCTTTTTAAATATGACTTCCCTAATTCATTTCTTAAAGTCTCCAGTGGAACTTCCTCTAACACTTACTACTGCAGAATGTCACTGCTGCTTGAGTGCTGAATGTTCACCAGCTTATTATTATTATTTTATTATTATTTGTGTTCAATGTCAGCCTTCACTTCTCTGAAAAAAAAAAAAAAAGACAGGATCATCTCATTTAAATCTTCCTGTGAATCCCATTCCAACAGGTTTTACAAAACTTTATTCTAAAAAATGAAAGTTTTAATGGCCAGGTTTGCATACAGAGTTGAGGAAAGCCTTTGGAGCAAGTTCTTGCCCTGAGCCCTTAAAATCATGGAGAAAACATTCCCAAAGCAAATCTGGAATACTGACTTTGCCAGCCTGAATTTCTTTCTCTCCTCATGTATATGCAATAGCAATTCATCTGGCAGGTATGGGCCATGAACCATGCTAAAGAATCTTCCAATTGCAGCAGAAATGCACTATAATGAGTCCCATAAAAATCACTAAGTCTGACATTGGAAGGACATTGGGAATATTAAAATTGAGATTCAGGTGTCTGGAGAGCATGGGTGCACATTACCATACATTTCCCTAAGCCTGTAAACTATTCTTGTCCTGCTGCAATTTGCACAGTGCAGCAATTAATTGTGGATTATTTTTATAGGATAATGGTGAGTATAATCAGTCAAATTTAATTGACAGCCCACTGGAACTTAAGGAGATTTGATTTTTTAGAGTTTTGAATTTTGGAAACCTCAAATTAAAGGCAGATAATTAAGACCGATACTGTCAAAGACTGTCCAATTAATCACAATTCGTTTATCAATGCACACATCCTTTTGTACCAAATACAATAATGGCAAGTACATATTTTCTTACCACATTTTATTTTTAAGGTGGGTTTTCATTTTCTTTCCTGTTCCTCTGACAATATAAGCAATACCTTATGACTTGCCATGTTTTGTCATTCGTGTATAATTCTGCAGCTATGAACATCTTATTTTTCTTTAATGTACTTAATGTGGATAACATATATAATAAGTACAAATTTCTGTGAGAAATCTTTCTAATGTTTCATGAACAAAATCTTATCTAGCTCATGACTGAAATTACATCTTTATTTCATCTACTACCCCGTTATTTGTTTGCACATATCACAGAAACCTGTACCAGAAGAATACACGGTAATTTGCCTGTTCTTTATTGCTTCCCTAAATATTTTGTAGGATTAGTCACTTACATGCAATTATAAAAGTGTAGATTTTTTTTTCCCCTGGACTTTTTATTTGGCTTATGTGAAATAATCTTTATTTGGGAAAAATAAAATTAAGTCTGAATTGTGCAGTTCTTCAAACCACATGGGCTTCTCCCATCTACCTACTCATGTTCAAATTGAGGAATAGTAAATTATAACAAAAGTCTGAAGATTTATTCAGCTCCAGAACAATCACTGGCATCACATTACTACTTCAAAATCATTCATAGTCACGGGAGACTTTTGCATTGATGTTGTCCCACTATCCTCTTTGACAGAATTATTTTGTGAGGTCTGTTTGTGGCTCTGTGTTCATGCACATATCCCTAGTATGCAAGAAGATAAGAGAATTTTCTTGTCTGGATAGAGGTTTTCTGAAAAGGCATCTTACTTTTGAGAATGATAATTTCCCTGAATGTTTATTTTTACCCAAACTGAGGTTATTCTGTACTTACTTTGGTCTGGTTTGAATGGCATCCGTTATGAGAAGAATTATCACACTGCTCTGAATTTCTATTATTGTCTTGGGTTATGGAACCAAAAATGTGTATTCTATTTTATCTGTTAAAAGCAGTTGGGGAGATGTTTTTTCTTTATCTCTTGGAACTCTGTGAGGAGGGGGGAAGATGCTCCTGATAATGGGCCAGCTGTTAAAACCAGGTGGGGCAGTGTTTCTTATCTCTTTCACCACCTGGCCTCCCTCCAGGGGGATATCTTCTGCTAATGGGCCATTAAGGCTCACCAAGGCCATGACACATTCCATCACTCCACTGTGAGATGCTCCATCCAGTGAGCGGGGGGAGCCAACCATTTCTACCTAGATAAAAACTGAAAAGTAGGAACATGAGGTATCTGGTTCCACCGGGTTCCCGGAGGAAGACTGGACCCCTCTCACCATCACTGGACCCTTTTCTACAAGATCATCTCTGCTCCAACAACGCTACATCTGCCACTCCAGAAGGACTTACTTCGGACTGCCTCCAACACCCTGACCAGCAGGGTGTCAGGTTGTACCTCTGACTCTGTCAGAGTTTCTAGGACTGTTGTTTGTTTGCTTGTTTGTGTTTGTTTATTTGTTTGTTTTTACTACTACATTTGTATTGTTAATATTCCTAGTGAAGAACTGTTACTCTATTCCCAAACCTTTGCCCGAAAGCCCTTAATTGCAAAATTATATTAATTTAGAGGGGGGTGAGGGATTTACATTCTCCATTCCAGGGTAAACTCCACCTTTCCCTGGCAGATACCTGTCTTTCCAAACCAAAACAGTTGTTTTGCCCTTTGCCACTCTGGCTGGAATGAAGAGAAGGAGGAGGGCTACAGAGCTGATAAAAGGGCTGGAAGAAGTATCTGTGGTGGGTGGCTGAGGACTCTGGGCTTGTCTAGATTGGAGAAAAGGGGGTGAGAGGTGATCTCATTGGTCCTTGCAGCTTCCTGAGGAGGGCAAAGAGAGAGAGATGTTAAGCTCTCCCTGTGATATGGCATGGAGGAACAGATTGAAGCTGGACCAGGGGAGATTTAGATCAAACATCAGGAGACATTTCTTCACCAAGATGGTTGTCAGTGGGGCAGGCTGCCCAGAGAAGTGGTCAATTGCTAAATCTGGCAATGTTTAAGGGCCTTTGGACACTGCCCATAACTACACACTTCAGCTTTTGGTCAGACAGTTGGACTGGATGACCACTGTAGGTTCCTTACAACTGAAATCATCTATTCTATTCTAGAGTCTTTAAAGGTGAATCCAGACTAATATGTTAGTTTGGACTAGGAATGTGTTTTTGAATAAAGTTTTCTGACTGGTCTCAGTGACACGTTTAGTAAAGATGTTTGGAGTGATTCACTTGCAAAACCATTCTTCTGGGATACATGCTCATTAGCAATGTTACTGCCTAGTGTTACCTCTGGCTGCTGAGAAACAAGGAGTAGGGAAGGTCAGGGAAATGCAGTGAGTTTTCTGAAGGTATAAAATAGCTGATAGTTTGGGCTTGTTATTGTTTATTTTTCCCACTGCAACTTTTGCATTAACTCACTTTATAAATTTCAAAGAACTAGTAGACTCAAATGTTCAACAAAACAGGTGAAAGTGTTAAGATATAACTGAGTCTGTGTGTAGGAATGTCAGTTTTGGGTACAAGAATTTCACCAAGGCTTTGCAAATTGTTGATAAAGGTGTAGTTCCATCTCCAGAAAAAAAAAAAAAAAAAGGCTTTATTAATCTATCAAAAAAAGGAAAAAATATAGAAATTGCAAAAAAACTTTTTGTAATATTGGCTTAAAACATGGAGTATTAAAATAATTCCTCCTGAAATAAGAAGAGCAGAGAACTGCAAGGTGACTGATGGTGTTAAACACAAAATTTAATAAAAAGCTTACTTTTTGCTTCCCATTAAGATTTTAACACCTGGTTTCCCATGTTCCCTGTTGAGTGCAAAGGGACTTTTTCTACTTCACAAAAATGTCACATGTCCCATTTGAGTAACAGCATTTGCCACGTACTTTAAGATTAAACCTGTAATGCAGCTTTTATATCTGGATAACTCATCTAAAGTTGTCCAAATCCAAAAAATCAACCACTACCACCCCTAGTTACCCGCTTGCAGTTTTACAGAAATCGTTTTAACCCTATAATATCAAACCCAGTGGAATATGTTTTACCAAAAAATTTTACCGAGAAATTGGTTGTGAGTCCTCTAGTAATACCTATGGGGTTTTTTGGTCTCTAGGAGAGTAAAAACCATGTAGATTTTTCTTGACTCTTGCCTTGATTCCTGGCTGCCTGACCTTGTGTTAGAAGTCTTTAAGAAGTACTGTATTTTAATAAAAACTTCAGAGTGCAAAAATCTACTTCAAGAAGCTAGTAAGAAAAGCTCATAGAAATCTGGACAGCTCTTAAGCTGGTATAAAACCACTTTTACGCTTTAATCTTGTTTTGGAATAAGACCTGAAAAAAATAATATGAGCCAGTGACTATTTAAAGCAGGAAATTATAAACACTTTGCAGTCATATCCTTCTTCTGAAACTACTTCAGTGTCTACACACGATTAGTTCCAAATTACATCATCTTTACATCACATAATTAAATTTTTTTTGTAAAGACAAGAGTTAGACAAGTCCATAAATCATATGCCCATGTAGTTCTTTCAAAGTCTGAACAGTTTTTAAGGATTTCCAGCTAACAGGTGTCTTTGGAATTACCTGAAGTGCTCAGGGACCCAAAAATACGAGAACATGACAGGTATAGATTTCAAACTGGAGTTTCATTTTACATCTGACACTGGAGGCTATGCACCAGCGCTGAGCAGAACCCGCAGGGCAGTCAGAGCATATGGGCTTAACATAATGTATGACAAGCCCTGATTTTAAATAACATCCCTCCAGGGCCTGGAAGAGGGCCCTATATAACACTCACATAATGTTTCACTGCCACTCTGGTTGGGCATATATGTTTGTGTTTATATCTATTAATCAACACAACAGTAGTAGTGAAAATAAGTAGAATTTGCAATGGAATTTGGGAGCTCCTTGTGGAAGAAACACTATGGTAAAAGGTATCATCAGAGTTGTTACTGTTCTTCCTAACCTGCTGCAATGCGAATGGCAACAGATTCTACAAATATCAGAGAAGTGACACAATTCCAGCTTTACCTGACAGAGTGAGTGGGTATGTTTATTAAGGAAAAAAACACAGATGGAGGTAGAAGAAAGTAAAAGAAAGAAAACAAAGGAGAAAGGAAGAAAAAGACAAAGGACAGAAAGACAGCAAAACACATAAAGCAGGAGGAAGAGAGGGTTTATTTAGATTCCTCGTAGCTAAAAATCCAGATTGTCTAAATTTCACACTTGCACAAATACCTGAAAATTGCTACCAAACATTACCTTTCCCAAGGCAAATGAAAAGTAATTTCTGCCATGGCCTGTTCAGATGTTTCCCATGGTACTTATCATGCCCATAAATGGTATTGCATGGACAATAAGATAATCTGAAACTTCACATTTTTGTTTCACCATATTTCCCCTCAGTTTCTCCATTCATTTCATATTTCTCTTCAGTTTCTCCATTCAATCTTAAAACTATGTGTGCTTAAAACCAGCCTATAACACACAAGAAAGACTGAAAAATGCCATTATAGCTACAACTCATTTTATATAAAGGACCATTTTTCCATTATGGTTTTGAACTTTTCCGAAATTATATTTCCTGTACCATAGAAGAAATACTTTACTTTCAGTCCATTTCATGAGATGCACCTCCACTTATTGTGGCATCCTCTGTACCGAAAACACTGGAGAAGAAGAAGCACTATGGAGTGCTATTCCAGCTCCATAGGTCCCTTCAAAGAATTGAGGAATGTGATCATGTAACTCATATATTGCCTTGGACCATATTAAAATACTGATTATTGGCTGCCAAGACAGGTTCCGTCTGTCTTACTGTGACTTCACCACTGTGCAGACACAGCATTCTTAAAGAACTGACTTTCATCCTATTTTTTTTGGGACCTGAAGCTAAGGATGAGCCCTGGCTTCCATTAGATGGTTTCTAAAGAATTCATGTTAGTAGTATTAGAAGTTACAGTATCTTACCTTGAACTGGCAGAATGAGAAAGATAATGTCTATCAAAATGGGATAATACTTCAGACATCTGCCATCTAACCTTGTCAGCATGTAAATTAATTTTCATTTCAGCAAACCTCCAAAAACTTCACCCAGTAATCATACTACATTTACATGGAATATTTCTGTTACTTCTGTAGAAATACTTCTGTTACTTTCTGTAGAAATAATCATCACTCCAGATACAGTATTTTACAGGGTCTACATAGCTCTAGTTACAGATTCATGCCTTGCTACCTGCATTGCACCTAAAAACGCATTTACACTCACTTTAAGAATTTCAGATAAGCACAAAGATAGTGAACTTTTAAATCCTCTGTGTACTTGTCTCCTGCTTCTCATCTCTTATTTTCCTGAGATAACATACATTTGTCAGGAAGTTTAGATTTTTATTATCACTAGTAGCATGGATATGAGTGATACGGATGTGATAAGCTGGACATCATGTTCAGCATCATTTCCTTGGCTAGATAACATACATTGAATAACATAATGATAGAAGGTGCAAAACACAACATGCAATCGTTGCTAAAATGGTTCAGTGATTGGCGTTCCAGCAAAATAAATGGATTTCGTTTAACCAGCTGAGAAAGAGAGCCAACTCTTCCAACCATGAAGGAAGCAGGCACTTCAATGATTACTGAATCACTGTAGTTATTTAAAAAAATAAAATTCTTTCTTAACAAATTATGTTCTAGGCCAGGTTGAATGGGGCTCTAAGCAACCTGGTCTAGTAGAAGACGTCACTCATCATGGCAGGGGATTCTGTGGTGGGGAATATATGAAATATAAAGTGAATATTCAGTAGCTTACCTAACCATTCCTCACCTAACCATTTGTGATTTGGTAAAGAAATTTTTCAAAAATTCAGGTCTCAACTCGGGCTTAAAATATTGTGGAATCTCAGATTGTTGATACCCACTGGTGCCTGAGTCAGCATTCATTCCTGTGACTTCCAGTTCTCCCTATGTATCATTTTTAGTAGCATGAAGCTAAAACAACAAGCCAAGACAACAACATGCACTTCAGCAGATACTGGCAATAAATTCTGACTGCAGCTCTGAGCAAAGAATCAATAACATGACGGGCTCTTCTCCCATCTCCTACTCTTCTCCAAATTTACTCTGTTAGTGAGTTAGTGTTTCAGCACTATAGATTCTTTCCTGGGTGTTCCCACAACACAAACACCACAATCTAAACTAGAAGATGCAAAAAGATTTGCAGGATGGATAACTCCTGTCTTTATCTTCCCAGCTTCACTTGCATGCTCTTACTGTGCCTCCTCATGTTTGCTCTAGGCATGTTCATTCCATTGTGTCTTAAACTAAGATGTAAATAGCCTAGAAACTCTATTTAGGATGCAGGTATATAAATGTGCTTGCTTGCCTTGTCCCAATCCTTCCAAGCATAGATCTCTTTTTACTGTGTTTAAAACATTGCAAATGGTAAAGAATGTACATAGGGAAATGATCACTGCAAAATTCTCAGTTTAGTGCCACACAGGTATTCTGGCAGCCTTAGGCTATCCACCCCAAAAACCTAAACATCAGAAATGGAACACAAAATGCTTTGCAAGACCTTTAAGTAGTTGCTCATTACTGTTGCATTTAATACACTTGGAAAAGTATATCTACAAGAAATGTGGGATGCAAAAAGAATCCAGCTGCTTAAAAGATAATAAAACACTGTTCCATGTATAGGTGGAAAGCTGACAGATTACTGTGGGAATTGTAGAGAGAATTAGCTTCAAAGTGTACAAGTGAAGAAAAATGTCCCATAGGAAAGCACCACAATATGTACATAAAGCAAGTAATGACAGTTATTGCCGAAGAGACATAACTGGTACTAAATGTTAGTGGGAATGGATCTTTACTTTCTCCTGTAAATCTGAATTCTTAATTAACACAAACTAAAAGCCCAGCAGAATCTTGAGTTCCTACCTGTAAACCATCATGGCAGCATCTTTCAGTGCCTGACAAACACACTTATTTTCTGTACAGCAGCTTCCATTAAAAACTGCACAGATTTAGAGGCCTAATTTCATTTAGAGGCAAGAGAGTTTCAAGGCCTTTCCTTAGAGAAGAGACAAAGCAGACAAAGCAAAGGTGAGAAGTAACAGAGGACAAGCATTTACTTACACTTTTGCACTGTTTCCTATAACAGAATCTAGAGATGGTTGCTACACGGACAGCAGTGCTCTGAAACTTTAAGGAGGCACGATTCCTCTTACCTAATTTTAGATTATAAAAGGAGATCAAGAAACTAACTACTTGAGACATTTACACAGTAAAAGAAACATCTCTCTATGACTTATTTTAAAATTCCCAGTATTTTTTTTTGTTTTCCCTGTGATCTTGAATGCCACTTTTCCAAATGGATCCTAATACATGTCTAGTGATGAATACTTAAGCTTATTTGAGAATTTATTGACTCTTAAGCATAGGCACTCACTGAGAGTGCCCCTAAATTTGAAATTGTTTCTTGCTGTTTTAGTGGAATCTGTACTTGTTTCTGTCAGAAGGAATAAATCTACAAGGGTTACCAATGCTGACGGAGAAAATTGTAACCTATTTATCGATGATGTTGCATTCAGTGTATTGAACAATCTGGGTGATGTTTAGCACAGCAATAATTGGCCAATAAAAAATGAATCAGCCAGGTTCACTAAATTACATGTTCAGGTGTTTAGTAATTGGGCAACTGATTTTTATTTTTGTTTTTGAAGACTGACTTATGAATTACAAATCTAAAGAACTGGGATTGGTTGCAATCATGATATATGTAGGACAAGCACAGAAGCTTGGCAAATCTTTTGTCTTGTCATCTTCCCTGAATAACGTGCACGGGGACATCCCTAACACACACTACCTTCCTATTGACTCTCCCAAGGAATCATCCAATGAACTATGAAAAAAAACTGCTATACTGTAAGTGGAATCAAAACCCACTAAATATCTATAAGAACAAAGTATTTTCATGTAAATTTGGGGGAGGGGCATGTAAATTTGGGTGTTTGAGGGTTTTTTTGAGTTCTGTGCTGGTTTTTTTAACAGGAAGCTCAAGCTACAGGGGAAAAAAAAAGAAAAAAAATGAGGTTGTTCTTTTCTTCCAATAATAATAATAATAATAATTTTTAAAAAAAGACAAAAGACTGGCAGAATTCAATTTGCAAAAACAGGGATTTCCTTTCATAAGGGAATTCTGCATTTTTATAAATGGAAATCATTAGTTCTCTTTCTTGATATCTAATTAAGAAAATAAGTTTTTAAAAGTAAAATAATTCTTATAATTAAATAGTCTTATGTACTGTACTTGTTACTGGTAAATGTTCATTACAACTTTTGCACTGCCTTAGGAAACACACTTTCATTTACAAAACTCTTCCTTGTTTGTCAAGAAAAGGCACCCGTCTCTTTACTTTTAAACTCTCTAATCCTTCTTTCCTTGGTAAAATGTCTGTGTGGCTGTCCTAAAATAGATTTCTTAAATGTACTGACTCAAAAAGATATGCCCTTCACAAATAGCCTATTCACTGCATGGTGAAATCAAGAGGAAATTTTTTCTCTCATCATCTTCAGACTTCTGGATAAGAACTGCATTCTCAAAGCACAGTTTGGAGCTACATGGAAATCTTATTGACTGCTAGGATTCATGTGACTAATACCCATACACACTGACTTGAACACTTAGGACTAAGTCATTGATTTTTTGCAGCACGCTTGGATTATACACTGCTGTAGGATTTCAGCACCCTGTGTCAAGCCTTATGCCTTAGTATTAGCATATTTTTTTGTCCTTTGTTAAATGGAATAGATTTTTTTTCTGGATATCCGCCTGCTTCAAATTAAAGCTGTGAGTCCCTCAGGGATGTCAGCTTGCTATAGATTTTCTTAAAAATGTCAACAACCTTCTTGCTCTGAAGAGATAAGCTTAGGCGAGATTACTTTGCACAGACAAAGCACTTGTGTTTGCTGAACCTCACTCCAGAATCATCTGTAGACAGCACTTAGGAAACCCCATATGTGTTTATTTTGTTCTAGACAGTGGACAGAAAATATTTTATTTCATTTAAACTGTGTAAGAATTTATATAATTTGAAATAAATAATTTTATTTTTTCTCTGTTTGTCTAGGTAAGAAGAAGTATGAAGAAAATAACCCAAATTTCACCCATGTTCAGTTTGTTAAATCTCTGAAACCTGGGAGATTTTTAATGAGGAATGATTGGCATACTTAAATCTGAAATTCAGTCAAAGGGTCCCTATTGCCCAGGTATGATCTTCACAGAGAGGTTAATAATGATATAAACCATCAGGAGAATAATCCCATACATTAATAAACACAGAAGTAACTGAAGTCTAGCAGCAGTGGGTGCTGCAAAAAAATTGTAATGCAGTCATTCCAAACATTACAACAGAGAAAGCTGTGGCATTGAGGGAAGGCTGTGTTCATTCACAGGTAAATTTATTCTAAATAAAAAAACCCCCTGTCATTAACAGAAAAATAAATTTGGAAAATACTACCCACAGTTAGAGCATCCACCTCTCAGCAGTGTCAAAAAACAGGTCTGTAAGAATAACTGTTTTTTTTAGTCTAGTGGCCAAATTTGCAAATCACAGGAAGGTTAAATTTTTAAAACAATACTCATGTAAGAATAGTTGAATTCTTTTTAGAACTGTAAATTCCTTCAGACTGTCCAAAACTAATATTTTTTTCCATGATAAATGAACAGTCACAAACATTTTTAGCCTACTAAAGCAAAATATGCCCCACGGTCATGCATTCAGCCTTCATTAACATCTGTATGATAACTTTACATGACTTCATCCCATTATCAGTGCAACTGACCTTAGAGATTTAAATTTTGTTTGTTTAGCTTCTTGTTAGAGAGATTATCAGTTAACTTTGCTTTAAAATACCTTTTTGACAAAGCTGAAGTACAGATTGCTTTTGGTGTCTGCTATGGAAGCAAAATCTTTACAAAATGCTGAAGTGCATTTCTAAAAGCATTGGCAAACACAATTTATGTATAAAGATATTCTAATAAAAACAGAGGGGATAAATCACAGGTCATGAATTCTTTTCAGTTTCTTTAAAAAATATACAAAAATACTAAAAAAAAGAAAGACCATGGAAAGAACAAGTGCCCAACCAGTGATTTTAGCCCTCTATCACTTACCTTGTGTTTATTTATACTCTGTCAGGCCACTATAAATAAACTCTAAAAAGTAAATGTTAATTCCAGACTTTTTTTGCTTTTTCAATTTTAGCTGAGATTTTAAAAATAAAAAAGAAGATGTAAAGCATCAGTTCAAAGTAAGATGAGAATCAAGACCTGAATTTCACTACTCATTTAAATTGAAGGAGAAAAGACTTGTATTTTACTATAGTGGATCGCCAATACAAAACTTAACTACTAACTTTAACAATATTGGTGGAAGTATCTAACATTTTTGTGCAATTTTTCATAATCAGAAAATGATGTTGTACTTACTGAACTATGATAATCAAACTCCTCTCCCTTTCTAAAAGAAAAATTCTGTTTCAAAATCAGCTAGTGTTTGCATTCTGTTCTCAGGACTTATACGAAAACATGTCTTTTTGACAAGTGAAACATTTACAGAACATAATTTCTTCATGTTCTATATGAAATTACTACTTGGAGGTACGTTGGAAGAGATTTTTTAATAATGTGCTGTGTAAAACTAGATAGACAAAGAAATATATCTGGATATAAATTTTTGCAAATAAGAGCCCTAGCCATAAGATACTTTCGTCCTAGATTTAAAATCTACCTGTAACAGATGAACTAAAGCCAGTGGCACTACTTGTGCCCAAAATAAAATTATTATCTTCTGATCAAAAATAAAAAAAAAAATAACTTGGATGCTGAAATGATTTACAGTATTTTACATGACAGGCAGAGAATTGTGTGTGAGGACTTCTGACATAGCATTGCTAAAGATAGATAGATAGATAGATAGATAGATAGATAGATAGATAGATAGATAAAAAATCCTGGGGAGAGCAAGTCTAACTTGGTAATTCTAGATTAGAAAGTTGTATTCTGACAACTTGTGAAAATTGCTGCCTTCTAATCAGCAAAGCCTTTGATCTTCCACAAATCAAGTAAGATTGATCCCCAGAAACAGAAAAGGACAACTATAAATTTTGATCAATATTCCTATCAAGATATTTTGTTCAGATGACCATGTAATCTGTGACAGCCCAACCTTAAGGTGAAGAGAGCAAACAAGACTCTTAGATGCTCTGGTTGAAAGGCATGGCAGAAGTCAGAGGGTCCACAAAACTTTAAAAGATTTTATGAGTAAATTCCACACTTGGCACAGAAATTTGTGTGGTTGTCCCTGACCTCCAGTATAAGTGAACAACAATGGATTTGGATAAAGGGATAGAGAGGGGGTGGATTAAAGAGTGGGAGAGAGAAAAGAAATGGTCACCACTTCTGGCTCCAGCATCAGTCCAGCTGATGGGACATCCAGGGTCCTGGGGCACATGTACCAGGACTTGGTGGGGGCACCTTTTATAGAAAGATTTCCCTGTCCAGAAAATAATTCTTGATTTCTATGCAAATCATCCTGCACAGTCCATTGCTGTAGACCTTTCTGGAAATGGGTCAGAGGGGTTTAGGGGTCTTTGGCAACCTTGATCCTTACCGCCCATGACTACTTCTTAATCTCATTCCTGCCCTGATGCTGTACTGCATTGTGCTTATCTCCAGGAGCCACAACAAGGATGTTTATATCAAAGAAATTATGTCCTCCTTTTGCATGGCTCCTGCTCCAGTCACATCCTGTCCTTTCTCACAGCATGTTGTTACCAACTGTCCATAGCTGGCTCAACATCCATCTGGCTACTGCTGTTTCAGACACACAATAATCCCTTCATTCTTTCTAGGCTTCTATATAATTTTTCTACCTTGGAAGAGAGATGACAATAATGAATAATTTCTTACCAGTTTCAGTTGGCTCATGATCAGGTAGTTGTCAAAAACAGATTCAGCTACAACAAACTCTGTAGGTGGCCAATGACAAAAATACAGACCATATTGTTACAACAAGCTGAATACAGAAACAAGAAGAATGAAGGCTCGATTTTTGCGAGGCATTTTTTGTTTTCAGCTTTCTGCTTAACTTTTACAATCATTTGGAAATTGTTTCTCTGATAAGCATATTTTTCACTTTCGTAATTGCCAGCTGTTACCAATTGGTATGGGAGCCTGCTGTTACCAAATTATAAAATTGAAGTTACCTTTGGAAGAATCCCCTGTTCACAGTCTAATTCTATGAGTTGGACGTTTCCTCAGTAAATACTGATGGCCATTAATTTGTAATTTAGGGTAGAAAGACCGTTACTTCAAGAAACAGAAGCAGAATTGTCAAATTATTATCCATAATAAATATAGCAACCTTGGAAAGTTGTAGAGCCATCAAAAAGACAATTCTCTGAATGAAAAAGTACTTGGTATTAACTAGCAGCAGAGCCCCATCAGTCTTCCTAAGAGATGGACACAGATTTATCTGCTGTTCAGTGATTCATAGCAAATCATGGAAAGCCTACCTTTCTTACACTAAGAATGTTACTCGTTCTACTTGTTAGGTTTTTCTCTTAAACATAGATTAACCTCTTCTTTCCTATAGTGGTAATCTCGGTCTACCCTTCCTAAATGCCAATTACTACCTTCTAATTTTATTCTACTGTATTTTGTTGTAAAAAAACCCACTAAATATGATATTAAATGAATGTATTACCATTTATTTTAAATAGATTAAGTTAATAAATACGGGCCTTACTGTATTTTGATAGGAAGAAATGGCAGATATATTTTTAAAAATAATTCTCATGCAGCTTTTTTTTTTTTTAAAGTCCTCTCTTCAACTATTTAACTTATATCTTCCATGTATCATGTCAATCAGATCCCTTACGAGCACCACTTAACAAGTAACCACATACTATATTTTTAAATTCAGGAGTACAACTGAAATTTTCAAACTGTTCTTTGTCAGTTTTATTTTAGGTTCTTACAGTGCTGTTGGCTCAGAGTTGAACTTGAATTTGCCCAGAAATTTTATCAGTTTCCCACTGGCAACTAAGCCTGGAGCCCTGAGATGTTTTCATATTATGTCATTGTAATATAAACTTTGTAACATTTAAAATCCAATTACCCAAATTTGATTTGACTAATTTTATTTTTATGTTTATTTCTACCTAAGTAGCCCAGCACTTCTACTGGCCATTCTAAACTTAAGTGTTGCGTTACGTATCTGGTTCTGGCCCAGCTTGGTGTTCAGCTTGGGCTCCCGGCAGCTCTGATACGCTACAACAATACCTGTTGGTGAGGTCTTGGCTTGCAGGCAGTTTGGCTCACACTGTCATGTGATAAAAAGAGGGGACTCTCCGAGGCTTTCAGGAAACAGAGGTTTTATTTGGGGGGGTCAGGGGATCCCCCACCCTCAGGTGGGTGCCTCAGAGAGACCCCGAGCCTGGGGCTGCGGGGCGTTTTTGTACAACGCAGTCTGGGAGGTGGGTACAAATTATTCAAACCAATAAAACAATTCAAACACTACATGCCAGCTATGTTACCTAAATTCTAACAAATCCAATACAGGTTTGGGAGTGGTCTCAAGGGAGTCTTGCCAGCCAGTGGCTGGAACTCTTGGACCTTGAAGATAAAATTTCCATGGTGGGCAAAGGGAAAAGTTATGCATAACACAGGGATGAAAGAAGAAAAGAACCAATAAAGAAGAGCCTCCAGGCAGAGACTCTAGTTGTCTTAGAAACCCTTATCAAACTATGATAAGAATACATTCTGAAACAAGAGGCCCTTTCAAGGTATTTAAACTACACTAAACTTAAAATATAAAAAACTATAGTATACTCATAACTAAAGCTTATAAAATATTTCTTGCAAACCCACAGTACTATTGAGCACAACTATTTTGAAGAGTTTTTCAAAAAAGTGTGAAAATACTGAAGAACAAACTTTGCCAAGGTGAAAGATGAAATTGAGGTCATATCTTATTGCAGCAGTTATTGTTGTCTATTGACACTCAGTTCTTTTTTTCCATAGTTTCTTCCCCTCTGTACACTTAATTCTGAGAATGCTGTCTATATATTAAGTTTCATTTATGTAGTTAATGCAATAGTGATCTGTCTGGTGGTTTGTTTGTTTTTTTAAAAATATTTTTACCTATGCAATGCAATAATTTGAAAATTATCATACCACGAAAAAAGAATAACATCTTAGCAAATAATGACACCTATTGCAACTTACAGCCTGGGTTCAAAAACGCATGGTCAAAATTGAGGATTAACTTTCAGTTTGTACAGTTTGTTTGTTTTTGTGTTTTTTGTTTGTTTTGGTTTGATTTTTTGGGTTTTTTTTTTTTTTTTTTTTTTTTTTTTTTTTTTTTTTTTTTTTGTTCTAGACTTGTGGTTTTTATTAGTGTTGAGGAGTTTTTTGTAATCAAAAATTGTCTTTTACACTTTTCTTAGGGGGAAATATATTTCCTATCCAAATTGATTTAAATATTTGAAGAAAGTAGTTCAAAAATTGAACAGTTCTAACAGTTCATTATTTTTTCCTGATTTACATCAGACATTTTTGAGAAAGCTTATTTTCTCTGTATAGGTCTTACTATGCCCAGAAATTTTGTCTTTTTTACAATTTATGTCTTCCATTTTATATCATCCCCTGAAGAATAACTATGATAAAATAATGTTTTATAATTTAAGTATTAAAAACAAAAACAAAAACAAAAACCCAAATTACCTTAAAAAGGAAATGTTTTGTACTTAAACAGTCCCTGTGAGTGTCTATAATGAGAAATGTCCAGCTAAGTTTAAGAGACCAGTGAACCTTCACTAACAGCACAACTGAACAGTACTTATGGTACCTGCTGAAGGATGTTTGAAGTTGTGATCTGACACTAAAAATCTGTGTTTCTGCCACAAACTTCCTGCATTGCTGTCTTGGGTTATGAAACCAAAAATGTGTATTCTATTTCTTTTGTTAAAAGCAGTTGGGGAGATGTTCTTCTTTATCTCTTGTAACTCTGGGGGGAGGGGGGCAGATGCCTTCTGATAATGGGCCAACTGTTAAAGCCAGGTGGGGCAGTGTTTCTTATCTCTTTCACGACTCTCCTCCAGGATGATATGTTCTGCTAATGGGCCATTAAGACACCCCAAGCAGTCATCCTCAAGCAGTCATCCCCAAGCTATACGTCCATATTCCATCATCCCATTGTAAAATGCTCCATCCGGAGGGGAGAGCCAGCCATTCCTACCTGGATAAAAACTAAGACGTAAAAACATGAGGTATCTGTCTTCACCAGATTCCTGGAGGAAGACTCAACCCTTCTCACCATCACTGAACCCTTCTCACCATCACTGGACCCTTTTCTACAAAATCATCTCTACTCCAACAGAACCACATCTGCCATTCCAGGAGGACTTACTTGTGGACTGCTTCCAACACGTTGACCAACAGGGTGTCAGGTTCTAGCTCTGACTCTGTCAGGGTTTTCCAAGATTGTTGTTTTATTTGTTTGCCTGTTTAGTTAGTTAGTGTTGTTTTCTACTACATTTGTATTGTTAATATTCCTAGTAAAAAAACTGTTATTTCTATTCCCAAATCTTTGCCTAAAAGCCCTTAATTGCAAAATTATAATTTTAAAAAGTGAAGAGTTTACATTCTCCATTGCAAGAAAAACTCCAGCTTTCCCTAGCAGATACTTGTCTTTCCAAACCAAGACAGATTTCATCTTAAATATCACTGCTGGTCTTCTCCAACACAAAACATTTTATTAGATATCACACGCACAAAACAAAAATTATGTCCTTTTCAAATCAAACCTATAATTATTTCCCATTTTCTACATAACTACCTGAGGTCTTTTAAGTACAGAACACTTCTTTAATCTCAATATCATGCTTATATATCGATGTGATAGTGTAACTAAACTCAGTTAAGACACTTAAAGCTGTTGAATTGTCAAAATTTAGCTGTGATGGCAACAGCTCCTGTAAGGTCCTTAGAGCTTTACAAATCCTTGCAGATTATATCTCTATGCATAGAGTTTTAATAAACATTCCTTTGCCGAGTAGCTCTATAGCAAGCCAGAGTGAAAATACTGTTTAAAGCTTTATTTTTACCTCTTAGAAAAGCTCCACCAAACTTTTATTGTTTCTTGTTCTTGTGATTCAAACGACTATGTATTATATTCAGTTTGATGGACTCCTCACAAGTTCACTTCAAGCATTTCAATGAGCAATTTCTCAAGCACTATAACAGATACGCCTGTTAAAATATTTATATTACTTTACCACCTCAGTGATAGAGGCAAGAATCTGACTGTAACTGTTAATACAAGAGCAGATTTAACAGACCAGTCTTTCACATCCATGAAGTCTTGTAATACCTTCTTACAATGGGTTAGAATGACTTCCTGTTTTGTTTATAATCTGAAGTAAAATATGTTTCACACTGATAGCACAATTAGTGTTCTATCAGCCAAGACTTCTTTCCAGTAATTTAAACCCTAGAAACAATCCTTTTCCAGGCTTTATTGCAAAGCTCATGAATGACTATTCTTTGCTCGCATGGATAACAATCCTGCTAAGAATCACAAAATTCTAACAGTAGTATTAAAATGCTCCTGACATCAACCACTGGAGCAGCAAATAACCTGAAATTTGCCAAACCCTCCAGACCTGAAAACTTTTTCAGGTATCACTTAGTCATCTATATGCTTGTGGATGACAAGTAATTATTCAGAAATACTTTGTATTTTTGCTTAGAAGTAGCTTAGAATCAAGGATTTCAGAGCTGCCTGCCAATATTTTTCAGCCTTATGAATATCAGTAAATGCAAGAGAAATAAGCTTGTCTTTTTCTCTAAAAAATAGTCTCAGATGTTGATCTTCTGTTTTGCTTTTTTCTTGTTATTTTATTTTTATATTACACAAAGAGAGCTGTCTCTCTTTTCCCTCCTCCTCACCTCTCTTAACAAGAGTGCCTTTTCACAATTTGCATCAAGGCATAAGGAGATGTGTGGCTGCTGTGTCATATTTCTGTAACCAACACTGGGCTTCCGATGTTGAAATTTCCAAGTTTGCTATCAGCCCCCTCCTCCAGTCAGCTGAATTCACTTTGAACATCCTCCTCTCCTGAGGAAGGTTATTCATCCAACAGCCAGTTAAACTCAATCAGTGACACTTACCCCTTTAGGCTCCACAGTCCTGCCAGTCCCCAACCCACCTCTTAATTCACCAGTCCATGTCTTGGAATTCCAGGTAGAAAGATACTGTGTCAGACTGCCAGAAGCATTGCTGGTGCTAAGGTGAGCTGCTTTCTTGGTCTACCTCCTCTTCACAGATCTAATAACTTCTACTACAATGCTCTGGCACTATTTAACCCTGGAAAATCCATGGTAGCTGTTCTCTGTCACTTTTCTGTTATTCATGTGCCTGGAAACTTGTTTCCAGGGTCAGAGATGAAACCAATCAACCTCTAGTTCACTAACTAGGAACTAGAACAGGAATCATTCTTTGTCTTTTTTGGGACATGGCACAGGTCAATGGACTAGTGCTGATGTCTCATCTCTCCCACTTCAAGACTGAATGAATCAGATAGATCAGATATCCACCTGACCTCACTGATCACAGTGTGAGCAAAATAATCACTATCCACACTGCACAATTTGATCAAGCTGGATTCCAGCTCTTACACTGAAACCCCATCCTCTGATGTAGACTTTATACCAGTCAAAGCTTTTCCTACTGCTTGACATATAAACAGAGTAGAACTTAGCTTTCAGTGAATTCCTATATTTCTGGAAAAAAAAAATAGATTTTATACCTGTATCCAAAGTTTTCACCAGTCCTTAGTCTTTCCTTACACTGACAGATCAATGCAACAATTGTCATCTCACAACTCCCATACTTTTCTTCCCTTCTGGCTATTGAGACTTTTTTTTCTATCTCACACAAACCCATTCAAGATGCAATCTAAATATTTTGACCTGCAATTAAAAATGTCGACAAATTCTCTTGGTCACAGAAGTATTAGAAGTTTGTAAAACTGCAATAGACTTTTGTAAGATGAGAGTTCCCATTCATATAATGCTAAAATTAACACCATGGGAATTAAGTCCTTAGAATTTGCCTATAGTAACTGATGCAAAACATAAAAATCTCTGAAAATATAGGTTTTACTCTATTTTTTTTTTCAAAGCAAGGGATGTGTCAAAGATTTTGGGAGATATTTTTTTTTTTTCTGACACATCACTTTGTAATATCTTTTGGTGTTGTTCACATGATTGCTTTTCACATGGACAAATATGTTCAACCAAAAAAAAAAGTGATATGTCCCAAATACTATATCATCTGCAAAATAAATCTTGTAGGTTCTTTCTGATATCAGAAATATACATTCCTCCTTTTGATTAGGAAAAAAAACAATCAGCTGTATATTTTCCTCTCTTGACACTCTTTTAAGTGAAATACAGTTCTCTGTATTTCTCCCTGATTACTCAGAATTGATCGAGGTAAGGTAAAACACTCACTGTATTAATGACAATAGGAAAGAAAATTTTGTAAGAGAGACAGAAAGTAGGTATTGTCTTCTTTATTTTGCATCACAGCAATTCTTTTTATCTTTTGGATGATCTCAGTATGAACTTTTTTTTTTCCATCTAAGATTTTAAGGAACTTTAAGTGCAATTGAAAGCTGGGAACATTTGGTAGCTTTACTTCTTGTTTTCTTCACCCAAGAAAAGGTCCAAAAACAACAAAACAACAACAAAACAACACTATTTTTAGCCCTCTAAAGAGCTAAAGTTAGAGGCAGCTGAAGTTAAAACCTTTCTGGTGATTAATGATTCTTCTTGCAACAACACCAGCAAGAAGAAATCCAAATGAGTCTACCTGCTAAGCAATGGTTGATCCTCCGTTGAAAGTCTGTTTTTTTCAGAAGAAAAACTGAGCTCCACAATCCAATGAGAACTGATAAAGTCCTGTTCAAAAATCTTGTTACTAAGACACATCAAAAATCCATAATGAGTAACACAGGGAAAACAGTTAATTGTTTGAGTACTGTTTTTTTGTAAGGCTACAATATAAAATGTGACAACCTACTTCAGCCTAAAATTCACGAGGAATCTGACCCAAACTCTGCAGAATGATTAATAATGTCTTCCCAAAAGTG
The DNA here is from genome assembly GCA_016584745.2 of Phylloscopus trochilus trochilus. Lineage (NCBI taxonomy): Eukaryota > Metazoa > Chordata > Aves > Passeriformes > Phylloscopidae > Phylloscopus > Phylloscopus trochilus. The sequence continues at coordinate 64,149,622 of WQNJ02000015.1, read as the reverse complement.
ACACTTTTAAAACTTATCCAAACCAACAAATATTTCCTGGTGTGATACCATTTATGTGAAGATGTAAAAGCAAATGTACTCTTTGATATTAACACATAGTAAACACAATATCCATCTGTAAATTCATATTTTCATTATAATACATAATATTTAGTCTATATAGGAAAGATTAATACTTAATTTCAGAATAGAACTAAGAAAACTGTATCCTAGTGCAATACCTGAGAACATGACTGTTGTTACTAGGTTTTCAAAGAAATTTATAACAGTTATTTTGAAAGAAAAGGCAGAAACAGATTTGCTGCCCTCCTAGAGTATAATGCAAAACAATATTATTTCCTTTATTGGCTAAACTTCAGAATTATGCTGAAATGTGGAAGGCAGGAAAGAAAGAAAAATATCATGGAGAAAGAAAGACCTAAGGCTTGAGGAAAAAAATGCACAGAATCCTGGAAAGAGATAAGAATGCCATCTCATCTTGCTTTTTTCTGGTCATCCCTAAGGGTTTGATTTTAAAGTGGGATACATAAAACAGCCTCATCATACCCCTCATCATAGGCTTGTAGATGTCTTTGTGGGTGTAAGTGGACCTAAGAGGCACAAAGATTTCAGAAAACCTGTTTCTGTATTGCAAAGAGAGATTAATTCCTGTTGGAGAGAGCCTACTTCAGTTAGCCTGATAACATTTTGTTCCTTGGTTGCTAGGAAAAGGGGAGAAAAAGAGCTGTCATAAACAAGCAAGCAAGCACCTAGCTTGGTAAGTCAAGATATCATCTCACTTCATGAAGTTACACTGACATCCTCCTCTGCAGTGAAGAAAAACAATGTATTTTCTAAACCATGCAATAATATTGAAATTTTTTTTTTTTTTTTTTGAACAGGAACTTGGCTCTTCAAAACATAACAACATAGAATACCATTCATATCAACCAGCTACAGAGTTTAATCACCTGGAATAGACCCAAGTCATTTGAAAAAAATCCAGTTTATTAATCTCAACCAACAAGAGGTTCTGGAACATTTTGAGGGAAAAAGATGCATTGTCAAACCAACTAGATCCTTGAATAATTATCTGTGCTATATAAACAACTTCTAGCTTATCCTCTAAACTGTACCTCTAGGTGTGTCTTTTTCTTCCTCTTTACTTCTGACTTTAGGAAAAGACAAAAATAGTTCAAGTCCCAGGTCACCTACAGACACATCTAAATTCGCTGCTATTTACAGTCACCACTTTCTTCCTGTCTAATGAGTTTCTCACAGACATGTGAGTTCAAAAATCTTCACTGGACAATTAAAAAAAAATAAAAATCCTTAAAACACTTATATAGTGTTCATACACAGACCCAATGACAAAAAAAGTCAGTTTCTGGAAAATGTTTCCAAATCTAGAGTGGCCCTGCCAATCTTTGTCTTGGCCACATTGATTGCTTCAAATTTCTTAAAATTTGTCTGTTGCAGAACAACCTTTCAACTGCAAGACTACCAAAAGTAACTCTTTTTTTTGAAATACAAGCCAAAACCGCAATTCTGTTTTGTAAGCCATTGTATTCTGCTGGCCCTTGACATGCTAGATGGTCTTCTAAGCAACCAACTGAGAATCATCCTCTGATGATTCAATGCCTATTATATGCAGGATGACTTAACCAGTCCAGCCCAACAAATGCAGTTTAACTCCCACCAAAAAATCACATCTGGCAGGCTGGGCAGCCCTCAATGGTATCCCTGCTCCTACATCTTGGTTAAACAATCGCAGCCAAGGGCCATAGATAACAGGACCCAGTCATGCAGCAGGGAATAGGACCACACAGCCCTGGCTAATAGGAAAGCCTGACTTTTTGACTCTCTGATTGACTGGAAATCTGTATAGAGCAATTTGTAGGACTTACTAAGTTGTTCAAAGTTCAAAGTGCAGATGAGAAGGATTGAGTACTGCTGTCAAAAGAAAAAATATGCCTTGGGCAGGAGGGAATACTATATAGGAAAAAAAAAGTAAAGAAAAAGAAAAAGAAAAAGAAAAAGAAAAAGAAAAAGAAAAAGAAAAAGAAAAAGAAAAAGAAAAAGAAAAAGAAAAAGAAAAAGAAAAAGAAAAAGAAAAAGAAAAAGAAAAAGAAAAAGAAAAAGAAAAAGAAAAAGAAAAAGAAAAAGAAAAAGAAAAAGAAAAAGAAAAAGAAAAAGAAAAAGCATTTTGGAGGTCTACCAATGTGGAGAGCACTGAATTTAGAAGACAGAGGAATGTTGACATCAAGGAACCTGTAAGAGAGAGGGACATACCAAACTGGATTCTTTTGACTGATTCTCACTCTTCTCTCAGTGAAGTTATAACACAGGAGTCCTATAACAATGGGTGGGTGAGATATGAGGAAAACAACTCACTTCAAAATAGCTGCTTAAGTGTTGCTGCATTGGTTGCATTTGTCTGACTCATCTCTGAGGGATTTCTGCCACGTGCAACCACACAGGCGTCTCAAAACTCAGTGACTGACACCTTGAAAATATGCAATACACTGCGATTTTTATACAAGATAATGCCCTCTTCAACAGGAAGTGCTTCCATACTCGTGGTGGGGGAGGGCTGCAGACTTCTGTATCCCTATGAACTATCCATCCCACAGCAGGTGGTGCTCTCTTTGAGTGAGAAGAGGAAGAAAGCTGAAATCATCAGTGACTCACCCTGACAACTACAGTACTCAGTTAACCCTCCAGTTAAGGCTTATACGTGATATGTCTGACTGTCTTTCAAAGCTTTTGCCTTGAGGCTTCTTTCCACCAAACAATCACAAAAAACCCCCAGCAATTAACAAGAAGAACCAATAACCTTTAAATTTCTCAGCAGAATGAAATAAGTGGAGAAAAAAACCTCAGTAAAGTTAATATTTCAGGTCCCCACTTGATAATAGGATATTTCTACCATTTGGGCAGTGATTTCTGTTGACTGTCTGTACATACTAAAAATTTTTGTGACTTTTTAGTCTCACACTGTGAATGATGGCTGTTTCAAACCCACAAGATGGGTTTGAAACATGCAGCATTTTCTAATATGTTTGCTGCTGCTGCTGAACATATCAAATAATTTTACTCACCAACAGATCTCATCTTTTTTAGTTGGATCCATGCAGAAATTGAAAAAGGTTATATGTACACCATCAAAGAAATTTAAACAAATCTCACTCTGATAATGTAAATCACAACAGGACACTAAAAAATCAGACCTTCCTCATTGTCCAGTGCACATTCACCACTTTGTTCAGGTCTTTGAGTTATTTTTCCACTATGAACAAGTAAAGGATGTGGAAGCTGCAATTACAGGCTACTTAAAATCATTAGATCATTTAATTGCTACTTATTTTCCCCCCCACTGGGTGTTAATCCTGAGAGTATGCATTTACAATACTTTTCAAGTTCTTTTCTGCATGCTGAGAGGTTAAAAATGTGTCCTGAGATAATAATACATAAAATAATGGTTTTGTAGTCCACATGAACAATTTTATCCTCAAGCTGTGAGACTTCAGGATGAAAAAATAACATGAGATTATTATATTTTTATACTGTTTTTGCATTATAGTCTATTTCTCAAGATAAGATAAAGATTTTGATTCAAAACAAAAGACAAATATATCTATCTCTCATAATTATTGACCCTTCCTGGGCTGAAATGATGCTAATATGTAGAGAAATTAAAAAATCCCCACCTAACTTCATTTGAAATATTTCATATTTAATAGATATTTCGTCTATACTGTAATCTGACAAAACATTATGAAGAACACGTATTAAATAATAGTATCTCTTCTTCTGGATATGCAAATAAATTTATGATCTAGTTTGGTTTTGGTTTTTATTCCCAAAAAGATAAAGAACTTCTGTAGGATTTTGTCTTCTTCAGTTTTGATAAATAGATTGGATATTTTCCATTAATAGGTTTTTTAATTTGTATGTTACAAAAAGCAAATCGCTTATAAGTTTCAGTAGCACTTTATGCTCCAATATTTGTATAAAGGTCTTTCACTTAGGTGAACATTATTACGTTATCATGTATAAGGGTATTAAATTCTTTCCTCTTAATAACAGTTTTGAAACTCCTGTGCCAATACTTTGATGGGGAATTGTGCAGTATTCCTGGTAAGTGAGACACAGGTAACATAGAGGTGAAGTACATACAGACTTTTAACTGATTTACCATATATTTTGGCAAAAATTGCAAGATGAAACATGAAGAGAAAACTATTTATAAACTAATGCTATTTACAATTTTTAATACAACACTGAAGTTTAGAAAATATGAGTTCCATATTTAAATCCTGTCAAGAGAAGGGTGGGATTTTATTTTTTGGTTATTATTTTTAAATGACTTTAATAATTAATAATTTATTCTCTAAAGCCAGTCAAAAGAGCAGCTGAGTTATTTTAAAGGAAAGATCAGCATCCAGTTTCCTGGAATAAATATCAAAGGTAATTTTCCTGCATTTTGAGGGGAATTCCACTGGGAATATACAACATCACAATTCAAAGAAATACACCTATCAGAGAATGTAGATTTACAGCACACTCCTATCCCCATTCTTTTCCTAGAAAACAGTTAAACAATCAACCCTCAGTATCCATTGCTGTGTGTTTAACTTCCTTTCCTTAAGTAACAACTGTAGACTTTAAAGATCACTTCAGGTCTGTAATTCAACTTAAAAGTATTAATCTACCTGCACATGAACATGTGGATTAAATAGGAAAGGATAACCAAACTTTCTGATGTTTCAGAGGCCTTGAAAACCACATTCTTCTTTCCTTTTCTTTGGCATGTCACGTTTTGTCTTCCCAAGGGTGATGGCATACACAAGCAAGGACTCATTATAAGCACATATGTGAATTTAAGTATTCAAATTTACCAGCAGTAGAAGATGTAAGGGTCCAGTAGATCTTTATCACTTTCTATTATTCTGGTAAATCTCTCTGAGCAACATGAACAGATGTGGAGCAGTTTTAGCAGGAGAGGTGCAGGTACCTGAACAGCCAAAACTCTGTGTATTGAAATGAGTTGAAATATGGATATCATCTCAAAATGGGGAAAGCTCTTACCATTGTCTCAGCTCTTCCAGAATCTATTACAATAATTTCCACTGACTTCAGAGATACCTAGTTGATTAAAGAAGAGCTGATGAATTGAAGGCTTCCCAGCTGCTAAGCTCAGACACAAAGTCACTGATGACTTCAACAGATGGTCCTGCTCTTAGGCCATTGAGAACTTTATGAGCCATTTATCCTCCTTCAGGCAGCTCATCATGTGAAATAAGGAACTGAATGATGTACTAATGTATTTTGTAAACAAATGCTCTGGGATATGTCTTTCCTGAGTGCCATTCAAATCCCCTCTGTTTGGATGTTCACTATAGATAAAAAAATTAGCAGAGTTAAATAAAAAAAAATTAATCAGTGGAACATGTAGGACAGTATCACAGATACAGCCTTTTCTTACCTGAAATAAAGCTAGTTTTTATAAAGGAGACATTATTGAGGTTATGAAGGTGACAAGTTTCTTTTTCAACTCTCTTTTTCTTAAATTGCATACCTGCAACAGTGATTCACTAAACATCGTTTAACTTCAAAATCAGTGCCTGGGTTTGAACCTGACTACATTTGTTCTTGCCTAGGGTCAATCAAGACAAAAGCATCCCATGCAGTTTTCAGAGCATGGGTTTCTTGCTGACATAATATAAAGTTACTGACACAAACTGCAAGATATTGTGTACCATTTTGTAGAATTAGCTTTCTTTAGAAAAAAAAAATCAATTAAAGCCACTGTCTCTTTAGTCTAAATATATTTAAATCTATATGTGTCATATGAATATGGGGTTGAGTGGGGTTACCCAAACAGGATATTTAAATCAGTGACTTGTTTTCCCAAATTACATTTTAGTGTTTATGAGTGGCAGGTCTCTTCAGTGCACAGAAAGGAGGCCTCTGTGCATCCTGGGAGCAGAGAAAATGGGGAGTTTTGTCTAAATGAATATTTCTAAAGGGTTACTAAAAGACGGAGAAAGAAGGAGGTAAAAATCTTTCTTTTAATTAATTGATTCTTTATTTGCCACTGTTAATCCAATCACAGCCTGAAATAGTAGTAAGGAATGCAGTGAATTTATGCCTTCACACTCACCCTTTCCATGCCTACTGCCTGGGCAAATGAACAATAAAAGTGCATCACATGCAAGGTACTAATTTCCTTCTCAGTTTTAGACAAGGTAGAAATTCTTTTTCCTTATTTATTAAAAGGTTATTCTTCTAAGCATATATCACAAGCTCAGAGAACAGTACCATTGAATCTAACTGCTTTGTGTTATTTTCAGGCACTTAAAATGCATAATTATTACAATGATGACGATTAGAGTTCAGCATAACTATATGCTAATCCCACTGCAAACACGTGTTGAGAACACCCAGTTCTGTATATCATCAGTTGTTCTTCTGAGCTTATTATGGCTCTGTTGAATCCACTACAGTGGCTAAGGTTTGATGATATAGAAGCATGACGAACTCTCAGAAACAGAACTCTGTGACTTTCAGTGAAACAGCAAGGGTTTGTTAGTTGTTGGTGGTAAAATCACTGATTTCTAATGCTACAATGAAGTTGCAGGTCAGCATTTCAAGTCTGTATTGTCATAAAAAATTCATTTCCTGTTATTAAGCATTTACAAAGAACGAAAGAAAAATTAAATCAACAGGAACAGTAACATGTTCCAGTCTTGGGTGACAAAATCCCAAACATTATTCTCTGTCTCTAGAGTATGTTAGTAACAGCATAACCCTAATCAAAGTTGCTGTGGGGTTTCTGACAAACTATTTATTGCTTAATTCTTTTTCCTTTCTGCACCAATAAAATTGTAATTCTTAACATTTGCTATTGAACAATAGAAGACTGCTGTGAGATCATTCCCAATGATTTAGGGCTGATTATTTTCACATAGCAGCTGTCACAAGGTATTCCACATTCTTAAGCTCTGTCATTAAAGAGGAATCACAGCCCCATTTCTGACTGTAGATCATGGGATTCTAGTGACTCAGAGCCTGCTGTGCTAATTTCCACGGAGGAGAAGCAGGAGCTCAGCTTAACAAACAAAAAATCTGTTCTACTGGTATTTAAGTGAACAGGTGAAGACTATGTTTCCCATCATTGTGGAAATGTTGTAATACATACTTCCCTGTGGGATCAGGCCCTTGAAAAGAGAGAGATAAAGGTATTACGCATAAGTTCAAGGAAAGCCCAGTGTCATTTCATTTAGTTCATTTGAGTGGACAACATTAATAGGCCTTGCATTCTGTACTCATAATTTCTTGGCTTGGACTATATTTCCTGTGCTCACTCAGCCTGGTAAACCTTCTTATTTTCAAATGATCACTAATAATTACCTATAAAAGAAATGTCTGACTTACTTCTTACTGCTGTAGCTGAATATACTAATAAATATCTACAAGGTGTACCAGCAGATTACAGGTTGTTATAGCTCCTAGAGTAAAGAATTTATAGTTCAGTATAAGTACATGCATTATAAATCCTCATGTAAGTGGGGGAAAAAAAGGGCTTTTGTGAAATTATTATGTTTCTGGTATGTAGGAAAGAGTCATTATACTTCTGGGAACTGTTAATCACCTTGTATAGACAATTTTAAAATTACAGAATCCAGAATAAAAGTATGGTTTGGGTTGGAAGTGACCTTAACTATCATCGAGTTCCAGTCCCCCTGCCCTGTCATCATTTTAATAATGACAAATACATACACTATGAAAAAATTCTGAGAAACTATGAAGAAGTAAAAGAAGAAGAAAAATTTGAGGGTTTTTTTTTGAGCCAAAAAGGTTTTATAGGATGTTGGCCTGCATTAATTTCACCTTGTCAATTGCAAATGCACTTTTTAATTTTAAAAATGGCAATAAACGTCTTTCAGAGAGAAAATTATCATTAAGAATCAGAGAAGGAATCAAAGACGCATGTGTCCTGTTTTATGCAGCTGCTGTCTGTGGCTGCCTGGCTGTATCTGGTGTGTGTGATATGTACATGCACCGTGGATCCCTGATTTAAGGGGATAGGTGTGATATAGATCACCTCTGTGATCCATCAAGGTAACTCTCCTTCTAGTGATGAATGTATTCACTGTGTCCTGGGGCTTGTCATAATGTCAAAATAATGAAAGTGGGAAAAGACTTTTCTTCACTCTGTATAGCTTTTTATATAAAATCTGTAAGGGTTGAGCTAAAGCTATAAAATTATATCCTGAAGCCTGAAAGTTTCATGAAGTTATGAACAACTGAGCAAGTGTAGCTTTTCTTGGCTCTCCAGCTGCGATGTTTACTTGGAACTGTATGATTTGTATTTCTGCCTCTGGAAAAAGTTATTGCAGGAAATAAGACAAAGGAAAGAATCAGAAAGTAACTTTCATCCCTTTCTTATTTAATATTGTCCATTTCTCCCCAACCCAACCTCCCTTTTAGGTTATACATTGAAAGCCAATAAGCTGCTAAATTTGGTGCTGTTTTTTTGTTTATTTATTAAAGCCTGTAGGCCATGAGTAGTGATTTTCAGCCATTTTGTCGTGCATCACTTTTCTTTGACTTCTAGACAAGCAGCTTGTCAAGATGGGCTGTTTCTCATGCTTTTTATTATTTCTAGACAATTGAACACATTGAGGTTGTCTGATGCTTCAATATGTGAAAATTTAAGTTTCAATATAAACTCTTGACCACTCAGAAAATCCGAAGTCATTTGCATTTACAGGAGTAAATGTTGATTTTTGTACAAAAGATAGAACTGACAAAGGTTCCTCCTCACCAGCTCCTCTACTACAGCCAATATGAGACAAAAAGGAAAAAGGAAAATTGTGACCTACTTCCTTGTATAGAAGAGAAGAATCCCATACCAATTTTTTGAGCATCAATTTATTTTTAGTGGAAAAAATAAAGATTATTGCAATAACATAGCAAGGCAACAGTGCAAGTCCTAAGAAAATTAAAAAATGTGTACTCAACATGCTCTCACTGACTCAAAATAAAAATGGGAGGAAAGAAATTAGGGACTACCCTTAAGGGGAATGATGGACTAAAGGGATACTAAGAAATATTCAGATGTATTCGCTCTGGTGAGAGTTGAATATGACTAAATTTGAATTTGAACTTTTGATTGAAATTAGACTATTGATCGATTTTATAGAGAGAACAGAGTATGAAAATGCTGGAAGATCTGAATCACTGCTTTCTCCAAAAGATACATTTATTCTGAGCAATTCAACACACAATTAGAGAGAACATCAAACACTTAAATGAAGCTGCACTAAAGCAGAAAAATGATACTACCTTGCTTAGCTGATATGTGAGACACTGCACTGGGAACCTCTTAGGACTCTCCTGTGGTCTTTGTTGACTCAGCCTAGCTGAGACGAGCAGCAAAGACATAACCTCTCAGCCACAACACTGCCTTTGGGGCTATTTACTCAGAAAGTTACAGTGGAATTGTTGACAACAACTATGGCAGCGGTGTCTATCCAGCTACAAGGGACACATTTGTGTAACCTTTTTCCCAATCAGTTGTGTAGGATTGTAGCCTTCATAATTCTTTATTTACAAACATTAAAATCATTCAGAAATATCCTCCACTGAAACTCTTCCTGTGTTTGTTCATCTATCCAAGTGGAGAGGATGGCATTGGGCCAAACACATAATCCATAATGTGCTCATTTGATGCCAGGCACAGTTTAAGTCATTTTACAGTTTATAGCTCCATTTGAATTTAACATAGCTGCTCTTTGTCATTCCAGTGATTTGCTTGGCTGTTATGCAGGGGAACATTATAGCTCTGTGAGAGTTAAAACCAAAAATGTTACTCTCAACGTACTTAATTAGGAGAGAAAATATTTATCTTTGATACAATACAACTTTGATATTCACCTCTGCCCTTAAAATGCACATTTATGATTTCAGAACAGACTTTTTTTTATTGGTGGGGCTTTTTAACCTTGGAGTATAGACTAATGGTACATTATAAAAATCACTGAAAAATTGGGACCAATGCACAAAGATAAGGAAATATTTTCTCTCTCTACTGCTAAATGGATTTTTGAACAATGTAGACTGTAGAATTTCCAGTCCTGTATTTTTCTTTTGCCCATTGCCATTTTACATTGTTTTTTCCACTTTTACAATTAATTCTTAGTAATGGCATACATAGACGAATACATCAGATCTGTACAAGAACACCTGCCTAAGCATGTAAGAATGAACCTCTTGATCTTGCAGTAAAGTGTGGCAATCAGATTATACAGCCTCTCAGATTTCTCTCTATTGGTCCTAGTACCAGTTCCATTTCTGTTTAGTGACCACTGAGCTTTTCTTCAGGTTACATTCATCTTTAGGTCTTTAGTTGCATCCTGGTAACTACAAGTAAAAAGGAAGGATTTTTTTTTTCTCTTCAGGATGGTGGTGGCAAGGTAAACCCATAGGTAAAGTAAAATAAACTAAAGACAAAACTTAGAACCCTGAATTTTTTACAGAAGTCCATTTTGGTTATCACCTTCTGAAGTAAGTTTCTTGCACATTGAAATTGCTGCTATAATTAAGCCATTTTGAACATATGCTTTTCAATGAACCTACATAAGTTCAGCTAATACAGCTTTCACAGTTATATTATTGACATGTCTTTTTAGTGCCAATATAATAAATATGGCTAAATATATATAGGCAAAGCTAATTATTATATTAGAATTATTATTAAATTTCAAATAATAATAACTTCTGCTTCATTTTTGAGAATAACTTTCTAGCCAAAATACACTTTAATTACACCTCCTTTAATCTTCTCTGGAACAGAGGACTTGGGTCACCTCCCATCAAAGGCATCCAGGTTCTTCTGCCCGTTGCCTTTAATTTTATCACAACTAAATACAAAATGCAAGTGGGAAGCTCGATGACTGCTCAAAGCAGAGAACTCTAATATAATTTTAGGTTATAGGTAAATATAGGTTATCACCTTTACACGTCTTACTTTTCCTGTTGTAATCCTGATTGCCAGTCAGACTCGTGGTGAACATGAGACAACTTTTATTGCTACCTAGTTTCTAAATGTCCGTCCTTATAAAATTGAAAATCTTCAAGCTCTGCTTTCACTGCCATTTCATCCAACTTGTGCAACATGGAACAGGAGCAACACAAGGCTAGAGGTAGACACAGGCTCTGTCCAGTGGAAAAAAAAGTCAGACAATTTTATATTGAACTACATCTTGTCCTTTGTCATCCCAGTTATACCCACGAAAAGAGCATCTACTCATCCTCAGGAGAGTAGAGACTCTTTTGTGCAAACGTACAAAAGGCAAACAGATTCCCACCTCTAAACTGCTGCTACTACAGTAACTTTTTTTTCCTTTCCAGCAAAACCAGAGTGGAAAAAAGGGACCTTTTTAATATTGTTTCTCCCAGTTCACCAAGCAATGCCATGAGAGTTGGACACAACTGACCTGAAAAAGTGGCATCTTGGCTAGTCCACAGGAAAACGTGCCTTTCTGATTAAAATATTACTTAGCAGCATTTCCATAAAAACATCCTTCATAACCCTATCCTTAATATCTTTTTTTCTTCCAATACCAGATACCTGTTTGTTCCACAACCACACTGAAAGGAAAATCCTGAGGAAATCCAAGTTTCTACTTCATTAATGACTGTCCCCTCCCTGCTAAGAGGAAGCTGGTTAAGTGTGACCTTGTCATGACTCTTCCATAAAAACTGAGTCTTGATAAAGGCAATCCTTAAAGGGGATCCAAAGCACACATTCATTAAAAGGAAAACAAAAACCCTTAAATAAGGTCATTCTATTCGTTACACAACATCTTTGATGATGTGTACTTCCATATGAATATTGGTGGTTAAATGAAATTTTTAACTCTTTTAATATCAATAATCTGTTGTTATATTAATTTTAAGATGGAAATTATCACTTTATAATATTATATAATGTTCCTATATTCCATAATACTCATATATTGTACTTATGAGATATTTTCAAAAATAAATGTTCTGGTTCCTATATTTTTCCTGAATTAGCACTTATTTGGTTTGGACATCTTTACAGAGAATTCACTTGACTGTAATGACAATAATATCAATGACACTTTTGTTCTTTCAACCTTCTGAAGTCAGAATACCACTCCAAACAGACTTTATTTTCTACATTATTTATTTATATGGTATAAAAAATTTGAACTGTTCTTAAAAATTGTGATAACTTAGAATATCATACTTTTATTGCTTTCTGACATTTTAAATGCTGTCTTTAATTTCCTTTTCAATATATTATTCTGAAAATTTAATGTAATATTGTTTTTAGATATTATGAATAGCTACTTTTTTAAAATCATAAGGATAACATTGTTTTCTATTTAAGACAATCAAGTGTTATTTTTCATACTGAAGGGTACCCAGTGCTTATTATTATATAGTGAATGAGAATGAAGTTTAATTCATGATGCATAAGTGACCAGATTTTATCTTTTCTGATTCATTAGGTAAACAAGTACCCTGACTATTCTGTCCGATGCTGGAGACTGGGTTATAGCCAAGTTATAGCCTTCTCTGAGCAGGGGGAAAAGGATGGATGTGTTTCTAAAGAGAACTTAATTTGTACATAGACATTGGCTTAGTCCTCTGGGAACACTTGGAACACAGAGACTTCAATAAATTCAGGAGAAAAACCAGGAGAGGAAGTAGAGAAGTTTGGAAACTCATTTTCATTTATTTGTGCTTTAGAAATAATGAGCTAAGAGAGTGAATCATGATTATGATCATTTTCTGATGTTCATAAAATAGGAGGTTTCCTACACTATTAGCCTTTAATATACAACAACTTTCGGATTAATAAATTATCCTTTCTGAGGATCTATTGTGAACATAGTAAGGGAGAGCAGTGTCCATTTATTTGTGGTAAAATTCATTGACATTGTCTTTTAATAAATATTGTTTAATAAAGTTTAAAGTTACCAGGCAGAAAACCCAGGAATTAACACTGTTTACATTGCTTCGCTTTTGCTGCAGGACATTTGCTTTCTTTTATTCAGCTCACATTGTCAAATGTGCTTGAGCATGGCAATCAAGAGTCCTTATATTTTTTGCCTTGTTTAAAGTTTGGAATATTGTGTCAAAATCAAAAACATTGATGCAGCAATCTGGAAATCCAGTTTTATCAGAAGTTAACAGCTTAACCCCATGCATGCAGTGTTTCTTCTGGCAACTGGTGATAACACACACTACATTGTCAAAGTGCAATTCTGAGAAAATGAGCCATAGACCTTCATTTTGGGCTCTAAAACATAGAACACTCCTGAAAATCCAAAAGCATCAACTGGAAAGTTTGCAGTTATTTTTTGGATATCCATCTGGTATAGCTCTGCTAGCTTCCAAATTATCTCCTTCATGATATGGAATACAGGCGCACTGGAAATGGACACATATTACAGCTCTATTATATTGAGGAAAGTTGTGTAACAATTTAACTTTTATCTTGCAAGCCCTGAGGCTCAGAGTCCTCTGAGCTGGAGTCCTTCATCACTGGGCTGAACAGGAGAACAGCGTAAATCTCTTTGTTAAAATATTGGACTTCAAACAGAGAAGAGTTTATGTTCAGGCTTCCCTGAAAAGCTTGAGGAATATATCATGTCTCAATCCCCTTTGAGTTTAAGGAAATAGAGGCACAGTTAAGTTTCTTAACCACAATAAAAAAGCTTGAGTTCAAAGACACAACTAAACAGCAAAGTTCCATCTCTGAACCCTGCAAGACATCTCCATGTGCCCCTAGGAAACACACCCATTGAAAGAGTGGTCTGTGAAGGATAGGGCTGCAACCACCTTAAAAACCTTGAAGTTACCCACAAATCCTCTATTGCTGTTGTCATTACATAAAGTACAACAGATAAAAAGGCTTTGGTCTAGGTGCAGTTTTGTTCCCTCCTACAACATGGTAAAATGCATTAACATTAAAAAAGTGCTCCTGAAAAAGCCCTGGAAACTAAAACGTCCCTTCAGGCTTATTCATTCCTGCTAGTTGCAGTTAATCTGTGTCACTTTACGTGTGTTAAATTTGCAGAATCTAATTCCTAGCAACAAAGTTATTCAGAAAATGTAACTTCAATTTCACAAGAAAAACCTTATTTCAAAACTTATAACTTGAAACTAGAAAACCATCCAAATTTTCAAATCTTTCCATCTGCATCATTATTAAGACAAATACATAGAAATTTAATTCAGAATCTCTGAACCAGTTTTTGTAGTGATAATACATTGGGATTTATTTCCTACTTACTCTAGTATGCAAATGCAAAATTGAAAATGGTGTAAAACTTCAATAAATGAATCAAAGCCACAAAGCTGTAGTCAAACACCAATACTGCCTCTGACAATGCTCATTTTTGACAAATAAAATAGTTTCAATAATACTTTTTTTAAAAAAAATCCACTTGAGAAAATGTCTTCATAGTAGAATGAATTGTTTCTCAAAAACTATTTCTTTTTCCTTTTCACCTGACAGAATCTCATCACTATTTGTTTTGACTAGCTCCATAGATGGATTCTGGTATAATTCAGTTTTTCAAGCAGAACCCACGTAGGATGTTCCTGCTCCCACTCTCTCACACAGCACAATGCTGACAGGAGATATCTTCCCTTCTCTGCATTGTTCAGAGCTGCTCAGCACTCTGAGCATAAATCACCTCCAACTCACCACAGAAGGCTGTCTTGGAGGTGAATGAGAACAGCTGCATGCAGGAAAAAAACTCAGACTTTAATTTGCAAGCAAAACTGATGGCCAAAACTAACAAAACACAGGGCTGAGCACTCCACAATCATATTCCAGTGACATGGGAAAGGATATGTGTTTGCTGCACTGGTCAGAGATATTGCTACTACATGGGAAAAAAGTAATGGCCCAAAGATGCACACACACACTGTTAAAGGAGAATAGTAGAATCAATTAGATTGGAAAAGATTTCCAAGTTCATTAAGTCCAACCTTTGCCTGATCATCATCATCTTGACAACTCTAAGTACTTCTCTTAAACTCTTCCAGGATGGTGACTTTACCACCCACCTGGTAGGCTGTTCCAGTGCTTCACCATCCTCCAGCAAAGAAATTCTTCCTGATGTCCAACCTGAACTTCCTCTGTCACAGCTTGAGGCCGTTCCCTCTCCTCCTGTCCCTGTTCCCTGGGAGCAGAGCCCGACCCCCCCGGCTGTCCCCTCCTCTCAGGAGCTCTGCAGAGCCAGAAGAGCCCCCTGAGCCTCCTTCTCTCCAGGAGCCCCTTTCCCAGCTCCCTCAGCTGCTCCTCATCAGACTTGTATTCCAGTGTCTTCACCTGTTGACTGTGTGGTCTGGCTGAGCATGATACTTTTTTTGTCTGTTCAGAAAATGACCATCAGCACCTGTTCTGGGCACTGGTTGCAATGGGCAAAATTTAACTTCTCCATTAACAGTCTGACATCTGTAAGGCTGCTTTAGAGGGAGTTACATCTCCCCAGGTTTCCTTGGGTTCAGAGCAATTCCTGAACTCCTGAAGCCATCAATAATTAGGAATACAGGCTGATTAATGTGGTTCTAGAAGAGATCATGAAAGACAATTTTTTTTAGATTTTTTTAATCAGAAGTGAGGAAAAAAATTATAAGTGTGAAGCACAACTTGGGTAATGCAACATGAAGATTGCAGGAGAACATGTGTGTTTTCAGGCTCAGATAGCAACCACCAATTCAGATAACGTGTATTTCACTTAAATTTATTGCACAGAATAAAAGTGACTTGATTGCTGTATACCGTATCGTAACTCTCTCATTCATTCATCATTACAGGCCTGTTTTGGCATTTAACACAAAAGTATGAGAAAAAAAAATTAGGAAATTCATATTATAGACCTAAATAACTTACTATTTTAGTTACATTGACTTTATTCCTGTTTTATATAGTTTTATGAACCATATTTCAAAGAGGATTCATATCAAACATTGCCTCCTTTATATAGATACTATATATTGTAGATTTATGCAAAGGGCAAATTCAGTTAAGTGTCTGTGTGAATGCTATTTTGCAGTGCCATGTGTACATAACAAAGTTATTGTCAAGGGGATTCTAGGAAAGGCATTATTATTGCATCAGATTTTAATCATAATAATTTGTGTTGGCTGACAGTATAATCTTTCTGCAGATATTTCTTAGCTCTGGGTATCATAACTCTCTTACAATTCTGAGTTGGAAATTATCATTGAAAGAGCAAAAAATGCCAGGCAAGCACAAGCTCTGACTTGATCACTTTCACAACAATTTTTAGCGATACTCATCTACATAGGGTTTGCAAATGTGCTTTCACAGAGGTTAAAAATCACCCTTAGAAGTATAAAGCATTAACACCTCCTTCCTACTGAGAGTAGATTGACCCATCATCCCTGAGGAAAGCAGTCAGTTATGGTCAGAATAAAATACAAATCATCAGGTGCAAGCACTCTGCCCATGTGTAAGTGCTGTGAATAAGTCCCCACCATTCATTCGTGCTCTTTTCCCCAAGGATTAAACATACTCTCAAATGTAACCAAGCATAAAATACTAGATATTTTGTGTCAGTAGAATTCTTGACCCTGGAGATGTGTAATCTGTTAATTTACATGTTATATAACACATTTATAACAGCCCCTTTATGTTATCTCTAATTTCAAAAGCTCAGATTCTCAATTTTCTAAGCAAAAATCTCCAAAGCAATATTGATATCATTCTGAACAAAGAAATTTGCTTGAATGATTTGTGTTGTGGTGCTATTTATTTTCTGATTTTTTTTTGTTTTTGTTTGGTTTGGTTTGGTGTTTATTTTTTTGGGGGGGGGGGGTTGTATGTTTGTTTTTCTTTTTTTTCATTTTGTTGGCTTTTCTTATAGGTTTTGTGGGACTTACTGGTTTTCGGGTTTGTTGTTCTGTTTGTTTGTGGGAGTTTTCTGGCTTGCTTTGGTTGTTTTGTGGTGGGGTTTTTTGTTTGTTTGTTTGTTTGCTTGGTTCTTTGGGTTTTTTTTTTTACTTGCTGTAAATGAAATATTCTCTTAACCCACAACAATTATTGTCTTCACCAGAACATTCATTTCAGAATCATAGGACCATTTAGCTTGGAAAAGGCCTTTAAGATCATCAAGTCAAATCATTACCCCAGGACTGCCAAGTCCATGAGTAAACATTCTCCCTAGGGGTCATATCTATGCCTGCTTCTAATTCTTATAATAATTATTAATTATAGGCTTAAAAAGAGGGTGATGGAAAGAGATGCCTAAGTACCCAGTGATGTCAGAGGTAGAATATTTACCCGAAACTGAGGCAGAGTAACAACTTGAACCAGCATTTTTCAAGTCATAAATGCATTAATGATTCAATTAATGTAACAGATGTTAAAATACTAACTTTCCAGCTTCAATTTACCTCTTAATAATTATCTGTTATAGAATATGAAAGATCTGTGAATACTGTTTCCTTTCGAAAATCTATACTGATCTTATAAACAGGAAAAAACACCAATCACGATATAATTTCTCTCCATTTGATAACAGTTTCCACTCAGAAGATAGCCTCCAGTAGAGTGCTGTGTGAAGCTTGCCTCCATGGGCAAAGAACACAACTTCTTGTGAGAGAGGCAGGTCCAGCAGGGAGATGTAATGTGTGACAAGATCTTTGCATCTGGAGTAAAAGTAAATAATGAAAATTATCAATTGAAACATTAAGCCTATAACAAAACTGATGGGCAAGATATTGCCTCTCCATGAAGAATAGTCTTATATTATTATTCAGGGGTCACTTTAAGCTGCCTTACTCTGAGATCAGGCACAGATTTTCTTTCACCTTAACTGTATATCTTTAGTTTTTATCAGAGATGGATAAACTTCAATTTGTGACACCTCAGAGCTGCCCCAGGATTTTCCATGGAGTACTGAAGGACCATTTTTATCTCAATCTCTGGCTTTGAAATGTTGGCTGTAGGGAGAGAGGGAGAAAATCTGTTGACTCTGTTACAGGGGATGTATTTTTCCAGAATCTCTGCATTAACTGTGTGACAACAGAGTTCATCCAAATTAGCAAGAATGAAACACACATGATTCAACAAGGAAAGGCTTAAGAAAGATTCAAGACAGGCACACTTTGATCCACCTGAATTAAGTATTAAGAGGTATCATAATGTTCCAAACCTTAAGCTGAAATATCATGCAGTGGTACAAAGGCAAAACAATTTAACCACTTTTTTAACACAGATTTATTGGACATCAATAATCCAAGTCTAATTATTGAAGCTTAGTTTCTGTCCCACAAAGGCATAGGAGCACGTGAGGAACATGGCAGTTAGTGTTAGACCATGGACAAATAGCCAGTGACTAGGCATCGGCCTGAGGTTTAGCCAACTTAACAAGAAAACTACTGAACCTGATGTAGGAAATTCCTCAATGTGACCAATTTTAATGTAAGAAGATGCAAAAAAGTCCAAGAAAGCATTATGGGGAGAGCTGAATATCACAAATGATTAAGGGCAGTCATATCCAGAAAAGGTGTACTTTCACAGAGAAACGCTGGAGACTTTTGTGGTAGTGAAGTTTGTCAGTGCCAGCCACGTCCAAGAAAAGGTCTTAATGAAAGCCTGTGAGGATGTGGTTACCTAGGTAACTGCATGAGAAATTCAAAATTTGGCTATGGATGTAGCAGAACCATTACTGTCTGAAATGGGTGCAAGGGGAGTAACAAACATAGGTTGTCTTCTTGGGTGAATAACAGAATATATGTGTTGGAAGGAACTTTAAAGATCATCTCATTCCAACTCCACTGTCATGGGCAGGGATAACTTCCACTATACTAGATTGCTCAAAGCTTCATCCAGTCTGGACTTGAACTCTTCCAGGGATGGGGCAGCCACAACTTCTCTGGACAACCTGTTCCAGGGCCTCACCACCCTTACAGTAAAGAATTTTTTCCTAATATCTATTCTAAACCTGCTCTGTTTCAGTTTAAAACCATTCCCTCATGTTCTTTCACTACATTGCTCTGTAAATAGTGTCTCTCCAACTTTGTTTTGGGCTCCATTCAGGTACTGAAAGGATGCAATTAGGTCATCCTGAAGCTTTTATTCCTCCAGCCTGAACAATATATCAGTCCAGACCTGACAGCATCAGCCTTGGCCCAGCACTTCCTCACAATGAAAACTTGATAGTTCCTTAGGAAATTTTTTATACAAATAAAGATGTACAATACTCAACCCTTGCAGACTATGTTCAAAGGAAAGGCAACACCAATCACACACAGTGAACACAGTGTGAATCAAAGCAGGCTAAAATAAGACTATGCTGCTTTTGCTGAGTGAATATGGCAAAACAACCAACACAAATCATAGAATCATAGAATCACAGAATTACAGAATCATTTAGGTTGGGAAAAATCTCCATGACCATCAAGTCCAACCTGTGATTGATCCCCCCCCTTGTCACCCAGACCAGAGCGCTGAGTGTCACTTCCAGTTAGTTCTTGAAGACCTCCAAGGAAGGGGTGGTGACTCCACCACCTTCCTGGGCAGCCCCTTCCAATGCTTAACAACCTTTTCTGTGAGGAAATTCTTCCTGATGTCCAACCTGAACTTCCCCTGGCACAGCTTGGTGCAGTTTCCTCTTCTCCTGTCCCTGTTCCCTGGGAACAGAGCCTGACCCCCTCCCAGCTGTCCCCTCCTGTCAGGAGTTGTGCAGAGCCAGAAGGGCCCCCCTGAGCCTCCTTCTCTCCAGGCTGAGCCCCTTTCCCAGCTCCCTCAGCCTTTCTTCACAGTATTTATATCGGGGCCAACTACACCTTTGTTTTTCTTTTTCTGTAAAAGTATTAGACCTTTACCTCCTTTTCTCTGCTGACATTTTACTCATCTGCACTTCAAACTGATTTACTTATCTGTACTTTTTATTGCTATTTAACATAACTTCTGATTTTAGCCTGGGATCATTTTCTGTTGTCACATGCCTTTTTGTGATTCACATCTACTTTCATTTCCATATATATCCTTTGCAGCATACAGCTCTGAGGAATTTATCTCAAGAAAATGCAGTCCCCAGATCAACATCACAACCATGGAGAACAGCAAAAATAATAATTCATAGCAAAAGCCATGAAGTTAGTATCTGCTGTTGATGTTGTTAAGCTTTATCCCATGATACTGAAAGGAAAACTGAGGCTAGAATACTGTTTATTTTCCCCACAAATCAATGTACAGAGACACCTCAGATGTAGGCATGCAGAGGTTTCCCTCTTCAACTAGAAACTTTCATTCACACAATCCTAAAGGCTATTTCATTGAGAGGGTATTATGACGATGCAATCAATATGGCAAGTGATACTGTGAAATACTTCGTACTTGTTTCCATAAAAAACAGCCATGTGAAATATTTGCAGCAGCTGTTAGAGAAAATTCGTGGTTATCCCTAGGGTTGTCTTCAAGATTAAATTAATTATCACAGTCACCATACAGCACCCTTGGCTGGTTAGAAAAAAGAACTGAAACAGCCATGATACTGTTTCACAATGATTTTTTTTTCACTTGCAATTTCTAAAGAAAATAGTCTGAACGTACTTCACAGTGCATTTTGAACTTTTTTGTCTTGGATTTTATGCTTCTTGGTTGTTTTTTGTTGTTGTTGTTTGTTTGTTTGTTTGTTGGGTTTTTGTTTATTTTTTGTGGGTTTTGGGGGTTTTGTTTGGTTTGGTGTTTTTGGTGTTTTTTGGGGTTTTGTTGTTGTTGTTGTTTTGGTGTGGTTTGGTTTGGTTTGTTTTGGTTTGTTTTTTGGTTTGGTTTGGTGTGGTGTGGTTTGGTTTGGTTTGGTTTTTGCTTAGAAATAGAGCCTTTTATAACGCAGTATTTCTTATGTGGAAGAAAGGCAGGGACATTTTGTGCAACCTTAACTTATATTGCAAACAATCTATTCTAGTTTAAGTCACAATCCAAAATGCTATGACTCAGGACTCCTGCACGTGACTGCTACCTCAGCCCTATGTGCGAGCACCGCCCCAGTGAAGCTGCTTTCAGTAGCACAGCACTTACCTGTCACCCAGTGGGACCTGACATTCCTGCATGTTTCACTTAAACCCAAATTCCATGGCACAATATCCTCTTACAAAAATGCAAAACCACGTCTTCTTACAGCTCAGTCACCTATAAAAAACCTTCTTGAGAGGCTGTCCAAAGAGAAAGAAAAACATTTAGCAATGAGTTAAATTTCCTTTGTCAGGATGAGAGGAGGCTGAGCATTTTCCAGTCAGACCCAACCTGTTCTTTACTGACCTAAGAGCATGTTGCTGTCAGAAGGATTCATGGCAAGAAATCCTGCAAGATCTGCAGGGTCAATGACATGCTGCTTTTTTAAAGAGAAGCAATTACACAATTACAGAAACTTTAAAATGTGTGTGAGATACATGGCTGAGGCTGATGCAGCTTCAGGAAGAGTGAATAGTGAGGGTGGGCAGCAGCACATGCCAGAAACTGGTGAGATTTTCAGTGTCCAGGCATGGGACATGGGAGCAAGCCTCATCCTAGAGCAACAGGCTGTGTGTGTTCACAGAGGAGAAAAGGAGGGTGAGAGATACTGGAGACAGAATCCACATGGGGAGGGATGTCCAATCTGCCAGCCTGCCCGGCTGATATCTTGGGTCCTTGCAATGAGACCAGGACCGAGGTTGTTGCCAAAGCTTTTCCAGTCCTTGGATTATTGCAGCTCCTCCATCTGGGCATGAACAGTACTGCCAGGGGTTATTCAGAGCATGTCAAGAGTGACTGCAGCACTGAGGGTAGGGTGAGGTATGGGGCTGTAAGTGGTGCCTCCTGCTGCAGCTGAGATTGAAGGGCTCAAGCAGAAGTCAACAGATCTTTCAGGACAACACCTGATTTTGTTGCTGGTGGTGCAATCAGAGCATTCACACTTATGACTGCAGGATATTCTCTGGTTGTCTAAAGTATACAATGGCAAAATGGGCATAACAATGCAGGCATAGCAAAAACATAGTAAAGCATTTAATTTCTTTCATTTTCCTTCTTACTGACTTTGGTCCTTTGATTCTATCTAAAGTTCTTCCATGCTGGACCTTGGGGATTTGTCATATAAATAGGAGGATATTTGCAAGGGCTGTCTCAATGGTCTGTTGCAGCAATTTGAGGTACAAATAGCAATCAGAACATTAGCTTTGAGACTCCCCTCAAGGCTCATCTGCATTGTATTTAGAAAACATAAAGACATTCTTGATCAAAACATAAAGGCATTCTTGATCTCAGTCCTGAAGAAGTGGATCTGGAATGTGAAACACGTGAATCACCACTATTTTAGGAGAACTGTGCAATACATGGAAGAGAAAAGAAGTGCCTGCATGGGATGGAGTAGAATAGTCTTTCACTTGATACCTGTCTCCTGGGGACAGGAGATTTGTCAGAGAGAATATACCAGCCTATAACTGTGAAAGATGTTCTATTTTATACATCCGGCTAGTGAATCCTGTAATTGATTTCTGCAACAAGGATCAGGGATCCCTTCCAGGTGTTGGAACTCACAATGGGAGTCATTAAATGGCAGAGTATCCCAGCTGCAGCTGCTTTCTTCCTTCCCTGGCTTTTGTTTCTGTGCTAGTAAATACTTCTATATTCTTGGAGAGCACAACAGCAAAGTTTATATTTGTGTATAGCACAATGAATGAATGTTTTCTCTACCTCAGCTTCCAAACTCACCAGACAAGCTGAAGCCTGACATGACTTCCTTGACTATGAGTAAATGGTACAGCATGATTGGCCAGGGTAAATATTTTGCTTCTGGAAAACAACTAGAATAACAGTAGGATAATTTGGCTTTAATTTTGCTCCTTCTACCTAATAGATTAGAATTCATTCTTGTTTGCATCTGTGTATCTGTCCCTATAAGACTCATATCTTCTGTCATGGGCTGTGTTCCAAGTTCTAGCCTGAGTGCAGAGTACAATTCAGGACTCATATCCAACAAGCAGCTGAGAGTAAAGGACATGTGATGTGCCTGGGTAGTATTTGGAAGAACAAATCTAATCCACCTCTGTGAAAAGAGGAAGACTGAAAGTCAAATGCTTTCTGATAGAACCATGAGAGAGTAGACCATGAACACAAACAATAGCATTAATCCTTGGGGGGGGGAGGGGGGAAAGAAAAAAAAATACATAGGTGGGATAATTATTTTGGGATGGGATGAACAAAAGCAGCAGTTTATTCTTGTCTTACACACATGGCACAACATACAGAACCAGCACAAATAACTTACAAAATCTCATACACCATGCTTCCTCTTGAATAGCTTCTATTAAGTTACAACACCATAACGAATCAGGTATTTAGTTACGACAGATCTCCAGACATGGATAGTCTCCCATTCAAGGAGTTATTATTTTTGTAAGCTACTTAGACAAACATCTTTTTTTTTTACATGTTTAATACAGTACAGTATCCTTAACAGAGTTCAAGATATTCACAATGAGAATTGAATACTTTATAAAACAGCAGAATTTCTCACCTCAATACAGGCCTACATTCGCTCTCCTGCCTCTTTCTGGCTTAAAATGTGTTACAAGTCGTCTTTACTCAGCTTTCTAAAGTCAGAATTGCTTTAAATGAAAGAAAAACAAAACCAAACCCAAAAAAACCACCAAAACACCAAAACACTAAACCAAAACCAACAAAATATCTATTTACAGGGTTTTTAGATGTAATAAAAATGTCTTTGCTTCCCTTTCCCATTCCAACCCCCTACCCCCAACAAAAACTGCCATTTAGCTGGTAGAAATACTGACCCTCAAGCTGCTATTAAAAAATAATAATAATAATAATAATAATAATAATTAAAAAAAAAAAAAAGTGACGACCTGCTGGATGCAAAATGAAAGATGACCATCACAGCCCAGCATTTATCCAAAAAAGATGAATTGTTATCCCCTAATGTCATATTTTGTGTTCACTGGAGACAGATGATGCCTGTCATCTGATTTTTAGAGATAATGAACTACTTATGGGCCAGCATACAAAAACCTTCACCTTTTATAATTGCAAGATGCCCATGACTCTCTTTGATGCAATCATTTCCAGCTCAGTTCTTTCTTTTTCAGAAATTGTAACAACTTTGACTGTGTTGTACTGACCTAAACTCTTCCAGTCTCCATCGGATAAAAAAATGTTTCCCCATATCCATGGTCCCAAGTGACATTTCTGGGTTGACTCAGAAGAGTTTTGCTCCGTGATTGCCCTTCAAACCCCACTGACACCTGTGGGCATCTTTCCTTTCATTCGGTGGCTTTGGATTAGCTCTGCTTGAATGTGGCTGGCAAACTCTAGCCCTTAAGCAGTTAATCAGCTTTCTAAAGAAATAATCAAAAAAGATTCCTCTCCTTTATACATACAATACGCAATATTTTTACATTTAGCATTATCATAAAAAGCATGTTTATGTTATTTTGAAAATGTATTTTTACAGAAAACTATAAACACTGTTGTATCAAACACATTCTCAAAAACTGGAGAAAATACTGACACAAAACCTGGAAGAGCCTCAATGGAATTCTTCCAGTACTATTTGTCTACTTGCATATTTCATATTTCAGTGTCCTTTCCTGCAAACATAATTTGGCCATATGAGAACAGGTAAAGTAGACAACAAATCCCCAACAGTTTTAAGTAGGACCTAGGTCTGTTGTTTAATGAAAGTAGATTGACATTCAATGTATGTTTGGTTTGTTCTAACCTGGCATGCCCATTTTGCTACCTTTACTCACAATGAGCAGTGCCTTAATTTCCAAGTAGTCTCGTTCGCTTCAATGGGATTACACGTGACAAATGACGTATGCAAAAATACTGAAAATGGTTTTCCACTTTTTTAACCCTTCTTATGTCAACAGCTAACATCACTATCTTCTTCTTTATATATATTGTACTTGAAAATGAAGTAAGACTAATACTTGCAAACAATTCTGTATCAGAAGTTAGTGCACAAACTTTAGGAAATATTCTGCTTATAGTTGTGCTATAGTTCTGACAGCCTAAAAACCTATCTGGTGCGACCAAGACAAAATTTCACAGGTCTAAATGCTTTATTTATACACTTGTTATTGTTACACTTGATATTTCCTTAGCCTGACACAATTTAAGTTTAAACAGACGTGTCACACTGACATGAAATCAGGATGTGATTTTCCCTTACCACCACCATTTTCAGTCAGTAATGTACATTAATTCATATAATCAAAGTACTTTCCATGTACTTTTTCTACATAATATTGGAGAAATTATAAAGTGAATTTGGCTTTCTCTCCTGCAAAATTTTAAAGATGCACTGAAGTTTGTATATTAGTACTGACTGTAATGGCATTTGTTACAGTCCAGGAGGTTAAACACAGGAAGATAAACAGTAGAATAAGGTTTTCTTCTTTGTCTCACTGTTTTGTTTATTCTTTAATGAAACTATCAAAAAAATCAACTTTTTCTTAGTACTAGTGAATTGTTAAAATATAATAGGTGGAAAGTAACTGATTGTAATAACTTGTATGTTACCTCATCTCAACAGAAATTCTTTTGTATGGCTTGAAATGTTTAAAGTGTAATCCTTCCTAGAGGAAAAAAATGCAAGCCATATCTAACCCCAAATTCTAGCTATACTGTAACACGTACAGTCACCCGTAAAGGAGCCCTTTTAACAAAAAAAAATAAGTTAACTTGATCAATAGTTTGAAGTATGTATCTATATTGGTCACTGTAATAAAAAAAAATATATATAAACTTACTAAAAAAATCCAAGTGTAAGTAATTATATTTTGACACTTAAAAAAATAGTTTTACACAACATGATATGTAAAGCAAAATGCTGAAAAAATGTTCTTTCTTTGGAATGATCAAAGTGTAAGTAACCAAAGCTTACAAATAATGACTAAATTTTCATAAAAGAAGGGTTTTGGTGGAGGGGCAGAAGGAATTCCCCCCCTACTCACCCTCAATCCCCATGGCTTTTATAGATCCATCCCCTTCTCTAATAAGCCACAGGTTGGGTCTTTTTTAGATATGTTGAAATAAGGTTATTTTCTTTGATATATGAGTCACTAATACGTGACTCTTTAAAAACATAGTTTGCTCATCTTTAGATTTACAGTGCTTTAGAATTTACAGGTCACTTAAACTCTAGAAGAATATTAATCTGAACTAATTATGTTAAAGTTCAATGAAATTGAAATTCCGTTATTTACTGTGAAAATTAAGTTACCTTCTGTTCTGATAATTCAATCCAATTTTATTTCAAAGCCTCTGCCCCATTGGAAAAAAAAAAAGTTTTGTAGTTAAAAGCTTGTATTTATATGTAGCAAAAAAAAAAACCCAAAAAACAAAAAACCTGCTCCTTGTCTATGGAAATATATATAGTTATTTAAGATCCAGCCCCTCTCTAAGCTGCTAACCATCACATAACATATGCCATTTGGCAATTTGTCTCCTAGGATATTCACAAATTTCTTTCCAGTGCTCTCCACCTGTTCCTTCTGCTGAAGATCCCAAGGTTAATCGGCCAATCACCTCATTCCTTGACCCCCTATCTGAATCTAAAACCAGAAATTCAATGCTGATATCATCGAGGCCCTCACAAGGAATGTCAAAGACAAACAATTCATTGAACACTGCATTGGGGGTGCACTTCTTCACATGGGTTTTCTTTTTAGAAATTCTCTTCTTGGCATGGTACAGGTTCACTTTGACATAAGGGTCTGCAATGAAAAAAAAAAGAGTTCAGATGAGCTATTGAACAGTGTTTAGAAATTCCTTGATCTAGTTTATGGTAAATTCCATAATTATCCAATATAATTACATCACACTGAGTAGTTGTTTCAAGTTACTAAAGATGATTCATCTAATCCATTTTTGTTAATTTTTCCTTTACTTCTGAATTAGCCCTTTCATGTTCACGAAAACTGTGTTCAAGGAAGGCAGTGAAGTTTAGACTGCAATCAAATGCAGGTGTTCCTTTAATAAGATAAATCCTGTCCTGCAGTCCATTAAACCAACACCTCTACCATACTCAAAGATGGTGTGAAAGTGCACAAAAATCTAAAGGTCTCTGAAAAATATGTATCATTACATATTTATGTGAGTCAGAAATTTGCTTTTCACACATTCTACTTGGGTATAATCAGCACTAATCTAACTCACAAAAAGAAAATCTTCAGAAAGGAGTAAATAAACTTGGACTGAGAGAATGGATGTGATAGTTCTGCTGGGGTTCTACTGAAGTCAATTAACCTGGTTAAATTGAGGTCACCAATGGTTATTGAACAAATTTGATACTAAACCTTAAATGTAAGGGTATTTTTACTGTTGGAAAGTGTATCTGTCTTTACACATGTTGTACTACTGTTGAATAGAGGAAGGGAAAATGATCATTTTTTTGCTGCCAACCAAGTTTGAGTTTTTGCATTCGTCAAAATTATTTTATTGTTGTGAGGTTCCCTTGCTATTGTCTTCAATAATGGCCATACTTATTCTTTCAGAGGAGGCATTTTATATATCAACCCTTTCAATTACCTTGGCATTTACTCAATGGAATTGTGGGCCTGCTTCCAGGTTCTCAGTGGTGCAGTGATGTAGTACAAAATCTTCTCTACTGAACCCAGTCAAATATGATAGTTTATGTAAACTATCAGCCAAGTTAACCATCAAGAAACCTGAATACTTTTTTTAAAAAGTAATACTAAATTGAACAGTACTTATACATTTTATGTCACAGTTATCAGACAGAAATGGTTGGAGGAGTAAAAAGTTATGCTTTTCCTTGAACTCACAATAAACTACCAGAAATGGGGTGTAAGAGAGTACCTCTTCACTTTCATACTCTATTACCACTATGAACAACTCAAAACTAGGGCTTAATGAAAACACCCACTGGCTTCAAAAATATTGAAAATCATACCAGCATTAGAAATACCAAAATCAATATCAATCAGTGGATTCATATTGGTTTCCATTTCTTTTTAGAGGAAGTTTCTGTTCTTTGACCAGCTACTAGTTAAGGCTAGAGAGTTCCTCTTGATTCTATTAGGCTAATAAAGGTCACTCAGCACCAGTGACCAAGGAAATCAAGGAGATTGTGAAAATGGAAGAGATTCTGAGT
The DNA here is from genome assembly GCA_016584745.2 of Phylloscopus trochilus trochilus. Classification (NCBI taxonomy): domain Eukaryota; kingdom Metazoa; phylum Chordata; class Aves; order Passeriformes; family Phylloscopidae; genus Phylloscopus; species Phylloscopus trochilus. The sequence continues at coordinate 64,121,432 of WQNJ02000015.1, read as the reverse complement.
ATAAAAAAATTTCCCTTCTTCTCAAGGAGATTGAATTGTGGAATTGTTTATTTTACCCCATAGAAACACCACTTCATCCTCCTCCTTTCCAAGATTAATGTTGGAACAAGGGGAAAGTCACAGAGCAAATTATGATGGTACTGAGTGCAGTATGCTATTGACACCCAAATATCTATTGCACCTGGCCTTATTGAAAATAGAAAATAATGAAAATCTGTTTAAACGAAGTAGATGTTCAGGTGCAACATAGCTGCCTGCAGAAATACTGGAGTGGTATTCCCATTATAGTTAGCAAGGCTCTCCCAGGGGATGCAGAAAAAAAAAACAAACTATAGATTTACTTGTAAGAGGTACAGTAAACAATGGATATTACATAGGATCCAGGTTGATGCTGTGAATAGGAGGTCTTTTTTTAGCAAGTTATTTGCCTGATGGGTAAACATCAGGCAGGTTGATTGAGATCAGCTGGCTGTCATGCTGTCTTCATGAAATCACTATCTTCTTGACTTAGAGGTTGATTTTTAAAAGTATATATCCTCTCTCTTAGTCAAGTAAAATTTTGGGCTCCATATACATCCTTTCTCCTTCTGATATGTGAACAAAATTTAGATCAAAAGGAAGACTTAAATGGAACTTGGTGAGAGTTAACTATAGCTTTATAGCATTGGCTTAAGGATGTGCTCACTTTCCAGGTAAATTGCAGTATGAGAAATACAAAATCTCTGCTATTGGCTTCAATGATAATTATTCACTGTTTCCCAAAACTACTTCCTCTTCTGCTTCTTTCATAATATTGAGTGAAATTAAAGAATCTAAGTTCTATAAAGAAGCAGCAACAGATGTGGTACTACAGCCCTTTTTTGTGTACTGTTGTTTTTGTGTGGCTTTCTTATATATAGGACATTAAATTTTATACTGTTATTATGTTATATAGTATGTTATATAGCCTTAATGTGTCTTCTATGTGCAATTCTAGAATTGGCTTCAGACGAGGTTCCACTGAAAGAGAAATGGCAGCAGACAAGGAGAAGAGAGGATACAACCTGAGCCCTCTTAGTGCACCCCAAGTCTGGCTCAAAATAAAGCATGTGTGTCATGCTGCAGCCTCCTCCCAGCATTAGCACAGCTCACCTTTTCACCTTGCAAAAAAAAATGCTAGTGCTCATGGGCCAAATTCAACACAGAGGTAAGAGGCTGCTTTTCTTCTGAGATAAATCATATGATGATATCACTCTATACTGGTCTTCTACAAATAAACTCATTTTTTGTCATAAATAAAAGCTTTTGATATCTGCAAACAACATCCCACACTTATGGCAGATGGGTTCTGCTCAAGACAATCATAAAACTCATTGATTTCCACTGCTAACAGATGTCACCTTTTTTTTTATGTGATTGAAGAACAAATTTGTAAAATACATACCCTGGAAATAAAGCATTGACCTAGATAAGAATAAAACGAATAGGCTGTAAATAAAAGAAACATCATTTCTGCATATATGGAATATTTTTAGTCTTTGAAATGCCACATTTCAGCTGTGTTTTGTCATTCTGTCTTATATTCTCAGGTCATATTCATTATTAAAACCATTACCTGATAATCCTGACACATCAGATTTAGGTAGATGCCTGGCTTTTAGAACAACGACAGTAAGTGTGTTTGTTGTAGATTGATAACAGAGAGAGACCAGTAATTCTCCACGACCAGATGATTTCTGAGGAAATTAAAGAAAAAAAAAACTGGAATAAAACTACTTATAAGCAATTATTTTGACCAAGCTTTAAACCAGAGTTTGAAAGGTTTATTAAATGTCACTGAAGTGTATGTTCTGAAACTGTGTAAAAGGATATAATATATGGAGTTATTCTGATTAACATCGTAAATATAGTTTGTCTCTATATTAGGTATATAACTTTTCCTATGATTGATTATCTGACTGAATAAAAACAAAAAAGTAAATGGACAATATAGATTGACTGACATCACTGTCTTTGAAGAGTAGAAATGAAATCCTGAGGGAGAAAAAATCTCATTTAAAAAAGAAAACCATCTTAAGCAAAGCAAAATTCCATAAAACTATATTGGGGAGAAAAGATCTAGCACAAGTCAAGAAAAAATATGCAGTAAATTATTTTAAACAGGAAGGATTCAAACTGCCAGTGAAATCTCTTATCCCCTAACACTCTCTAAGGCAGTATTATATACACAAAATAAAGGTGAGATCAAAGATTTTCTCTATGATTGTTTGATTTGAATTTGCAGGAGTGGTTTATTTCAAAGGGAGAAAGAAGGTAAGCGAAACAAGAGAAGACAGTACCTTATATAGTAGAAAATCCAACAAGTTATCAACAAAAGATCAGTGACGTATTTGTTGCCATATAGCGATAGAATTGCAAAATAACAGTATTAGCTATAGGTACGTTACCTAGTGGACATTTATTTTATTTGGCAGTATGCTTGTCATTTGAAATCAATCACGTTGAACATCAATACACATTCTACTTCTTTAGCAGAGATTTAAGAGACATGTGTGTGCAATGCCTGTGCATTTCTGTGGTTCAGCTGGGGTGTAAATGATCCTTACATTCTGAACTGAGACAACACAGTATGAAATATCCAGTAGTCAGGAAGTTTTGTTGGTAACTCCCGCAGGTCTATGGCTTCACCCTTACTACCTTTAGTAAAGCTGCCACCTGTATCACAATTCATGAGAGACAAGGTGGTGACAGCACCAACATGCAAGAACATGCTACAACATCAACAATGTGGTATCTAGTAGGTCCCACTTCCTTAAATAAAGACTACCTACACTCCTTAAGGATGTGCTGCACAACCCATGCAGTTGACATTTCCATTGACTTCAGTAAGATTTAAGAAAAAATGTTGTCAAATACAAAAGGGGATGGAGGAGAAAGGGAATACTGCATAAATATTTTTATTCTTTCATTTAAAAGCAATTAAAAGCAAATCAGTAGGGGTTGAGTCTGCTTGAGCTAACTGGAATGGGTCTACTCAAACCTACTGGACCAGATGAATAAGAAATTAGAGCTTAAGGCATTAACAATTTCTTTCAACATGCTTGTTGTAATTTTTTTTTAAGTGCATATGTTTAATGGCTTCCTCACACTGCCATTAGGAAAGTATCTTAGAAATTGAATGGTGAGCTTTTTGGTTTTTCAATCCAAGATGGCAGCAGCTTTACGTAAGAATCATAACTAACCCTGTCACAACATTTTCAAACTTTGAATAAAAAAGATGTTACCCTAACATTTCTTTTGATGATCTCTCTGTCCATTAGCAGCCTTCCTTCTGAGAGTTCAATTCCAGCAAGGGGGATGAGGACTTCTCCAATGACATCATCTCTGGAAAATCTGTCGAAGCTCAAGACCATGAAATGAAGTGTTAAGTCTTGAATTTGGCTGTAGGGGATCCCGTAAAAAGTGAAAGTCTCATCAAAAGCTGGATCTAAGGTTTTTCTCAGCACTCTGGTTTTCACCTTGTGCTTCTTCTCAGGCAGGATTGTCATCTTGATGTAGGGATCAGAAGTCATTGACTGTTCATCCATTGCTGGCAGCCCACGAGCTTCTTTGATGTTCACTACAAATGCTTTTTTCTCAAAGTTGTACTCTAAGGAGAAAAAAAGAGTTCCTAGCTTGTCTTGTTTATCTTCAGATGACAGGGAAGTGATGGATTTTAAGCTATCAGGGGACACTGAATCTTTCTTCCTTTCTGCAAAGTGCTTAGGAGATGAATTTTCAAGATCTGGAAAGCCCTGCATTTTTGTGGTTGTTTTGGGGAAATTGCCATTTAGATCTCTCTTCTCCAGGTCAAGATGGAGAGAATTCTTTGGCATTGCTGATTTATTCTTTGCTTCACTTTTATCATCTACTCCAAACTTCTTCTTGCTGTTGAGATTCTCAGGGTAAATGTCAACCCCCTTCAGAACATGGACAAACTTGTATGGAGGAGTCTTATTGGACTTGGAAGATTTGCGTTGGCAGCAGATCCAAGCAAAGAGGGAGACAGAGAAGACAAGGCCAAATGCACTAAAAATCCCAACCACTGCAGGAATTTCATCTGCAAATCAAATAAATAGCAAGAAGCACATAAGCAGCAGTACCTTGAATTCTGCGTGATATTTAATAAAGCAATAAATTAGTAAAAAAACTGATACGAGAGGGTAATATCAGTAAGACTGACAGACTGGAAGTGCTCTGCATTATACACATTGCTCGCCACCTGCAGGCACCAATGTGCAGTCCCACTCTAAGGCATGCTTGTCATGCTAGTATTTTTCCATACACAGAGAGTTAGGGAGGAAAATACTATTCTCATCCTAAAAATAATCACTGTTCATAATTTCTCTACTGTCTCAAACCTCTGTGCATTTCCTGAGCTTATATGTCTGTGTATAATACCAGCTCTCAGCTGGTTTCAGATTTGGGTTTACAGAATTTTGTTGGGTTAGCTAAAACACGCTCTGAAATATACATTACATATAGATACATCATTTGCTTTCCATAGTTTCCTAGAATACTTTGTACACTCAACAATCTATTTTTTATGGTCTGATCCCGTTATTGCCTGGAGGTATCTCTTGAAAGACGTGAGTTTAATTGGAGGTTATAGCACTCAAGAGTTTCACTGGGATTTTCAGTACTTTGCAGGAGGAAGTCTATCAAGAAAATTTAGAATAATTATATAGCAAGTGTCTTTTCCAGATGGATGTGACATTAGGTAGCACATGAGTTCAAAGCTGAAAAAGTCATGTTAAGTTTATCATTGATAACTGCTAAGCTTAACATTTAAGACACTAAAGTAAAGCTTATGAAGAGTTTACAGAAAGGGTCAGTACTTCTTAGGAGTATATAAGAAAAACCATTAAAACATAATTCTTTACGATTTTAACATAAATCCTATACTTACACTGAATAAAGAGAAACCTGAGCAAGTGTTACAACCTCCATTGCCATGTGTATATATTATTTACATATGGAATATCATTAGCCCTTCAAAGCATCAAAGGGTAAATGAGCACAACTAATTAGAAATCCAATTCTGCCCATAAGTAACATTACTAAGTGAGTTTAAACCTCCCACAATGTAACAATCAGAGCTTAATCTTTATTCTCTGAAACCCTGGATGTCCAATAGAATATTAATGTCATGACATTGCTTAGGCATAAAAGCAATTATGTAATAGTTCTGTTTCTCCCTGGATGAGTAAAAGAAAACTATCCCCTTGTATTACTAAATCAGCTTCATACAGGCAAAGCTGGGCAGATAAATGTGCTGCCAATACATCTTTGCTTTATAGTGGATGATTCAGAAAAAAAAATCCACAACAATACTATCAGAGCAAAGTAGGACATAATGTTCCAGCACTGAAAGGACCAGGCCTGGTTATTAATTTTTTATGACAACACTTTCCTGACGCCTACAAGCTGTACAAGTCTATATACTTAATAGCAAGAACTTAATGAAATTACTGAAAATCATATACATAACCAAAAAGTATTTTCCCTAACTTAAGCACATGGTTTTGAGTTTCAAGAATTCCCTGGGCTGCAAAAATATAAATATACATGGTATAAAAATAGAAAGCTAAAAGTAATTGAAAACTAATCAGAATACTTCATTATCTTTTAAGAATGGTTTGTACATTTATAATACATTCTCATGAGATAATAGACTTTTTATAGTAATGGATATTATGGTCTACTTTAATTCTACGACTACTGAAAGCAGTGGTAGAATCAATTTGATGTTTAAAATATTAATTATCATTCTTAAATAAGTAATTAGACAAGCATGATGTCACAAGTGTGGTTAGAAACCTCAAGTGGGTGGAACAGGAAAGACGATGAAATGGTAACTAAAATGGTTTTATATTTGCAAATAATTGTGTCAAAACATGAATTTCTTGCTTTTGTCATAATCAATTAGTTAACATTCAAGGCAGTGCATTAGTAGAAAATGTCACCTGATTCTGGGAGAAGTTATTATTCCAGTTATGTGATATAAATCTGGAGTCCCTTCACTATTCCAAGAATCAGTGGAATGATTCTTGAATCAAACCAGTGCTAAAGCAAGCATAATGTATGCTAGAGTCAATATTTCTAAAGCAGAGTTGAGAAACGTTCCCTCTTACTGCTTTTCTGACTAAAGCAACTTACGTACGCGTTTTATAAGTGCACATACATGACTGTTTCTGAAACTTCTGGTACCACACTACATGCAGTGTAAGAAATGACAAAACTGAAAAGTTAATTGTCATCTTTGTTATTCTCAATGAAACCGGGTTGGTTAAGATGCAGCTGTTCAGCTAAAAACACTGAAATCCTGTATTTTCATCTTCCTGGCAATGTCCTTTCACTTTAACTAACGGCTGACCTACAAGGATAAAAGGCATGACAATTATTACAAGAATGTCTTGAACAAAGATTTTCCCTGTGGCACAAGACGCATTTACATCATATAACTCTTGATGCACATTACTTTAACAGAGACACAGAAAACAACCCCAAACCTCTCTCATCCAAAACCGCACCTACAAAAATCTCTTTATCTCTTCCGGTACTTTACCAGGGAGGAGGAACGGGGTGGAAGGAAGGAAGATGAGGGAAAGAAAGCAAATTCTAACAACTTCTGAGACCTGAAGAGAACTGGGAGGAAAACCGGGTCTCTCCCAACAAGCTGCGTGCTGGGAGGCACTGGGAGGCTCAGCAGAGGCTGCTTTTGTCCCGGGGAGGGGAGAGGGTGATGGCCCGGCCCCGGGTGCGGGGAGCCGGGACGCGCTTACCGAACTGCTGGCGGCTGTCCGCTATCGGAGCCATGTTGGTGGCGAGCGATGTCCGCGGTGCTGGAGCCGCTGTCCGGAGCTGGAGCCGCTGTCCGCGGTGCTGGAGCCGCTGTCCGGGATGCGGGAGCCGCCTCCCCGGATGCCAAGAGACCCGCCCGGGGCACCAAGCACACTCACTGCCCTGCCGTCCCCCGGCTATCCGCTCTCACGGCGCCAGGGTAACCGTCTTTGACAACGCAGTTAAAAAAAAAAAATTAAAAAAGAAGAAGAAAAATTAGAAAAAGCTGAAAAAAAGGAAGCATTAACAAAAACCACCCAAAACCCAGAGACGCAAACAGTGGGGACAGTGGAGGAAGAGGCTGCGAGGGGACTGGAGGAGAGGGGGGAGGGGAACCTTCGGTCCTCCCCTTTGCACACTGATTTGCAACCCCCTTCCTGTTTTGGCTCTTCTGAGTAGCTCCGCTCTGAGACTGAGTACGTGGTTGAAACCCAAATTGACGCAATCCTGACGCTACAGGGCTGAAATCAGCACCTTTCCCGCCTCCCTCCCCCTCTCCCTAGCCACCACACCCTCCCTCCCTCCCTTCTTCTCTGTCTCTCTCTCCCTTCCCACACCCTCCTCCTCTCCATACCCCCCCTCCTCCTCGCGGCCCCCCCCCCCCCCCCCCCAGTCCCTGTCTTGGGATTGAACATGCACTCATTGATTATTTTAACTGCCTTGCTGCAGGTTATGAGCTCCCCCACACACCCCTCCACCAGACACAAACAGTGAAATGGCAATGCCTGTGATTCAGTGCACCCTCTGAAAAACATGGGTGTGCCTCTTTTGCCAGGGTAAGATCTATTCATTTGCTTAATTAACTATCAGCTGTACAGCTTACAACAACAATGTGAAAGAGTTGCCAACCTGAGACAGTACAGACACCTCAGCTTCAGCTGCAGGGCATACGTTTTTTCTTATTACTAGCATGATACATTTTCTGAACTTGAGTCACAAAAACTCGGGATGTGACTTGTCCCTGTGCCTCCTCCCTTCTTCCTCCCAACATCCACCTTCACATAAATATTCAGCCCCTTCAGTTTGGAAATCCTCTTGCAGGTCTGGGAAAGAGGTGACTTTACCTAGATACTTCTAAATTTTATTGGTTTAGGTGTCTTGTCTCCCATTGTGAATTAAGAATGTGGTGGGGAGACAGGGAGAGTCTGGCAGACAGGAGCAATGTGGGGGGAACAGGACAAGAAAGTAGGGCTGCCTCTAACTGGAATATCTATAGTGTATAATAAACCAAGCTAACTCCTGGTGAAACATAGCTGCAAAAGCCAGCACCTGGCATCTGACTCCTCCTGGATTCAAATGGAAGTATAACAGCCAGGTTTGGAGCTAATTCTTCTGCATAAATGGGAAGCAGGTGTTGTTGCTTCTCTGAATGACAAAATCCAGACGCAGACATAGTCTGCCATGACCTTACTCCATGGTCAGCCACTTGGAAGCTAGTACGTCTTGCCCCATTTAAAAGCATGTTCTTCCTTCTCAGTGAAGCTCCTGGGATTTTAGAAAAATTAAAGTAGGGTGATCATGGAATTACAGAGTATCTTGTGCTCAAAGGAACCTGCAAAGATCATCAGAGTCCAACTCCTGACCCTGAGCAGAATACACCAAGAATCCCACTGTGTGCCTGAGAGCATTGTCAAAATGCTTCTTGAACTCTGTCAGGTTTGGTTCTGTGACCACTGCCCTGAGGAACCTGTTCCAGTGTCCAACCACTATTTGGGGGAAGAGCCTTTTCCAAACATCCAGTATAAACCTCCATGACTGAGCTTCAGGCCATTCCCTCATGTCCTGTCACTGGTCACCACAGAGAAGAGATCAGTGGCTGCCCTCCACTGCTTCTCATAAGAAATATACAGAATATATATATATGGTTATGTACTGTACTGATGATGTCCCCCCTGAGCCTTCTCTTCTCCAGCTGAACAGACCAAGTGCCCTCAATGACTCGTCATTCTGTTTTGCCTCTGGATCCTTCACCATCCTCATAGCCCTCCTTTGGACACCCTGTACACACCTTTGTCTCTTTCCCTTACTGAGGCACCCAAAACTGCTCACAGTTTGGGTGAGGCTGCCTCAGGTCAGAGCAAAGCAGGACAATCCCCTTCCTTGCCTGGCTGGCAGTGCTGGGCCTGATGCCTCCAGGTCAGGGATGTCATTTGTCTCTGTCATTTGTCAAGGTCTCTTTTTGGGGCCTCTCTGCCCTTGAGGGAGTTGACTCCCAATTTAGTATCATTGGAAAACTTAGCCTCCCTTTGAATGAACATGGCAAGATGGTGTAAAAACACAGCTGAATGAAGTACCTGGCACATCCCAGGTCTTGAGAATCCACTGGTTAATATTGTTTTTGTTTATCTGCTTCTGTTATACCTTCAGCAACTGGGCCCCCAGTATACATCTCCAAAACTCTTGCAGGAACAGTTGTACCCACTACCCTAATCATCATTACATCCCATTCATTTTAATAAAATGCAGAGTATAGCCTGCCACCACTATTCCTCTTAAAAACATCTGGAGTACAATGAATTTGGGTGTAAGAAGATGGAAGAAACTGTTGTAGAGCTCTTTTTTTTGGTGTGTTTTGGCAGCACAATTTTATTTGGAATCTTTGGATTCACATGTTGGCCCAAATCCAAGTAACCCTGGCTCAGTTTCTCTATTCTTTCTGGCAATTCTCATCCCTCTAGCCCTGCTATCTACTTCTCTTTCCCTGTCCAAAATCCAGCCTTACTCAAAATGTGCAGACATTGAAAATAAAAATCACATTTGATTTTAGACTATATTCCAGGTATATGAACCTCCAGACATGACTGAAAGAAACAAAATCCTAAAAAAAAAATTAAAAAATTGAGTTAAACATGTATAAATGGATTATTGTAAATTACTACGTCTGAACTTAAAAAAACAAAGGACTGAGAATCAATATATGGTATATCTGGGAAGTGCATTTATCCTACTTGAGCTGGGATAGAGTGAGCATATATATTATACTGACACTTGAATTATTGTCAGTAATTTTTGAATATTTTTATTTTTGAGTAAACCCCAAAACTTCCTTTGTCAAAATGTACATCATTTAGAGACCATATGGAATGATAAAAATGATTGATTCTGATTTTCTTCTGTTTAGTTTCCCATATGTCCCAGATATATATTAAAAGCTTTTAAATAATATGTACTTTATTTTTATAATTCACAGGGATAATTTCCTTCGGTACTCAATGTTTTCTTTTTTCTTTTCTTTTCTGGGACAATGCTGATGAAATAGGGAAGATACATCCTGTCCTTTTATTTTTTTCCCCCTCCTTTTCAGAAATTCGTGTTAGTTCACGGTAGATTTTAGATTCCAGTTAAGACTTGAGTGGTGTTGTGTGCTGTACAAACATAGAGTAGAGACCCTTTCCTTTCATCTCAGTTTTGTGCATGACTATCACTTAATAAAGGTAACATAAAAAAGGTTTCATGGCAGCAAGTCTCTGTTCTTAGAAACTTGGAGTTGCCAAGACTGTGTATATACAGAAGTATGTGCAAACATATCTATAGATATAAAAAGAAGCTATTTAATCTCTTTATTATTCTGGTCAGAGAAATAGCAAATAAACATTTTTACATCACATATGAACCTTCTGTATTTAATACAGGACTCCACTTAATGGAACAGAGTTCTCATCACGGAAAATACTTGAGAAGGAGGTGGAGCACTGAGCTGCTGACATATCTTGAGACAGACACACGTTTGCTGCCTGCGTTGTGCAAGCACCATCTAGTGTACATCTCAGACCCATCAGCACTGGATGACGAACGTGCACCCCTGTAGGTACTACAAGCACAAGGATACATAATCATCTTACTGCTGATTCATTGCACTTCTGACAAGTGTCCAGAGTGAACTCTGTGTGTTTCTTAACCAATTAAATTATGGCCTTTCTGTCCTGCAAAACAGTAATGAATCTTCATTTCTGCAGCTGTAAGTTCTTCACATTTCCCTCTGTTCTAAGGAAGCATTATGTATACTTCCCTTCACACAGTTTGCAACAGGCTCATCAGTACAAACTTGGGCTAGGAACTCACAGCCCAGGTAATAGTCTCCTCCTTTTTTCCAGCAAACTATGATCTCAAACAATTTTGGCTTAGAGACAGAGCATTAAAAGGAGCTGGTTGAGAGTTTGCCTGAACTGAATTGAAATGGATTGATCACCTGGAAAATATCACAGTATGTGATCTGGCTGACTGTATCACAACAAGACCTTCTGTGGTCTGAAAACCAGATTACTGGTGCACATGCATGTGCAGAGCATCCTCCTGCTACTCAAAGAAGAAGGAGAGTGGTTGCTAAGTGACAGATTGTACACTTCCCAAAGCAGATAGTCTCCAAATATACATATAGGGCTGGAAAAGGTGGCCCTCACTTTTCTGAAAAACATCAAATAAATTGTTGCTGTTTTTCAGACCCCCATGCCTATGTGTGAAGAAGACATAATCCTTTCCATTTAAGAAAGAAAAACACCAAAAGTTATTTCAAACAGGTGTTCCCCCAGCACCCCATACCCCCCAAAGTCAGCCAATACTGAAAAATACAACTCAGACATTTATATGTATGAGGCGAAGCTGGGAAAATAGCCCTTTTCCATCTCTGTAGAATGTTTCCCTGGAGCTTAAAGACAGTTTCACATTTTCAAAAATAGCATATAATTTTGAGTTCTGCAGTTGCCAGGTGCCAAAGTACAGACGTTAATTAATACTATTCAGCACCTATGAAAATCGAGCCCTCCAGCCATGCTTACAAAATAAAACCTCAGCAAGAGCACTGGTATCAGTCCCTGGTTTTGGGAAGTGAAGAACATTCAACACTCTGAAAGTCAAACAATTTCAAAGGAATCTACAAAGGATTTAGGTATTCATACTCTGCTTAATTTCCACTTCAGTTATCTCCACAATTAGACAGTAGAAAGGGGCCAGCATCCCTCCCTGCTTCATCTCTCAGCCTTTGACACTTCTTAAATGCCTAAAGGCAACTTTTTGAGTGCCACACACACACAGCCCTGGACTTATCAACTTGCTGCGTATTTGGCCTTATGACGTAATTTCCTAAGTTGTTACTGAATTCCTCATTATGCATTTTATTGTTCAGTGCTACAGTGAAATATTTCAGTATGGCTTCCAGTTTCTGCTGCAGAATGGTGTACATTTTCTGAAGTGTTTACCAGTCCCATATGGCTACACCAGATACCACAGAGCTTCTGAAATGCCACAGGTGGTACGGAGTTTGGTAACTGAATCATCCTCCAACCATTGAATTTCAGGCCTACAAATCCAAACGTGAACTTTTCCCTCTCTGTGACTTGATTAAATTGCTTCTGAACCTGTGTCTAGAGTCACCTAAAAGCCCTAAATTTTCACACAGAACTAGTGAATACAAGGATAAACAGGACATCTGTACAGACCTAGCACAGCAACAGAGGGCGGGGTAAAGGTACCTGCTCCAGTGGTTGGTCTAGGCAACCTGCCTTGAATTTCATTATACTGTGTCGTTTAAACAGCTGAGGAAATCTCCTAGCTCACCCATGGATGTGTAGAAGTGTACATTAATGCTTTCAACATGAAATTCACTCATGCCCCAGAGACAACTAGAGCAGGTTGCCCAGAGAAGTTGTGGATACTCCAAACTTGGAAGTGTTCATTGCCAGGTTGGATGAAGTTTGCCATGGTAGTTTTAGGTCTGACCTTCGTTCCTAAGGCTGTGGGAGAATTCTACAGCTGTTGCATTCCGTCATTAGAAAAAAAACCCAAAACCAAGTATTTTTCTTATCCATAATGGCACTTTCTCGATAGGATTCTAAGACTGAGTAAAGGATACCATATGAATCATTTAGCAGTGATTTTTAGATTGAGGAAGCAACATTGGTTGTTTGATTTGTGACAAGGTTCTTCCAAGGATAAACAGTATTTCCCTGCCTTCAGATTTGGTGCAGCTTGCATAATGTTTTGCTGAGCATACAATGAAATTTATTTTGTTTTCCTTTTTTTTTTCATATTAACATATTTCTGGATTTCTACACGGTGGATGAAGAAAGGGAGAAAAAACGGAAGTTCTCACTGTTGTCATTAATTATTTTCAGATTGATTTAAATCTATACATACTGGAACTCACAGTCTTTCCAAAGTGCCTGAAAATCAGGTCTCTGAGGCACATTTGTGTTACAAGTTGTCAAGAACCAGACCTTGGTTTTGAAGGCAGAAGCTACTAATAATTCCTATGACCTTTCTTTCTTTATTATTTTTATTTTTAAGATAAATTTTCCCAGGCAATATATCATGTCAATTGACACTTTTACTTTGTTAACAGCTAGAGTCTACTGGTTTTAATGTGTTAAGGTTCATGTATGAGCTGGTAAGATTATTGTGCCTGCATCTATTTTATAGACTCTGCAGTCTATGTGAGTCAGAACAACTCTCACACTTTCAGCCAGGTCTATAAATACCTCAGGAGATAGAATACTCTTTCATAATAGTAACCTCTGCCTGTAGAGGAAAAGAAAATTTCATTTCCTCTTCCAATAAAGGTTTTGACAACAACAATGCTGAAAATAGGAGGCAGAATCAGAATCTTATTTTTGTCATGGATCTCTTTTGCCTGTTACTTAACAGTTGAAGTATTACTCAAATACAGAAAAACGGTTTCATTAGAAAAGGACAGACTGAAATTTTTGATAAGTATTATGGTATTAGAAGGCTCAAATTAATTTTAAGTTCTTATCTAATTAATTTAGATTTTAGAAATTTCATCCTAACAAACAGGCCTTTTATGTTTTTATTCAATTAATAAAATTAGTAAATATAAGGACTGAAAACTATGCAAACTCTGGGGTTTAAGGCCTAAATCTCACCTCACTCCAATTTTATGAAATTTAATATAAAATTCAAACTTTCAAGTCCCTGATGGACTTATGATTAAGACTGTGAACCTCTTGAGAAACCTTAGAACAACAAGAAGGACTTCCTGTAAGATGTTTTCTTTTCTGGCCACACTCAAGAATGCTTGCCCTGGTATGTGAAGAAGTGAGGTAATCAGTTCCTTTCTTAGGATCTGGTTTGTATCCATTCCTCAGACATAATTGATGGAACATGCACCAGACAAAAGCACCTAGAGGGTCTTATTTCCATCCAGGACACCAGACATTAGGGCATTCCACCAGGAAGTTCATAACCAGGTTCAAATCTTTCCCATGCTCCTATTTCTGTGGAAATAACCTGAACAACATTCTTTAAAATTAGAATTTTCCATTGTAATAATGTACTGGGTCAGAAAATAAATATGCAGCATGTACACAGGGCTTAGATCAATCCTCTAAGGATAGAGATGCATTTTCTCATCTTCATTCCAAGCAGTTCTCTATTATAGTACCAATGGCAGCTGAATATTATATGTGTAAATTCTTCTCTCTGGCAGGAGATTCAGTGTTTAAAGGCTCAAACATTGGAGAAATTCTCTGAAATTCAGACTAAAGGCTCTGCACTACCGAGGGGATTTTGCAAGGGCAGCTAATGCAATATATACCACTTTCATTCTTAGACTGCTCTTTGTCTCGACGTCAAGGATTACACAGTATAATTCAGCAAAGGTATGCATTACTGTTAACAATTACAGACTTTAATTGTTGAAATGTTGCAACACTTACTCTTCTGCACAAACAAAACACTCATAAGACAGAGGAAACTGGAGTCACAGTAAAAAGAGAGGAAGGGGAGGATAAAATCCTAAGAAAGGATAAAGTAAAAATCCATACCTACGAGTAAATATTTGATCCCAAATATTCTGCATGTAGTGTGTGTCTTCATCAGACGTGAAAGTTCTGACTGAAATTCTTAAAACTAACATACCTCAATTTAAGCCTACAAATTAATATTACAATGTGTGGAGCATAGTTTTTTAAGATCAAGTATTCCCAAAATTCATTGAAAATCTGATACCGTACTGTTACATATTCCTCTCTATTCCAAGTTATCTTTCCCCACACAATGTGTGCTCTTCGGGGAAGAGAAATACATCATGTAAAAAAAATGAAAAACAGTGTCAGTAAAATCTAAAATTTTCAAGATGGGGTGGGGCTTCTGAAGCCACTACAGAAATAAATGAAAATTGTAGATGAAAACCAAGTGCACCCTCCAGATAAAAGCATTTATGAGAAGTACTTTCATTTAACTAAATATAGCATTATGATTTCTGAGCCAAATTATTTCTACTTCAATGCTATGAAGATTGAAGCATATGAGCTTAAGTGATCATCTTTGAGCTCTTTGTTTTTAACCCATATGAATCTGCCAAATGGTGAAGGGTTCAACTCTTCGTTGCTGGAAAAAAGTGAGTACCTTCCTCCCTTATATCTGTTTCTTCCCACTATACATCCTGTACACTGGGTCCAAATCATTACATATTAACCAGTTACAGATAGAAATGAAGATTTACTCTTTAATATGTCAGTAGAATTCTCTAAAATTTGATTATGATAAAATCTGAAGCCTAAATTTGGACAAATTTTACTGAAAACTAATTCAAAGCAGAATACAAGGAGGGAGGGAGAAGGAAAGAAGGGACAAAAAGAAGTTGTTCAGCTCTGTAGGACAGCAAGGATGAAAGAATTAATAATGTAGTGATGCAAGCGGCTGACAATCCAAGAGAGGAATCTATAACTACAATTCTGCTCCACTGAATTTCTGCTTAATAGAGTATGCCTCACATCTTTAGAGCTGCTTTTGTTAGGCATTCTTGAGAACATGAAGAGTGCTTGATACAGCTTTCACGTCATGCAGATAAGTTTAAAGGAGCCAACTGCTGTAATATTAAAAGAAAAAAAAAAGAAAGAAGACAGACAAAATGGGAAAGCAACACTCTACACATTTTATGTTGAAATCTAGACAGTGTTTGAATTGCTGAAAATTATAATTAAAGTTATTTTTCAAAATTTTGCACAAGATTTTGGGTTAAGAAGGCAATTAGCTCAGATGCAAAGATATGTATTTTTTAAATGAACAATACTTTTCATTTAATTCAATAAGAAGTAGCAGAAAATAAGCATTCATTTTTTGTTGTTTTTCATTTTCATAGGCAGGAGATAGAAAATATCTTTCACTCTTATGCTTTCAAATGATGTCCAGTGTTTCAGTGGGCTATCTATATTTCTGACAGAACACCCTGAATAGAGAGAATTAAAGTCACTTAAATTTTGCACTATTAAAGATAACAGTTCAAAAAATATTCTTGCATTTTCTCATTAGATTGCAAGAATTTGAATATTCATAGGCTTACCCTACTTATTCAGTTCCCTGAATTCTTTCCAGTGGGATTCTTATAAGGATATCCTATATTAATTGACTTTAGTGAGGAAAATTAATACTTATCTTGGAATTTAACTAGCAGGTACACAAAAGTCTCTTAGCAAATCTTGCTCATTATTGTAGTCAATATTCAGACATGTTGGAGTCCAGATTATCTGTGTAGTGGATTTTCTTGTCCTGTCAATGTTTATACCCTTCAAAATACTTCACAAGATTACATCAACCCAGAGGAACTTCAGCTCATTCTGATGGGTGTTGCAAGATATCTCACAAACAGACACTTTAAGAAAAGACCAATATTTCAGTGGAATGATGTAGCTGAGAAAACACAACAGTCATTTTGATGACAGGCACAAAATATGATGATACACAAAACAATGATCAAAAGCTTTAATTAAGTATATGACACATATTGAGGATTACACATCAGTACAGATCAACCTTGGCCCTCCAGCCTCATCTTAGTTGCTTGGGTCTTTCATGGAAAGCTTCATTTACCAATTAAAGTAATGGAAGCATGTTCTCTGCCTAATTGGCCATATGTACATGCATTTAGCTTGGCATGTTTTCCCTAAGGAAATTCAATAGAAACTGGGTTGTCTCTATCTTTTTGGAAAACAATGTGGCACAAAAGATGTACTTCCTGTTGCTCATAATGGAAGTCTTTCCCTCAGTGATCTCTTCTTTCCAATGGCAATCAAATTAAATAAACGAAGAATGACAGCACAATTGTATAATTTAAAATCTGTTTACAGAGATGGATGTGACAGCAGCATGTAGTGTTTGAGCATCCACAGGAAACTTGTAACAGAAGGTATTCTGAGAATAATTTAAACGCAAGCACGTAACCACGGATTGTTACTCCCAGATGATATAAATATTAGCAGGACAGAATTAACTTTATGTAGGTCATGGGAGTGAAAATCATGACAAGGAGCATGATGAAGACCGAGGAGTGAAGCTGTGCTTGGAATTTGGCTGTAGGATGTGGTAAGAACAGAAAGGATATAGTTATGAGTTTTACACCATCAGATAACCACAATCTCCACCTGGTTCCATTGTGGCTACTGTGATACTACTGACACCACTTCCATCCCACCATCAAACTATGACATGGTTTTCTTTGAGGACCAGTTGAGTACTTTGTATTGAGAAATCACTGGAAAATTAAACGCAAAGCATGTGATCAGAGTCTGCTAATTCTTAATATCTTACTAAGGATCCCCATTTCACCAAGGTAGCAAGCAATTAAAAGTAAGCACGATTTTCAGAACTGTCTTCCTTCTGTCCGCTTTTAAATTTCACCCAAATGATTTCTTAAATGCCTGCAATAAAAATTCAGGCCATGAGTCTGCCCTAATTCAGTGTCCCACACCAGTCCCAGAGGGCTTGTGTTTTCAGAGTTCTTAGTATTATATTAATACTATATTTCAGAGTACTTAGTACTATAATGTAGCTTTTGTGTTTTTAAGCACAAGCCCTACTTTCTTCAGCCTGGTTGTCATAACTCAGCCCCACTGTATTTTGTGTTTGAAATCATACTTAGATGATTGAAGTGATGTGTCCACCATCATAAAAGAAAGCTGTGGCAGGTTCAGTCAGGAAATTCTCTGGGGCAGCAATCAAATTTCTTAATACTAAAAGTGTCCAACATTTTAGTCTGATTTCCTAAGGGGGCAAACCTGATGTGATGGCACCACTTCTGTCTCTGTGACTGATTATTTCTGTTGGTCCTCTTTCTCACAATAATTCTGGATCCCTCTGGTTAATATCAAGCAAACTGGAGAGAGGAGTAGAAATCTTAAATATATTAACTCACAATGAGATGTACGAAAATACAGTCTAAGGTTTACATGTGCCTGCTGAACAATGTCACACTCTAGCTAATCAATTCAGCAGTTGTGAGGCAAATGGCCAATCACCCCATTCACTGCACTACCCGTAGTGCCTTTTGTACAGCAGACAGGACAAAAAGAAGCAGGAACATAGTACATTCTAGGAAAGGGTTTGGGAAGGAAGTAGATGGTCTTTGGCAAGTAGGATGCATAGGGAAGAGATTTTGTGTTTCATTGCCCATTAGGAAAAGGATTTGTCCCCAAGAGGATTTTTGACCACTAAGAGTATGTCCAATATGCTTGAAATCTATTCTTTAAATCTTTCATGTTATGTCTTCCTCCTGTTCTTCTGCAGGTCTACAAATGTGTGAGTTCACTTTACAACCTTCAATAATTCTGTTTACAAGCTCACTAGTAATCAGTCCATCCATCCATTGCAAATAAGACTTCATTAAGTTATAAGATCATATTTTTTCCTTCCCAGGCTACAACTTTGTTTACTATTCACCTTTCAGCTTTTGAGGTGGAATCCTACTAACAGCAGTCTGCATTATTCCATGAGCTGATCCCTAGGATACATCAGTTTTCTAGAACAGATAGGGAACCCATGTACATAATTCCATCATTAAGTAATTCCCAGGGAGGGACTGAATTAAAGTGGCTCAGTCAGTTTAGTAAGACCACATCACTGCCAAATGCACAGCCTGTATTACCACACACAGCTGTGAAAAGAAAATGATTGCATTATTATGGTTTTAACTGTGAGTTTTCTGGGAACAAAACAGAAAATTGTCTCTCTATCTTGCTCATAATAACAGCTATTTGAGCTGTTTTGGCTAAAAAAATTCAACAATATTTTGTGTGGTCTAGTTATGTGTACAGTCCATGCACAAAGCATGGACATAACGTACAGCAAGTATTTTAATCCACATGGTTATGGGCTTGTAAAGTTGTGAGCAGCTATAAACAAGTATAAAATAAGTAATGTCAGTTGAACTTTTTAGGAGGTTAATAAGCTGCCCTGGACAATAATATCAGCTTATTAGAAAATGTAGAAATTAATTTGGCAAATTTCTTCTGGTGAATTTTTTTGTTTGCTTGTTTGCATAGTAGCGCTATTGCAAAACAATAAAAAAATTCAAGCTAACAGCAAACAGCTAATTGAAGATTTCTTAACTGTTCTTAACAGTTTTATTAACTGTGTGATGACACATGCCACATTTTAGGCACTTTAGACACTTTTCCAAGTACTTTGTGAACATTAGACCCTGTCGGACTCTACGAGCAACACATACAAGATGTGCCAATGAATCAGCTTACTTCAACATAAATGTCATTTTCAACATTCTAAAAATCTGAGGCATGCATGACATGGCACTTAGGAGAGACCTATGCTTCTTTGGAGTGAATCGGGAGGCATAGGTACATAAACCCCTAGTACATCTAAAACTACAAATGACAATTTGACAATTACATTTAAGTACCCATATTGTATCGAGTAATAAAGTTAAATTATCTTGTATCCTGAGCACAACCAGCTCCTTTCAGAAATACAGTTGACTGTAGAAACAACTGCTTATTTGCACTGGTCATCTTAGGAGCTGAACTGATTTTTCAAAAGATGACATTTTCTGTTCTGATAACAAAACCTGTGGAAAAGAGCCTAAGTGATTGGAAGTGTGAGTTGAGTAAAAGAACTTTAAATGATGTAATTTTTATAATGATTTTTTGCCAATGTGTCAGGCTGAAAGTCACCTTCTGATTTCCACAGTGTACAGTGGTGAAGCCTCTATAAAATGTCATGACACACATTTATACTTCAAGCACACAATTTTTCCAAATATCTCCCTAAAGTTAACACTTCTAGGACTCTATTAGCAACAGGTAAACTAGTTTTAAGAGCTGTTCTGCAAACAGAATGGGCCTTTCAAAGTCTAATGACACTCATTCTCTTTCAGTAACCACTGTCCAACATGACTCTCTTCCCAATTTTTTGCCTTCTCTAAAATATTCAGCTTATCAAAGCAGAAAGTCTATAAATTTGAACATTACTCACTTATAGATGCAGATTTCAAAAGACAACCTAGCTTGGACTTGCAAATGAAATAAGCCCTAGTCAAGAGATATTTGAGTGGTTTGAAATCTTCTCATGTTGACCAGTAGTCACAGAAAGGAGCTCAGAGATTCAGGAATCAGAGGACAACGGTCCCAAAGGTCCGGAACAAGCAGATGAATAATGTCTGAACAGAGGCATCAGAGGTAGTGCACTATGAAAATGTGATATTTTTGGTCACACTACAGTGACCACAGTGGTCAGAGTGGAAAGAGTGAATCACCAGAGATGGCTCATCATGATCATCATCATCATAACTCTGTTTGAGAGCATGCCAAAACTTTGTGCAAGACGGTAGCATGACTAATAGTAATCATCATAAGAAAGTATGTCATCACCTTGTACAGCCTGCCAAAGGGTAAACACAGCTTCAAAGAGTACTCCTTTTTTTGTTGTTTTTGTTTTGTGTTTGTTTGTTTGTTTTTGTTTGTTTTGTTTTCCCTCCAGACTTACTGAACACTGTACTCTATTTCAAGAGAGTGAGAATGACCTTGGGGACACAGTTTTGGGAAAGATCATGCCTGCAACAGGCTGATTAACAAGTGTAAGCTTCACTTGCATTCAAACTTGGATTTTTAAGTAGCTCTCACACAAACTTGGGAGTACCCTGTTGTTTTCATTTGATTTTTCCAGATGGATGGAAATTATTTTGTGTTTTCTACAAGTCAGCTGGGAGATACCATCTTTTTGCTCAATGTGCAACATAATATACCATATATAAGTGAATATAAGCCACTTTCTCTTAGTCATCTGAAATGAAAATGTTCCTTCTATTTACTAGGAGTCTTATTTGTTCTGGGTATCCGTTGATATTTATGGAATCAATATGTAATTTGGTATCAGTGTATTTAATCATAATCAGCCTGAGTGCAGTGTTTAGCTGAACATATAAAATGTACTATAATGACTTTAAAATGTTTAATTTAAGAATCTCTGCCTCTGTGCATATGAATCAGAGACCTGTGTTTAATTATTGATAGCAATTAGAGCACAGAAGCAGACAAACAGCATCTGGTGACAGGAATAATTTCACAGCCTAGCCTGTATCCTGAGTCTCATTTGGAACCAAAGTAAATGCATCACAGATTTATTCCTTGCAATCTATGAATTCATACTGTGGTTTCTAAACAACCCTTTGGAACCTGTCTCTCATTTTAGAAGTCCTGATAGGTTTATACATCTATGTGTGGAACAGATGCGACACAGGGGTATGGTTGGTCAGATTTCTTAATGTAATCAGAATCAGAAAATTGTACCTAACTACTTCTCTGTTTTCACTCATGCTGTCTTGTGAATGCTAAAACTTTAATTATGTACAGGAATTTGAATCTCAGATTTAGGGAATTAAAGCACCAAACCATTCTGGTAAATGCTAAATGTGAATTTTTAAGAGCAAATTGCCAAATACTGCAAACTGAGTTACAAACTATATTAAGAGAAAAAAAATTGATTCTGTATGCACTGAAACCTTAGGAAACCTCTTAAATAAAGAACTTACATCATAGCTAAATTGCCTTTGATTCACAGGGTTACATTGCCTGTCAACTGTGAATAAACTGAAAAAATGCCACACTTTTTAAAAAATGTCATGAAGCCAGAAAGTTTCAAATCATTAAATACAGATATAATTCATCTACATTGGCTAGAATCTAATAAATTAAAGTGGCCATCAAATTTTTATGAAGATTTGTCAATCCTCAAATATTCTTAGGGAGGCACAGATCCCTTGAGAATGAACAAAAACTTGTCTGTTCTTTCCATCTTTTGAGCAGCTCTTGGAAAGGTACTGTGAGTATTCATGGAAAACAGGCCAAGAAACTCCACTAAAACTAAGAAAATAAATCACATGTTTTTCCGCTAGTGCTAGGAAGCTGCTTTGGTCAGTCTGAGATGATGTTAATTTCCCAGATAACAGCCCTTCCAGTGCTGTGTTGTTCATTGGTAACTGGAAGGATATAAATGACACACCTTTGCTTTGGCTACTCTGAGCAGTGCTGTCTCAGCCTCAGTGACATCTCTCCAACATCCCCCCTCTAGGCTGGAGGTGGGCAAGGTCCTGGGAGAAGGCACAGCCAGGAATGCTGACCCAACAGACCTTTGGTGTCAACTCAGCAGTAAAAGTTTCTTCTCTTAAAAGAGCATAAGAATGCATCCCTTATTAGAGCATTTGTCTTCTGGAGCAGCTGCCTGCATGCTGACTCCTGGGAAGTGGCTGGACATTCCCTGCTGATAGGAAGCAGAGAATAAATCTTCTGTCTTCTTTTGCTTTCACATGTAGCTTCTGTTTTATTAAACTGCCTTTATCTTGACTCATATATTTTTTCCAATGTATTTTCTCCTCTCTGTCCAGATGAGGAAGGGAGTGATGGAGTGGCTGGTTGGGCACCTGGTGTCCATCCAGGGTCAAACCACCAGGGAAATAACCTGATAAAAATCTGCTGTGTCTTTCAAGGAGAGTCTAGCTCCCCGCCATAATGAGTCAGCATTTTAAAGAAACACTCATCATGTAAGAATATTCATCACACAGGAGTTATCTTGAAAGTCTAGGCAAGGTTTTGAAGTGGTTGTTAAAATTAATCAAAACCCAGGATTAGGGCTTATACCAATGTGTTTCTTCTCCCTCATACACGCTGAGACATACCATCACCTGTGCCGGTTTTACTAATCATTTGGATTAATCTCCCTGAACATTGGTTCAGAGGTCAGCCTTTGAGAAGCTGTTATTCTATATTAGTCTCCTTGCAGGCAAAGCAGGTAGAAAGGTGCCCCTAAGGTGACTTTATGATGCTTGTATCCCCAGTGGTCTGTTCTGTTTCTGCTGTGTATTGAGTTCTGTACCTTTAAGACTGATTCTGAGACCGGAACAGGGAAAGAAGCAACATAGAGTTTGTTTCGAGAAAAACAGCCCGACTCCTACACATTCCTTCTCCTGAACGGTGTTTGTCTGAGGCCCAGACAGACAGTGGGTCAGAGATCTCCTGTGCTTTTAGTCAGTTTTAGCTAGCTGAGGCAGAGAAGCTCCATGAACTGATTCTTTTTTCCTTTTTCTCGGGACTGTTTAACTCTGCTCTGGACTGACAAACCCAGAGGAGCAGCGAGGGCTGGCACCTGCGGCCGCCGGGCCTGGAGCTGCGGAGGGAGTGGGGCTGGTGAGAGATGGAGTGAGCTGAGCTGCACCCACGGCAAGGACTTTCTGAGTTTACTTGCCATCTCATTTCAGAAAAACAGAAAGTTTTATTGTTTCATATTATCCATTCTTTATACTTGTGGGCATTTTGTTTGTTAAATAAATAGTTTTTTCCACTTTTGTCCAAAAAAAGTTCTTTCCCACACCAGTTAGGGGAGGGCCATTTGGGTTTGCCTCCCAGAGGGACCCCATTCAGGGGTTTTCTTCCAAATTTGCCCTAAACCAAAACAAATGGAAAAACAGACACTTACTATTATTTTCAGTAAGGCTGCACAGAATGCAAAAACAGCACAGAATTTTTTCCAATAAACAAGATGGAAAGAGGTAAAGAATCATGATTCATGGAGTGGCACTGCCTTCTAGTCAGAACTAAGAAAAAATTTTTAGTCTGGTTCAAAAAATATTAGTGTGACATCAAAAAGGTGATCAGAAGGCTGGATCAGCTCTCTTATTAAGAAAGGCTGAGAAGGTTGGGGTTGTTGAGCCAGGAGAAGGAGATTATCCGGGGAAAAGTTCTGGTGGCCTTCCAATATCTGAAGGGGCTACAAAAGAGATGGAGAGGGATTTTTCATAAGGGTGTGTAGTGATAGAATAAGCATTAGTGACTTTAAACTGACAGAGATTGTGTTTAGATTAAATACTAAGAAATTCTTCCCTGTGAGTGGTGAGGCCCTGGCATCAGCCACCCAGAGAAGCTGTGGCTGTCCCATTCCTGGAAGTGTCCAAGTCCAGGTTGGATGGAGTTTGGAGCCCCCCGGGATAGTGGAATGTGTCCTTGCCCACAGCAAGAGGTGGAAGTGGTTGATCCATATGGTCCCTTTTAACCTCAAAAATTTTGTGATTTTATAAAATATGTATTGTTCCTGTTGAAACCAAGGCTGTTCTACTTTGCTAGAAAAAATATAAATGAAACTACTTTCATTCTGAAAGCACTGGTTTTCTCTCTTATGGGGAGGGAGGGAAATGGAGACAGAAAGTGAAGTTATCCTTGTGGTGGTGTGTTTTTATTTATGCATATTTTTTTAAGCCCTTTTGAATGGTTTGTTCCTGTATCCCCCTGATATGTTTGGTTTTACGCCAAGTTTTCTCCTCCATTGTCCAGCTGTCATTCAATCCCTAGGCCTACTTGTTATCTCATTCACACAATGTCAATCTTCCCTAAATCCTGCCCTTAGTTCCAAAGAATTCCCTGTCAATCCTTGTTGTCCCTACCCCCTGCCTAAAACCCACCCTGGAATTCCCCTACTCCTCCAAGCCTCATTGGCCAATGTGACCCTTTCCACTCCCCTAGACTTCTCTATAGGTTGTCATATTGTGAACCCCTCCTCACTCCCCTCCCCAACTGGTTCAAGAATTGTAGCCTCCCCCTGTTCCTCCCCTATTTAAAAGACTGCAAGCGTGGGCTTTTCGATTTTTCTTGTCATTGCCCTGCTTGGGGAATAAATCCTTTGAGAAGCACGTGAGAAACCTCTCCCTGTTCTTTTCTCTGATCCTCGGCACATCACAACCAAGAGCTGTTTGAGAGCAGCCGCGCTGCTGCGGTATCGGCAGAGCTGCTCCACCGCCACCCGAGCTGGGAAAAGTGACATGCGGGTGGACACTATTGGTGTGGTGCCAGGGTGTGCAAACTTGCCGAGTTTCTCCATCATTGTGTCAATCCTTACTACATCATTAGAAGAAAAATCACACAGTCTAAAGGGCCTATTTATGTGGTGCCAACCACATCAGGAGTGGGGTAATTCTTCCTGTAGAAGGGAGACACTGTCACTGTGCATTAAGTCACCACCCTGAAACTGAGGCATCCTGAGCCTCTGTATAGGGTTTAAACCAAAATTTGTCAAATATTTTAATGACTCACAGGAGGAGAAGAGAAAGAAAAGCAACATTTTTTTTTTCTGTCAAGATAAAGGAGATACAACTTTGTTGATTTCGCTGGTAAACAGTGCTGTGTTAGATAAAGATGTAATTCAGATAAATGGATAAATGGGTATCTTTCAAAAGAACTAAAGAAATGGTAGACAGGTGATTTGAGAAAACACCCTTTTCCCCCCAGTATTTAGTAGCAAAAACCCGCATGCCCTAAACTTATAACTACCAAACAATGCTGCTCTAAAATGTAAGACAATTCCCTCACTGAACTATCCTGTGCTTTACACTGCTTTCTCTCTCTGCGATGGCTGAAGGGGGAAAATAATAGTTATTTCATATTATAATAGCTTAAGGATAGATGTAGTGAAAAAAATGCTGATGTTTCTGTGTTGAAAGGAGGAAAAGAAAAAAGGTATAGTGATCACATATGAAAGCTTGAGAAATGCACCATGGGAAACCAACATGTAGGAAAAGCGATTTCCAGTATTCTACATATTTTAGAGACTATGCCATTTTTAAAGAAATGTATCAAAGAATAACAAACCCCTTAATTAAAAAAAAAAATAAAAAGGCAAGCAAAACCTAGCAAGCAAAACCTAGCAGAACTATCTTCATTAACATATTAGTAGAATTTCAAATTCTTTCTTGCAGTATATCATTCTCATATTGTGCTAGTTCCTGGAGTGTCATGAATGTGCTATTGAGTCTCATGTCTTTTATGTACATTCCATGAAAAACGGTTATTTTTAAGCAATTAAATAAAAATTCAATCCATACTCATGCTGCTTCCACACAGAAAGATTTGCCTTGAATTCTTTTTTCTAAAATCCATGTTTTCTGAATACTTCTAAATGTCATGATTTGGAAAATCCACCTTTCAGAAATAGCCCACTATAAAATGATTTACATACTTACTATGAGAGGATTTTTAATTGTTACTTTAATACTTTTTCTGGTTTTCATTACATTTTCACTGTGGTAAATTTACACTGCTCTAAGTGATCAAAACCAGCTCCTTCTGCTATTAGATTATAAGCAAATACTGTATCTTCAGTTAAAAAACATCCCGGCCAAAAAGCATCCCTATATGCAGACCTGTTTTTTAACTTGAGCTGTGACAGAGAGATAGTCAGCTTGTTCACCAAAATATTTTTGCTTTGTTTTTTGAGTTCATGAACAATGTATTTCCTCTACCTGTCTGCTCAACAGATGTATTTCTTGGGATCTTCGACCCCACTTGAAAGTCGCCCTTGCCCCAAGCTCTGGGTCTCCACTGACATGAGATCTTAAGATCTATGAAGCACCTTTGGACTTTCGGAACTTCCTTGTGAAGTTCTAGATACTCTCCCCATCCAGCTTAACTTCCTCACACTGCTGGAGATCCTAGAAAGTGAAAGGGAAGCTGCTGAGAAGATTCCCTCACATTCTATGATCCATAACAGGTAATCTATTTTCTCTCTCCTAAGACTAACTTGTCCAACATATTCCACTTTCTCCCACTTGGCACCTTTACACCTTCTCTTCCTTGACATCCATTTTTTCGTACTGTAATTCCTATAAACATCAAATACTTTGGCGTAACCTTCCTTCCTTCTCTTCTACCTTGTCAAATCAATCTTTTCCACAATTTTTCTACACGATTTTTCACACTTTGCTTTCTTTCCTACATTTCTACCTTCTTGCATTTTCCAGGAGTAAAATTCAGAATGGATTTTAGGAATGCACCAACCGTTTTTCCCTGATAATGTTTTTTCTCTTTCCTTAAAGACGCATGAAATGTGTAGAGTTGGCACATCGGCTGCCTGCCTGCAGTAAATGACAAACCACATCTTACTGCACTACCCGGAACACAGCAAAACTCACTAATTAGAACTTCATCCCACTCAAAGTAATAATAGAGTATATATCTTTGACTTTTGGGAGGACTTTGCTTCAGAAACCTTTACCCTAAAATCTTTTCTTGCATCACTGACAAAGGAAACAAGTTTTAAACAATCCTGCCGATCACCCAGAGTGTAAAATACTTCCAAAGTTCCCGTAAGACAGAAATTCTTCAGCTTAACTTTAGGAAGTCTATTATTCACTATACTATGATATAAAATTAATCACAAAACACTGCTTTTTTTTTTTTTTTTCCTTTTTTTTTTTTTCATAGTGACATTGCCAGTATTGAAAAACAAACTTTTAAAAAGAAGGATGAAAGAGAAGGGCTCTCCACATCCATCTGTAGTTTAGGAGGTTCACAGAAGTATGAAGAGACCAATTCATCTCTATGAAATGTTCCCAGCTGAATGAAAAGGTAGCATGGAGATGAATCTAGTCTGAAGCAGCATCTTTTAAATGTCTGAACCGCTTCAGTCACCAGAGCTGGTTCTATTATTGCTGCCTCAGAAGGATCAATGCTACTCTTCCAAGGATGTCCACATTGCATTTGCCCTCCTCACTCTGCCCCTGTCTGAATTTGAGATCCTTTAGGGAGTAAGTTTAAGTCTAGAGAAGTGAGTTTTCTCCTCTGTCTCTGGAAAAGAACAGGAAGAATCAGACTCCTTTCAGAGGGGAAAGCTTCCCCAAAGCCATTTGGAATTTGGTACTTGAGGCAGTTCAGAAAGTAGGGAAATTGAACATCTTCAGAAACAGAAGAATCCCAAACTCATGTTTCATCCAAGAGTTAAAGTTATCCGGAATTGTATATACAGTGACAGATTCATATTGATGATGACTATGCCTAATTAGACCTCACCATCAAAGTATTTCTCTTTTTCCTTTTCCTATCCCTTCGCCTTCCTCCAATCTGAGACTCTTAAATTCTTTCTTTTCTCCTAAATACTTTATTCTCTGATCCTCCTTCTCACCCAGCACACTTCCATAGCAATATGCTGAATTTCTGAAGAACAACCTGTAGTACTCCATCAGACACACACACACTATCCAGAATCAGCCACAAATAAGTTATTCTTCTAACATCTCTGCTGGAAGTAGACATTGAAATCACCCATGACCACATAGGAACAATACTTGTCTCTTCACTCCAGAAATCTCAAATTTGAACTGACTATTTAGCCTGAAATTCTACTTTGGGGAATTTCATTCCCAAATCCCTAGTATATTGAATATCTGAGAAAACATATCAAAAAGCCACTAGTTTTTCTTCTGAACAGTATTTTCAAGATTTTCTCCAGAAATGAATAATTGTTTTCTCACTTTGGTTTGGTTAAAAGGTGAGTTTGGAAAACAGTCAGATTGTTACTTTAAGCTCCAAGGTAATTAGAGAAAAATTCTGACAATTTTCTAAAATAAGAAGAAATGCTTCTTAATTCATAATTCATAAAGGGAAAAGATATCTCACAAATCTCTTGCCCAAGTAACAGTAAGTAAATCTGAAGCAGAAGCCACCCTTTACCAATATTAAGGAAAAAAAACTCTTAGAAGTGTAGGGGCAGGGGTTTGTTTTGTTTTGTTTTTTGGGTTTGTTTAGTTTGGTTTGGGTTTTTGTTTGTTTGGTTGGTGTTTTGTTTTGTTTTGTTTAGGTTTTGGTTTTTTGTTTTGTTATGTTTTTATTATAAAGATCAGAGAAGAGACAACATTTAAAAACAGGGTTACTTCACTTCAGCATCATCTCTTTTTTGGAGATATTCAAGACTGGGAACAAACCAGGGAACTTAAGAAGGGAAGGCAAGTACATCCTTTTGAGCCCCTGAATTCCTAACAAAGTGTTGAAGAGTTGAAAGGAGTCAAGAGGAAAGAAAGCAAAATTTCAGAAAACATTTGCTAGGATATTGAACAGCTGACAAATGCTCTGCTGGGGGAGTAACAGCAGAGTGAGCTGGTAGCAATTTTCAACTACATAGAATCCTGTAAAAATGAAAGAAATTATTTATTCACAGTGTCATAGTTCCTACAAGGCAATATTTTTGAAATCTTGGCAAAGATTAGCTTGAAGTTAGAGATACCTTCCTGACTAGAGACCTTTGGAAATAGATTACACAGAAAGAAAGGGGACATATATGTTGCTGTTGGACACGAAAGAAAGACACGGACTCGTGATTTGAGAAGGCTGACGCTCTGAAAAAGGGGCTGGTTTATTCTCAGAACTTATTTTATACCTTTTTACAATGTGCCCACCTAAGAGGTGGGATCTTTTGAACCATTGGTCATACCAAGGGTCAACAAGCAAAGTCCCTCCTTAGGAGAGAAATGTGAAAAACAAGATAGTTTAAAAAGTGTGACCTTGTTTACCAGTTTAGGTCCCTGGGAAAGAACTTCAGAAAACCCAAACATGATAAGCAGTGACTACACATATAATCTTGCTTGTGCAAAACTTGATGAACTTTTGAACTTGATAAAAAATGAAGATTTGCTCCTTGTCTTCTTTAAGTTCATAAAGCAAAGATGGGAAAGCAAACATTACAATAAAGGGAAAGGCTTCATAAAAGCAGAGAGGAAGTGGATTCTCAAAATCCACTGTTTATGTGTTATATGTTATGTGCCCTGTTTATGTGTTTCACAATTTAAAGCTACAAGGTAGGAGAAGGAATTGAGTCATTACTCAAAAATATACTGAGAGGGTAAATTTGGAAATTGCTACGGCACTCACTGCTGCTGATGTCCTGGAAAAAGTGAAAAAAGAGTGTTCTAAAGGCAGCTACCAGAAATGTAAAGGAATGATAGTTGCACCATGATTTTGGGAGAACTTATACAGAAGATAGCCACCAGTTATTCAAAAACTTTCATGTGCTCCATGCGACCAACATCCCTTTCCCCACCATATGAGTTGTGTTGCTACCCTCAGCTCCCTGTTAAGCAGCAATATTAGAATGGCAAAGTGTAGGAGACATTGAGCTATCCCAAAACTCCTATTTTGTCTTCTTGTGCTTAGAGTGACATTCCTGTACATCAGTGTACCCTATTACTGCTGAGCTTTTCCATTTGATACAGAGAGAACCAGAATTTCCTCGACAGAGAGAAGGAAGTATTTGTGGCCTATCTGTGGACCTATTAGCATTCAAACAGAATAGAACATGCTTCATAAAGATTGACCTCTAGAGAGGAAGCTGAATGTAGGAGAGGACTTAGCTTGAAAACAAAGCTAACGAGAAGCAGCTACAATAAACAATAAACTGGAGTGGTTCTGGTTACCTTGTGATTAGATGGTGGATTCAGTCACCTTGTCTGTACTTGAGCCAGCCATAACTTTGACATTGGTTTGGAAATACAGAGCTAAAGTAGTCTCAGTGTATTTGGTCAATAATTTACTGAGTATCAGGATAAAAGGCCAATTGCAAAGGAATAAAGCAGTAATTAAATTAAGAACCAGCATTATGCCAAAACAGAACTCAGAATGCAGATATACTCTATCTGTAATAATTAAAAAAAAAGTATTCTAGGACAGATGGATCTGTCTCTCAGTACAGTAGAAATTTTATTGTGGATTTGAGAACCATTCTTCTTCTAATGATAGCGTTCTTTCCTTTGCCCCTTGTGAAAACCTTTTCCTTGAAAACATTTGGTTGTGAGTTCTGATTACAAGCTCTGCAAAGCACCTTATACATACAGAGAACAGGGTAAAGTTTTGTAAAATGAATATTGAGCTATGCAGCTGACTAGTGGGAAGAACTCTCAAAAGCAGTAAAAGGCCAGAGGACAAACTAATAACTAGATAAAATGAAAAAGTTTCTGACCAAGAAGAATGAGCTTGAGAAAACTGATTTGAAGAGCAGTCTTTTTTTAGTTACAGGTGGTTTTGGATCTGGATGTTGGTCCAAATTACCTTTTGATCCAGAAAGGCTTTAGAGTGTAAAAAAATGCACTTGAGATAATGGATCATTTCACCTAACTTTGAAATCTGAAATTAGTGCAAGCTTTCTGCCTAGTCTGCTAAGAAACTCTTCTGGAAAGTATATCATATTGTTGGTCTAATACCTTTGAAAGGAACTATTTGCCCTCTCTAAGAGAATAATTTTATCTGTATATTGTACCAGGAACTCAAATAATGACTATTTTACACTAAACACCTCCTGTAACAGCTAAAATTAAATTAATCACACATAAACAACATTATCATTACCAGGAAAAAAATCTGTGTGCAACTAGCAATCAACATTTGAACTCTCAATGGTCCCTGAGTTTTATCCCCAAAAACTTTAAAAAAAAATCAAGATGTTTCATCATAAACTTGCTTATTTAAGTGACAGTCATTGATTTTAAAGGGTACTTTGTATCCCAAACGCCTAAAAAAAAATTTTTTTTCTCCCTGATAATTTCAAAGACACAGTTGATATAAGCTCCCCAATAACCACTGCAGTTGTTACATCTGTGTTCAACAGCTTAAGGGACTGATCACTGAAGGGCATTAGAAAAGTGATTCCCCTTAGGTACTTTGGGATTTCAACCAAATGTGAGCTTAATAGGGTGATTTTTACATTCAGACGCTAAAATGTACCTTAAATATTAACTCCTGTGTAGATGTACTTCTGTAGCCTAATCAGGCAATAAAGATACATGATTTTTTTGTTATAATATTGTATCAGTTGAACAAGAAAATTTTATGTAACTTATTTCCAGAAAAGACTTGTAATTTTGGGTGATTGCACAGATACTCAGCGTCAACAAGAAGTCCTCTACTGAGTGTCACTTATGACATATCTTGGGTTTGAAAACTGAGTCCTATACCACAGATAAAAATAAAAGGGAAATTACTTATGTCATCTTCTCTGAAAATAAGAAAACACTATGCAGCTCCAAAATTATAAAAGACCCCCTCCCTGCTTGCACACCCTGGTGCAAAACACACCTTTAATATATGTACCTCTTAAAATATACAGACACTTAGAAACATCTCAGTCAGTCCAAATCACTGGGTGGTAAATCAGTCAGCTTTGCCAGTAGGCTATGCAGGGGTAGTAGAAATAAATCCTATATAAAGGACACAGACAATCACCTTTTGCAATACTGGCATTACCATTTAAATGGTCTTTGACAAGGATCTTATTTTGTTCCATTTTACATTCACGCTTTGCAAACAAACGCTGAACATTCATTAAGCAAACTTGCTATAACAAATGAAAAAGTGACTTCAGAAATGTTATCACACTCTGTGTTCTGAGAGTGATAAATAATTAAAAACGGGTGTGTGTTTTTATGTTTTATGTATGTATAAGACTCCATATCTGCAGCAGGGTGGGAAACTGTCTTTTCCTATAAATACCTATCACTCTTGGATTTGGAAACCAAAGGCTGGAGCCTTTTTAACTGTTTAATCAGAACTGTTCTACTAAAACCAGTCGTAACTCTTCTGATTTCAATAGGACAGTGTTGATTTACACATCTAAAATAAATGTTCGCAATAATTTAATTCCAAAATAAATAATATCTGATTTTAATTGAACTATATTTTTTATAATTGAGCACTAGGAGAAAATAAAAAGTGCTTTAGATAAAATTAAAATGGCATTTGTGTTAATGTTTATGATTCATATAAGTAGTGTGAAAAGGAAATAAAAGACAGGAGAAAAGCTTTTGCAACCAAAAGCCAATTTCTCCCCAGTTCACAGTCAGAAAGAGAATATAAATGTACAAAGCCAAGTGTATACCATAAGAAAGCTATTGGAAAAACTAACCTGACAATATTTGAGAATTTTTTTATTCTGAGTTACTTTAGTAATTATAAAGTATTTTGAGCTGAAAAAAAAGTTATTTCCATTTATAAACAGCAGTAGAGAAATATTCTTTCTTTTCTTCTTTTATGATTCAGAATATTTGCTGAGATTGTCTTGAATTCACATATTGCTTCAGTTAATCTGAATGTAGAGATTAGGACATGTTTCAACAGATAAACAAGATACAACTTAGAAATTAAATCTCATTTAAAGCTTAAAGGAGCTTCAACTACTCAGTTGCTTGTGTTCTTCTGAAACTTGTTTCTTGTTAACCTAATAATATGTTTTTATTTTTATTATGGACTAAAGATAAGATTTCTCCAGCATTGTTAACAACTTACTCTCAGGGACAGTATGGTGCCCAGGCTTTTGCACTGGCTTTCTCTGCCTTTGAGTTGAAGAAGAAATGACAAATGACAAATTATACAGAAAGTAATTGTTAGAAGAATTATTAGAAGCTGAAAGGGAAGCTGTTCACAGTGGAACAGACCAGGGAGCACTTGGACTATTCACATTTTTTTGTTCACTTGTTTCTTCTTTCCTCTTATGCAATACAGAAAACACATTGAGGGGCTGGAGCATGTCCAGGGAAGGGGAACGGAGCTGAGGAAGGGGCTGGAGCCCCAGGAGCCACTGAGGGAGCTGGGAAAGGGGTTCAGCCTGGAGAAAAAAGGCTCAGGGGGGGTTTTCTGTCTCTGCACAGCTCCCTGACAGGAGGTGACAGCTGGGGGGGGTCAGGCTCAGCTTCCAGGAAACAGGTAACGTTGGGGGCTGGGGAGCTCAGGCTAGCTCTCACCCCCACCACCGGTCAAGAGTGGCCATCCTCACACTGCTAGCAGCCCGAGTAACGGTGTAGGGCAGGGATGCCTGTTGGAACCCTGGATGCTGAAGATATCAGACTTTCTGCTTTGACAGGTAGTAACCCTCAGAAGGTACTGCCTTTGACCTGAGACCGTGGGAACCGCTTCCAAAGTTGAATGATAGCACTGGGAGCGTGTGTATGTAGTTCATATAGAAGTGTGTAATATCACAGGGTGAAATACTGAAGGTTTGGGGTTTTAGGATACAGAATACAGTAACACATATAAGGGGCAATATGGAGGGATTTGAGTGCTGTCTCAGTCCTTCTTCTTCACTTTCTTCCTCCTTCTTTTCAGATTTGGGTGATCTTTTTTGGTTGGTTAGCGAAAGACCGCATTGCGGACATTGAGTGATCTTTAATTGGGTTATAAATAAAAATAACTTAGGTGCCTGGTTTTAATTGGTTTTGTTTATTGTTTAAAAGTCCTTGAAATGAGTTAGAAGGGGCCATTTTCTTGCCTTGTAAGACAGGGCTCATACCTCGTGAGACTGTAACTTAGGTAGGAAATAATAAACAACCAAATCCAAACAAGATAACAATGTGCCCAGCATCTCCTGTCCAGACCCGGCTAGAGCTAACACCTCCACAATGCCTTATGTTCTCTACAGTCGCTGTATATCATCAATGTCTAGGTTCAAAGAACCTAGAGAAGGCTCTCTCAAAGATCTTTATTCTCCAAAGGGGGTGTGAGAGAGAGTAAACAGAGTCCCACGCCAAACTTTTAAACTGGGGGCAGAGGGGGTGGGGCAGGTAGGAGATTGGGCCCAGGTTAACACAGGGCAGGGTCCGGAGAGGTGGACAAAGGGATAGGGGAGGGGAAAACATGGGGTAAAACCAAAATAACCCAAACACTGGGGGGATAACAGGAACAACTCATAACTCATCAAAATTTATCAAAAATCCACCACCACAACAGGGACAGGAGGAGAGGGAATGGCCTTGAGTTGTGTCAGGGAGGTATAGTTTGGATATTAGGGAAAATTTCTTCATGGAAAGGGTTGTAAAGGAACAGGCTGTCCAGGGAAGTGGTGTAACCACCAGCTCTGCAAGTGTTCAAAACACTTAAATATGACATGTGGGAACAGGACTTAGTGATGAACATGGTGATGGGTTGAAGGCTGGACTTGATTATCTGGATTGTCTTTTCCAACTGTAATAATTTTTTATTTCATTATTCTTTGATTCAGTAAAGGGTTGCATGAAAATTGAAACGTAGGTCTGGCTGGAAGTACTTTGAACAAAAATCACTTCTCTGTATCAAGGAAAAGAGATTACTGTGTTTTCAGGAGCTATGTCTTGTTATAAATTGGGCCAGGAGACCAGCTCCTTTGAAAAAGCCTTTATTAGAAATCAGCTCTGGGTAGGGGCTCGAGGGGCTGCGCACGCCGCCGCTGCTCCCTGAAGACACCATGGAGGAGGAGGTGCAGTCGAATCTGCCGCCGCTGGTGCTGCTGCAGAGTCGGGATTCCGTCCTCACGGGGGTTCCAATAGAATCCCTTTGGCTCGTGTGGTCCAGGGGCGTTACCTTTCTCTAGTTTCTTTCAAGCCATGGCGACAAAGTAACAAAAGAATGCCTGCCGCCTGCAGGTAGCTAGACATGTGCCTCGCACAGTTTTGTCCTTCTTAGGTCCAGTTTCTGTGTCGGCTCGCTGTCCCAG
The DNA here is from genome assembly GCA_016584745.2 of Phylloscopus trochilus trochilus. Lineage (NCBI taxonomy): Eukaryota > Metazoa > Chordata > Aves > Passeriformes > Phylloscopidae > Phylloscopus > Phylloscopus trochilus. The sequence continues at coordinate 64,086,065 of WQNJ02000015.1, read as the reverse complement.
GGGTTTTTTTAGCTCTAACTGGACTCTCGGCTGCAGCCAGGCACCATGGGAGGTCATCTCCATATTGGGCGGAGCCCACAGCTCGACGGCAGGCAGGCAGGGAGCAGCAAGAAACAGCAGGGGGCAACAGGAAGTGGCAGGGGGAGCTACCTACAAGGCAGCGGCGTGCTTTCCTCGGGGGAGGGGAAAGCTCAGGATTTAGGGAGAAAGGGTACAGAACTTGGACATAACGAACAGAAATTCAGGGTACAGATTCAACATGAACAGTTTAAAACAGGCAAGTAACAGTGCAACTTTAATTTTACAGAAAAACAGTGTAACAGCACAACTCGGGAGTGCATAGCCTGGGGCTAATTTCTTTCATGTCTTAACACCACTGCTCACCCAGCTGCTCACTCTTTTCTAGGGGGAAAAGATGAGGATACTTTGTCCATTTTCCAGATTAAATAAAGTTGGCCAATTCAGCTGTGTCAAAATCACTAAATTACAAGAGAGGTGATTCATTCTGACAATGTGCTCTGACTCATTGGCAAAACATCTGTCCTGGTTTAGGGCAAATTTGGGAGGAAACCCCGAACAGAGTCCCTCTGGAAAGCAAACCCAAACAGCCCCTCCCCCCAGCAGGTCCAGGAAAAAGAACTTCCTTGGAGAAAAGTGGAAAACACTATTTATTTAACAAACAAGATGTCCACAAGCACAAAGAATGAATAATACAAACAATAAAACCTCTGGCCGCTTTGCAGAGAGCTGGCAAACTGAGGCAGTCCTTGCCGTGGGTGCAGCTCAGCTCACTCCGTCTCTCACCAGCCCCACTCCCTCCGCAGGGCCAGGCCCGGCGGCCGCAGGTGCCAGCCCTCGCTGCTCCTCTGGGTTTGTCAGTCCAGAGCAGAGTTAAACAGTCCCGAGAAAAAGAAAAAATACAGTCCAGGGCACTTCTCTGCCTCAGCTAGCTAAAACTAACTAAAAAGATCAACAACAAAAACTAACTAAAAAAAAAAATTAAAAAAAAATAATTTTTGTCCCACTGCTGTCTGTGCCTCAGCCGATCACAGCCGGAGAAGAAATGCTGAGGACGCTGAATGCTGTTTTCTCAAAACAAACTTCGTGCTCCTTCTTTCCCTGCTTCACTCCCAGAACCATTTTAAAGGTACAGAACTTAATATACAGCACAAACAGAACAGACGGCTGGGGATACAAGCATCATAAAGTCACCCTAGGAAAACGTCTTATGAAGGCAGGGGGGCTGCTTACCACTTCCTGCCACAGACAGCGACGCAACGGGCTGGAAGCGCCTGGCTGGCTCTCACAGCCCGGCCCTCCCGCCTGAAGCGGCCCCCCCGGGCTCGCCGTCCCTCATGCTCGTGTGGCGGTGTAGGGCAGAGCTGCCTGCTCTCCAGGGCTCTCTGCTGGGGTGTGCCTTGGATCGGAGCGAAGCACAGACAGAGAAGGCCCGAGTGTTTCTCAAAGGATTTACTCCCCAAGGGTGACGCGGCAGAAACCGAAAGACCCCGCGCTGACAGTCTCTTTTAACCGGGGGAGGGACGGGCGGAGGTTACAGATTTCCAGCCAAGCAGGCATACAGCGGGGAGGAGAGTGCGGAGGGACCCAGGCTTAACAGCCTGTGGGGAAGGCAAGGGGAGTGGAACACGTGCACCAACGGGGCCTCGAGGAATGGGGATTTCCCAGGCCAAGTTTTAGGCCTGACAGGGATATCTCTGTAAATAGGGGTAAGGGTTTGGAGAGATGGACACCCAGTAAATAAAACAACAGGTGTGTCTGGGAGGTGTGACAACTAGTCAGGGGAGGGGAAAACCTGGGGTAAAACCAAACCATCGGGGGTAACAGGAACATTGGGATAATAACAATAACTTAACAAAAAAACCACCACCACAAGACAGAACACACTCTGCTTGGAAAAAAGATGTTGATAATTTTTAGGTCCTAATAAAGCTCTTATTGCTTCATACTTTATGGCAAATCAGAAGATATTTAGGTAGGGAGAAAGCTCAGCTTCTAACAGAGGCCAGTCCTGTAACCTCTCACTTCCAAAACCTGAACATAGACACATATCTTGCAGCCACTTAAACAAAAATAGGCAAGAAACACTGAGAGGGCACAGGCTGTTGTATTATTCAGTCACCAGAAAGTACCATTGCAGTTAATCTGACAGTCTGCTGAACTGTATGGATAGGCAATTGGATCTGGAATAAATGTCTGTTTGCTGTGTAATTCTTTTTAGATGAAATGAATATTACCAGAAAACTGTGTTTTGTCCAAGTCTCTCTTTGACAGAATCATTTATTACATGCAAAGCTGCTGCCTGCAGGTTAATATGCATGCAAAGCAAATAAAATAATTGCCTATTGTCAAATCATGGCAATATGAAAGGATATGGGAATGTAAAAGCAGCCTAAGAAAAATGGATAAGTAACCAAAACTATGGGATTGGATGGAGTTCAGGTGCTTAAGAAAATAGGAAAACATGAACTCTCCACAACCCTGAAGGTATTTAAGAAATTTTTCAAATTATCTTTCAAGGGTGCTCAAATTAAACAAGGAGAGAGAAAAGTACCCTCTACATAAGATAAAGGGCATTTTAATGCCTAATTCTCAGAATTAATACTGCTAAGAGTGGGGAAGAGGGAGATGAGGGGCTCACCCATGTCTATTTAACAACACTTGACAATCCTGAGCAACTTTAGAAACCATGGAGCCCACTGATACCAATTAAGGTCAGTGACCCTGACTGGGACTTGACTGACACATGAAATAACTGCTAATTTTTCCAGCGAAATCATATTAATGCCATTTTTCCAAATTAGTGGTTCTTTACCCATGGATCAGCATGTGGAAATCCCTGTGTTTATGCTTCAGGGATATAAGTTAAAAAATGCCACCACACCAGCATGGGTTTAATCTGTGCCTGTTTGCACTTTTACACCCAGTTCTCAAGCAGTTTGCAAAATAGAAAGGGACATGGATTTTTCCCAGAAGTTATCCTTGGTGATTATTATCTTTCTGGGGATAGGGCAGCTGGATAGGGAGTTTAGTCACATGAATGTAATCACTGTCCCTTCATAAAGTTCTTTGCTCCTATTTTTTTTTCCCCAGTACTGACAGCAAGGACACCAAAACAAGGGCCAATGACAGCAGAAAGGATTGTAGGGAAGAATCTTACCCATTTCTCAACTCAGCCTTATTCTTTAACAGAACTGACAGCTGGTATAACTGAGAAACATTACAAATTTATATGTAAAATACTACAATTGCAGTAAGAGTTAAATTATTAATCATTTATAGCAGCCTGAAATCAATGATTAAGGGGAGGTTTACCATGCTGATTGTAAACACTCTACAGCATTAGAATACCATGTGAGATTTGGGTTGTAATCTAATCCATATTATAACAACTTCAGTATTTTTAAAAATATCAGTTAATTTTTCTCTTTTTGGCCTGTGTTGAAATAATTCCTGCCCTCAATATTTGTGGTTGTAACATGACTAGTGATCTTAGGTAATTATAGCTTCCACCTCTAACTGCAGTAGAGACTGAGACAATTTTCTATCAAAAACATCAAAATCAAAATGTTTGTATGAGATTTTGTAGAAAGGGGAAATGAGTATGGATAATACTCCTAACCCCAAGATGTTATCCTCCCCTTGAAAGAATGTTTAAAAAAGTTGACAAACTATTTCTCCTTGCCCAGATCTTTTTCACACTTCAAATCCTTATACTGCCCATGATTCATACTTCAAGGAGTTATCCTCATTATTACTGTTACTAGTATGTGATATTTTTGTATCCTTTGTGGGAAGTGAAACTAAAAATAAGGATTTGGTTTGCAAACAAAGAGTTTGTAGGCAAAGACATTCTGAGGATGTGAGCTCCTTTTTAAGCCAGGCAGGAGAAGGTTTGGGTGTTACCTCTTGGCTCTCAGTGCATGGCTGAAGCCAGGTCACCCCTGGCACTTGTAAGGCTTGTTTGTGACGTGCTAAAATTCACCTCTGTCAGAGGAAGAGGATTCCTGTTTTGGGGAATTGTGCTCTGAACACACCAGGCAATCAGCAAGTTTGGAGTGTTAAAACAGAGAAATAGATGTATATAATTTCTAAGAGAGGTGTGGGAGACTGAACAGCAGATAATGAGAGGGTGAACTGTGAAGAAACAAACTCCGTGTCAGAGGGGAAGGAGCATCATAGTGTGGGGGGAAGGATAAATACATGTAAGTGAGAAACAAGGTTGGGCTCTGGGAGTGGCATTTGGGTGTGCATGACAGACTGGGTGAAAACAGAATTTGGCAGGGCTTTCTGGACTACATTTTTTTCTCTGCTCAGCATGCTTGGATCAAGAGTGAACAGCACTGCTCCCTACAGTATCTCAGTTACTGTATCTACTACCCTGCTGACCTAAAATACTTTTGAAATAATAAGATTAAACTTTTCCCCCGTATATTCATATAACTGAGCAGCTTAACTCGAATCTTCCAAAATAGGAGCTTCCAAAAATATCTCTCTGGGTAGAGAAGATTAAACCATGTTGAAATAAATGCAACAAATATTCCCATGCTTATCTCTCATTCCCATCTCAGGTTGCCTCACAAGAAGCCTTGTCTCAAAGACTTGATTCCCCTGCCTGTGGACCCACTCCATTTATCAGATGCAGATGCTAAGCCTGATCTGCCATCCCACAAAGCTGGGATGCATCTAGGGCAGGGTGACAAAGGATAAGAAAGACCAGAGTTTCTATTCCTTAAAATGCAATTGCCCAAGGTAGAATATCTTGTGGTGAAGATTGACAATCTCCTCTGGTTAAAGCCTTCTCCTTGCCAGGAGAACTTTGAAGCAGACAGCAATCCTTTCTCTTGCACAGACTGCCAAGACTCAAGGTGATGGAAAAGCAGGTCCAGGAAAAAGCAAGTCTGAGAGGGAAAAATAGAGATAGCAGCAACACGGAGACTATGAAGTACAAGGGTGTGCTCAGAATCGTCTGGGAAATACAAAGGTCTACAGCCCAACTGTGCAGGTGAGGAAGAAGCACAGGAATGTTGTGAGTGGTCCATGCAGAAAAGGAAAACAAATGGTATATGACTGTGACAAACCAGCTGTCAAACACAGTGGTGAGCACAACTTTATCAATAGATTCTGACATGGCAAGGGATTCATGGTATGGAAGAGGGCAGATGGTGAGGCAGGAAGCTCTCTTTGCAGGAAGTAGTGAAGGAGAGTGGAGAAAAAGTCTCAAACATACTACCTTTAAAATGCAGGTACAGCATCCCTGCATAGCCCCATGCGTGTTCTGGGAATAGACACATTCTGGGCATCTGAAAATTCAGTCATAATCTTCAGTCTATTGTAACAAAATATGGCTATTAAACACCTTTCTAGGGTAAAACAGGGTATGAAATTATGATGCAGTTGTTGTTATAGTAACTGCATACTTATGCAGTGTTTCCATTTAACAAACATGAGATAAATTATTCGTCTTTCAAGAAAAGGAGGAGACAATTACTAGAGCTTTCAGAGATGAACGATGCATTTGCACTGAGTTTAGATGAGATCTAATGTGTGGAAGTTTTACATCTGTATTTCCACATCACAATTTAAATAAATTCCCTGAATAAAATTACACAGTAATGGGCAGCACAGTTGCAAGTCATATGGCATGCCCTTGCTCTAATTTCATCAGGATGTTTACTTCTATTTCCTGATTTATCCTATGAACAGTTTTTCTCTCCTTGAAGACCAAGGATGAAATTAAAAATGGTGTCCCCAAGATGATCACAAAAATATCAGTTCCTAGTTTATCATTTGCAACACTTGACAAGAATATCCAGAATTCAGAATGTTCCACCTAACAACCAAAATTTTGTCATTATCTTATTAACATTGAATAATATATGCATAAACATACACACAAACATAAATGGGATGGTTGCATATGAAATTGATGACAAGAAAAAATATAGAAAGAAAAATATGACTTAAAATGATATTTAGGAAATGTGAACTTCCCTATGAAGAAAAATGTTAATGCTCATTTACAGAGCCATCCCGTTTTAGTGATGGTGGATACAGAAATCAAAACCATAAAATAATAATAATAATAATAATAATAATAATAATAATAATAATAATAATAATATAAACAACCAAAATATTTTTTCAGCATCATCACTGAAGAGACATGTCTGTGTCATGAAAGGCTGATTACCAGGTTCATAATCTATGCAAAAAAACCCCCCTTACTTTCCATAGTAAGATTAATTGCATCAAGGAACATTTGTGTGGATCACTAAAATAATAATAATAATAATAATAATAATAATAATAATAATAGTAGTCACTCTTCAGAAAAAAATAGTTTTGAGTAAACCTGGATTTCTGAAAATGTGTTGCTGTGGTACTGATATTCAAAAAGGATGAGCTAAAAAGTCCTAGTAATTATAAGCCAGTTACCCAGGCATAGAAGTCAGACAATATAATGAAAAAGTCAATATGATTTTCCATTAATAGAGAATCAGAGAGATGGATTCTAATTCATGTCAGTCAATGTGGTTTTATGGAAAATAGGTTTTGTCAAATAGTTTAGATTTCATTATTTGATAAGACTACAAATGTGCTTGATAAAGGTAGCTCCTTATATGTAATACATGTACATTTTAGTGTGGCATTTGACTTGCATCTGATGAGGCGGTGCTTTAAAAAAATTACAAGTATCTATAGGTTTCAAATTAAATGGTTTCTGAATTTGCCAATGACAAACTTTTAAGTGTTTGCTAATGGAAAATAATCACTGGATACACTAACAATCAATATACCTATTTCCCATTCACTGTTTGAAAAAGGAATTGCTACAGGAAAAAGAAAAGCTCCTAGAAAAGATGGTATGGCTCATGAAGAGGGAAGGCCTTCTTGCTCTCCACAATTCCCTGCTAGGAGGTTGCAGTGAGGTGGGGTGGGTTCCTTCTTCCAGATATTGAAGGATAGAATGAGGGTTGCCTCAAATTGTGTGAGGAGGGGGTAGATTGGATAAGAGAGAAAATTTCTTTACCTCTGGAGTGTCTAGGAATTGAAACTGATTGGCCAGAGCAGAGGTGGAGTCACCATGTATGGAAATATTTAAAAGAGATGTAAGTCTGAAACCTAGGGATGTGGTTTATGGGTGGAATTATCAGCACTGGTTTAATGGTTGGATTATGTGATCTTAAATTTCTTCTCTAACCTAAAAATGCTATAATTCTATGTTTTTATGATTCTATGTTTTTTATTATTCTGTGCTAAGGGCCAGGTTATCTGCCAGAGTGTTCAGAGTTGGTTAATTAGTGAGCTGCACTTGCATCAGGTACTAAGAGGAACAGACAAAAAGAAAATTCTGCCTCTCATTTTATTTGCCAGCTTGTGGCAAAGATTTCTGATGATAAATGAAAGTGACCGGTAAGTAGATAAGTGGAAATTTTATGACTGGGTGTGGTAGTATTGGAACAGGAAATGGAATTTTTAATGGAGCTCATTTTCTTGGGCCTTACAGAGGAACTTACAAAATTGGTGATAAAAAAATAAGGAACAAACTGCTTTGGCATCCATCAAATACACCTTAGAGTGGAAACTCTAAGAGTCCAGGTGAACTGTTTTATTAAAATAAGGTTGATTGTGACATCTAAAATTTGTAAGTCTGTCCAGAGACAATGATGCATAACAGGCTTTTTTTTCTGCTTTGTCAGAGCCATATCAAGAAATACCAACTAGGGAAAAAAAAAAGGTGAATTTCACACTAAAAACTAAGGCTAATTTCCATCTTGAAGGGTAGCAGTGATAAGTGATCATTAACGATCAATGATGAAGGACAACATGGTTGACATAGAATGAATAGGTCAGAGATAAACAGAAAGTCAGATTAAATGATCCATAGTTAAACATTGAGGGGTTTACTTAATTTGAAATAGAATTTTTCATAGCATTCCTTTATTTAGGCATCACAAAATTGCTTGCTATAAGAAGCTCAATATACATCTTACAATCATCTTCCTGCCTGCAGCTGCATTTTATTTGTAATTATATTTTCTGACTCATACAGCAAGAAACTGTACTTCCTGTAGTACTTTGCATACAGCTGTTTGTATCTAGTTAAATAATATCCATTGCAAAATCCCCTTGCAAGATTTATCAAATATGACATAAAAGGAAAAATGTAGAATCAAAGGTTAATTTAATGTTACAGAGATTTTTCATGGTGATTTAGTATTAATGATGGCAGTTTATGAACCATGTTTAATTAAATGAATGTGGGAGATAAAAATCACCCTTGTGTTTAGCCTTAGTTAAAATTATAGCCTCTGAAGCTCAAAAAGAGGTTGTGAATAAACATTGTTCTGATCTCTAGTGAGGGATGTGTTTAGATAACAATGAGGGTACATTCTATAGAGTCTATAATCAGATTAAACTTCAGCTTAAAAGAGAGGTGTGACTTTTCTGAAATGTCTTTTATTGAAAGAACTACAGAGAATGGTGTCAGCTGCATATCTGGTCTATTTGTTGCTGTGTGGGGTTTTTGGCAGACAAGTAACCTTTACTGACCTGTGACACACATTGCACACAAAGGTGGTGCTCAGGCTCTTGGAACAGCAGGGTCCCTTAGCCTCCTGGGAGAAAATGCTAAAAACACTTCTGAGATTGCATCTCCTGCTGCTCCAGTTAATATTGGAGTGGTTGCTTCTTAGTTACATTTGGAAGTTGGTCTTACAGGGATAATGATTTAAATAATGTGTTTTAGCACTCCATGACACATCTCTGTAGAGTTGCATCATTCCGGGGTCACGGTACAGAAAAACACTGCAATAAGTATGAAGTGGTAAATAACCAGAATAAAAAAGTCTGAACTGAAAAAAAATACTAAGAATATGCTTTCTTTGTCTTTTGCCTACCTAGTAAAGAGTCACCATTAAAAGATGCACTCTGTGAAAATGCATCATGATTTCGTATTTCATAGAATCACAGAGTATCCTGAGTTGGAAGGGATCCACAGAGATTACTGAGTCCAGCTCTTGGCTATGCACAGACACCGCAACAATTCCACCCTGTGCATCCCTGGGAGTGCTGTCCAAATGCTCCTGGAGCTCTGGCAGCCTCGGGGCTGTGTCATTCCCTGGCGAGCCTGTTCAGGGCCCACCACCCTCTGGGGAAGAGCCTTTCCCTGATATCCAACCTAACCTTCCCCTAACCCAGCTCCATCCATTTCCTCATATACATGGGAAAGGTATCCATCTGTTACCATGGAGCTGTGCTGCTGTTTGTCTGTTTCTAACAAATCTGATACCACAATCTCTCTGGTTTGATCAATTCTGTTTCAACTATAGCTACACTGTAAGGAATACAAACAGCATGTATAGAAAGAGGTCTGCTTAATGATATCAGAAACTTGATCTGCTCTGATCCCTAGACTCCTGTTAGTTCCTGAGCTCCAGCCTGTACCATTTTGTACCTCTATTTGCAGCTCAGTACATGTGTATTTCCATATGGCTACTTAAAGTCTCTTCCTTGTCAATTTCCTTTCAGATCTCACTTTAAGCATGACATAGAATTTAAACAGAAAATGAAGTATAAAATATAACTGGAATTGTTAGAAACAGGCATTGTAATCAGGTTAACTTCTACAATAAAATTATTGCTGTTTAGTTGCAAAACAAACAGCTTAGAACCTTAACTCCACAGAGTTTGTCCAATTTTTACATTCTTTTTTTACAACTTTTCATTTTATATCCATAAAAACAAATAAATATAAGGATTTAAAAATAAATTATCTATTATGTGTAACTATATCTTCATACATTTATAGGATGCTACGGTCTTGTGCAATTACTCTTGGTAATTTATTAAAAAGTTTTTACATCTTGGAGGTGGTAGATTTCTACGGGCACCATGATTAGATAACTTCTGTTTCAGAATACTTATGCTTCAGACAAAGAAGTTGTTGTTGTGACAAGTAACAATTATTAATTTAATAATGGTTTAGTTAATTTGCTTGAAGTCCTTGGACAATTCCTATGAAGGCTTTGCTTTTTCTTACCTCCTGACAAAATTGATATGACTGACACTTCCCTGAACAACAAAGGTGGTGTGATCTTATATTTATGCTTTGAGGCTATAGCACAGAAAGAATCAGGTACAATTTAAGTACCTGAGGGGAAAAATTACCAACAAAGAAATAAAAGGAATACTCCAGTAGACAGATTAAAGCACACAAATACGTGAGCTAATCACAATAGATTTGTTTTAGTTATTTAAATTCAATTGCTGTATATTGATTTCTTTTTATTATTTTAAAGCAGCTGAGAATTCTCTCTCCATCTCTTCTGCCTGCTATGATTTCTCAACAGACAGATAAATAAAGAATAGGGGTTTTGTTGGTGTCCTATTTACTGGTGTAAATATGTAATCTGGGAGACAATATAATACCATCTGGAAATAAAGTCTGTGTGTATGCTAAAAAACACAGGTGATTTGCAGCCCCTCATAACTTCATTCCCATCCTGCTTGCCCTGCAGTGTGCATGGCACCATAGACAGTTTCTCTTCAGCAAGACATTCCCAAGAGCTCCATCTTCAAGGAAACATCCATCTGTCCTGTCAGACCGGGGTGTCACTGCTCAATGAGGCCGAAAGAACAAGGGGAGTAACCATGCTACAATTCCATAGGTATCAGTACCAGTCTTGCTAATTTTGGTTGGGGGTCTTTCCAGTGAATGTTTTGAGGATGAGACAGAGAAGGTTTAGTTGCCCAACACCAGAAACACTGATGCTTCCTGGCACGCCATGGACTCTGCTGGCTCCAGGGCTCCATTTGGCCATATTTCATCTATATTTCAACTATTTGTGTTGGGAAAGATGTCTAAGATCACTGAGCCAGGAGACCACATAAACTGTTCCATTTTCCCCTTCAACAGTAATCATGCTCTCTTTATTTTTCAAATATATATATATGTATGTATGTATATAGTGGAAAGTGATCAGCTCTTCAGATCGGGTATGTTTCTGTCAGAAAAACAGAAACAAGAGGAAAAAGCTGAAATAATGGATCACAATTTCACCAGACTCTATGAACACAGTCCTTCATGTACCTGAAAGGAGCCTACAAGGAGGATGGAGAGTATTTACAAAGGCATGCAGAGACAGGAGAAGGGGGAAGGGTTTCATGCTGAAAGAGAAGAGTTTTGACTGGATATTAGGGAAAAAATCTTCCCTGTGAGGGTGGGGAGGCCCTGGCAGAGGTTGCCCAGAGGAGCTGTGGCTGCCCAACCCCTGGAAGTGTCCAAGGCCAGGCTGGATGGGGGTCTGAGCAACTTGGAATAGTGGAAGGTGTCACTGACCACAGTAGAGGAGTTGGAACTGTATGATCTTTGAGTCAAAGATCCCAAGGCCATTCCATGATTTTATGAAACTTTAGCTCCCAACACAGTCATTAGCCTAGCTGCTGCTAGCCTCTATGGATGTTTCCAGAAATATGGCTTCCATGAAACAAGAAAAGTATTAGTGGAGAGATTGTTAAAATTATTATTAAAAGGGGAATTTTCAAACTTTTATATCTATGCTGATTTCTTGACACATTTCTGTTTCTCACAACCACATTTAACCTTCTGGCGATGATCTAACTGGTTATATAATTGAGACAAAATGAACCAGCAATCTGAATAAATGGGAAAGGTGGCATTGTATCACCTTTTGGGTCATCAGTCTAATATTAGCTGACTAAAGTCTGTACATTCTGAGTCAGATACTTACCAATATCATGAGATATTGAAAGTAAATTTTTTATGAGTCACACTGCTGCTGCCTTTTCCAATATTGGCTCTGCTCCACATAAGAGTTTGTATAAGCTTAAAACTCTTAAATATCACTTCTGAGTTTAGCCTAGAATGATTGTATCCTCAGACAAAGGTGGTAATTTAAGATGGTGAGTGAAGAATTAACTAAAAATAGGTTATGAGACTTCTGATGATGTACTTTCTCTTTCCTCTTCTTACTCGTTTTACATTTTTCTTCCATAGATTCTTCATAAACACTTTTTTAACTTTGAAATTTTTATGAGAGATGAATATAATTGGAGACAAGTTTTCATGGGAAGGACTAAGTGTCATTTTATTGATTTGGTCAGTAGCACCTGGCATGTTGGAACATAAACCAGTAGGGTTGATAAAAAGAGTCTGGACAAACTTCAGTGAAGATACCCAATTTAATGCATTTTTTAGCTTTGAAAATATTTAAGGAGAGACCAGAAACTGAGTGCACATAGCTGTTGTTCTCATAGTCGTAAAATCCAAAGAAATTCAGTCGGTTGTGGTCACTGAAGCAGTAGAGGGGAGGCTGCCCCAGTGCTGGGCCACTCCCTCCAGAGACAAAAGTAAGGAGCAGAGACATATCCTTCAGGGATCAAAATGTTTTTTCTGCCTCTTCCCTCACTCCAGCTTTTCTCTCGCATTAAACTGAAAGCTTCTCATTTCCAGTACTGTAAATCTGACACATTTCATGAGTATTAGGTTCACTTACCTGAAATAAAACTCACAGTTGTTAGAAAATATAGAAAAATGGAAACATTCTGAAGCTGTGCCGTACCTCAAAATCATCTGAATTGCTTTGAGCACTATATATCTACTTCAGATACTGTATTTATCAGCTAAATAATAAATGTGGTCAGTTTATGTTACACCTTTTGATGGAACTGGCACATTTTTTTGTAAGGTATTTATTTGCCTACAAGTAGACTTGGTGCTGTTCTCTGAAAAGAAGTTCTTTCACATTCTCTTGGAAATAGGGGAAGGTAGTGGTGTAGATTGCTAATAATCCCTAGAAACTATTGCAGCCTGTAAGCCGCTCTAAAACAAACTTGTAGAAAGCTCTCCTTTATACAAGAACTTTGCTGCAATGTAATCCTGGTGGAATCTGGGGTAAGGATGGTGAAGCCTGTCACAGGTTGCCCAGAGAAGCTGTGGCTGCCCCATCCCTGGAAGAGTCCAAGGCCAGGCTGGACAGGGCTTGGAGCAGCCTGGGACAGTGGAAGGTGTCCCTGCCTATGGCAAGGGAGGGTTGAAATGAGATGGTCTTTGAGGTCCCTTCCAATCCAAACGAGTTTACGATTCAATGATTCCACAAACAAATGAAATTGTATTGATTCAAACTCTTCCATTCATTTAATAGAACTAGGTTTTTATTTGTTTCTTTCTTCAAATTAGAAACAGATTAGCAAAATAAATTACTTTTAAATTAAATGACAGAAGTGAACATGGGTTGCTGCCAATTTAACGATACTAATATAAAAATTAACTTGAATATTTGATTTCTGCCTGTCTTTTCATAATCTTCAGGTCTATTAAGGTTAAATCATTCTCCTATCCTCCTTTATTTATTTAAGGAATTTGTTAAAAAAGCAAACAAAATTTCATTAATTTAACATTTTTATGTACAACACTGGAAAACTGATTAAGAATAAATTAGTTTAGCATTCTATTTAATATGATAGTTTTATTTCAATAATTACTTCATTGAAACATTTTTAATTAGCTTGCGAATAAAAAATAATTTGTCTTCACATTTCCTACTGAGGAAATTATCACTCTATTTTACACATACTTTTGCCTAAAAGGTGTTTGGCTAAGGGTATTGCGAAGAGATGACTGAGGTAAGAACCAAACTTGTATTCTCAGGTATTTATTTGGATTTTAGCCATACACCCAGCCTTCATAAAGAAAAAAAAATGCTTCTCCCGGGTCAAACTTGGTGCTCCTTTAAACCATTAAGTTCTCTGAACGTGGCCCTGATTGCAATCGCAAATGTACTTCTCTACCACACCAGTAAAATCCCTTAGGTTCATCTCCAGTCGAACCAAGTGGTTTGAATATGATAGACACAACCTTAAAAACATTGACAAAGTAATATTGAATTAGATTTAAACATCAACTTTTTTGGTAAACACTTTTTTTTTTTTTTAAGGAAACATTCAACATTAGTGTGTAACACTAGCTTTTCTAGTATTATGCATCATGGTTCCTTTCTCATTAAAAATGTCCTAATGGCGTATACTGACCTTGCGGATGTTTATATTCCATATAGATTTTGGAATTTACCATGATTACTGATTACCATCAGTTTACACAATTACTGTATTTAAATTTCAGATTTTTTTTTAATCTCATTCCTCATATAGCTTACCATTTTAGTTCTTTTTTATTTGTTTTGTTTTCTCATCTTTAAAAGTAAGAAAAATATGTTCCCAGTGAAATAGGTGATTTTATGAATCATGCACTGTGGAAGTTGGGTGGTTGATGTCTCTTAATTTATTTTCCACAGTGTTTATAGTTGATGCAGAAACTAATAAGCAAATTGCTCTTTCCATTCTGTATTATCTTGCCCAATTGTGTGCATCTACATCAATTACTATATATCAGCAATATTATCATCGTCTTTGAATTTTGTCTTTGTTAAATTCATAGGAACATGATTTTTAGAGAAGAGAAAACAAAAGACTATTTTGTCTGAAATATTTTGTCATTAGCGTATTTCAATGATATAAATGGTAACAGAGATTATCATTTTGCCTGTAAAAAGGCTCATTATTTCATCACAAAGGTATGTCTGTTTTACTAATAATTAGACTTTCTGATAATAATGCTGTAAGAGTCTTTGATATACACATATAAAATTAACATCATTGCTATTTTGTGACTTGATAATTAACAGTGGCTAAGTTGTACTTTTCACAGAATCACAGAATCATTTATGTTGGAAAAAATCTCCAAGATCATTGAGTCAGTCCAGCCTGTGACTGAGCCCCACCTTGTCACCCACAGCAGGCCACTGCGTGGCTCATCTAGCCATCCTCTGGAAACTCCCAGGGATGACGACTCCACCACCCCCTGGGCAGCTTCCAGTGTTTATCAACCCTGTCTGTGAAGAAATTCCTCATGGTGCCCAAGCTGAATATCCCCTGGTGTAGTGAGTGAATGTCCTCTCATCCTGTCCCTTGTTCCCTGGGGGCAGAGCCCAATCTCTCCTTCCTGCGCCCTTTTTCAGGGAGTTGTGGGCAGCCAGAAGGTACCCCCTGAGCCTCCTTTTCTCCAGATTGAACAATCTCATCTCACTCATCTACTCCTCACAGGATTTATCCTCTAGAAACTTCACCAGTTTTATTCATTTTCTCTGGACTCAACTTTTGTGTTGTCTTGCTTCCATTAAGAAAAAGGGTGATCACATATCAGTAATATATATAGCCGAATTATTAATTTTATCACTTAGTGGATAATTAGGAATTTCACTGGAAGATTCCTAGCTATTTTTAGTGTATCTGCCCAAGCAAACATGGGCAATGTCTTAAATATTTGCTGCATGAACATCCAAAGAATAGTAGCAGTTAATGCCTCCAGAGTTTTGTAATTAATTCTGATGAAGCCTTAAGGTTGATTTGCTTTAAATACCACTTGATTGGCAGGAGCATCTTGTTCAGAACATGCTCAACGTACAAAAATCTGAGTTGTGAGAATTTGGCCTGGCAGCAATATTTTTTCATTCAAGGTGGTTTAATGCATGCCAAATTCCCAACTGCCTGCATGTTCAGAGAAGATGATTCAGCAGGAATTTTTGACTATATGCTAGTAAATAGAATGAATCATAATCTTTAGTCTGCCATGAAAACAAGGTAAATACCTGTCTTATATCCATGGCTAGACCATCTTACCTGCTTCCTGCAGCACATAGTGGCCTGGTCCAGACTGTCATGAGTGACATCAGTAAAGGAATTAAACTCAATACACAGAGAAAGATGGTCTAGGAATGTTCCAGTGATAATATTCCAGCCTTAAGGAGGCAGAAATTTGAGATCAAAATCACAATATTGTTTTGCTTGCCTTTACGGATTCAGTATCAATGAGAGAGAGAGAAGATATACATTCCAGAATCACAACCAACATGTACAGAAACCTGCAGATAGCCAAGAAGCAGCCAAGAGACAATGGAACCAAACTCTTCTCTTTTGGGAAAGATGGTAAAACAACATCAAGCAGCATTAAAGTGTGGCTCAGTAAGCTCAAGCTGAAAATGTGGAAAATTTTCCTGACTAGCAGTAGGCAGTGTGTCACTGAAATATGTTTCCCAGAGAACTTAATGAGTGATAGTCCTGATTCAGGTGGGAGGTTGGGATGACATCAGGAGGGATCTCATCAAATCAGCATTTCTGTGACTGGCTGACAATATTAAAAATAGCATTACACAGATCAAAAGTGACAATGAATCTCTAGAAGAGAGTCAGGAGTAAACTTCTGTTGTCACTAAAATCCTAGTCTTGCATCATTGTTTAGTCTTGACATTTGACATTGTCCTCTTTTTCTAGAAGGGCTGTGAATGTTTGTCTTATCCTTCCCTAGTGTTTCCTGTGGTTGAATAGATCTCTTTAAAGTAGAAAAAAGTTCTTTTCTTCCTAGGACCAGCTGAGATTTGGCAGAAAGAAACTCTTCACATTGGGATTATCTTCTAGAGTATGTGGGGTAAAGATGATCTGTGAGTGAGAAGGACCAGTGTCTACAGAACAATACACTGTATAGAAAAACTCAAATTCATGGCAAATCTGCATGTCATTGAAAGTAGGTGAACTGAGGATAAAAGTGACAGGAACTGACCTGTCCGGAAAAAGGCAGGTTGAGGTTTTCCTTATTATTTTGTCTTATGCAAGAGGAATTTTCCTGCTTTTTTCGTTCTGATCCATCACACTAGAACTTACTTTTTGTCATTCTCCTTTTTAAGAGAGCAGACCCTTCATATCCACTTATTTCCACCATGTCATAAAAAAGTATATATATTTATATACATATAAAGTACCTTTTATCTGTGGGTAGCAGATGTCTTTTCCTGAGCTTCATTTACAGAGTGACAGACTGCTGAAGATTTGTTGCTAGTGACTGAAGGAGAGAGGAAACACAGGTGTCCTCTTGCTGAGCACCATTTGATTAGAAAGAGAGAACAATCCATAGTTTCTTTTGTAAGTAAATAGCAAGAACATGCAAATACTTTGTGGTAATAGAAGATTTAAAACATTTGTACCTGAGGTAGAATAGGAAACCCAAATAAGAGGAAACTGATTTTTTTTTCCCCCAAGAGAGATTTTTGTTAAACTTTGTAAATGGGTTATGGAGAGGTTGAGAAAATGGGAAAAATATGTGAAAGCAAGGCAATTTTTTTTTTCACAAATAATAAATATTTACTCACACATTATTGTGAAATTTGAGGAATAATTAAAAAATTGAAACTACATTTGGCTCATCAATAATCTAAACAATAAGAATAAAAAAAATATGTAGAAAATGGAAACAAAGTTGAAACAAATATGGAAGTAATTCAAGACTATGTGGTTATAAATAATAATAAAAAAAGGGCAGAAGAAATTAACTGATTATTGAGCTACAAACAGTATACAAAAGAGAAAACAGAGAGGGAAAGAAATTACTTTGGATGAAGACAGCCAGGATGTGTTATGTCATTCTTGAAGAAAGGTTCACCAAAAAGATTCAGATGTATTTAGAAAAAGCAGGTTCTACCTGACTAACTTGGTCTCTGATGAGCAGGTGATCTGCCTGGTAGATGAGGGACAGGCTGTGGATGTGTCTGCCTGGACTCCAGCAAAGCCTTTGACACCATCTCCCACGGTGTCTTCTGGAAAAGCTGCAGCCCAGGGCCTGGACAGGTTCAATCCTCTCTGGGTTAAGAACTGGCTGATGGCCCATCCCAGAGAGAGGTGGGAATGGTGCTGCATCCAGCTGGGAGCCACTCGCTGTGGTGTCCCCAGGGATCAGTGACAGGCCCAGCCCTGTTTAAAATCTTTCTTGGTGGTCTGGAAGAGGGGATCAAGTGTACTCAGAGTAAATTCATGGAGGACACCAAGCTGGGTGGGAGTGTGGATGTGCTGGAGGGCAGGAAGGCTTTGCAGAGGGATTTGGACAGGCTGGATCCATGGGCTGAGGCCAGTGGTGTGAGGGGCACCAAGGAGAAGTGGCAGGTCCTGCCCTTGGGTCTCACCAACCCCTGCAGCCCCAGGCTGGGGCAGAGGGGCTGGAAAAGGTCCTTTGGGAAGGACCCTGGGGGTGCTGGTGCCAGCAGCTGGACAGCAGCCCAGGGGTGCCCAGGTAGGCAAGAGGCTGATGACTTCCTGACTCTTTACCAAAATAGCATGCCCAGCAGGACTAGGGCAGTGATTGAACCTCTGTAGCTAGCACTGTGAGGCTACACCTCAAATCCTGTGTTCAGTTCTGGGCCTCTCACTATTTGAAACATTGAGGGGCTGTAGCTGGGGAAGGATCTAGAGACCGAGTAGTACAACAAGTGGCTGAGGCAGATAGGAGGACTCAGCCTGAAGAAACGGAGGCTCATGGGGGCCCTTCTGGCTCTCCACAACTCCCTGACAGGAGGTGAAACCAGGTGGAGGCTGGGATCTGTTTTCAGGCAATTAGAAATAGGACAAGAAGAGATGGCCTTAAGCTGTACCAGGGGAAGTTCAGGTTGTACTGAATGAGAATTTCCTCACAGAAATGGTTCCCAAGTGTTAGAAAAGGGCTGCCCAGTGAGCTGATGGAGTCACTATTGCTAGAAGTGCTCAAGAAACAACTGGACATTTCACTTAGTGCTTTGGTCAGGTTGACCAGGTAGTATTCAGTCATAGGTTGGACTCTATGAACTTGGAGTTCTTTTACAAAATTAATGGTTCTGTTTTTCTATCATGCTACAAAAAAATCTCTCAGTTATTTCATTAAAAGGTAGAAAACACTAATATTTCTTGAGCATCTGTCCTAGGTTACAATGTAAAATTGTGCCCAAAGGTGTATTCTATCCCCATGAGCCGTTGGAGCCAAGGTGGGGCAGTGTTCTCCTTATCTTCTGTTAATGAGCCCAACAATGCCTTCCCGGAAGACGTTATCTCTGTTTAATGGGCCATCAAGGATCCATTTGCACGACTGATAAGATGAAATCGTACCATTGTGAGATGCTCTGCCCAGGGGGAGGAGCCAAGCATTCCCACCTGGATATAATCCAGGGTTTGAGACCTCACGAGCAGCTTCTATCCACTGAACTCTCAGAGGAGACAAGAGCTACCAGACGTTTCTACAGGGATCACTGCTTTGGATCATCTCTGCTCCAGCAGAACCACATCTGCTGCTCCAGGAGGATTCCCGTACTGCTTCAAACACCCTGACCAACAGGGTGTTAGGTTGTATCATTCCATTTATTTCACCTTTTTTTCCCTTCTTCTTCTATTAAATTGTATCTCTGACTGGGAGTCTCACTGGTTTTGCTTTCAAACCAGCACAGCATCAATGGAATAATATCCAAGGGACAGAAAAAGTTAAACTGTTCAATCAAGTCAAATATATTTAAACCAGTATGTAAGAAATCTTTCTGTCATTAAGTCTGAGAATGTCTGGAAATATAAATACAAATACCCCTATTTATTTAAGAATGTATTTTTTCTTATATGTGTAAACTGGGCATTGTCAGTCACTGTAATTTGAAGTTCTAAGAAAAATGATGGAGCATGTGAGCAGTGACATATAAAACCATAAAGGAATAAGGACATGATTAGCATCCATCAAGGATTTACCGAAAACAAGCAAGTCAAAACGTATGTTGTTTCTGAGAAATCCTTCAAGGTTCCTTTGGGTGCAAGAAGCCTAAATGCTTGATGCATCTGACAAAGTTTGCCTGATAAAAGTTAGGATCACACTGAGTTAAAAAGTTAGTCTGTCAGAAGAGAGTAATGGAATTCAGCTACCAAACCAGTGCAAACCCCCACCATGCTGTTCAATTAATACTGGGGGCAGAAGACACCATATGCACTAGATGGATCCTGATTGACTGAAACAACACCTCTGTAGACAATACTCTAGATTTTAGAATAGCCTTAGTGGAGAGAAGTAGTAGCAGCCTTAAATTAGAGCGAAGATAACTCTGTTCCAGTATTAAGTATGTTTTTTTAAAAAAAAATTAGAGAGATCATCATAAGTAGATCATGAATCCTGAATAGATTGCAGGATAAAAAAGTGGAGTTGGATTTTACATCAAGTGCCTTTAAGAACAAATGAGACAAACGTCCATCAGAAATTATGTAGAAATAGCCAGTATTGCCTTAGGGAAGGGGGATACCTTGGGGACAGCTATCATATCAATCAATTCTGTGCCTCAAGCACTGATACATGTGTATCCCATTGTGTTGACTTTTACTGTTGATGACCACCAACAGAGATGTGCTGGAATATTGCTGTTGCTGTTAGTTTAATCTGGCCAAGGACATAATCACTTTAAAAAGAGCTCTTTTTTTGAGATCAAGGACTCAAAAATGCAGTCAGGTTGTAAAAAAAAAGCTGGTTTTTCCTGTGTTTTGTGACATGGCACTCACATCAAACTTCTATGTTCTTAATAATGCCACAGCTAAATAGTCTACTACAATCTTACAAAATTGGACACATAAATAATATGAGGATGGTAAGATTTTACTTGTGCTTTTGACTTCTAAAATAGGTGTGGATAAGAGCTCTATTTCATAAACTGTGAAGACAAAAATCCTTTTTTTCTATTAGTAGAGTACATGAACAAACCAAAACCACTATCCCACTCAATGTGTGAGAAGTTTCCATAAAAATATACAACATAATATTCCAGGAGGCCTTTCATTGTCCATCCCAGCTCTCATCATCCATTGCAAGAGAAAAAGCTGAACTGGCTTGTTCATATATCAAACAGATTCATATGATATGAATTACAATGTGATCTTCTATGCGTTTAATGGATGTGTTGATGTGATAGTAATAACAATAATAATAATAATAGTAATAATAGCACTTTGGAAACCTTTAATTGCATTCTGATTATACTAACATGATTTGCAAACACTAATTATATGAGCCTTTCAAAGCTCTTATAGCAAACGTGGTATGCCTATATACAGCAGTTACAATCATACCTCTCTTTCAGAAAGAATTTCCTGCAGATTTCCACACAATCTATAACAAAGAAACTACAGGAATATGAGCATTTTGTGAAAGACTAGGATGCTGAAGATATAGATGTTTTTATTCTTACTAAGCTACTTCTTTTTCTTCCATGTCATTGTGCCACTGCACAATGAAAACTTCAATTTTTCTTGGCTTATTTGGAAAACAAAAGTAAGTTTGCAAATTGCAAACTTTGCAGCTCATTCATAATCCATGTAAGGTTATTAAATATTAATTTGTTGGGATAATCTCAGTATCTTTCTTCTTCACTCTGTTCTCTATTTTATGTCACCTGTATGCTATTTTTTCTCTCACTTGACAGTTTGATTTCTATGGCATATTAATATGTTCAAAATAGCCATTATGTGAATACCACAGCTGAAATTTACTTCACATAGGGATGTTATCTCAAAGCATGACCCCCTTCTCACACAGTTGCTCAAATACTTAAAATAAATAAAGGAATAAAGAATAATTGTCAAAACTGTAGTTGGATATGCAGGCATATTAGGAACTAACTTTCTGGTTTACATCTGGAAACATTGATCTGTGCTCTTCTCCAGGGCCACACTGCCTCATGACATTCCATCATGCATTTAATTTCTTTCAGTGCGGTGTTATTCTTCCACGGAAACATTTTCTCCTTCCCTGCTGCCCTTTACCTCTACTTTGCCTTTTTGAAGTGAGACCTTTAGATTTGGCAGAGATAAGATACATTGCTTCAAAGTGAATGTCTTACAGCTTGGTGCTCTTTTTGTGTATTTTTAATATTATTTTTGTGGCTCAGGGGAGTCTCTAGGTAGTCTAAGTCAGGGTGCACAAGTTAACGGGGTTTTGTGAGATATTGGACCAATAAGCAAATTTTGTGCGAAGTTCACAGTGTGGCACAGAAGCCCTTCAGCTTCTGCCTCTCAAGGGAAAGTAGAATCTGCTCAGCCACAGGCATGGGCCAACTTCTAAACTCTTGTAGTACCATCAATGCAAAATAAAACAAATGGTTGTATTATGGAAAATTTTCCAGGACTTTATGTTCAGTTGATATTGTCCACCCTACTTTATCTATTTGTATGTCTTTACCTCACTGTAGGACAAGCTTCTGCTGATTTGGATGCAATGAATTAAAATGATTAGTTTTAAAAACTTAGATTTCCTTCACAAAACAAAAACAAAAACAAAAACAAAAACAAAAACAAAAACAAAAACAAAAACAAAAACAAAAACAAAAACAAAAAACAAAAACAAAAACAAAAACAAAAACCACCCAACCCCCCCAAAAAAACAACAAAACAAAACAAAACAAACAAACAAAAAAAACCAACAAAAAAACCCACAAAACCCACAAAACCCAAACAGAACAAACCACCCCCCCAAAAAAACCAACCAACCAACCAACCAAACAAACAAAATCTTAGATTTTCTCTTCTTGCCTTTTTTAGCAATATTTTTCTTTTTCTTCATTTAAAACTTTTAGCTATTTATTAAAAATATCTTCCCATGTCTATAAAAATCCTCAATGTAGCTTAATGTAAATATAATGGTATACATATAAAACAGAGTCTTCTGATTAAAAAGAAAATCTTTTCTCATCTGGGGTTTTGTATTACGGTTTACCCATCCCATGGGTAAACCGTAATGCAAAATGCATTTATCTCAATATGATCTTCTAATCCCAAAGTCTCTGTTAGGTAATTTTTCACTTGCTTCATGCATGTATTTTTATTTTCTGCATCAGAACAAAAACATTGGTAATAAATATTAATTTGAAACAAAATAAAACAGAGAACTATCCCAAACTGCATTTTGTAAAAAGAGGGATTTAAGTTCAGTTTAAGAAGAAAGAATTTTTACAAGAAAAAAAGAAAGAATCCTTAGGGATCTCTTCCAACTCAAGATATTCTATGATTCTGTGATCCTCTATTATGATAAAACTTATATAGTCTCCTAGTAGACAATGCACTTGATTAACTCAATAGGTCTTTGGAAATAAATAATTCACTACATTTACTTAATTTTTGAATTTTTTTCCACCAGAACTCACCTAAAATTTTCCATATTTATATGGATAACTCATAGATATCTAAAGACAAGTACTTAATGGAAATTACCAGCAGACTGAAGGTCTTAGACTGACTTTGAAAGTGCTGTGAATAAACAAAAAAAAAGTGGTGTTTCAAGTGATTCTGGTTTTAACAAGAATATCATTTCTCACTCACTATTGTTTGATCAGTCCATTAAAACAAACAAACAAACAAACCCAACAATATATTGTAGCAAAATGAAGAATATTTAAAATGGTGAAAAAGTCTTAGTTGATGACTACTAAACTAATGCTGCCAAACATGGAAAATTCTTACTAGAGAAAAAAAAAAAAAAAAAAACCAAACCATTATACCAAGGGAAACAAAGTCTCTGTCTCATGGCAGTGTAAAAGGATATGAGAAAATCTGCAAATGGCAGAATGTGTATTTGAAATTATAAAAAATAGAACCTGAGAACAATAGACAAGGATTTGACAACATGCGTGTGAGGTTTGCTTTCAAAATAACAAAATTATTTAGCAGGACACCAGTTAAAAGTAGCTCCAGTAAGAAAAGAAAATGCATTTTAAAATTACAAAAATTGGGAAGACTGTTCCTTTAAAGAAGTATCAGTGCCCATGAAAAGTAGAGCTGTTGTGACTCAAAATATGAAGGGATTCATTATTGGAATAGGATATTAGAAAAATAGAAAAAAATATATTTTTCCCCTTAAAATGGAACTTTTGGTGCTGTCTGATGAAGGAGAGACTAAATAACAACTTTTTTTGTGTCCATGTACCAGTTTGCTCTGTCACAGATGAACCAGTATAGCAAGATAAACATGTTTGGAGGGGATAACAGAAATTAGTCCAGACCTCTCTCCTTGTGCCTGATAAGCAAGGCTAATTAATTTTCTAGAAAGAGAGTACTTGAAGCTGGTTTTGTTCTCAAACACAGTGTTTGTCACATTAGGAAAGTGTTTTACCAATAACTGGAGTCAAAAAGTGAGTACTGGAGGGCATGGCATTATTTCTGGACAAATTGCATGAATGATGACAGTCCTCAGGAGAAAATCTGGTAGGTGTTCCCTTTTTCTATTTTCAGTGTTCTTAGCCTGGAATGAGATGTCTTTTGAGTGTTGTTACCATGCAGAATTAATAACAACGAAAAACAATTAGCATCTGTCTTTTGGTCCTGAGTTCACTGTCCTCTAAAGCTGAAGAAAAGAATAATTTTGGTTTAGGCAGGTAGAGTGAAAATCATGATGCTGGAAGAAAACTGAGTAAATGTGAATAAAATTGCTTAATAATGGACAGATTTCATGAGCCTGATCATAAACTATGGCCTTACCTGGCAAACTTCTCTATCAGACTCTCCTGTTGTCTCTCAGACAATTCCTCACAATCCTGAGTTATTTTTAACTCTTTCTAAAAGAGTCACTACTCTACTTCTCTCAAAAAAACAGGAGCAGCCTTTTTTTTGTCCACTTTCAGTCATGGAGCTCCCGAGAAGGTCTTACCCAGCAGTAAATTGAATATGAAATGAGTCTGTAAGGGTGAAGGCAGAGTATAGGACTGTACCTTCTCACAAATTGTTTTTATTCTTTCACTCTTCTTGGGCAAATACAATGCCTTTTTTTTTTTACATTATCTAGACCTTTAACTCAGAAAGTCTGAAACCCTATAGTGCAGATAGGGTTTTATAGTATTTTATATAAATTTCTATCTGGTGGCAGGGCCTGTTCCAAGTGTACATATATTTAAGCAATAGCAAATCCTTTCTGGTCTTCCAAGATGCAGTCAATTAAGATTTTGCTTTATCCCCTTAAATATTGTGTTGTCCTTCTTTATTTTCCAGAGAAAGAGAGAGAAGACATGTATTTGCTTCTGCATTTCCTGCAGTGTAATCCACAACAGTGCTGGTAAGACATTGAGGTAAATCCTGCACCCTGTAAGAAAGCAATTATCATGCCCTCAGAAGAAGCACTTCGTTTTCTAAGGGACACAGCAAGTTCAGATAATGTTTGACATCCTCATCTTGGGCTGGTTTAAAATACTACATTGCAGAGCCAAAATGTTGTATTTTTTTTTAATGTCAGTCTTTCAAAACAGCATCATATACTATAATTAAATCCATCACAACATTTATTTTAGAGACCTCAAATTTGTAGAATTGATTTAATGGCTTGTTTTGTGTTCATCTCTCCCTCTTGTGGCAGATGTCAGCAAGGAAAAATATTGCTATTTACAAATAAATGGAAATGAGCTCTCAATACAATCTATTTCTAACACCAGGATGTTTTGAGGTATGTTTAAGTTAGAGTGCTATGTAGGATATAATTTGATGTACCCAACTTAACAGTGCACATTTATACTTTTATAACACAGGAATTTCATTGGATCTTACCTACCAAAATTTTTACCTGCTAAATGTTTTTTTAGGTTATTCTATTAAACGGATCTGTGCAAATTAAATATTTTTATTAATAAACCTTTTGAAAAGGGAACTCTTTTATATTTTTTATTTACAGGGCTTGATTGCTGTCATATTAATAGCAATTTGCATTTGAATATTGTCATATTAATAGCAATTTGCTAGGGGAAATTTGTAGGGAAAAAAAAGTGTACTAAATACCAGTGCATGGTAAATGTTACTGGAACAGAAAGCTTTACTGAACCACACACTGCCTCACTTAAAGGACCTGCAAGGGTGATGGATTTCTCCCAAGGGCAAAATATATTTTCAAAAAGCTATTTCTTCAGTTTGCTCCCCTCACATATTTGACATATCTTCATACAGATCAAGTTATATTGTTTCACTGTCAGTCTAATTTGCTTTCGGATGGAATTCTGATAAACAAAAGATTAAGAGAAAGAAAAAAATTGCTCTTAAAAAACCCAAACAACCAAAAAGGCCACCAACTCCAAAATTTGTTAGTCTAACCATAAAACTGAACTAGAAGGGGACTCTGACTAAAATTATGCATAAGATGGATCTGGTTTTAGTGTTTAATTTGTTGTTGTTGTTGTTGTTTGTTTTTGTTTGGCTTTGTGTCCTAGGTTACAATGTAAAATTGTGCCCAAGGTATGTATTCTATCCTCATGAGCCCTTGGAGCCAAGGTGGGGCAGTGTTTTCCTTATCTTCTGTTAATGAGCCTAACAATGCCTTGCCACATGACTCATAGATAACTTCCTCAGGGAGTTATCTCTGTTTAATGGGCCATCAAGGACCCACTGCATGACTCATAGAATGAGATCATCCCATTGTGAAATGCTCCACCCAGGGGGAGGAGCCAAGAATTTCCACCTGGATATAATCCAGGGTTTGAGACAACTCAGGCAGTTATCCAGTGTTATCCAGTGGACTCCCAGAGGAGACAAGAGCTACCAGACGGTATCACTGCTTTGACAAGAACATCTCATCTGGTTCCACTGGATTCCTGGAGGAAGATTGGACCCTTCTCACCATCACTGGACCCTTCTCTCTCAGGATCATCTCTGCTCCAACAGAACCACATCTGCCACTTGAGGAGGACTTACTTTTGGACTGCCTCATGGGTGTCAGGTTGTATTGTTTGTTCCATTTATTTTATTTTACCTTTTTTTCCCCTCTCTTCTCTTATTAAATTGTATCTCTGACTGGGAGTCTCACTGGTTTTGCTTTCAAACCAGCACACTTTGGTTTGGTTTTATGTGTGGGTTTTTTTGTTTGTTTGTTGTTTATTTTTTATTTTTATTTTGAGGGATACATGTACATGTGTGAAAAGAGAAAGATGTGAATCAGTAATTTTCCTTTCTTCTATTTGCAGGCTGGCAACCACTTATTTTCAGGGATAGGACAAGAAGAAATATCCTCAAATTGTGCTAGGGGGGTTTATATTAGATACTAGAATACTAACAATCTAGATACTAGATATTAGATATTCAAAATATGGTCAAGTCCTGGCTGTCCAGGGCAGCAGTGGAATTCCCATCCCTGTAGGGATTTAAAAGATGTGTGGATGCAGCACCTGGGGACACAGTTTGATGGTGAGCTTGGCATTGCTGGGTCAATGGTTGGACTCAATCTTATAGGTTTTTTCCAACCAAAATTAAGAATTAGTGATTTACAGAGAGGTGGTGACAGAGCAGTGAGGGTCCTGATGTCTTGGACTGGATCATCTTTCTGGACTGTGGCTGCTGGTGGGCTCTGGTTATTCCACTGTGAGGGGTCCCCAGCCAGCACACTGGGAGCCCAACAAGGTTAGGACCAATAAACTCTGCATTCCTTCTTCATGCACCACATTCCACAGCCAGTGGGGCACCTGCCTACCAAGCTGTGGGGACTTCTTAGGAGGGTTTTAAATTGTCCAGTGTAACTAATAATAACAGATAACCTGTTAGCCTCCTTCTGGAGGAATTGCAAATAATTGCTGGGTTACTTTATTCTCAGAGCATACTAGAATTCTCCACAGGGGCTGGTCAATCAAGCTCTGGTGGATGAGATTAGCCTTGGAATTACACTACTTTATATACAATTTATATGTGCATTAACAGTATCTCCACTAAGTTATTGGGAGCTAAGACTGTTTCTCAAGCATATGACTATCTTTACCTCCTAATTTAGCTCTGAATCCTACCCTAATATACCTTAAATATGTCAGCTTAATGATCAGCTCAAGTTTGTAAAAGCCATGGACATGCATTGCATTCAAACAGCTTTAAAAAGGGTAGGCTCACAGTTCTTTTGAAACGAAAGATCAAAAGACAATCAGCTGTATTTTGCAAAATCTGGTTCAAAAAGTCTTTAAAGGAGTAATTATTTCCTATTAAATCATTCAAGATTTAGTGATTAACACTGGAACACAAACATTCCTGATAATGCCTTTAGCATCCTTTTAGCCATTTTCAACATTTTCGCTTGAGAGTTGTTACCTGACATCACTTGATCATCTGTTTAGGTCATCTGTTCCTCACCATGGCAACTGGAAAATTACTGTACACCAGTGATCTGAAGTTTAAATGCATTTATTGTCCTTGTAGTTGTCTCTTAGTTGAGGAAAGTGGGGGTTGTCTTACAGTAGGAAAATGGCAAGCTCTGTAGCCAACATAATTTTCATGTGAGAAGAAACATCCCAATCATAGTTCACCATCATTCAAAGTGGAATTTGTGTCTGTTTCTTCACAGTCTACCTCTTGCTGCTAATTTTATGTTTTCAAAATTATGTTAGGCTGAGCCAGAGGGAAAACTTTTCCTTGAGCTCTTAACCTGTTTTGCTGGGAGATTTAAAGCTTCAGATCGTGACCTTCTTGTTTCTGATCTGTATTAACACAGTGGATGGAATATTGGTAGCAAGATCTGCAATTTTGTTCTTAGATTGAAAAAAATAGGCTCTCTTAGAGATTACAGCATCTGTATTTGCTTGACCAAGTCAGCCCACAGTGGGACAATGCAAGAATTTGCCATGAAGCTTTAGCTCAGAGGCTTCAGGAGCTTCAAAGGCTGCAGAGAATTGAGTTAGTTTTATGGACCTTGGTTTTGATTTAGAGAGCCAATACAAATATTATTGTAACTTCTTTATGTTTACTATAAGCTCTTTTAAAAATGCATGAAAGCAAAGCTCCATTCTGCCATAATGAGACACAACACACTCTGGCTATATAAAAATGATACATTGAAATGGTTTCTTCAGAAAATAGCTTCTGAAAAATGTAGGCTTTAGGACCATTGCCATCATGTACTGCTCATAAAAGTTCCAATTAAACATTAAATTACATATATATATATATATATATATTACTATTTGAATTAAACAGGCCTTTCAAATGTTGTTTTAACTTTGAGATTTTCCTGGTGTTGGAATAAGCCTATTTTATTAAAGCTTGTTTTACAATGAGTTTTTTATCAGATCTGCAGCTAGCTTGTAAACCCTAGGGGTTCAAATACAAGGAGACAAATCTCTTCAAGGTTTGTTTGAAGCTGTTAAAATCTTACCATTATTTTCCTCTTAGACTCAGGTCGGAGCTAATTTTGTGAAGACCTTTTAAACCTCTGCTACTCTAACACCCCAGGTAAGAAGTGAAGTGGAAGTGTAGAAATATGATAATTTGAGCTGAAGAAAACAAGCTAAAAATAATTATTTGAGCAAGGGAAGAGGAAAAAAGGGGGGGAAGAAAAGCACTGTTGAAAACATCTTTCTAGTAACATTTCAGGAATAACTTTTGTTTCTTTAACAACAGCTTGATTTTTTAAATCGCATATTATTAACATTTATTTTGTGCTCCAGGCAGAATAGAAGGTGGTAAAAATATTTTGATTGTTTGGGGCCTAGTACAATTTATAGGTTGTTGCTGAAAGTAATCAGCAAAACTGGTTTTTGGTCTGGGAATTGGACTGATAACTGGACAAGTCTTGGTTCCTTGTGCTCCTGAGTCAAGGAGGACATGAAACAAGATCTTCATGTTCCTGCCAAACATCACTATAATGCCAGCCGGGTCTGTTCTCAACCAGCCTGGAGCTCAGCACCATGGCCAGGGGCACCCAGGCAGTGTGAAGTTGGTAGAAACCAGGGCATTTCGGTCCTTAGGATGCTGCTGCCATCCAAAGACACAAGTTGGTACTGCTGTACTGACTGTGTGCACACAGGAATCTGCTGCCAGCAGTTATGGAATGAAATAGGGAGGCAGAGAAGTCAACATTCCTCAAATTCCAGATTTTCTGCTAAGGCTCTAAAATAGGATTTTTTTTTTTTTAAACCATGTCACTTTTATGAGAAGCATCTGTTTTCAAAATTATGAAATTCAGCATTGCCCTTATGCCATGAAAACATCCATTTTCTGTGATGTAACATCAAGCTGTGCTGCAGAGCATGGACTTTGTTCCTTGCCCTTCACAGGTCTTCCTGCAAAAAGTCTCACCTAGTTTTTTCACATCAAACAATTCAGTAAATTCTTTGGAGTACTTAAGCTGCAACCTGTATTTTTCTAAAACATCCTGCTCTAGATCAGCAGATTAGATAGTGCCCAATTAACATTTCTTACCTTTCCTGGCAGAATCAGCCGCACCAAAGAGATGAATCCCTGGGCTTCACTAAGGGAAAATAGGAGATAATGGTATACTGTGATGGTTATAGAAATGTTTAGTTTAGCATGGATGTGTAGGGACAGAATAAATTATTATCCAAACAGAGGAAAAGTTCTATAAAAATGTGTGTCCTCTTTAATCCACTTTACATAAAACTTTTCTGGGTACCTCTGGTCAATATATTAGAATGCAATTCTTCTGAGTGATTAAAATGCCTTTTTATCTCCATAGTTCAGCACTCATTATCCTATAACAATAGTCATATTAGTGCTGCAACTTCATTGTACAGTACACCATTAACTAAAAATAGGTCTTACAAAGAGTCTGAAGTTACAGTTTATAAAAATGTCATGTCTTTATTTTTATGTTCAACCTCAGCAAGCACAGTCCTCACTCCAGTGAAGATTATATCCACAGTACAGCTTGGCTGCAACAAAGAAACTGCTAACTGCAATTTGCCCTATTGGACTGCGAAATCCAATCATTTCAACGTGGCTCACACAACTGCTTACAAGTAGTTTATCTTCCTATAAGGAGGGTCAAATTAATTTCTTTGTCAAGTTCTTTACAATAACTTTTCTCTTATTAACATCTATCTAGATGTTCTGTCATAATAAGAGAGAAATTCTTTCATTAACTCGTCTAGTGCCTACTGAAGTGCTTTGACCTATTTGTGATTTTAATCTATGTGTTTGTTCTTCTGTGAAATTATGCCAGCTATTATTATTTGAATGTAATTAATCTATTTCTCCTCTTTTGGTGGGGAATTCCACAGGTTAATTATGTCATTATACAATTATGTTCCAACACTTGTGAAATATTGCTTGTTTCAACCATAATTTGGCTTATATTTTCACCCTTCCTTCTATATTAACCTTCTTGTCATCACCTCTACTTTTTTGTAGCTTAACATTCATTCTTGTGTATGATCTCACAATGTTTGAATGTGGGAGCTTTGCCATCACTGAACAGTCAACTCGAGTGTGCCTGCTTGCTTTTCAATCATCACCAAAACTGAAAATAAAAGAAAAACTCAGACAATTCCTGTTTCTTTACCTTTGGTCTCATAACCATGTCACTCAATTTTATTTTATAAAAATTAATGTGTTACAAGTTGACATTATTTTTACTATAGCTGCAGGATTTGTGCAATTTAATACTACCTGTATCACATGTATTTTGGTTGTCAGACTGGAAACAAAACTTCTTCTCTGTAAAACTTTCATTATATATTAGATTTTGATGTTGGGAAGAAAATAGGGCTGTGTGTTCACCTTGTCTGAGATATAGCTTGAGTTTCATTTGGAGCACAAAGCAAAGGAATTGCTCTGTTTGGAGAATTGATGGAAACTAGGCAGTTATAAGCATATTCTGGGTAATCTATCCAGAAATTTAAACCTGGTAATAAAGTTTATCTCCATAAAGGAAAGTGGACTATGTTGGTGACATATCTGGAAAGTCTGCAAGGAAAGAGGTCGTGAAAACAATGCTGGAAATTGGTATGTTCTGAATAATAATGAAATTGAGACTGAAAAAGTCAGTCCTTGTGCTTCTGAAACACCTGAACATCTTGAACAACTATGGTCACTGTCATGACCAAAATCCCTCAGTGAATACATACCATGACTTTTTGGTTCTGGACACTTCACCCAGAATTTGGTCCTCCTCCGTTGAAGGGACTTAAACTACCTTGTTCTTCTGTATTCCTGTAACAAAACCACGAGGAAACAGTTCCATTTTCAAAATAGCTCAATGAATGAGAAAAACATTAATGACTACAGTTGCCACACCTCCTGGGGATTTTGTCACAGAACTATCAGCTTCGGGATTGAAATTTCTCGTACTGCCTTTGGAAATATGCCTTAAATATTTTTTTCCTTCAAAGGCAAAACACAAAGGCAGCAAAGAAGTTCAGAGAGGAAACTCCCTGCCTTCTGTGCACTGCTAAAGCCTTAAAACACAGTTAATTTTGTATGTTATAGATAAATTTAAAAGGAGATGAAAGGCAACAGATGAATTTGCCATTTGCAGTGTGCTGGTCATCTTACTTTGAAACAAATCCCCTTCAGATGTAGGGTGCCACAGCCCCACTGATCTCAGCAGAAGATGAAATTTGCTGGAATGTTCTCCATGACTCCAAGAAGTACTGGGACAGCATGGGGAGTAGGAATTAGATGCATCAAACCAGATGCACAGCTGAGGGACAAAACTACTGAAATGAGATTGACTGAACAGTTGTAGCTGAAAAGTTGGAGCTGAATTTACTTCTCCAGAGGTCTTTTTTCTCCATCTTGTCAAAATTTGCATTCTCCCTGGGTGACACTATATGAAACCTAACTAAGCCTCCAGTTCCCTTACCCTCTGATAAGGGTTTACCAGACAGAAGATATCACTGATGTGGATGTGACCTGACAGGATGATGAGGGGAAGTGCTGGGGAAACCAGCCCTTTCTCTTCCACTGCTTCCAACACGCTGCCTTTTGGGGAGTCACATGGAGTGTCATCCATCTTTATCTATCTAAAATACATTTAGCAGCCTTAAACTGCCACCAAGACACATCAAGAGAGAGGAAAATTGATGACTCCCATGACTACCTTTGGTGCTTATGTCCACTTGTGATAGCACTGCAAATGATTTCATACTTCAGCTGTACCATATGAAAGGCATTCTTTGTGCTTGTCAGCAATCTGTGAGAAAACTACATATCTGTGTATTTGTCTAGTCTAATTTTGCATATGGTTTAAGGCATGTAAAATTTTAAAATTAGAATTTGGAAAATAATCTAGTTCAGAGGAAGGAAGTTATGTGTTTTTATTCCTTTTTTTTTTTTTTTTTTTTTTTTTTTTTTTAATTTGAAGTCATTACGAATCCAGCTGTGCCTTGATGAGAAAGCTTGGAAAATGTCCTTAGGTAGCTTTCTTGCATCTTGTGATATTCTGTGTATTTCTTTAAAATAATATGAGAATCAAGATTCAGAATATTACTATTTTCAATGGAATATTCAAATACAGTACCATTGCAAAGCCAGGAAACAGGCAAGAGAGAGACATGGAGGATCTGAAAACTGAAAGCTAAGCAAATGCAAGTAAGGTAATTGAAGTTTTTATCAGTTTCCAAATTGATCTCTAGATTTTTCAGGGAATCTGCCTGAATTTTTGATGTTTCATCTTTGAGATTATGTAAATAAATCTCAGATTTTTTTTATTTTACAAGACAAAGAGTGGTAACTTCACGTCAGTGGGATATAAAGTCCAGATTTCCTACTGGAAAAATGACATGATAAATTTTTGACATATTGATAAAATTCTACCGCAAGCAAGAAAGACTCTGCTCTAATTAGCTTTGTTTTACATTTCTCATTTCATTTGTCTCCCTAAGTTTGCTCAGTGTGATGATCAAAAATCATGTGTTAAATGTATTAATTCTGTTAAATATCTATAATGACAAAAGAGATTATCAGGAGGAAAAAAATCGTTGTTGATGGTTATGTTCACAAAAGGGAAGTTCAAAAGCTGGAAGGGTAAAATGACATCAATCAAAAAGGAGAAAAAAAATTTCCTCTTCATGATGGCAAATAAAAGTGGAACTGTTTCCAAAAGAATACAAATGTTTCCACTCAGTCTTTAGAGTGAGATTTCATATACTTTTGGATACATGTTCTTTAGATCAGGTACACATTGCTGATGTTGGGAAAAGACACATCAGTAGCTCCTGCTGGATTTTATCAGCTGATGAATTCAGGGCTCTCAGAGATTCACAGAGGTGCTATCACATGTTGTACATTAAAATAAAAACTTTAATGTTGCACAACACATAATGTTACACTCCAGTACGTGCAGGTGTGTGCAAACCCCACTCTTTCTCTTTACTGTTATGTTACAAGGGTGTGGTTTGAGACACAGGTTTCATCACCCAGCCCTTAGTTAACCACTCTCTAGAGGACTGTTTTCAGTGGTTCATGCAACATTTATATAGGGTGGTGCTAAGGGAGATGAGATCTTCCTTTTTCAATATTGCATTAGGGTCCAATATGTGTTGCACATGACAAACCAGAGAACATGAGCACATAACACATTCCTTCAACATCTGGAAGCACCACATATGTCAAATATGGCAGAATTAATATATTATTACTGCAAAATAAATATATTATTTATACACAACTGCAGTTTAGAAATATGATTGCATTTAGTAGGGATAGTTTTTTTGTGTGAATTTGAGATGTTTTGCATTCAGTAGGTTGCAGTTAATGTTTCTGTTTTATGTCTTTGCTTTTCTAACTATTTCAAGATTGAATAAAAATCAATGATCCTCAGGAATAGGTGAATCCTTTTAACATTTAGGCAGGAAGTCAAATAAACATAAAGGTGGATACCATAACAATATTTACAAATGGAAAACACCAGAGGGTAGTATTTATTTATTTTCCAAGATATCTGGAAACAGGGGAACACTCTGGATTTTGAATCCAAAAGTGTGTAAGTGTACACAAGAATTCCTCTCTGTCAAATGTAACCTACTTCTGTTGGTAAGAATATGAGAAAGCTGAGGTTTGGATCATATGAGCTATCAGAACAAGACTAGGAAGTGTAATATTGTTGAGGAAACAAAAGATAAGCGCTAAATTGGCAAGGTTTGCTTCTCCAGCAGCTCTGAATTATTAACACCACAAAACATAAGCATTGAAATTTTGAGAGATGTTTTGCAGAGCTGAAATTAATAATTTAGGGAAGCTACTGTCTGCTGTCTCTTTGTTATTAAATATATGGTTGGAAATGACTGAAAATGACTGGGAGCAACAAAGCAAAGGCTGTTGAAATAGCACCTTTGCACAGCTTTGGGCTTCATTGCTTGAGCTGGGGTGTGCTGTTAAACTTGGCTACAGGAGAAAACAGTTTCTCTAGAACCTAATCTGAGTGTTTGGCTGGATACTTATCTACTCCTATTGTTAGAATTGTCCTCTGTCCAACAACACGCCTAAAGGTTTACTGCAAAATATTGCTAGCTGGTGATATTTACTGTAGTAAAAACACAAGCTGTGAGTCAACTCCAGATCCCTATGTGATCATAGGTGTCTGGAGTTTAACTCCTAAATCAATCTATGATTTTTCCCCCTAGTTTTTGCATTTACCTCTTAGAAAATAAAGGAAACTAACTCCTTTGGATTACATTCCTTTGATACCTTGGGTAATCTCTATTTCAAGTACATGCAACTTGGCTGTGAAATCTTGCTACCAGCTACACAATCTGGGATAAAGCAGTGTTTTTGCTATAGCCACTTCTGTCAGGAAATAAGGGGTAGTTCTGTGAGAGGAGAGAAACAGAGAGCCTTTGGTTAAAACTGTATAGATAAACTTTTTTAACAAGTTTTAAACTTTTTTTTTTTTTTTTCTGTAGTATTTATGTCCTTATGTAACATTTTCAATGACCAGTGACCCCAGCTTGGATGAAGGTCTGTCTCTGCAGGTAGCTGAGATGTATGCAGTTGTTACACACATCTTGGAAATTTTAGCTAGGAGCTCTGACTCATCCCCAGTTACTTTTCTGCTAGACTGTGCTACTCAGGCTGGGAATTGTCTTGCCAACTGACTTTTAGATCCCAAATAAATTGAGTAAGCAGGAATATGCTCCTTCCCTGCTCTTGGTTAGCACAACTACATGGAGTACGCCAACCATGTCATATCTCAAGGCAAGTATTTAAGAGGCATTTCAGGGAATTGAACTCAAAGATTCTTATGGATCTATTCCAAATTTATATGCTCTAAATTTATATGATTCCCTGTGGTTAGTAAGGTAAGGTAATTTACTTTAAATGTGGTAGCAGTGCCAAATCCCCAAATGACAAGACACTGACTTACTGTACTCTCAGTTAAATAGTCAAAAATATGCAATTACCAGGAGGTGTCACTATCCAAAGACAAAAGACTGAAGTCTGGAGAGGTAGCACAAGAGCTGTCAACAAATAGGGCTTACACTTACTCAATCTCAAAGCAAACAAGGCTGGACACTAAGGCTGGCTTTTGTTTGTAACAGTGATTTAGTAGAAAGAACTGTAGGCAACTGAAAGCATTTAAGCCCCAGGAAAGTTCTGAAATATGGAGGTACCATCTAACAGATGCATACAGAGACGTGTGTGTGTGTATGGGTATATGTGTACAGGTGTACATGAGATGCATGACATAAATGTATATGTCAGGTTTGAAGATGCTTACTTTTTTATTTGTATTTGTATGCATGTTTGAGATATCAAAGTTTAACTTCAATATACTTAAAAATGTGATGAAAAACACAAAACATACCTGGATGTCTTTGTTTCTATGTACAAATGTTGAGCTAAGGGACATAATCTCTAATCCTTGTTCTGCCTCATAAAAATACAGGCAATTCTGTTACCAAGTTTTCCAAATGGTTTTTGGCTTTGTTGTTTTTGAAATGGGTTGGATGAAGAGCTGTTTCAGCCTCATGGGAGTGGGCAGTCTAGGTAAGTCACTGTTCTCAAAGTTTTTTATCTGTATAACCATAGAAAATATTTCCTAATGAATATAAGAATAATTATTCAGAGGTACTGGCTTTTGGTGACAGACTAAATGACTGTGGTTGAAAACAAGTGGAAGAATCAAGACTTTTATTTGTCCTTCAAACATATTTAGTTATATACTTTTCATTTTTGGATTAAAATGACATTTCTGTATACTCATTTTCACTAGCTTTGTACATAAATATTAGGCTTATTGTGGATTAAATAGGGTTAAAATAATGGTGATGTAAATTCTGTATTCTATTCTGGGGTATATCAAACTATCCTCAAAGTGAAGAACTCTCAAGGGACTTTGAAATTTGTGAATTTTCCCTGCCTCTAATGTAGGCTTAATCAGTAGCAATGGCATTTTTTAGAACATTTTCTAGCCAAAGAAGCAATTGTGCTATGTAAATCACTAAGTGTTTATGAAATATCAGTGCCTCAGGGGATTTTCTTCCCAACAATTAATGGTCTTTCCCTCATTTTGACTCTTCTGCAAAGAATCAGAAGAAAACTAAAAGTGTTCCATTTTATGGGTAAATTCAAAACACTTTGCTTTTATTTTTTTCTTCTCTGTTAACTGAATATTTTTGACTTTTCCATTTCATACAACATCCAATCTAAACCATAAGTGTTTACATTGGGTTTTTTTCTGCAATTATTTTGTGCCTATAAGACAACCTCTGTGGGTGGAGATTGGTCTTCCTTAGGCAAAAGCTATTTCATTGAAAAGGGTATGGTACTTAGTCCATATCTACCAAAATAACAATGATAATTTTCCACTGTCATTTTTCATCTTCAGTAAAGCAAGAATTAAATATGCTGTTTGTGTACCAAACAGCATCCAAATTCTGTGGCCAAAGCCAGAGGGAAATGAACGAAGAACTGAATGCAGGTAAGTCATATGATTCTGTGAAGTCAAAACGTCCTAAAGGAAGGTGTTCTTGCCTATGGCACCTTGGAACTAAATGGTCTTGAAGATCTCTTCCAGCATAAACTATTCTTTGATTCCATGATTCTTGAATAAATTACATCTGTGGCTGAACTAACTGAACTTCTATCTTTAAAATGGAGGCAAAAGGAGATATGAGCAGTGGAAACATAAACAGAGGAAAATAGAAGTGTGCAAAACTAAAATAAAATTAAATTCAAAAGTAGACTTTGTGGACTTCACACTCTGGCACAGGTAAGATTTATGTTTCCAAAGTACTCATTAGCACAAGCACCTTCAATGTCACCAACCCTTAACATGCCTTCATAAGTTCCTAAACATGAAACAAATCCAGATTTGCTCAGTCTACAGAGATGAAATGTTCCTGTCTTTATTCCTAGAATCATCTATATAACATTAGGAGAAATTGTGACCAAAGTAGAAAAGGATCTGAGCAGCACGTGAGAATGGGTATTACAGCTTAGCTGGATAAAGGACTTTATGGTCTGATACGCATGAGAAACCACCCACATGCTGGTCAGAACTGTCCTGCTCTTTTCCTGGCTGCAAACTGCACCAAGTGACAGCAGACCAGTGTGCTAAGAGGGAGCTCTCACCAGAAGCCTAAGAAGCAAATCAAGGATCAGCAGAAATTCACACATCAGTTGCAGGCAGCCATGTGTACCTGAGGATATGCCCATCCCTTTAACCACAGATATCCAATCTGAGTACTCTCTGAAGAGCTGCCCAGTTTTTCTCAAAACTCCCCGTAGGAGTCATACATATGCACTAGTCCAATAATTAATTGATAACTCATTTTCTACACTTTCCTCTCACAACTTGTAATGCAAAATGCACCCAACAACAAGATTTGACGAAAACTAAACTAAAGAACTTAGAAAACTATGTGTTTTACACCCTCAGGCACATTAAAAAAATAAAAAAGAAAAAAGAAAAAAAGAAAAGCCTAATAATGTTTCATGTAAGAGCACAGAGAATATATTCCAAACAGCCCAAAAGTTACAGATATGTTTGCTGCCATTCTTTTCCTGAAACAGGCACTAGCACCAAACGTGGCATTTAAAAATAATTAAATCAAATTTTTAAGCTTGTTTAATGCAAGGGTGAAGCATGAATCAGGCTTTAAGCATATAAGTAGGAGTGTAAAAGCCTTCTTATCTTTGGTTACCATGCCAATGACATCCACCTATCAGATTACGTCATTTGCTTTGTTTTATAAGCAGAATGAGTCCCCCATCTGCAATCAGTGCTGTGAGAATTCAGTCAGCAGGCAGCACTGTGTGTTTTAAGAAAGCACTGCTGGCTGAAACAATGGTGCCTTGTAGTACACCCCAGCAGTCCCTGAAAAGTGTCATAGGAAACTTGATAACTTGGACGAGTCTCAAAATCAGTAAGCCACCTCCTGAAGAAAAGGTTGCTCAGAAAAACAAGGACATCTTCAATATTGTCATGACTCCTGATCGCATCCCTAAATTTTTCATTCCTTCTCTGGACATAGAGCACATTTTCTTCCAGCAGGAGCCAGAGGAAGACAGCACAGAGAATTCTCCTGAGAGAGGAGTCTCTGATGAAATTGGTCAGAAGCGCAGAACAACTAGAAGCAAATCTGAATCCTACATCAGGAAAGAAACAATGTGCAAAGGAGAGAGTCTGGACAGAAGAGGAACCCTGTGCTTTACAGACCAAATGACTTTCCCTGAAGACCTGGAGAGAGCTGCAGATCATTGTGACCCAGCAACCAGAGCTGCTTTCTCTTTGCCCCACCTCTCCAAAATCACTACCCCCTATGGGTTTCTCACACTGGGAGAAATTCCCAATACCAGGAGAAAAGAGTCTCTCTTTTTTCAGCATGATTCTGAAGAACTTAGAGTCCTCTTGTCCCAAAGGAAGAAGACCACATCTCTTGCAAGGAGCATGTCTAGCCCTTTCAGTGAAATTCAACAGAGCGTTGAGACCACAAAATCTTCAGTCACCTCTTTTAAGACAAGGCAGGCGGTTTCATGGGAGTCGGTCTGCAACAGCCAGCTTCCTCCTGTGTGCTGCAAGCCAGACTGTGAGCCACAGCCTGTGAAATGTGAAAAGAAGAGGTTTCAGGTGACATTGAAGAGACACCTGGCCAGCATCAAGCGGATGAGATCTGGCAGTGGGATGAACTGGCTGTGCTAAGCCATGCACAGCTGTTCTGGCTCTTAAGCCTGTGAAAATTTAAGTGAAGCGGTCTTTCACAGAGGTGTGCAAATGTGAGTGTGTAGCACATTTTCAGCGTCGCAAGCTCCTGAAAAAGGCCAGACAAACAACCAGACAGACCATGGTTATGCTTGGCAAATTGAATGCATCTTCTGTTTCCTAAAGTCATACGCAGCAACTTTGGATCCTTTACAGTGCAAGCAAAGACAGGACTAACTGAAACAGACTATTTTCCAAAGGAAATGCTGTCTTTTCTGGTCATACCGGTATAGTCTGTGAGAAGGAAGGATATAATTTTACATCAAAAGCAAACTACAGAGAAAGAAAATGTTGTCTTTTAGGGTAGTAATATTGGTTTCAGAATGATACCAAAACTGAAAAGAAGAATCGTGCTAGCTAGTCAGGTAAAAATTGTGGGCTTTTGTTATTTCTAATATTAGAATGTAAATGAAAACCAATTAAGAGTTAATTTGTCCTGAGGTGTTTACAGCAGGTACGTGCAAACAGCCATTCATAACTTCTGACAGGAATGTGCTGGCTGAAAGGGGATGCCAAGTTCCTGCTTGCTAATGACAATGCATAGTAAACCTTTCTCTGCACTTAAAAAATGTGCTTATTTTATCACTGCTGTAGTTAACCATTCAACATGCTTGGAATTAGGGGGACATGATATAATTTGTTCACCTCATTACCAGTGTCAAAATATAACACCATTCTATTTATCTCCTGTTGTTGTTCCTGTTAAAACTAAACCAAATAAAATCTCTTTTACTTTAATAGTCTTTCTTGTCATTGCTGTTACTTTTTTATTTTTTAAAAAATTTTCACAGCCTTTTTATTACCTTAAAATTTGAAAGGGGCATAAAGCAGAACCAGGAATATTCAGTGTTCTCAAAACATGTGTTTCAATCCTGTTTGTTAAACTTGCTTGTTTTGCGAGGCGCTGATACTCCAGTGCATTAAATACCTTAGTGGAAATTACCACTGACAGCTGGAAATGTCCAATGACATCTAAACACCCAAAGGAAAAGTTTTCTTCTCCAAAATTATCAATTTATCACCATTTTCAAACAGCTCATCTCCATCTATGCAAAATTTACTTGACACTGAATTACAAAGAAAGATAACTTAAAATACCTGTGAGAATTTTCCAGGCTAAGGATCTGTCCCAGGCTGTATAAGAAATAGTTATCAGAAGATGACATCTGGTAAAATCCATTAGAGTTTATTGGTTTATTACTTCAGGTAATTAGTTTATTTAATCTATTTTTATAACTTGAATATGCATAAAATCATCAGCGCCTAAAGTAAAAAAAAAAATCTGCTTTAGCTGACAGGAAAGTACCACAACATTTGAAATTTAAAATATCTATTCCACTATCTTGCACTAAATTTTTTTGTGCTGCATAACCTGTAGTAGACAATTAAAATAGTATTAAGGGACCTGGATGCATGGGAAGAGAGCTGTTGTCTAAGGGAATGAGATTGTCCTTGTTTTGCAGACAATAAATAAATTCTGTGCAACAAATACCGTTCAAGCAGCCCATGAAACTCATGTTCCAAATAATCAGAACGAGCTGGCTGTACTCCCCTGGCTGTGCAGCAGCAGAGAGGCTGTGGTGTGTGAAATGAAATATGTGTGTGAAATTGAGTAAACTGTGACAGCAGCACAGGTATTGAAGCCTGGAACACCCACCCAGGCTGCCTTTATAATCTAAAGTATGATTCATCTCATCTCCTGTAGATGACATCTAAAACTCACCAGGTGTTTACACAATAGGCTTTGTCCAGAAGAATCCCTGTTAAAAATTGACACATCCTTGCAGGAGCCCAAAGGCACTGCTTCGGAGTTCTCAGCTTGAGGTTTAGTAACAAAGATCATTACTCTGATCTCCAAACAGGAACTAATAAGACTTTTTCATCTGGTGAAACTATTTTAAAAAATTAAGGGAAAAAAAACCATTGCAGTAATACTCTGAGCTGGGGGAAATGCAAAAGATCCTTTAAAGATGTGTTTGCCATTTTACCTTGTCACATCAGATTTGTGTTAAGGGTGACCATGACTGAAAATCTAATCAGTTAAATGACTCTGAAAAAGACCTGGAGTACAAATGAAATGGCACTCTGAACACCGTAATCCACACTAAGCAAGCTCTGCAGGCCCACACAAACTCCTGCTTATACTGTCAGATGCATCAGCTACAACTGTGATGTTTTCCACTGAGAAAATATTTACAGCAGGATTTTAGATGTTAGAAGCCATTTCTTGTCCGTTTCAACCACCTGTGCTTTACTTAGCTTGTCCTGGATACAACCAAAATCTGAAGTCCCTAGTTGGAGTCCTGGTGCATCTTTTAGTTGCAGAGCTGGCTGCAAACCAGGAATTCTGTCTGGGATTGTCTCATTTTACAATTTAGAATCATAGAATCTTTAAGGCTGGAAAAGAGTTCCCAGAGCACTGAGTTTAACCATTGACCTAATACTGCCATGCCCCCATCTGCTACATCTGCAAGTTTGGGGTTTTTTTGAACACTTTTAGGGATGGTGATTCCATCAGTTCTCTGGGCAGCTTATTTCAATGCCTTTCAGTGAAGAAATTTTCCCTAATATCCAATCTAACCTCCCCTGGCACAATTCAAGGCCATTCCCTCTCCTCCTGTCCCTGTTCCCTGGGAGCAGAGTCCTACCCCTCCAACTGTCCCCTCCTGTCAGGATCTCTGCAGAGCCAGCAGGGCCCCCCGAGCCTCCTTCTCTCCAGGCAGAGCCCCTTTCCCAGCTCCCTCAGCTGCTCCTGGGGCTCCAGCCCCTTTTCCAGCTCCCTTCCCTTCCCTGGACACACCCCAGCCCCTCAG
Source organism: Phylloscopus trochilus trochilus (assembly GCA_016584745.2). Classification (NCBI taxonomy): domain Eukaryota; kingdom Metazoa; phylum Chordata; class Aves; order Passeriformes; family Phylloscopidae; genus Phylloscopus; species Phylloscopus trochilus. The sequence goes on along the minus strand of WQNJ02000015.1, from coordinate 64,043,456 downwards.
TGTCTCGCTTGTCCTGAGGGAACACTTTGTTTTAATAACTTTTTTACCACATATCCTATGAATACTCAGAGGAGAAAGAGGTAGGGTGGACAAGTTATTTTCAAGGTCTGAGTCAACGTTAAAGGGATGTTTGGGGACATGATACCAAGGTTTTCTACTATTGCTGTCTGCTGTGCTCCACCTGTACAATGCTGAAGAAACAAAACAAGTAATCAGATTGGGAGCCAATTTCCTTTGCATTCCTAATGTTCATTCATTTTTTTTTTTCTCTTTTTCTGCTAAAAAATTCTTCTAATATCCCTCTTCTGGTCTTATTTGGTGTATCACACCAAAACAAATTTGAGGATTTTGTTGAATCCCAATTTGATTGCTCTCCCTCTTTGTGAGCTCTTCCCGGACAGTAGAGAGGAGGAAATGGGTGAGGAGGAACTGAGTGCAGGGAGACAACAGGTGCAGTGATTATCATTTTAAGAGGCTGAAAAAGGTGAACAGCTTTGCGAAGAGAGCTTGCAAAGACACAACAAAATTTTGGAGAGTTCAGCTCATAACTTGTGAGAAGGGATCTGGTACATGTTCCCTGCTCTTCATGCTGAATTATTACTCTTTAACTCACTCCCTTCTCCATCTTTCCAAGACAGCAACAGACAATATCAGACATAAAGTTTTAATTGTTTTTTCATTTTTGAAATTGAAACTCTTTTAAGGGTAATGTAATTTGGAGTGAAAATCAAAATTTGTGTGTCACCCTAAATTTTCAGAGTCTTTGAAACAACAGCATTTGGAGTTTTATTCATTCCTATTTCTCTATGATAGTAGCTTCCCTGTATGAGTGACTGAAACGCTGGACACAAAAAAACCAAAGCTAATCATGCAAAAAACACGTCTATTTTAAAAACAGCTTTGGAACTAGTGTAGAAAAAAAGTCAAACACTGGGATACCACGTAGCAATGACAAATTAAAATCAATGACCTACAAGACCACTTTCAGTTTAAATGCATGCCTTGAGTGGGTAACTTCTCTAGAACAGTCAGGAAAAACAAAGTATTCCAGGAGACCAACATATATATCTCAATATTTTTTCCTAATTAATTTTATAAAATAGCTTTTTATGTCATTAAGACTTGTTCAGCTCTCAGTTGCGTACAAATGATAGTTGGTTGCAACAGTGCTAGTGACCATCAACATTTCAGCAAGTGCTTCACAATTTTTTTGTGTTTTTTGGTTGGGTTTTTTTTTCTCTCTTTTTTAGTTTTCATCTTGAACTAGTTGAAAGAAGTATTGAAAAGATTGTGTGTCTTGAAAATTCAGTAATATATTTGAAATATCTTGTGCAAATCTTCTTTGCCTGAAAGCAGGAATTTTATGAAAGTCTGAGCTACTTTTGACTTGGGCTGGTTATTTATGCCTGCATATTAACTTCCTATCTCATTATTTTTTATCAATTCATTTTTTTTTCTTTGTTTTTGTTTTTGTGGGGTTTTGGCTTGGTTTTGGGTTTGGTTTTGGTTTTGGTTTGGGTTTGGGTTTTGGTTTTGGTTTTTTTGTTTTGGTTTTGGTTTTGGTTTTGGTTTTTTTAATAGGCAACTGAGATATAGCACAGTGATTCCTCAAAGAGATTATATCATCCTGGTCTCTCTTTTCCATGATGATTTTACTCCTGTTCTCCCTTTGTGTCACTGCTGCTGATACCATCTCGCACAATGGATAACACAGTGACCTCTATTCATTTGTTCCAAGTTACACAGTGTTGTGAACACCATGAAATATGTAACACTAATAAACAGGATGATCATTACTTTAATGTATAATGAGAAAATAAATTAAGTAACTGACATTTAAATAAAATGTAAATACTTTATGCAGTTTCTATTTACCACATCATGGCAGTAATCCATTTAAAGTCAATGAACAACATAATTGAATGGCTCATGTAATGCAAAAGTCTTGAATTTTTTTCCCTGACTATTCACATGGAAACTTGCAATTTCCTGACATTTTTAGGACAGTTGTAAACATGGCAGAATTATTATATTTTTGTTTTCATTTCACAGATTATCAGAAGCATGAGAATTTGGAACGTGCTGCTGAAAGGAAGTGTGGCTTAGAGGTAACGGGAAAATGAAGAAAAGGATGAAGCCAGCTTTTCACTATGCCCAGTGGATATTCCAAACTTGTCTAGTAACTGGTCATAGAGTCACTGAAGGAAGATTTAAACAGAAAAGTCTCATCATCTTTAAAGAAATGTTGACATTTTCTCCTTAGGAATAAAATGCCCACTCACCACAATGTCTAACAGGAGTGACACTGAAAGAATTGAGGAAGATTAAAAATAAAAACAAGCATTGAAGTCAAATAAGTGCATGTTTTCAAAAGAGCAAGCTCTTTCTGTCCAAAAAGTCAGACAAAGAGAATTTTTAACTTTTAACATGAATATTCATTACAATGTGTGAAGATTTTGCAAATGAGTCAGTGCAGCAAAAACATTTGCATTCTATGAAGGTTTGTTACTCTCTATTGATCTGAGGAAGATGTGTTTCATTGAATTCTAAACAACATTTACATTCTTTTAAAAAAATAAAAGCTAACCCATATCAATTTAAATGTAATACTTTCAAAAATATTATGGTTCAAACTTTACAAATAAGAGAGGAAAATGTAAAGAAGTGAATTAATTATTTTGAATACACTATCAAAATTTAGTTTAACCAGCTGGGTTTTCAATTCTTCTAAAAGTGGATATTTTGAAATCAATAATTTTTTATATTATAGGCTTGTTTTTTGGGTTGAAGAGCATTCTGTAATGCTGAAGATTTAAAGGAAAGGAAAAATAACTCTATTTATGTAACACAAATTAATATGATCTAAAAGCCTACATCAGGGCCAAGAATTTCCTGCTTGCTGACTCCCAAATCCCTGGTCAATGATTGCATAATCTGAGAAAGGGGTTGAGGTTATTATAATTTCCCTTTATGAATCAGAGACACCAAGGGAATGGGTTATGATCTTCTGATAAGATTTTAATATATTAGTATATTAATCAGTACTGAAAGTACAGGCATTAGTGGGGAAAGCAGTCTTGTCTGCTGCCAGATGAGTACAGAATTAACTAAAGAGATCTGCACTAGAACATTAAGCATCTATAGTATTCTCAAAAAAGTTGTTCACTCCTTGGCAGGGTTTTGGCTTGTGTTGACTGGTATCATCCTGTAGAATTTCCTGGTATGTTTGACACTTAGCACATACCAGAGAGACCTCAGTGGATGCAGCAAAACTTGGATGCAACCGCTCTTTTTTCAAGGCTAAATTGTTTACAAGTGTGGTTTCAGGCCAGTCCATCAGCTCTGTGCATGGGGACGCCTCTGAATAGCCTTCCAAAGATGTTGCTCCTCAGTTCTGGTGGATCCGTGCAGGAAGACATCTGGTGAGCATGATGATTTCCACACCTTCCATCTGGGAGGAAAAGCATTACAAAAGAATATCTTTTAGGGATATGAAGCTTTACGAAAGGACATTTTTTAGAGATAGAAATTGTGCCATCACTCCAACATTGCAGAGAAGTTTTAATGTTACTGTTTTTCCTCTTATTTCAGGATCTGAGTCTGCGTTGTTGTCTTGGGTTATGGAACCCAAAATATGTATTCTATTTCATTTGTTGAAAGCCGTTGGGGAGATGTTTTTTCTTTAGCTCATGTAACTCTGGGGAGAGGGGGGTAGACACATTCTGATAATGAGCCAGCTGTTAAAACCAGGTGGGGCAGTGTTTCTTATTCCCACCTCCAGGGGGATATTTTCTGTTGATGGGCCATTGAGGCTCCCCAAGCAATTTTCCACAAGCAGATTTTCCACAGCAGTTGTCCACAAGCAATTGTCCCATTGTGAGATACTCCACCCAGTGGGGGGAGCCAACCCCCTTCCTACCTGAATAAAATTGAGTCACAAGAACACAAAGATATCTGCCTTCACTGGATTCCTGGAGGAAGAATGGACCCTTCTCACCATCATTGGACCCATTTTCTACAGGATCATCTCTACACCAACAAAACCACTTTGAAACCTACCACTCCAGGAGGACTCACTTTTGGACTGCTTCCAACACCCTGACCAATAGGGTGTCAGGTTGTAGTTCTGACTCTGTCAGGGTTTTCTAGGATTGTTGTTTGTTTGCTTGTTTGTGGTTTGGTTTGTTTTTTCTACTACATTTGTATTGTTAGTATTCCTAGTAAAGAACTGTTATTCTTAGTCCCAAATCTTTGCCTAAAAGCCCTTAATTGCAAAATTATAATTTGGAGGGGTTGAGGGGTTTACATTCTCCATTCCAAGGGAAACTCCAGCTTTCCCTGGCAGATACCTGTCTTTCCAAACCAAGACAGTTGTTTACAGCACATGCACGGAACATCTATGCTCTTTTTCCTAGGGTTTTTCCCAAAACTGACAGAAGCCTGACCAAGGTCATCCAAACTGTATGGACTGATATGATGAACAATATTATTTTAGGATAACTGACACATGTGGATGTAACAATCAGAGCATATAACTTCAGAAGAGTTTTTTTACTCTATATGGCATCACAAAACTCATGCTTAAATCAGGAATAGCACCCTGATCTGGAATTTTCTGGTTGAATGCACATGTTTTCTGCACCCTATCTATGTGTTGCAGAAATTCTGGATGTGACCTGGCATAATTTTCCCCCTTGACTAGTACCTACAAATGAGATGAAGTCATGTGCACATTGCACCCAAGGAGGTCTTGGCCAGTGTAGACAAAAGAGTGACCAGGAAATTATTTTGTGTTACAGACAAGCCCACATACAGTCAATGGGTTGCACAGGGAACTTTAAAAATAATTTGCATCTGCAGCATTTAATATCAAATGGTGAGGCCAGAAAAGGGGAATGAAAAGATCAAGACAAAATATTTCATGCATGAATCTGGACTTTTTTATTATTTATAGCCTCCAGACAAAAGAATAAGCAGCTTTGAATTCAAAGTGCTTTGACAGCAACTACTGGTACATTTTTACCATGTTTTTTTCCACCTCCCCTCCCCTCCCCTTGGAAAGAATGAAAACTATTAGTGCAAAAATGTGCCAAAAATATAGAGGCTTAGAAGATAAATCAAAATATGGATCACGGTTGTGTTTTATGATCAAAATAGATAGATCATGAGCTAAGACAAACTTTTAACTTTATCCAAGTTTCCATCTGTATTTTCTCTTTTCCTCACAAACAGATATAGAGAAAACATTAAGAAACAGCTTGCCTTCCTCAGCTGAGTGCCTCAAGTTGTGTGATATGGTTCTGACCACCAGTTTGTCTGAATATATTCTGAATCATACACTAAATATTAATAAACTGACAAAGTGAATGTTTTAGGTTGTTGCAACTTTTTCTACAGTCAGAGTGGTTAAGCAGTGCCAGTGGTAAGTGAAAATAGTCTTCCTTTCTGGCTTACTCTTGGCAGTATACTTTTTTTTTCCTTATTTCAAGCATAGCAAAAAGTAGATCCATTAAACCAGAACAGAACAATGTCAAATGGTTATAGTTGTGCTGTCAGTTACAGCAGAATCCAGTTGTCTGTTTGGTTGCATCAGTGAGGATTTGACATTTGTACCTGATGAAGCCTGTGTGATACATGTCACTGAGACATGCTTGCTGAAGGGGACATCCAAGGAGGTCACACTCCTTAGACACTGAACACATTGCTGCCATGCATCCTCCCATTTCAGACCTTCAAATGGCACAAGGGGGGAGATGGGGGGAAATCCTGTGATGATGAAATCTGAGCTGATGTAAATCACCAGCCATTTTCACTGAGAGAAGCTGAGTGACCAGCTGAAAATCTAACCTAGAACATCAATAAGGAGATAGATGTATCCCTCTGATCAGGTTTCAGTGCTAGTCACCACAAGTGACTGGAAATGATCCACAAAACAAGGCTCATTTTATATTATCTAAAATATTCGTCATTTAAGTATTTTTACCTTGGATTTTCCTTGTTAACAGAAGACATAAATGGGAATTTTGGGGCATCTTATCTGATTTACCTTGAATGTATTCTTCAAAATGCAATAAATACTGGACTACAAATATCTGTATTAGTAAAAAATAATCAAATGGGGAATTTAAGGGGTTATCTTCATTTCAGCTATGGAAGTTCACAGTACAGACAGGTATCACTTGCATGTCAATGTCTGTGAGAACTGAAAGGACATAAAGAAAGCCATAGTAGGCACCACATACCTCCACATGATAAATAACTTAATGGTGAAAATCTGCTAATGTAATGTGACATTCCCAGTGTTTCTTCCATACACTGGCCTTCTGCTTCAAATTTATGTTGTGCAGACTTTAATTAATCATTGATACAACAGTGTAGTACTTGCATGAATGCAGTGATGTTCAGCAGTGGCCACTTGAGTTATTTTAACTTCCATGTGTATGGTACAAACTAGATGCTGAAGACAGGAAGAATTTTACTTCACCAGACATCCAAATAGATGTTGATATAAAAGTAATTGTGTGGAATACAAGAACTTATTGTAAGGTAAGAGGCAAAAAAGTTAAAGCTGCTTACTACAATTTCTAATTAAGGAAAACAAGCTGAAGACACTCATGGCTCCCTGAAACTTCACCCAAAATTAAAAAAAAATAGCTTTAAAGCCAATTTTTGAACTACAAAATTATGATCAGCTTCAGGAGAGACATGTCATGCAAGATATCCTTAGACTTCTTACTCTAGAGGAACAGCAGGTTCAGTTTATAAGTCCCTCTCAAGATATTATGATATAAATCACACAGTTTCCCATAAGCATAAAGTACAAGATCTGAGAAGGCAGTCAGGACAAACTATGTTGGTTGAAGCTTCTCAAGAAGACTTTACTACTGAATGAGGCTAACAACAGGACAGATGTGACTCATTCATTGACACGGTAACCTTTATCTGGTACAGACCAAGAGAACTTGGATTGACATCACAAGAGTTGTTTGCTCATACATCACTTGCCTGTCATTACACCCTCCCTCTGATAGATTATTCCATTAAGTTGGCCAGAAATAGCATTGACGTCACAATTCACATCTGCTACTGCAATCATTCATCTATCTACTATTTTCAGGTGAGACAGAAAATCCCCCAAAATTATTCATGGAGCACAAAACATCACCAGTTATTTTATTCTACTTAAAGCTATTCTTCAAAGAGGCAGTGGAATAGAATGCACACAAAGCATCAATAGCTTCTGTCAGCTCAATGGAAAAATCAAATTCTCCAGCTGAACTGCAGGAGGAAGTTCACAGACTGCTAAACATGAAAGGAAAAGGTTGCAAAGCTTTTAGCACTGACCTCGTACAATATCAGACCTCACATCATGGCATTATCACACCTGCACTAGTGCAGAACGGGAGGGAGCAGGCACACAAGCTAAATATGGATGGATGACAAGGGGTAAAATTCGAAACAGAACAATTGTCCAGATGGTGACCAAACAGCAAAAGCAGCACTATGGATTAGGCAGAGTTCAAAAGCCAGTATTTTCAGAGCAGTTCACTTGGAAGAGACAAAAACATGTAATTCAATGAAAATAGAAAAATGTTCGCTGCTTTCTATGTGTCTTGAAGGAGAATAAGTTGTTCAGGTTGAAAAGCTTCTTACCCTGTAGAAGCTTACCTGGGCAGCTGAGACATATTCAGGTCCAAGATGTTTTGTACAAATTCAAAATTGCTCAGTGATCTACTGGAATCATCTACATGGATTCTGCTCTGTCACAGTTGCTGTCTGACTGTTATCTATTATTTTTTATCTGCTTAGGAATAAAATGAAATAAAGGTAAAATAAATCTAACACACTCATGCTTTTATCTTAGAGAAAGGACTATATTCCCGTGCACATGTTGCTGGAGTTTAGCAGTGAAGGGCACAGCTCAAGACATAACCTCTCCTCCACAATCCATGTTCACTTATTTATTTCTCTGCTATTCCTTTTGATTCTCTTGTTTTCAACATTCCATAGCCACTATCATTATGCTTCTTTAAGAATAAACCTCCCAGAGTCCATTCAGCATCCCTGCATGGAACTAAGCAGTGCTGGAAGTATCAGTCACACATTTCTATACGCCATCCTACCTCCAGTAAACCATAGTTAATACTCGAGTTGTAGGCATAGACACATCAAAAGAATGGGATTATCTGACATGCATAACATTTGGCCATTTTGAATATATTTGACAGCAGATAAATTCAACACATCCTGTGTGAACAAATTTTGTACCCACAAAGGGGCACAGTGAAGAAAAAGAACACTTGAGAAGCAGGATAATGACAAGGGCTTGAAATTTTTAGAAATTTGCAAAGCATACATTAATGTCCTAATTTTATTTCATAACAATTCTTCAGATCTTTGCATCCTATTGGGTTTCTTCCTTTGCAATCATATCCTTTCCAATGACATCCCTACACAATATTTCTTCACACGAGACAGACATTTCCATGCTCTTTATGCTGATCTCTCTGTGCCCACATGCATAACAATTAGGCCAGGATTACAGATTGTCCTTTATTATATATAAAACCTTTGCATCTGTGTCCTTTTTATGATGATGATAAGCAGAATTAGTTTTTTGGGTTTGTTTTGTTTTTGTTCTGTTTTTTCTTTATATAAAAGATAAAATTTGCTCAAGTCAGTTAATGTTTCATCATTAAGTAGGAATCACTGTGGTCTTTACCTTATTGGCATATTCCAGGAAATTATTCATTACAGTTTTACCTTGCTATATTGGGTCAAGTAAATGTCCTGTCTTCTGAAATGTAAAGTTACTAGAGCAGTGATGAAAACTAATGTTTTAATTGGTCTCCAGGGTCACAATCTCCCAATTACAGAACTGGCAAGAGCACACAAGAAGTTTATGTAGTTATACAAATGTCTGGTTTAATGGGTCTTGGGAGCGAAGAATTTGCAACCAACTTTCAAAGATCCCTTCAAAGTCTGGTATTTTATGGCCTACTTCTACAAAATTAATAATTTAGTGTTAAACTATATCAAAAAAGAAAACCACAAAAAAAGCCAAACAAACCTGACTGACACCTTCAATGTTCTTGGTAGATGCTCATATAGCCAAAGGAAGCAGACATCCCTTATATTTTGATCCTATGTTTGCTGTCACTATAAATTTCTTGATTTTCTTGTTTGAATGGCGCTGGCAACTAAACGCTTAACACAATTACCCCTGTGTAGAATTCTGTCTTACATTTAATTAGCTCCACACATGCAGAAATGGGTTGAAAAAACAGATGGTCTAACGACCCACATGGAGAAATTACACTTGTATTGGTGTCTCCTACTCACGTACCAGGCCATCTATATGTGTCAACACAATCCAAAGCTCGCTGCTTATTGTCTGATCTTGACCTACTTTTTTAACTATTCTTGTTTCCAGCAAATATTGGTCCTGCATATGATTAAATGATGAACAAGGGAATGAAAAAACATTTATCTGGAGCAAACAAGGGGAAAAGTCGGCACTATACTCCTGTTTGTGCTTAGCATGTGCAAGCTGATGTATAAAAATAAATACAGAGAATGCATAGTTGATGATGCTTTGATACAGAGGACCCCATTAGTGCACTATCTCTGAAGCACATTAAATTTTCTTGTGACAAATAAATCAGGTCATCGTAGTTTGAGAGTCCTGTTTTGTTAATTGAAGAAAGATTCATTGTGCAGTTGTGCTCACAAGAGTGCAATAAAGCTGCAGTCCACCTAGACTGTTTCTAAATAAGTTTCTATATTCACTAAGCATTGTTATGGATGTAAAGACACAGAGCATTCCTGTTTGTAATGTAGTTCTTTATTTATTAATTAGCTTTATTATCTATTTTCCAACAGTGACATTAAAACAAATTAGAAAAGATGGTGAAATTCACAAAACAGTGTTGTACCCAGCCAGAATAATGTGCCTTACAGGGGATACCTCTGCACAAAAGCGGTTTGAATCTTGAGAGTATAAGGGGATTTCTTATCATAAAATATCTCAAGTTGGAAGGAACCCATAAGGATTTTTCTGCTTTGCACATTTTCCGCTAGTATCGGTACAATCATCAAACCTGAAAATAAGCTTTTCAGATGAAATGGAAATAAAGTTTGGGTTTGGTTTTTTGGGGGTTTTTTTAGAATATTTTTCCATGACTTAAATGCCAATGATGAATGAAAATAAAAATGAATGAAATAATGAACTATGAAATAATAAAAAGTTTTGAAAAGAGTTCATTTAAGAATTTCAGCATGTAGATCATTTTGGATTGAATTTTCTTGCTACTACTTTATTAGGTAGCGACATCTTTGAGAATTGTACAAATGTGCAACTGATCTAATGTATAATTTTGGGAATGGAAATCTCTCTCCAATTCAGATTCTAGATAGAATCTTCTTAACTGTTGGGTATTAAGTCCTAAATAGGGACTTAACTTAACATGAAAACATTTCACAATTTTAGACTGCAAAATTTAACACATTGACCAACTTGATGTTTTGCATTAGTTAATTGTGAGAGAACAATGGCATCTCTTTTGGCTCATATTTAACACTGAATCTTGGAACTTCCAGAGTCACATCCATTTCTTTCACAGGTATTCTGAATGATGACAACAATAATGTTTCCACATTCTTAATTATATTTAAATAAGGGTGAACTCATTACACTCCTTGAAACATGCTAGTTAAAGCATGAAGCTAAAAGAGCAATTACTGATTTCCAAATGAAGATCATGTGCTTCCAACAATTTAAAAGACATGATCTATAAATAAAGCCTGAACTTAATAGTGGCAAAGTAGGCAGAGACAAAGTAGCTTTGTTGCATTCTAACATTAAAAAAATATTTAGCATTTTACCAATATGGAAGCAACTAAGATGCACCAAAACCTGACCTTTCTCCATTACATATGAAGTTCTGTTCATGGAGGGGTTCTGTGCATTGCAAATAGGAAATGTTGAAGATATTAGCACAGTAGAATGCCTGCAGCTAAGCAAAAAAAAAAAAAAAAAAATTTAAAGGCATATATCACAGGAAGATTTCTCTTTTTTTCTCCCTGTATTTGTTAATTGGGCTTTTAGTGGGGAGTTTGTTGGAATTTTTTTTCTTGTTTGATTGTTTGTTTGTTTGTTTTGTTTGTTTTGTTTCTTTGGTTTTTTTGGGGGGGAGGGTTTCTTTTTGGGGGGAGTTGAGTTTGCTCTGTTTTGTTTTGTTTCGTTGCTATAGGTTTGTTTGTCTTATTTTTTTTAATGGAAATAAGAGTTCCAAGCTTTTATAAACAAATATTTAAAAGGAAAAAAGAAAATTTTGATCTTTCAAAGCATCAACCTTTGTCAGTATCTAAGAAATAGTATATTCAACAAGAAAATTTTCTTATTTTTCTTCCATGTAGAAAATAGGAAATTTTAACTGAAAATATGAAGTTCAACCTTCAAATCTGGTGAAAAATAATACTAGTAGATGAATGATTCATTTGATTTCACTGATAATAACCAAGAAAGACCTTCAATATAAATCTGGGATATTTTTTGCAACTGATCGTATTGGCATCAGGGAGACATTTATATACCAGAAGCTTTAAAAAGAGAATGTGTAGCATGGAGTGATTTATTTTTTTTAAGCAATTGGTTAAGAAGTGAATTGCAGAGAAAATAGAGACAACCTTAGAATTTCTTATCCACCTAAATCAAGGTGAGACTTATGGCAGAAGATGACAGTCTTGGCACAAGTCAAAAGACACTGAGGGATAAAATTCAATGGAGAGATCTTCTACCCTTCAATATCCACCAACATGTCAAGAGGGAGTCCCTGTAACAAAACAAAACAAAACAAAACAAAACAAAACAAAACAAAACAAAACAAACAAAACAAACAAAACAAACCCAAAATATTTAGCTTTGCATGTGACAGAAGGAACTTATGTATGGATTTTCATGTGTTTATAGACATTTTTTAAGCAATTCCTTTCACTGAAGAGTTAATTTTCACAGTTTTGCCTTGGAAGAGTAGGAGGATGGTGGAAAAAAAAAAGATTAGTCTTGCATTCTTTCCTTTACCATATTTTTTGGAGAAAAAACATGACTCATCCAAAAGAAATTTAGAGAGAAGTTTTTTTCTTCATCAAAGACTTCTTGACTCTTTACTACTGTGTGTGATAGAGAGGGAGAAAAAGAGAAGGGCAAAAGGCTTGCTTTCTTTTTTACATTCTCTGGACTTGTTTTGCAATACATTGATTACTCAAGCAGGTCAAGGAATATGCTATTTATTCTTCTCTTTTCACACACTCTTTTCTAATACTGCTTTTATTTAACTTACTTTAGTTCTTTTTTTTTTTTTTTTAATACACAATTGCATCAATTAGTTAATCATAAGTTAGGATTAATTCTGATGTAATAATTTTACTTTCTGCTCCCATTTTCACTCTTCCATTTTGCAAGACATAGAAGAGAATGCCACAGAATTTTAATTTCATTACCCTTTAAGCTCTGCGTGGGTGGAACTTACTGAGTTGGCAGGGGAAAAATATCACAGTTGTTCTCAGCCAGAGAATAGATATGTTAAAATGTTTAGGGATAAAAGGAAACTTTTTTTTTCTTTTTCAGAATATTTAGAAGGGTTATAAACAGCTAAGGAAAAGAAGAGTTAAGAGAACGAAACATCAGAGTCAAATGAGGGGTTTTTTGGTTGCTTTTTATTTTGCTTTGTTTTGTTTTTAATTCCAAAAGGAATGATAGTTCTGTCCATATACTCCTCTAACACTGATGGTTAGCTTTATTTTGTTTTCTGCAGATGCATAATCTTCAAGTTTTGGCACCATTAGTGTAGCAGATACCTCCAATTCCTCTGCTGATATTTCCAACAGAGATAGCCAAGTAGTGTTTGACAGCTTTCCACTGATATTTAGACTGATTCACTAAGGTGTGATAGTAAAAAAAAAGCCATAATCACAGCTAATTGCATGATTACTTGTATTCACTGTACTTTCATATTTCAGAACGTCTTCCAATATCCCAGAATGCCTGTAGCAATATTTTTGTATGAATTTAAAAAGCAGGTCTAGATATTGCATACCCTGGCCAGTCAGAGTGAGTTTGAAATTATCTCAGTGACAACCCGTACCATGCAGAGAAAAGCAAAAAACTCCAGTGGCTTCTATGCCCCTTCTCAGTCTAATGTGAGTGAATCAACAGTCACAGGAACTAACCAATTTATGTGGCCAGCTCTGAATCGTTGCCTGCATTTCTCTGAGGTTTCCACAGGACCTTTGTATGCTCATTTAAATTAAATCTGTCCTTTGTTCACATCCTTTTTTTAAAATGAATTGCAAAGTGACAGACTCAAGTTTCAGATGGCTGCCTTCACAGATTCCCCATGTCACTTTGGAGTAGCTTCATTTCTCTATTTATAAAAAAAGGACATTATTTACTACCCCTATTCTTTATCTGGTCTGTATGATTTTGAATAGAGTATTCACTTGGGGCTTTGAAAACACTTCATATTTGGGAGACCTAGTGTCAATCCAAGTGCAGCTACAATAGAAGCAACAACTGTGCCTTTTCTGATGATTGTGTTTTACTTAATTTTGGGGAGTTGGGTGATATATTTCTGTTCCATTTTTGAACTGTTTTATAAAATTCTGCTTTACATATACCCACTTTTTTTTTTTTCATCCAGTTAAATGGATTTCTTCTCTTCCAATGATCATAAATGTAACATAACACCCTGGAGAAGCTTTTGTGTATTTTTTTTAATATTTTAGCTTCTATGGATATAAACCAACTTGCTTGTCTCTGATTGAAACAGAGACTAATTAAGTTAGTTATATAATTATTATTCTAAAGGCTATCCTTGTATGCCTCATCTGTCTTTATGTTGCTGAAAAAGACATTTTCTTGTCTACATTTTTGCTGCCTGAGCAAATATAAATGTGCTCCTTAGGTCAACTACTACTGAATACAATTTTTCTAAGTTAATGAGTGTAGAAAAACAAGAAAAGGGAAGAAAGAAAGAATCCTGCTTACGTATAAACATATTTCCTAGCCTACTCAATAAGCCATGTTGATTTTTCAGGGTCTTTTTCATTAACCTGAAAAAAATTTAAGATCTATATAGATCCAGGACATTTGTGTTTGCCAATGCAAACTGTCCAGGGACAGAAATATTAATATCCATTCACTGTCAAGGGCTGGATTTTGCTGGATTTGCCAATATTCCACATGAGACCGAGTTATTTCTACCATCTGTAGACATCACTAAGCCATCTAGCCTAAACTAATTGTTCAAAATAACCTCTTTAGACATTGAACCAGGGGAAAAGATGAATATTGATGCCTATGTATGCAGCTTGTTTAAAGAGAAAAAAAAAAATCAAATAAACCAGTAGAGGTGGACAGACTTAAACAAAATCCACTTAATCCACTTTCCACCATGATTTAAATACCACTATTTCTGGAGCATTGGAGTATTATCTGTGAATGTAGACTCTTCAGAGTATACTGACACCACCTGCAACAGCTGCTATGGTATCAGAGGCCTCTTCCAAGGGCTCCTGTGAGACAATTTTGCTGTGCAAGCTATCAGGAGTGCCTGTTGCTCCACACCTGAGTTAGAATTAGTGGCGGTCTCAAACGCTTTAGCTGAGGTGCTGTGTTGGTTTTGCATGGGCTGGGTTTTGTTAATGGGGGCCACAGAGGTGGCTTCTGTGAGAGGTTGCTGGAAGCTTCCACTATGTCTGGCAGAGCCAATGGCTGATGGCTCTGAAGATGCACATGCTGCTGGCCACAGCTGGGCCAATGAGAAAGGTTGGTAACAGCTCTGTGATGACATATTTAAGAAGAAAATTAAAACCAAGTGGGTATGTGCAGTTAGGTTGTTTTGTTTTGTTTTGTTTGTTTGTTTGTTTGTTTTTTCCTTTTTTTTTTTTCTCCTAGCCAGAGAAGAGGAGGAAGAAGTGAGAACATGTGAGGGAAACAACACAGAGACACTAAGGTCAGTGGAAAAGAAGGGGGAGGAGGAGCTCCAGGCACTTGAGCTGAGTTTCCTCTGCAGGCTGTAGTGAAACTATGGTGGAGCAGCTGTGTCCTTGCAGCCCCTGGGGATCAATGGGAGATGCAGAGATCCACTCTCAGCCTGTGGATCCATGGGAGATTCTGGGATCCCTCCTCAGCCCGTGGGAGAGGTGCCCATGCCAGAGTGGGTGAATGCCTAGGGAAGGCTGTGATTCTGTCAGAGACCCAGTGAAGAGAGAGGCCCCTGCTTCCAGGCTAGGGCAGCCTATCCTTAGAGGACTGCACCTGTGGAAGAGTGACCCATGCCACAGCAGCTTTGGGAGGATTGTGTGCCCGTGGGAGGAGCTCATGTTTGCAGCAGGTGTGGTACAGCTGCTGCTTGTGAGCATGGACCCATGCTGAAGAAGTTCAGGGAGAACTGTCCCCCATGAGAGGGACACCAGAGTCTAACAGGGGAAGGACTCCTTTCCTGGAGCAGCAGAAGAAAATCTCAGTGATGAACTGAGCACAAAACCCCCATGCCCTGTCTCCCTGTGCTGTTGGTGGGAAGGAGGGAGGGGCTGGAGTAAAAAAGGTGTTTAAAGGGTTTATTTTACTTCTCATTAAACTCTGTTAGCATTAAACTCACTTTGTACCTTTAAACTGAGTCTGGTTTGCCCTTGGAGTGTTTTTTCCCAGTCCATATCTCAACTCATGAACCTTTCATTATTTTTTTTTTCTCTCCATTGCCCAGCTGTGGAAGGAGAGGGTGAGCAAGTGACTTTTGTGGGTGCCTGGCACTGGGCCAGTGTCAAACAGTTGCTCCATTAACAAGGTTTTACTAAGGAAAGCAGACTGTACACCATCAAGAAGAGTCAAAATGTGAATAAAAAGATCAACAATGTCTTTGAAGAAGCCATGAATAACCAGGAGTACAAACCAATACTTAATAGAAAAAAGGTTGAATATTGGAAAAGGTCTCCAGAGAGGCTGTGAGGTCTCCATCCTTGACAACATTAAGAATTTATTTGACCAAGGCCTTGAGCAACCCATTTTGTTCAGACCTGCTTACACACATGATTTGACTGGATGACTTATTTTAACCCTTTCGTATCTATGGGTTTCCATGAACCCTGTTCTTTTTTCTTGTCTTTTCATTGTGGAATCAAATGGGAGCTATTAACAGACTAAATCAATAGTCTTGGACTGTACCAATCAGGGAGAACTGGTTTTGGGTGGGATAGAATTAATTTTCTTCGTGGTTGCTGGTGTGGGTCTGTGTTTTGTATTTGTGCAATGAACAGTGTTGAAGATTCAGGGACGTTCTTGTTTTGTCTGACCAGGGCTTATACAGAACCAAGGAATTTTCTGCTCCTCACAAAGCCCCACCTGCAAGAAGACCAGGGGTGGACAAGAGCTGGGAGGTAATAGAGACAGTTCAGCTGACCCCAACTGACCAAAGGGATTTTCCAGACCATATGGCATCATGCTCAGCAATAAAACTATGGAAAAGGTTGGTGGGGGCAGTGCTGCTCTGAGACTGTTCGAGCAAGGGTTGGTTGTTGATGAGCAGCTGTTTGCATATGCATCACTGTGTTTCTTGGGTTTTATTTATCTGTTCTGTTATTTTCTTTTTCATTTAATAATAATAACAGATAATAATAATAATAAATTATAAAATTTACAGTCATTTTATTTTTTTCTTATCTTAACACACAAGTGTTCTCACTATTGCCCTTTTAATGCACTTTCCTCATCCCACTGGTGGGGGAGAATGAACAAGCAGTTGTGTGGTGCTTGGTTGACAGCTGGAGTTAAACCATGACATGGGCTCAGTTGGTTGACTTTTTTTTTTTTTTTTTTTAATTTGTTCTTGTCTTCTCACTCCAAGATATTTTATAACCAAGTTTTCCCTGCATGTGTTTTTGCAGATAACAAAGTAATCTCATTAAAGAATACCCCTTAAAACTAGATCTGATCTTTCATAGATGTGCATTCATGTTTAAAGGCTTTTCAAGAGATTGAACACAAACTGGATTGATGAGAAATCAAGGGAACCCACTATTCTCCTGTCAGACTCCTGAAAAAGGAAAAATTAAATCCCTAACTGTCCTGTTTTCATCTGGGACACAGCTAATTTTTTTCATAGTAGCTGGTACAGTGCTAAGGGTGCTCCCTGTGCAGTATTAGCACACCACCTAAATTCTGTTGCAGTTTGTGGGAATTGTACTGGGAGTGGATGTATTAAAGCTTGAAGTGATCAAACAGAATGGTGATGAAAGCTCTAGAGGTCCTTAGAGAAAGCATGTAAAGAACTGCAGATCACCCCAAACGATGTATGAAAAATATTTAATTAGTAATGGGCACTATTTAATGTAATACAGGGAGGGCAGAATTCCTGCAGTCATAACTTAATGAGTTCTAGCATGATTCTTCTGAACCCTTCAAGAGACATCAGACACCTAAAAGTTTATGACTGGGAAAAGACAACTGAGCTTAGCTACCTCTGTTCTTTTATCATGCTTCATTGGGAAATATTCACATCACACACAGAAAAGCATACAAAATTTTAGTTGATACCTTGTTATTCTTGCTTTTCACATAATTTTAATTTATTAACTTAGGAAATTCAAAATTCTGGTCACTTCCTGTAGCCCCTTTTCTACTTGATTCTATCCAACTGTAAAAAAAGAGATTGCATTTGTTAACATTCACAGTTAAACAATAAAACAGAGATAACTTTTATTAATTAGAGATTGAAAGAGTATTTGGTTTTAGAATAGACAGCAAAAGAAGATGACAACTGCCACAATTAAGGAAAGGCTTTTGACAAATTATTAACATATGATGCATTGTGAAAATTCACAGTGCATCTTTCTTAATTACAGATGTTTATTTTTCCCTGTAATTCAAACTTAATTCAAAGAACAGAAGTATGTTCTGACTCATGAATGTGGCTGCAATAAAGGGTGCATGTGAGAACACCCATTAAAGTAAAATATTACCTTAAAAAATCAAAATGTTTGAGGAGGTAACTGTCACATTGTATGTACATCGTGTGTCTTAGATAAAAATATTTTGAAATTATTAAAGAAAAATAACTACTTGAACATGTGCGAACACTAAAGCAAAAAGTTTCATAAAATTCAATTAGAAAATATTGCATAGAATCCCTACTTTAGGATATGTATCCAACCTTTTTACAACTGAGTGCATGTGGAATTCTTTGTTACAGGTTTAATCTCTCCATGGATCTGAATGTTTTCACAGGGCGTAAGTGGGCTACTATTTCAAGTGCAAATGTCTGTATTTGAAATGTAATTTTGATGGTTTCAGTTTAAATCACATTAACAGCTTAGATTTTGGGTTCTCAATGTGCATCACATTTTTTGATTAAAAGAAGTCAAGCCATCAAAATAAAAATGATAAAGGATCAGAAATGACTGTGCTTCATTTTAGGTAATATTTCCAAAGCAATAATAAAACACTTTACCAATCAACCAGTTAATGACCAATGTGAGTTGTTATAAGGCATTGGGTGAAGCTGACAGAGCCTAATTTATCTAGCTGGCCATTAACTCATCAATAAAAGGGTTACTAGTCAAGAGTGTAAAAATTGTTCATATAAATCTCAGTTATGTCACTACTAAAACTCTAAATTAGTTTTCTAAAATAATTTACTTTACCATTATCACAGTGTAATACCAGTAATTTTTCACCAACACTTTATTTCAGCCCCTATTGGCCCAATAAACAAAAGAATTGACCTCATTGTAACCCTAAATGTGGATGATAATTTTATAATGATCTGGGTTTACCATATGCTTTACATAACTTTTTAGCCTGAAGTTCAGGACACAGATATTAATTTACTAGGACTCAGAAGTCAGAAACAGAATTCTTCTTACTTTCCACCATTTTTAGGGAATATCCTACCTATATTTAGCTATAACAGTTATTTTCACTTTGAAGGCATGGATTTTGAGACAATGAACCAAAATCGAGCAACTTGGAACAAGATTTATTTTTTCATAGAACCATAAAAATAATGTTGTACAGAAGTGGCCATATCTGTCCAGTATGTGTTTTGGTGATTTTGGCATTGATCTGAAACTAAAAATTAGGTGTTTGGCTAAATATTGCCCTAGTTCAAATAAGAAATTACTCAGGGAACAGGAATATTCAGTCAAAATCCAAGGAACTAAGACCAAATGAATGCAAGAGCCACTGTCAGTATCACTCATGAAACTGCAACAATGGAAATCCCATTCGTCTGAAAATCAGTTCAGGCTACACCTTTGCAAAATGATGATAAATAGGTATCAGCATAAACCAATTGCTAGCAAAGCTCTTTTTATTTTCTTTCTCCATGTCTTATTGTAGAGGACTTACACCTCTTCACTTAATATTCATTTTGTTCAGATGGGATTCTGAAAGAAATTGAATGAATTTTGAATGAATTTTATATAATATTTATATAATAATGAATATGAATGAAGGCAAGAGGAAGGACGGGAGAAAGAAGCTAATTTTAAATGTATACCAAAATGTATACCAAGTGTATCTATTTAAAATGGACTTAACAAGCACTCAAACACAGTGAAGATTTTAATTAAGAAACAAGGATTATTAAAAAAAAATATCCAGCTAATTTCCTAATTAAACCAGCATGCTCTTGTAAATGGGTTACCAGTAATTTCCTTGCCAGTGTCATCAGTGTGATTGTGTCTTTTAGGTGTAATGTATAGTTCGTAATAGGCAATTACTTGATTCTTCATGACCCAGACATGGTCTTGAATGGTTAATTCAGTAATGTTAGAAAAGTCATGCACACCGTCTTCTGACAAAAGGTGGTGACAAAAATAGTAAATTAGGTTAAAATGTTTCAGAAGATGTGGACAGTTACAGATTAGAATAAATGCATATAATAGTGTCAATGGACATTTCAGACCTGCACTGCTAGAATAGAGCTGAAAATCTTTTAGGTCCAGTTTGACCCTCTGTAGTATATTACCTATATTTTTTTCCAAAGAATGCCTGAGGAAGACAATTACAGTAATTCATTTTTCCAAAAAAGAGGGGGAAAAAAAGTCTAGTTAACCAAGTCGGGTAAAGCAGGTCAACAAAAAAGAAATGGAAACCAAGTCTCCCAAGACCCCTGCTTCATGAAACAGGCAGCATTTTTATTGAGGATTTGCTCTGCCCTTCAAAATAGTTAAAAGAAAACTTGTCTAAATAGCAAATTTTGCCTTAAAAGAAATGTTGTTCAAATAACCAACTTACCTAGACCCTTGACAATATACAGTGGAACACAGCTCAGTTGTCTGGTGAGCAAGTCCTCTATAAATGAGGCATGCTAATAGAGAAAGATTCCAGACTGGACATGAAACACAAAACTTAGTACTACATCATTTCTCAGACTAGAACAAGCTGGAACTTTGCATAAAAAATGTCTTGTCCTGATTTTTTGAGCTGTTGTATAATTTCTCCCATGACAATCCCTTTTTTTGGTAGCCTCACAACAGCACAAAACTGAAAATTTGTAATTTCTTTTTCTTTTCCTTCCCTCAAATATATAAAATTTTATTCCATCAGGAAGTATTTTCAAAGTGATAAAATAAATTACTCTAGCAGAGATGTACTGAAAACTATAGACTGCTCACGGCATGTTAATTAGTTTTAAATAAGCTGAGTATCACTAGAGGGTACAGCTGGTTGTTGCTTATGTTTTAGAGAGATACCAGAAGAAAATATTGCAAAAAGTTTTGGTGCAAAAAGATTTTAGGAGGATTATCAAGAAATATAAGTGGTCTGACTTTATTTCTTTTAATTCTTCTTTCCCTTTTTTTTGACCTCGTTTAACAAGAATCTCCTTTCCCCTTCTGCAAACTGCTGTTGTAGAAAACTTCTCCTTAGCACTCCTCACCTAAAAGAGGCTTTATTGAGCATCCTGCCTCATTGACTTCTTTTTTCTCCTCATCTCTTTTTGAAACCTATTGACTGTTTCTTAATTTTTCTCTCCATAAGTTATTGCCTTTATGACTGAAAGCCCTAATTCATTCCCCATATAATGTCTCCACACTTCTGCTCCCTGTGATTTATGGTGTATATGGTCTTCTGTTGTTTAACTCCACAAACTACTTTGGAATAAAATCCTATGAAAATAGATATACTCCCACATGACTAATGAAGTCAGCTGCACTGTTGACTTCTCGTCATCTTGAGAACACACACACACCTTTTCAGGCATAGTCAGGTATAAATTCTTTAAAATATTTCCATTTAAGTTTGTATCACTGTTGCACTTCTACTGAAATTTCTGATTATTCAGAAGACCATCTAACACACCCCAAAGAGTTTTTAGACTTTTCCAAACCAGCTCAATGCAAGTAAGAACTAGGAAACTTAATTCTAATATTTTGACATGGAAGTTGGGGTTCCAGAAAATCCACAAACTTGTTGATCTTGCACTTTAGAAAGTGTATAGTAAATGCAAAAACCTCCTGAAATATTTAGAAATAGAAAAGTTTGATTAGGGACAATTCATAAATGCTAAGCTTTTTCTTTGGTTTCTTTGGTCTGTATATTTAGATTCTTCAGAGTTCAAAGAATTCTTGATACTGATGGAAAACAAGTTTTTTTCATTAACTTATTAAACAGGAACCCAAAAGTATCCTTTACTATTATCTTAATTATTAGTCATTCCTTCTCCCCTGTACACACATTTCCAAAATTTACACAACTAAAAATAACAGTAGCATGCTGGTGGTTTATTTTCTGCATCTTCTAACGTACACCTGCTTGTACCTCATCAGCTGTCATTTGCTTAGAAAAATATAATTATGATGCACTAATTTATATGTCAAAAAGGTTCACTACTTCATTTGGAGAGAAAGGAGCTGAGGGAAAGGAAATGCAATGTTTGCATATCAGGGATCCACAACTTTCTGAAAAGCTAAGAACATAAAGACAGAAACTGCAAAAATTAAGACAGTATTGGCTAATACTTGTGTCTACATACAGTTTTTCCATGCAAAAGCTATATGTGTATTTATGAGTCTCAAAAATCCAATGAATCATCTAGAGTTCATGGAAACATCTATAAATAAAGTTAGGTAGCTAACTCTCAAAAAAATCAATGGGGTTTTGCTACTGGCTTCAGTCACACCATCCACATGCAGTCCAAACTTCATTTTCAGGTAACTCAGTAAGTGGTAAACCACTTTTGCCTGTAGGGGTTCTGAAATAACTTGAAGATTTTTTTTTTCCCCAGGAAAATAAGCCTTCTACAATCCTATTTACTGTGTGTGACTACTTACTTACATGCTCAGCCAAGAAATTTCATCAAATTGCTTTTGGTGAGTGAAATCTCCTTTGCTGGGGAATTTAAATTCCAAAGATAGCATGCTGTCCCCATTTGATGGAATGCCCTTAAGTAGTAACTGCAATGCAAACTTGACCCTTTCTCATGAGAAAATCCTTATAAAATTTATATTCTCACCCCAAAGTGTCCATGTTAGATCTTCATTATTTTAATATCAGGTAAAAGGTGTCAATACAATGCTGTTTGAATTTGCCTTTAATCTTCTTCCTTGTTGTCATATCCTAGAACATGGTAGTCTTATTGACATATGACCAGGCTGGAGACTCAGAAGGAGGTAATTTGTCACACAGGCATCCATATTTACAGCTCCACATCTAACACAGATCTTTTCCATCCCTGGGATCTACTTGTGCTGTAGAGGTTTTCCAGCAGTGTCTGGGAGCACATGTGCAAGTGTAGGATTCTGGAAACAAATACAGGCCATTCCTTTCCAACAGATTTATCAAATTTCAGCAAAGTCCATGAATCTAAGTACACTTACGGTACTGCCTTTGGGGATTATTTTTTATTATTTTGGTTTTCTTTTAACTATTACAGATTGCAGTGTGTATTTTTTTGTGAAGGTTTACTCTGGAGATTTATAAATTCTTTCAGCACTCTTAGTATCCCAAAACTCTTTCTTTCATTCTCAGTTGATTTTGACCGTTGTGATCAACAGAAGAGGAAATTAGAATTTGGGACTGGTATTTTAGCTGCACCACCTGAACAATCTCTTACACACCCATGTCTGCTAGCTTGTAGGAGACAAAGAATTAGAGCAGATTTGTGGCAGGATGTCAGCTCTGCCAGGAAGCTGATAATAGCAGGTTGTGAAAGGTGTGGGGTCCAGGGCTGCATCAAATTTAGGAAAAGGAAGGTTATGTTCCTGGACACAGAGAACGGTCTTCAGCAGCACATAGAAATGTTGTGCCTGTGACAGACCTGGGGGAGATATTTGATTTGGAACACAAAATGGAGTTATTTTCTACCTTTCTGCTAAGGTTTTGCAGAAGAACCTGAAAAATACTTTGGCCCCTGGCACCACTTTGACTTCCCCATATCATCAGAAAAAAGAGTAGTTTAAGAGCTGTTTATAGTCCAGACATGCTCTGAAGCTGGTTATGGGCTTATCATAGGATTCCTTTCCCCAGCCTGGTGCAACAGAGCTTCAGTGCAACAAGAATTTTGACTAACTTGTGCTTACAGCATGATCATAGTGTGATTGGTCAGATGGTTTAATTTGATTTTTTTAATGGACCAGGGAAAAAAGCAACCTTTTCTTAGAACATAACATGGTAGCACTAATAAGGACATTGGGTTTGAAATCATGGTTTGTATAGAAGCAACTGATGAGTTTACAGACTTTTATTATCAGAGCTGTTCTCTCTTTTCTGTGCAGGAAAATCCCAGTATGCAAAGTTTTCTGCTTACACTGTCCACTTCAGACATGTATACAAGATGCCAGCCCAGCAATCTCCCTCAGTTTTTTTTTTTCCTTTGCTGTGGCAAAGAGCTCAGTTTATGACATCACAGATGCCTAGTTTTGCCTTGCTTCTCTCTATAAGACCATTAGAAGTGTTTTTAACAAGAAAAAATTTATTCCACAAAATTCACACAGACCTGTAACTAAAATATTTTGTCATCTAACAAATGTCTACACTATCAATTTGGTCTTAAGCAATGGGTAAAGTCAACTCACCCACACTCAGAAGTGAATGTTTTAATTAGAAAATGAAACTTTTTGAGAAAATCATGCAAAAAGGCAGGTGTGGAGCAAATGTATGACTGGTTTTAATTGCCAGCCAAAGAGACAACTCCCAAGGACTGTTCTGTGTCACTGGATGTCCCTTTCCCCAGTGAGCTGCTCTTCTGGCTAAGACTTATCAAGAGTTCCTAATCCAGTGGCCCAGAGTAATGATTTAACCGTTTGTTTTGGTTTTTTTTTCCTTTGTGTTAAATGATCAACTCTCACTATGCAACAAAGACCAGTGTATGTTTGTACAAAACCAGTGGCCATTCTAATGGGCAGAGTGGTAGATGTAAAGGGACTATCATTTCATGCAGGAGTCAAGAGTACATGAAGATGTACCCAATTGTGTAGTTTCTGCTCAGGAGTCATGTTGCATGACCAAAGTACATTTAATTTATAAAGGTGTTTGGTTTCCTGATACTCACCAGTTGTGGCAGAAAATAGAACACTGCTGAGAACATGGCTTATAATATTTCACTCTCAGCTGAGCTATTAGATACCCTAGTGAAAGCTATGTCTCTGTCAAAATTAGCTGCTAAACTTTGAGCAGTCTGTTAAAAAACAGTGAGTGCTGTGAATGATCCTTGTAATTATTATAGCATCTGGAAAAAACAAGGAAACTGAAATCAATGTATATATTCCCTGGGTAGTGATGGAATGTAACACTATCTTGCCCTATTAATATCCTGTCATTTTTTAATGAGGCCTGCTGATATCCAATAAATGCACAGAGTAAGGTAAAAATATGAGTACAAGTTCAGATGAAGAAAAGATGCATTAACACTGTAAATAGCTACATACACAGTTAAATTTGAGCTGACAACAGGAAAATGAAACAAAACCCTTACAAATCTGTCATCAGTTCTAGCTGGAAAGTGATATAGCTGAGGTTATCCTCAGTTCTTGTTGTATAGAAGATGAATTGTGTTGGGTTTCCATGACAAGTTTTTGGTGTGAGGGGAGACTACAGGGGTGGCTACTATGAGAAGCTGCTGGAAGCTTTCCCCATATCTATCTGATGGATCCAGTGCTGGTCAGCTCTGCGATGGACATGCTGCTGGCCAAGGCTGAGCCCATCAAGGAGGGTGGTGCTGCACAGCCACAGTGCAGCTCATCAAGGTTGAGTCCTGATGAGCATTTCTGTGATCTTTGTGCAGCCTGAGGAGAGGTGGGGAATGCTCCGAGTTAGTACTGCCCATTAGGGTAACCAATGTTACGACCTACTTCTGGAGGGAAGGGTAATCCAGGTTCTTGTTAATTAATCTCTTAAACCTCACTAGAGTGAAAAGACACTGAAAGATTGATGTTTGTAAATGTATCTATATCTGTAGTGTTTATTTTAGAATTTGCTTACATGCTCAGCCAACAAATTTCAATGCAATGGAAAGCAGCTGTGTAGCCATTTTGGTTATTATTATCTGTCGTAATATGACAATAATGAAAGAATAAAAATATCACTTAAGAAAGGGATACAGAGGAAAATGATGGAAGAAGAAGGAAGAAAGAAGAGTAGTAGTAATATATGCAATCATCACCCATGGACTTACAACAAGACTTGATTGTCACCTTTGGACAAAGTCATGAACAAGCATCTTGATCCATTGAGAGTGGGGATGGAAATCTCACAAAACACAAACTCCAGTCAATTAGTTTAAGCTCAGGTTCAGGTGGGAATGCCCAAGTACCTCCTCTGGTGAGGGGAGTTTTACACTGTCTTTTGGTCATATACAGTTCTCTGGTGAAAGCCTCAGTTATGAGTTTGCGGGTGTTTGCTGGGTCTTTGACAGTTCCAGCAAAGATCAACCCACCACAGAAATACAGATCAAAAATAACTAGAGTCCACATTATTTATCCTCTTTTTCTACATTACTTAAGATATTTTTAGTTCTGCTTTGCATTTTAGATATGACTTATGAAATTTTATTAGAATTATTATAATTAGGAGATTTAATGCAAGCATTTGAGACCACAGACCATAACTCAAAACTACCATATCTTGGTGTGGCATTGATTCATGGATATAGAGAGAGGTATGCCCCAAGCTTTTCTTCCAGTCCCAGATTTTTCCATATCTTTTGGGATAGCTTAAGAGGCATGGGAATAACCATGTATCAAATATATTTTTCTTTGGATTTTATTCTTAACAAGGTCAAAAAGTTAACATACATATCCTATGCTTCTGTGTAATCTCCCTATTCATTTGACTCTCAAAGTATTGTAATCTGCTACAATTTCCCTCCTTACTCCTTCCCCTCTTTTTCCTACAATTTGTCATGCAGCTGATTTCTCAGTTCTGAAACATGATGGGCTGAAGCAATTTAGGTGCAATATATATGCATTTTTTCCTTAGCTGTGACTGCATTGAATACTGTGTGAAGACCCCTGATGAATGAATGAGAATAGGAAAGTTCCTTTGTTAAGTCAGGCATAACTGTGAAATGCCTTGAGGTATTAGAGTGCATCTGTTTTTATCCATATAGTACAAAATGAACGGAGATGCTTACAAAATTCATATTAAATGTCACAGGATTAAACCTATTTAGATACACTAAAGTAGAAGCTCAGAGTTGAAGTAATTAAAGTTGCTGTGGTTTCTTGGTTTTGACACAAAATGGATTCATTATCATGTTTGCAACATGGCTATAAATTTATATGTCCTTATTCTTGAATAGGTTCCTTTTAAATATGTGTCAGTCTGTGTTCTCATCACAGAAATGAAAGGCAAAGGGAAAGCACAGGCATATGTGGGGAGTACACATGAATTCTGCTAGATCAAAGTTGATACAAAACAAGTAGGCAAGGACATGTAGGTTTAAGCCAAAATAATTTCCTCTAAGTGGCTCATAGGAAAAGCATTGTTAGCAAGTGAACATAACGATTCCAGAGCAATCATTTCCCAGGGATGTCCCTCTCAGCACCTGACATTCACTGGTATGGAAACTTCCCACTGCACTGATGCAAAAGAGATTTTTGCTTTTTCTTATATCCATAGCTCTGTAGACTATTATTGTATAGATACGTAGTTTCTTAGCCCACTTCAGTACTTTGTTAGACAACCACATTCCTGGAATCCTATTCTAACCCTGCTTCTTCAGTGAAGCAAGGCCATGTCACGTTCCCATATATTTAGACATAAACAATGTGGGCCTAGGGACAAAGAGGGAGCCTTCAGTAGGGGGCTGAACCAAGTGGGAATTACTTTATCAACTGTGTTTGTAATTGGGAATTCTTGTCAATTATGCTAATTTTCTATGTTTATAAAATTGTTGAAGCCCTATATCTGCTAAGGTTTTGCAGAAGAAGCTGAAAAATACTTTGGCCCCTGGCACCACTTTGACTTCTCCACATCATCAGAAAAAGGAGTAGTTTAAGAACAACTGTTTATAGTACAGACACGCTCTGAAGCTGGTGCTTCACTTATGGTGCAGTCCACCGTAAGAGTGTACCTGGAGGACCCTCAATAAATGGCAAACTCTTTTTTTCATTTTAATTTTGTTTGGCTTCTGATTTTAAGTTAGATTAGGCATCAGCATCACAAAATCCCACAGGCCTCAGAAGAGGGGCCTCCAGAAGTCACCTGGTCCAACCTGCTGCCCAAAGTGAGAGCTATTACAAAGGATTGCTCAGGGTTATGTGTGGTCAAGTTTTTGACTTCTTCAAGGACAGATTCCACAGCCCCTGTGAGTGCTTGCTGGAGAATACAAGCACCCTCATGGTAATTTTGGTTTTAATTTACATCTAATTGAAATTGTCCTTTATTTTTTTTTCTGAAAAGAGTCTAACTCCTTATTCTCTGTATTCTTCAATTACATAGCAAGTTAAATATGCCTAACTGCCTAAAACAGTAGACTTTTTAAACTAAATATAAACAAATGTCAGCAGAAACTATATATATGCTTCTCAGAGCCTTGTTTTTAATTAATCCTAATTTTGGGTAAATCAGGAAGACACAGTCCCATTCACTTTACATCTTGTAAACTTTAGAAGATCTTAATATCTGTTATTTTAAATCAAATAAAATTGAGGCTGTAGTTTCAATTGGTTGAAGACAGGCAATATCTATTTTTGGAAGACATACGTAGGTCATTTCTTAAAAGATGGAAATAAACCAACCTATGCTTATGTAAAGCTGTTTGGCCTTAATACCTAAAACATACCACAACTAATTCAGCAAGTTATTAACTTCTTCTCCACTGGTGGAACCACAGAACTCACAACTCAGACTGAAAGATCTGACATCGAAAGCATTTAAAGTTATGGGCTGATGAATACAAAGAGTAATGGCTGTGGTTACCCAACAGAACTTTCACAAGTGAGTGATTTGTATTTACATTAGAGCTCAGATGATTTAAAGATGCCAAGGTGCCACATTTTAATTTAATGATATACATGTCAGGAGATTTTTTTATTCCATATATCATATCTATAAGCCTTTCCACTGTATTTTATATGAAATAAGAAATGGGTAACAAATTAAACCACAGTCACAAAGGAATCAATGGACAATATAATGAAAATAAGGCTATGTTCCAGTTATTATGGCTATCAATGTCCATCTTTGTGTTCTGGAAGTAGTCTACCTTCTTGAAAGATGAAGGAAATTTTGAGGCATTCATCACAGTTATTTCCCTTTTCAACTTTCATTGATCAAAATGTTAAGAAATTACAAAAACATTTTCAGTTAAAAAAATTAGATCCTAAAATGCATTGAAACATATGCTCTCCTCAAGGGGCCCCTGGCAGTTTTTCTAATGTAACTTCTGTCATTTTACCCATATCAAACTTGCAAATTCAATAAATGGAATCTGTTAATTTAGAAAATATTTGTTTGTTTGTTTGCTTGTTGTTTGTGTGTTTGTTTGTTTATATGGGCATATATATAGGGTCAGCAGAAAAAAACCTTTTGTTTTCCTATGACAAAATATTAAGTTTTCAATAATGCATGAAGCATTAATCTATCTACAATAGATGAGGCATAACATGGCTAATGGACCAAAATTGACAGCTAGCTGACCAGTATTTCTCAAATTATATTAATATGCAAACACATCTCAGAGGGATACTTTTGCTTCCAAAAGTTAATCTAGCAAGAAAAAAGTGAACAGCTTACAAAATAAAGTGGAAGGAAAGGGAAAGGGAAAGGGAAAGGGAAAGGGAAAGGGAAAGGGAAAGGGAAAGGGAAAGGGAAAGGGAAAGGGAAAGGGAAAGGGAAAGGGAAAGAAGGGAAAGGGAAAAGGAAAGGAACAAAATGCCATGAAAAACATCAAAAAGCAAGCCAGCAGTGTAGAAGGATTGTGCTCTTTACACATAATGGCACCTAGAAATGTAATTCCCAAGTATCCACAAAAAACATCCATCTTTAAACAAATCTGGTCTGACAGTGTTTCAAAGCTCTGAATTAACAACTCTCAAAAAGCTCTCAAATATATGCAGAGATTTAAATGTAAGGTTCCCAATTAGTAGATGAAGAGAAGACTAAAAATACCTGGAATTAATTTAATGAATGACAGCTCATAATCGTTTTTGTACCAGAAAGAAGACATAGCATCGCTCAAGAAAAGTTCATGACTCTTGTTGCTAAGAGTGAAATTAGAAATATGAAACTAGTCTAAGAAATCCTTGTAAATCATCTGAGAGAGATGATTTCTTCTTCTAAAGAGCCTGTTATTAAAAGACATTTATTAATTGTTGTTAGAACAGAAGAGGTTAAGGTCTTTAAATAATTTTCTAATAAGTTAAAGTTTTGTCTTTCCCTTGTAGAGTTCATTTACTCAGCTTGCAAGCCTTTCTTTGTGCATGACTAATATAAGTAATTTACATGCTTCAAATCCTTTGTATATAGAGGAAATATCCATTTTATTTTGAATAGAAAAGGTCACATGAAAAATCAAAACATACAAAGTCCTAATGACAAGAATGACAGCATTCTTATTCTTCTCCATGATGACATAATTTCACTTCAGAGGACAGCAGAAGAGCTTCCTTTACTTTTCCCCTTTTTTCTTAGTTGAACATCTCTTGATAGAAAACGTACAATTAATACTATAGAAAAAATTTTATGTAATTAATTGCATCAAAGTGGTATAAGCTATACGAGCATTAACTTTGAGTGATGTGCAAGCGTTACCCTAGTACTGCAATCAGCTCAGTGATTTTATGATTCCTGTCAGCAATGGATGATAAAACAAAGAAGATAAAGAGAGCTAGGCATATTTCTCCTTTGTTACAGCAGAGAAAGGGCTAGTTTAAAGAGACAGGCAATTTAGTGGGTTTGAAAGACATGCTGAACCTAATTACAGTGTTCTAATCAATCCTTATTCTTTTAAATTTTTATTTTCTATGATCTCAGAAGCTTAATGCTCTCTGGATACTTTCCAGCAATTCTTGAAGCAATGAGTACCTTTAAAAAAAGCCCAAACAACAAAAAAAACCACTTAAAAATCCCAACAAACCAACAAAAAGCCTCTGTGCTGTGTTGATTCATTAGTATTAAACTCTTGTCATGGAAAATCTGCTATGATACAGATGAGTTAAAGGATAGCAACAGAAATTATTCAGTTGCAGAATCCTGTTTCTCATTAAGATGATCCCTGTATCACCTACCAGAAGTACTGCTTGGCCCCCTAAATACATAAAATACAGAAACATAAATGCTGATCAACCTCTCCTGAAAAGAAAAAGAAAGAAGAATAAATATTGACTTGATTTTCTTTCCTTTTTTCAGGCATCAGCACAAAAAGCACTGCAGTGGCCAACATGAAACGTGTTTGGCAGCAGCTGTAAGCAGGATAACCAGAATGAGGACTGTGGGAACTTCAAGGCTTGAGCTGAAGGGATGCTAATCTGAAGTCATAACTTAGATTTTTAGTAAGAGAACCAGGTAAGGCTATTGAACAAATCTTTTTCAAATTACAATGGTGCATCTTAATTTTTAGATCCGGTTACTTCATGCAATGAAAGTAGGGTATTTGTGGGGATAATACATATAGATAATGCCTCCAGTCTTTCAAACCGGTTTTTTGTTTTGTTTTGTTTTGTTTGGGTTTGTTTATTTTTTTCCCTCTTGTATTCAGAGTTCTAGCACCAGAGTAAGGCTACTGTTAATAATTAAAATTATGTAGGGGCTCTAGTAAGACATCTTGTGCTGGGCTGACCCTGGCTATATGCCAGATGCCCACCCATGATGCTCTGTCGCTCCTGTCCTCAGCAGTACAGGGGAGAGAAAATATAATGAAGGGTTGGTGGGTTGAAATAAGGGCAGGGAGATATCACTCACTAATTACTGTCACAGGCAAAACAGACTCAAACCAGGGAAATTTACTTAAATATAACCAGATCAAAGTAGGTCAACAATAAACATACCCAAATCTTAAAACACCTTCCCCCCACATCCTCCCTTCTTCACAGGCTCAAGTTCACAGTTGAATTCCCTCCCTCCTCCCTACCAGAGGCACAGTGGGATGGGAAATGGGGCTGTGCTCAGTACACCTCCTTATCTCTGCTGTTCCTTCCTCATCACACTCTTCCCCTGCTCCAGCATGGGTCCTTCCCACAAGGCTGAGTTCTTCAGGAGCAGGCTGTTCCACAGAGGGTCCTCCATGTCTTGCTATAAAAAAACAAACAAAACCCCAAACTGTTACTCTAGGCTTTCAGTACAGTATTTTCACAAAGCCTAATGGAAGGACTGTTCCTGTTTAATTACTGAAATATATATGTGTATCCTGAAAGATATTTCAGTAATTAGCAATTTTATCTCAGATTGCATTGGGGGACTCAAAATGTTTGGGCTGGAATAGTGCAATTCCAGCACTAAAGTATACACAACTACAGCCTGTGTAAGAGGAAAAAACCTTTTCCATTGAACTAAAACATAAATCCTCCTCCACAGCTTTGAATTCATACATTTCCTCTCTTCAGTTCCTATATCTGGGAACATACCTTTTTCAATCTTAATTTCATTATATTATTTCTCTATCAGTAATTTGCCTTATCTATGTTACATTTTTTCCCTTTTAGTTCTTGCTAATACTGTCAATGACTCCAAATTTATTATAATTCAAAGGTTTTTGTTGAGCTATTTACAATCCTAGTATCTAGTACAGTCCTCAGTCTGATGATGATTTTTTAACTGTAGGCTTTATCTTTGTAACTCTCCCTGTCATGGTTATTGTGCACATGCATTAGTATTAAGGACACTAGTTATTTTTTAATTAATTTTGACAGAGAGGATTTTTACTCTAGATCAATCAAGCAGTTAATCTTGTGAAGTGTTGATCCATGGCCCAAGGGAGACCTTCCCAAAGAAAAAGAATTACTGCCTTTGCACAAAGGACTGGTATGTCCTGCTCCAGTGCAGTTTGTATATCCCTGATGAGGAAAGACCTGAGCAGACCAGAGGAATGAAAAGTCCATTCTGTTGGGGTAAACTAAAATAATTAAGGGACTTTTTAAGCTAAAAGAATAGAAACTAAATATGGATAGCCAGGTTAAAGCTTGCATGTGAGGTCAGCTTTATAATTTAAGAGCAGTTTAAAAGAAAATATTTCGGTAATAACAGTGAACAAACATTTAAATATTTTATTTCATTACTTCAGAAACTGAAAAGTGAAATGCACCAAGACTTAACCAATTTAAGTCAGACTCAGCCCTAGAGGGCCCTTGCAGTCAGTGGCATACATATTCTTCCTTTTCCCAGTTGTGTGCTATTGGACACCATCAGTTATGGGGATAAGTAGATATTTGGTTTGACATGTAGAATTACTTTTGGTTTAATCCTTGTTTATTCTGAGAACAGTTAGAATGATGCTTGTAATTTTTAATATATGAGGTGGCTAAGTGTCCTGGTTTAGGGCAAATTTGTGAGAAAACCCCTGTATGTGGTCCCTCTGGGAAGCAAACCCAAACAGCCCCTCCCCTAACCAGGCCAGGAAAAGAACTTCCTCAGAGAAAAGAGGAAAAAAATAATTATTTAACAAAGTGCCCACAAGCATAAAGAATGAATAATATGAAAAAACGAAACCTCTAATTGCTCTGAAGTGAGATGGTAAATTCAGAAAGCCCTTGCCATGGGTGCAACTTGGTGCTCTCAGTCTCTTATCGGTCCCTCGGCACTGGAGAGTGCTGTCCTGGGCCCCAGGGGGTGCAGGTGTGAGATCCAGGTGTCTCTCTGGGTTCTTGAGTCCAGAACAGGTTTAAACAGTCCCAAGAAAAAGAAAAAAAGAAAAAAAGAAAAAAAAAAAAAAAAAAAAAAAAAAAAAAAAAAAAAAAAGGTCCAGGGAGCTTCTCTGACTCCGCTAGCTAAAACTAACTCAGAGCAAAGCAGATCCCTTTGCCACTGGGATTTCTGAGATTGGAGGGATATTACCCACCTAATAAAATGAACAAAGAAGACGAAGGCAGAAACTATTTGAAGAAACTAACTTTAATGTACTCATCAATCACAGACATATTTCATAGCATGTAATCAGAAAATGTTAGGTTTGAAGCACTTAAACAAATTTCTACATTTCTCAAAGTGTCTCTGAAAACACACATTTATTGCATTCTTTTTCCATTGGTCACATGCAAAAATAATGTCAAATAGCCATAGCATATGGTCCCCACAACTGAAGTTCCACACTGGTAAGTACAATAATTTGTAAAATAGAGGTATCAAAAATAGGGTTTCTGGTTGTGTTTTTAATCTGCTGCAAACGCAATATTTAATGCAAATACAAGATAAGGAAGTTGATTTATCCTTCTTCATTATTGCAATCATAATACAAAGGAAATACAGTATTTCTATGAATATCTATTTGTGCAGGTTAGTGAAAACAAAGGTTGGTAATTATTTGAACATGGTAATAAAATGAAAAATGAAAGTGTTTTGTAATGGATTATTACGTTTTATGACCATACATTTATTTTACATAATTCAAACTGTTTCATCCCTACTGTGTGTAAGGAAAAAAACCCCTAATATATAGGTATTAATTTTAAAATGAAGTCAAATGCAGGCAATCAGCTTAACAAAACAATGAGGAAGTTTGAATTTTTCTTTTAACAAGTTTTAACAGGATTGTAGTTAGGACAGACTGAGTGGACAATTCAATGCAAGCAATACTTGGATGGTGGGTTTTGGATAAAAGAAATAATGTTTATTCTGCACAGTCTTGGATTCAAACTGATCCTGATTTTCAGTCTCCCTTACTGTAGATAATTACTAAAAGCAGAGAGCAGATTCAACATTAGTGTAAACATATGCTATACCAGTAAAATGGATCAAATTGCAACCTTTTTAAGAGATTGCTTTTGCCCAGTTTACCAGGCAAAGAATTGTCTCAAGGATAGAAGACTAAGAGCAGAAGAAATTGATGGTTTGATACAGCTTTGAATCAGACCAGCCCGTTCATAGCTTTCCTGAGATTTTTGAGCCACAGGTTCTACCTCTCGCAGCCCATTCCTGCCAAACACAGGGACATCAATTTCTCCCTTCATTATGCACAAAGCTGGGATACTCCCATAGCAACAGGGGACTTGTGACAATAATGGAACTGAGACCCAATAATGGAATGCAACCATTCTATGGCGTAGGGATGGTGCCATAGAATACTATACCATGAGTGAGAGGGGTTGTCGTGCCCAAATCCTGGCGCTGCTCAGGACAGCACTAATAATCCTACCATATGCTGAGAGTTGTCCTAAATCTTTATTCAGTCTATAAGTCTTGGGCTGTGATCCCTTCCCTGGGGAATAGAACCCTAGGATATGCAAATACAGACTCTGACCTCTCCAAAGGTGTGAGTGGAAGAAAACAGAAAACCAGTGTATCAAATCTAGCTAGTAAATAGTTGTTTGAATGGAATAAGGACTCAAATCAGGTTTAGTCAGTGCTGTTGATCTATTTGGTTTCTTCCTAGAAATTTTTAGTTATGTAAAAATAAATGAAGGAGCTGGAAAGGTCTAGAATTGCACTGTTACTTTTGTTCTAAAAATATTTGACAATTATTTATTCATTTTCATGTTTTCAAGTAGGAGTCAAAATAAGTAAACCCAGGTAAAATAATTCAGTGTCAGGTTGGATAAGACATTGAGCAACCTGTTCTAGAGGAAGGTGTCCCCGTCCATGGTAAGGCATTAGAACTAGATGTTGTTTCATGCTCATTCCAACCCAAACCATTCTAGGATTCTATAATTTTTTATTTCTGTAAACATTATAGAGTTATAGTACTTAATTTTTTTCAGTACCCTTCTCATTCTTCTTACATTTTATTATCTCCATTAGATTAAATGCTCATGTATGTCCTGCAGTAGGAAAAGGCTACTTGAACGCAGTGTACCTTGTGTTTTTGTTATAGCGACAGGGTTGTTGTACATAGTTGATATTTATCCTGTTCCTGGAGGGGCTTTATTTTGTCCACTGGCAGTTGGGAAGGGTTAGGAAATAGGGCTTTGGTTTTACCTGTGCCCTGTGCTGGAATTCTTAGGAGTCAGCTTTATGTTGCGAGATTAGTAATGTCATCAGACACAATAAAATAATAAATTGGATTCAACAAACAAGACACTGGTGGCATGTTAACATCAAAACTGAGAACCTAGAGGTTATTTTACTTAGTAACTTAATCCCAGAAGCCATCATGGTGATACCACAAGATTTATTTGGCTAGACTAAAAATACATACATTACAAAACTGAGTTAATTATTTCCTAGAATCATAAACTATCTTGAGCTGGAAGAGACACATAAGAATCACCAAGTTGAACTCCCTCTCATTATATTAACACTATCTCCATTACTGTTATAACCACCCCTTACAGAAAACCAATACATTTCTTGGCATTTCTTGGAACAAGAAGTTGCCTAAGTTTAATTATTCCTACAGTCTTTTTTTTCTTAATTCTTTTCCCACAAGTGTGAAAGAACAGCTGCTACCTGATAGAATTATTTTAATTTTTTGTATGTGATAAAAATGTTAAAAGCAATTTTAACAGTAAATAGGTTTTATTGCCAAGTTATACTTTTGCTTATAGCTATAAGACAGCAACGGGTGGTTAAAAGAATATTTGATTCTGTACTATTATTTCTCCTGTATCCACTGTATAATCAATGAAGTGATACTATTTTGCCCTCAGGAATGAAAAAAAAAAAAAAAGCAATGCTAATGGAAGCAATTAAAATATATGAATAATACTGACACCTCTTTATTATCTTTCAGGTGCACTCAGAGTTACCCAACACATTAAGTGGTAATGATGCAGATAGTTATTTTCCAGTTGACAAGATTACTTCTGTGGCCCAGACACATTTATCTTGTGCTTTGAAGACCTTCACACTAAGTTACTGGATTTGGAAAATAAAGTAAATAGATATATGAAATGACCTCACCCCTAACATTGAAAGACATGGATAAAAATGGCATTTCCATGGTCTGCAATGCAACTCAAAGTTATATGAGTTATTCTTAATTTTCTGCTGTGTTCCATAGACTAAGGAATTTCAGGGAAGGATGGTGTAAAGAATAGACATTAACAGACACATACGTGTTTCATCTTGTTGTCTGACCTTTGTGTGAGACAGTTTTCTCCATGTTTACATCCTCAAAATGTCCTTGTGCTCACAGAATATTCACTGTAGAGTGAAGTGTCTTCACCTGAGCTTGTTTTCCAGCTCCTGTTTTTTTTTTTTGGAGAGTAACTGCATAGTAAGGTCTTCCTAGACATTTAGATGCTGTCAGTAATCTATTGACATCTGGAACAGAACCCTGAAAAATCAGATATATATCTGTGGTGTATGAGCAAAAATCTTAAATTGCTTGAGCACAAATTTTTGAGACCAACATTCACTGAAACACAGAGGAGTCATGACATGTTGCAAGTCACAATATTATCAAGAATATTTATAATAAACTGGGAGTCTGAATAGAAATTAAATGTGAACATGAAACAGCATAATAGACTTGACTGAAGAGGACCTTGACATTCCTTTGTTCTTTATAACTCTTAAATGCTAGATCTAGAAAGGTCCTGTGTGGTGTTTAGAGTATTCAGAGAATCACAGAACCATCTAGGTTGAAAAGACCTCTGAGATATGATCATTGTGTAGGACATGGTACTTGGTCTTGCAGAACCTCTGTTTGATTTACTAGAGCTGTGGGCTGCAGCAGGGATCAAAAGTCAGGAGATATTTCAAGCATTCAGGATAAAAAGGTTTGTCCCATTAAACAAAAATTCAACAGTTAAGATACAGCTTACACTCTGTATCCAAGTTTATAATGTTATCTGCAAGTAGCAAGTGAGAGAATATGAAGAACACCAAAATACTGAGTGTACAAGGCAGAGACATTGATGGGATGCAGACTAAAAGAGTAGATTTAGATTTGATATTAGGAGGAAATTCTTGGTTCTGAGGGTGGTGAGGTCCTGGTAGAGGTTGCCCAGAGAAGCTGTGGCTGTCCCATCCCTGGAAGTGTTCAAAACCAGGTTGGACCAGTCTTGGAGCAATCATGGATAGTGGAAGATGTCCCTGCTCATGGTAGGGGTGGAAAAATATGATCTTGAAAATTTCTTCAATCCAAACCCTTCTCTGAATCTATGACTCAATGATTCTGTGATTCTATGACTGGTTATTAATTATGGGGGAAAAAAAAGACTGGTATTCTTATTAAAGGAAACATATTTCTGTTTTTTAAGATGACACGTAGTGTCTGCCCTATTTTCTGCACCCATTACATACTTGTCCTGATGAGAAATGGTGTCTCCTTTCCAAAAGGTGACTGGATTTCACTAATACATATCATGATTCTGTATGCTGAGAGTCATTAAGAGCCCCTGCCTGTTAATGGCAGGAATGGGGTAACAGCATAGCTTCATCTCATTTAAGTGTTGTGCTGTGCATTGTGAATATTACTGCTTTTATACACCAGATAACTGCCTGTATTTCTAAGCATTCACCATCATCATGCAATTTATCTTACCTCATTATTATTATTTCTGGCACCTGAATAAAAGGCGTTTTTACTGCTCTCAAATATTTATTTTCTTAGCCTGATTTGTCTACAACACCAACAGCTTACTCTTTGATCAGGCTGAAACTCTGGTCCTCCTTCTGTGCCTCCCATGTGATCAGGCAATCAATAAGGAAGTATAGAGTTATGCTTATTTATTTTAGTGCCTAAGTACTACATTGCATGGCAACTATAGCCCAGTGATTGGAGTTGGACAAAGGAACAATACATTTCCTATTTTAAAAAGTTCAAAAGAAAACTTCCTCCAAATGGTAGTGTCATCAAGATACTAGATTTATGAAAAGGATGATAATGTTGGTTTAACAAAATGACACAGAGGAAGTGGTTTAATTAGTCCATAAAATTAATATTTTTTAATCAAGATGACCAATTAAAGCTGCAGAGATGAAAAATTGAAATTTTTTCAAACAGATGAGCAGATGGATACAGATGTCACTGCTTGGAAAACAGGACTTTGACTATAACTATTTGAAACTTGAAAATTAAAGAGTGTCTAAGAACAGAAGAGATAAAAAAATGAAATTAATGTAATTTTTAAATTAAGTGGAATAGGATTCAAAAACGACATGTTTGTTGCATCTTGAATGCAGTATCCAGAGCTTTGAGCTCAGAAATGTTTGAGGATTTCCCAAGCTACACCTTCAGCTAAAGCACATTTTCCTTCTTGAACTCTTTTTAAGGAAAAAAAATTGAATTAAATAAGTGACTTATGTAAAAACTCAGGAGGTACAAAGGAAAATGGGATACTTTTGGGGAAAACATGGAAAATGCAGTACAATTATCCACACTGCTCACTGGAAACAGAACATGTCACACTCTAGTCTGTGATCATGTTTGAGATTTTCTAGAGGAGTGGTAATTAAAAAGAGGCCAAAACTGTGCGAGATAATTTGTTAATTGTTAACTTATGTACAGCTAAGGTTAGTGCTCACGCCATTGTTCAGCTCTTCTACCTTCTTCTTTGACCTGAGATGTCTGAATATTCTCTGGGGCAAACACAAAAAAAAAAACAAAAAAAAACACCCCGAAACAAACCAAAACAGAAACCAAAAAAAAACCCCAAAAAACCCCAAAACAAAACAAAACAAACAAAAAAAAACCCCACAAAACCAAATCCCTAAGTGCTCTAAGTTCTGAGGCTACAGTTAAGCAGATTTTTTTTTTTTTTTAATAGCTTCTGAATAGGAAATGTGAGGAATGAAAGTGAGGGTGTCTGCTCATTCAGTATCCTTCAAGCTGCATTCAGTCTCCTACCATTTATGTGGACATTTTGTTCCCTTTTTCAGTTCACAAACCATTCTGAACCTTCTCAACTATCAGTGGAGCTGTCCAGTCAAACATCTTAGACAAGATTTATGCAAGGTGTAAATTTTTGTGCAGCTGTTATAGCTGGCAAATAAAAATGAGATTCCTTGTAATTGAAAAGAATGGCTAAGATTTTTAAAAAGCAAGACCGTAAATGTCAGTAAGTTCTGTTTTTTCCTTTTCAAATGTTGTGTTTTTCTGACATTTAAGCCCTAAGTTTTGCCATAAGAGGATTCACTTGACTGAACATAGACTTCTGTGTTGTATATGTTTATGTTTGAGCTAGTCACCTTAGCTAATTACAGATGAAGGTGAGAAATAAGGAGCTCTAGAAGTCAATCGGTGCTTCACCCCAAAGCTTATCCCTTGTTTCCTTCAACTTTCCATTTTCTTATACTTCTAGTTCTCTTAGCTCAAAGTCAGCGTTACACTTCACTTGGCTGATGGAAAAGCGATCTTATTTCCCAAGGGAAGAGGAGAGAAAGGATGGAGGAAAATAAACACAGGGGGATGAAAAAAGGGAGAGAGAACATTTTCTAGCAGCTTCTTATGTTTTCTTCCCTTTGCTGGGCTTGAATATCTACTCTCTCCAAATTACCGTCAGTCAAAGGGACAGTTTTCATCTGAAGAATTACTGTTTCATCTCATACTAATTCTTAGAAAGATGTAAAATTGTGTATAGTCTCATTTTGCCACCACTCTATCTCTCTTTATACCTGATCTTCGTTCCTGTGTGTTTATTACATGTGAGTGTGTCATGGCTCACATGTCAGTTTACAAAAGCTGCAGAAACTCCAGATACCAGAGAACCCTTTTATTCTGAAGGCTGAACAAAGGCAGTGGATACAACCCCATTTTTCCCTGACAGTGCTGTTGTGACAAATTCCAGGAGAGGTTTCTTCAATTGCCTGGAGAAATGGAATTACTAGTTGCTGACTCAGGTGTAGGTTTAGGAAATTCCTTAATTAATAGTAGCTGTTGTAAGTTGTTATCTCCTTCTCCAAAGTTAACAGCAATCTGGGGTTCTACAATAGGACTGTGGATACAAAAGAACCAAGATTTTTTTTGTTTTTGCTTCATTTCTATGTGTGGCTTCCCGCAAATAAGGAATGACTTTAAGAACAAGGAAAACATTCTCTAGTTTATGACAGAGCAGGCACTTGGAAGAGCATGGTGAGAGGGTGTTGTCATAGTTATGCAAGCATGGGAATCCTCTTCTTAGCTTCCAAAAGGGAAAAAGCTGGAGAGATCTCTAATTCTCCACTCTTGTTTCCAAGTCCTTTCAACATAGCTATAATGTTTTAATTAGATAGCTGCACAAATATGGCACACATTTAGGATGCTGCAAGAACTGTTTAGCACTGTTGAATGCAAATTTTCCCTCCAGATGAATTTAGGACTTTCATTTACCTCACTTTTGTTTCCAAGCCCTCTGAAAGTTTTCAGCTAGTAGAACCTGACCATAGCTTCCAATATCAGACCAGTTGAGCATCTCATATATGGGCCAGATTTTTCAGTTTCTCAAATTTCCATTATTTGTGTTAGGTAAATGGACAAATCTAAAACTAAACCCATTTAAAATTGATTGATCTTTGTATGCAACCACCTTCCAGATTTTATTGATTTTTTTCATTTAATTTCATTATTTTTCTCTTCCTTTTATGATATAATAGTATATTCCTTAAGAATTGTAGCTTGTTTTTACGTGGTATTAAAATCTAAAATGAAATGCCAAGTTATCTGTTGGTAGAAAAAAATAACTCAAATAAATTGTGACAATAGATAAAAAAGGAAATAAATATTCATGAGCATTTTAAAATTTGAATTTACAAGAAATAAATATAGTAAATTGCTTTGGGGAAAATATGCAAATACTAAGGAAACAATTATTAATGCTCTGGTTATATATTCCAAATTTTGTGATTCATTGTTTAAAAAGTTGCATAGAGCTTCTCTCTCTCATGCATAATAAAATCCGACATTTTAGAGCATCTGGATTCTATTTTTTGAGATAAAAAAACCCAACTCACTTCAGCAATTATGGAGAAATGTGGAAGCAGTCCACACATATCTGCTTAAAATTACATTGGGAAATGATGGTTATTTCTGACCCATCTGTTTCCCATAATTGTATAATAATATATGCATTTTGGGCATGAAAGAAATCCCCTGGGAGCCCTTGATCTACCTCAAATGACCGGTCAGAACCCATGCTCACCCTCCACACAGTTTATGGGGCAGACGTGCTGTCCTTCTCAGTGAGGGAAAATTGAGCTGCCCACATCTTTGGGTTGAAGGAGAAAAAACTCTCAGTGCTTCAGGTGTGATAAGGCAGAAGCTCCAAGGCAACAGAGCTCTTGTGCCACATGAAAGAGCAGGGTGAAGCCTAGGCTCTGATTAAGAATGGCATTGCTACTGGTGTCTAGACAGTGAGTTTCGTTTATAAGCAGAAGCTGATGCACAGATAATTTCTTTATTTTGTTCTATAAACCTGTTTGTATAGGGTTTTGTGACATAATAGTGAATGCATACAAATAAACCACATCAGTAGGGTGTGCAGTCTAGAGAAGATGTGACAAATAAATAGGAAAACGTGTGCTTCTGAAAGAGAAAAGTCCTTTTCATAGTCAGGTGAAATGTCTATATTTCTTAGAGCAAATGTTGCCCAGAGAGGTTGTGGACTCTGCATCCCTGGAATTTCTCAAGACCAGGTTGGTGGGCCTCTGGGTGATGACCTTGTGGTAGTTACCCTACCCATGACAGAGGGGTTGAAATTAGATGGTCTTTAAATGTCTCTTCCCACACAAACCATTCTATGATCCTGTCTCATGAAATGCAAGGAGGAAGAAATTATGGTGTTTTTCATAAATATGGAATTGTCTCTGAATAATTATCTTGAGCAGGGAGGATTAAAAGAGGCATGTTTATGGCACTGTTTCATGCTTATATTCATACATGCTGTTTTAAAGAAGTATTGCAGGCCTATTTATTCTCTACTTGTCTGTAGCATCTGAGAAATACACTTAAAGGTGTCAGTAGATGTGCACAATCAAAGACAAAGTTGTTAGAAGAAAATGATTTTCCAAACACTGTTCCACAGCTTGCTTTCTAGCTAGTGATCAGCTCCCTACTGTCAGTTTCATTGCAGAAGCAGATTTTCACCTGGTCAAGGCTGGAAGTTTTGGTGCCTTCCACAGTCTCCTATTTCTGAAAAAAATTTAGTACAGGTCTCTATGCTTTCTAAAACAGACTTGAAGACAAGCAGTTTTGGAGGTAGTTGATAGTGTAAGTGTTAATAATGTTTGGAGTGAGTTAACTTTAAAAAACTTCAAAAAAGTATAGTAGTTTCTCTAGGATATTTTTCAAGGTTTTGATACCCTGTGAAGTTCGGTGCTGCAAAATGAACACACAGTTTGATTTGGGGCAAGAAATTTTTCATTTAACAGTGTAGTTAGGGGAAAATTTTGCTTAGTTATAGAATTATAGAATCAGAGATTGGTATATCTTGAAAGGGACCTTAAAGGTTATCTAGTTCCCACCCCTCTTCCAGAGGCAGGGATACATATGCTAACAGCAGATAGGCAAAATAATTTGAGAAACAACAAATCACTCCCAGTGCATAAGTATGTCATGACCTTGGTATTGAGTAGTAGCTGCACACTTGTGCCAATCCTTCTTTAAGACTTAAGGGGAGAATGACACCAAATTCTCTGCAGTTTTTTCTCTCTCCCTAAATCCTTGTATATGATCAAGCTGAATAATCCATATCTACAG
This sequence comes from Phylloscopus trochilus trochilus, assembly GCA_016584745.2. Classification (NCBI taxonomy): domain Eukaryota; kingdom Metazoa; phylum Chordata; class Aves; order Passeriformes; family Phylloscopidae; genus Phylloscopus; species Phylloscopus trochilus. The sequence goes on along the minus strand of WQNJ02000015.1, from coordinate 64,000,248 downwards.
CCTATCCCCAAAATATAGTTACCACATGGTCAATATGCATTTTGTTTTTTTCCTTTATTTTGAGTCCTTCAGTAATGAAATGGGATGGAAATTTGTCTGCACATGGAGTTCAGAGCCACCTGTCCAAAGAAGGGTGTTGGACACCAGCAGATAGCAGCCATTAAACACGAAGTGTACTCCCTGTAGATGTTACACACATTTCATAATGCAGGGATTTGATGGAGCATATTTTCAAAGCAGACTCTTTTTCATACAGCGAGGTCTAATGTGAGTTGCCACATTATATCTAGTAATCTGGGTTGTTTGCAAATGTATTTTATTGTGAAAAGAAAAATGCCTTATTTTTTTTTTTTAATGTTTAAGGAAGGTGTGCAGCTTGGCTTTTCCTCATAGTGAATAATGCCCTGGAAAATCTAAGTTGATGTGGTGATTGATAGCCAAGTCATATAATACATAATGGCTAATAATGGTTATTAGAAATGCCATTTTCATCAACAAAAGATGACTATCACAACTTTTTTGGCCAGAGTCCATTAGAAATTGAGAGTACCAAGCTTAAGTGTAGGTATTTATTTAAAGGTAGAAAATTTCTCATAATAACCCATAGAATCTGTTTCACTGTGAGAAATGTCTGGTGAGAAGTGAGAAGGCATTTGTGAAAGTGCATGCCAAGTGTCCCACTAAGCACGTGGATGTTTTTAAAAATCTCACTCTGCTGTGTTGAAACCTATCAGAAAGTTCAAAGATAAACTAAAACAGCATTGTGCTCACATCATTGGTCTGAGGCCAGAAAGAAAAGGAAGTACCAAGTGGTAGGTTTGTTGTGAAGTCAGCTGGATCTTCTATTTGGCCACCAGACAGTAAAAGTGCAGCAAATAGAGAGTGAAGATTCATGCTGAAGATGAAAGTGTTGCACAGGCACTCATGAAAAGTCCTCTATAAAAGCAATTAATTTTTTGGGATCTTAGCACAGAACAGTGTTGACTTGAGGTATCCGATCTTTCCAATGGGTGGTCAATCCCTGTCTGGACAGCAGCAGCAGCAGTGTCATTTTTATCTAGATCAGGTATGACACCACAGAGTTTTTTCTAACCTTACATTTGTTAAACTAGACATCAATGTTCCGTATCTCCCAGTCATGCTGTTTACAAGCACTTTTAATTGTGGATCTTGTGGCTTGAGAAGAATCGCAGAACTGCAGAATAGTTTGGGTTGGAAGAGACCCTAAAGTTCATCCAGTTCCACCCCCTGCCATGGGCAGGGACAACTTCCACTTTCCAGATTTTCCAAGCCCCATCCAACCTGGCCTTGGACACTTCCAGGGATGGAGCAGCCACAGCTTCTCTGGGCAGCCTGTGCCAGTGCATTGCCACCCTCACAGGGAAGAAACTATGAGGAAGGTGGTACCTGGGACCTGTTAGAACCTCTTAGATAGTCTATGAGGAAGCATCTTCCCTATCTGGTGTTCCCATACTGATGTTCAGGGCTCGTAAACTGAGTCAGACCCAAATATATCAGAATCCACAAGAGAATTGTTTCTATTATGTGAACTATAGAAGGAACAGCAGTTACTGATATTCATATAAAAAACATGGAGATTTTTATGTAAGCTTCAGGATTTTCAGATCAGCTCTAAATAAGAGGTTTCTGTGCTGGATATCTCACTTGAGAGATGTTTTAAGCTCTCTGAACTCTACAATCACCTCTTGGAGGACTGAAGAGGTCAAAAGAGATAGAAGAGATTAAGACTTCCCCCTTACAAAGAAAGACATTCACACAAGAATATTTTTATAAATTGTTTCAATCCTTGCAAACAGGCAGCAAGGACCTATTTCAAGAATTTCATACTGAACTAAGTTCTGTGCAATGTAAGCCAAACAGTGCTGAACGTTTTTATCTGCTTAAACGGTAAAGTCAGAGTAGGTCCTGTGCAAGCATGGAAGTATTCTGATTATTTTGATTCCTTTGGAAAAATTACAAGGAAGTGAATTTACACTTTTAAATGCATTTTTATGTTTTAATGTGCTGCTATTTTTACCCTTGGTTAGAAGTAGTTGCAAAAAAAAAAAAAATTATGGTGTTTTAGACAACTTCTGTACTCTAGTTAGAAGTTGTAATGTCTGATATTTCAGAACATTTTCAGTTGCTGGAATGGATCTTGTTTTGGTTTGAATATGTTATTTAATAAAATTAAATAAAATGTTATAAAGATAACATTTTTAATAAAATTAAATTATATTGATATGTCAGTTGTATAACCCAAATTTGTTTGTGTATTTTTCTAGTTCACTTTAACTTCAGTAATTACCTTGGCTGCCTTACTCTATTTTTCAGAAATATACTTAACAATATGAGCTAACCAACTTATCTGTATAAACAATTCTATTTACTCAGCAGCACTGAATTTAAAATTCTATAGGATCAGCTGGGACAAAACAAAACAAAACAAAACAAAACAAACAAATTAAAACAAAACAACAAAAAAGAGGCTTTCAAGCTTTTTCTGAGATTTGTTTTAATTTAGGTAAGACTTGAACCAGTCCAGAACTTCTAGTAGAGAATTTCTTAACATCGCTGCCTCCCATTTACATTACTGATTTTGCTGCTGAATAATGTAACATACATGAAAAGATTTAGGAGAGAAATCTGAACACAAGATTACTTTTCCTGCCACAAGAGCCTAAAGATGAATTTCTCTCTGGTCTCTCCAGTTGTGCACTGGCAGTTTCCAAATTAAGGGTTATGAAAAAAAGAGTCTTCAAAGTAACATTTTCCCTTAGATTAGCAAATCATCTCTGGAGAAGAGAGAAAAACTTGAAACTATACCCATAACATGCATTTGGAATACTTTATCTCACAAAAACAAAAACAAACACAAACAAACAAACAAAAGGGGAAACACCATTTTCCTTCACCTTTCAAGAACAGTCCTTCTCAATGGTATAAGAGCAATAACGTGCATGCTTGCTTTGACTTTGGAAGTATCTTTGTTTATGAAATGAGCTGTTTTCATCTGTTGTTGCATAAGAAAATCATCTCAGATTCAGTTCATCTCCACTTGTCCCTGTTTGCTGGGGGAGCATCCTGAAGCTGTGGAGCGGGAGCTGGTCCAGAATGATGTGGGTACTGCTGAGACATCAGACATGCACTGCAGACACCCACAGGGACCTTTCACAGAGGATTTCAGATTCTCCTCTGGGAATAAGGGGGCTGTGACTGTCTTTAGATGAAGTGTCAAAAATTTGCTCTATTTTTTAACACGTCTCTGGAGCTCCTGGTGTATCACATAAGTAAGTTGGCTAGAGAGTAACCTGGTAAGCTATCTTGCATATCCCTTGTAATTTGGATGTATGATAATAAAAGTGGATGTATGACAACTAATTAGAAAATTCCCTTGCTGAAAAGCTTATCTCTTTATGCTCAGCACACCCTTGCTTCACTCAAATTTGGTACCCTTTTGCTCTCCAAAATGAAAAAATATGGCACAAAAACACCCTCACAACCTCTTACTCTGACAGTCATAAAGTTTGAGAAAAAACTGATTTATCACCTACTGGCTTCTGATTTCTGAGGCTGTGTGTGAAATCATCCAGTGCATCTAAACAAACTGAGCTCTTGGCTGAGCAAGGGAACATGTGATGTGTGTAACTGCATCTCAGCGTGAAGTTTGGGATGTGCTGTGAAGTGCACCATTATCCAAAATAAACAGCTGGCTGCATTAGGAGTTAAGAAAGGGAACTGATAACAAGCCTGTTCTCCCTAGGATAATAAACATCTATTGACTTTGCAGGTAATAATTCAGAAAAGCTAAATGGATTCTTGCTATTCACTCCAGACTTGTTTAATGGTAACAACTGAAGATTAGTTTCTACTCCAAATTACTGCTAATTGAATCTTGCTCTCTGTGTTTGTTTCTAGCTTTATCTGACTCTTCAGGCTTATCTGCAGCTCTGTAAATGCTTTGTGTTAATTCCAAAACAGCGGCAATAAAATTCATTGTGCTTCCCACATCCTTTTCCATTACTCATGTGTACTCCATTTCTTATTCACTGATACTTCAGAGAAAATGACATAAGGTGGATATATCAGCATTACTGACACACAAACCACTGAGACAGATGGGATTCTAATTTGAAGTCAAATGCCTGATGCAAAGATACACATTCCCAGCACTTATCCCTGCTGCAAGCATAAAATAAAATCTAATATTTTAGTTCTCAGACACGCAGAGCCAGTGCAAAAGTAGGAATGTCCTGTCTCAAATAATTAACAGAGGAACTGTACTGCTCCACCAGTCTCAAATGACATGCAAGACAAACCAGCCAGCTCTAGATAATAAGAGAGAGGAGAAAAAAATGCATCCTTTGGATCTTCTTGACAATATATAGCTGTTGCAAATTGGCATAGAATTAAGTCAAATAATGACTTAACATGACTCCTGATGTTGCTCATAACCAAAGAAATCATATAAACACAAGAGTGACTGTAGTCACTTCTTATACTTAAAAATTAGGATTTCAAACATCACAAATCACACTTTAAGTTCCTCATTACAAAATTTGCCTTTGTATGCATCTGACTTAACATTTTGAATGTGTTTCAGGCTGCTCTGTTACATCAGTAACTGCCAGAATGGAACATGATGCAGTAATTTTCTTCCATTTAATGGGAATTTATCAAGCCCCACTAAGACACAGTGCAGAGAAATGATGTAATCCATTGCCCTAGAATTCATGTCATACTTAGTGAAAGCTTTCAGCATTGTAGATGTACAGGCTTTCATTATAAATTTAGGTCATGTTACTCACGCCTTCTGCTCATCTCCTCAGCTTGTCTTTGTGCAGAATGTGCTTAAATGCATTACAGTATTTATCTGTCTGGAATTTGATTTCATTGATGGAGTTTGCTCCTTGGCCTGCAGTTGCACCTTTCTGCGGGATCAGAATGATGGAGAGAAAATGAAGATTAAACAACTTAAAACCATGAAAGTTAACCCATTCATCGAGTCTAGAAATTTTTGTTTGTCTTATTATCTTCAAGTGCCCTTCACACTTGGAATGACAGCTGACTAGTGAGCCATGAGAATGCAGGAGAGGAGAGAAGGTTGAGAAAATATTCTAGTAATCTTGGTGTAAAACTGTAGTATCAACTTAACCATTCTACTGACTGTGCAATGACAGAGCATGAACTACCCTCTTGTCTCCCAGTCAAATAAATGAATGAAGAAAATGGGAGAAAATTCCAGTTCTTTTACAGTCAACAACCAACAGACACATTTCATTGCTGATGGGGCAAAAGGATGCTTTACTTTCACCACATCTTTAAGCCAATTGGTTTTAATGAGGGAATCTGGTATTTCCCAAATTTGTCTGGTAGTCTCACTTTTAAAAATGATTAGTCTCAGGGTTTGCAGAAAGACATTTTTGCAGGATGGGAGAACACCCCATACTTAATCCAAATGGGGCAATCACTACAGCGCGTTAGATGAATAAAAAAACATATCTTGTCAAGGCCTTGGTAACTGTCAATAATTTCAGATAAAATGACAGTGTGATGCACTGAACAGAGCAAACAACATTTATCAGCTTTTAATTGGTAGCCTGCCATTAGTTTATTAATTTCCAGCTGTGTGTACTGCCTTAATTCAAATGGAGAAGTAAAGTAAGTGGGTAAAATAACCAGACAGCATTTATTGTATGATGCAATGATCCTACAGGTACACAACTGTGCTTTTTCCCTGCCGCTGGCTTTGTCCTTGAAGCTTAAATTCAATTAAACAGATCTTCAAAGGAAAAATCTTGAGGGCAAAGGAAGGCAAACCATGCATATGACCTTTTAAGAGATCAGGAGATTTCTACTATCTTCTATCAGAACATACTCAAGGTTGAATTAACATCTGGCTCAATTCAGGCAGCTAGATCCTTCTACAGTTGTGTGGTTTTCCTAAACAGCTTGTCCAGGCTCATACTGCTAGGGACAAGAAAAAGGTAAGAAAAGTCACTCCTTAGAGTCTCTTGCTACTCTGCTCAGTGCAAGAGAAGACAAGATAAGGCCTTTGAAATAAATAGTAGACTTTTCAATCACTAAAGAAGAGATGGTTTCTACTAGTGTACATTCCTTTATGTGAAGAAAATTTCAGCTCTCTTTTTCTAGGGTGGGGTTTCCCTAGGAAAAAAATGACAAAATCTCATAGCTTGAAGCAGATGTTGAGTATATGTCAGGCACAGAGAGCAAGAGTTGTCACAGCTGCCATATTTTGTAGCAAAACATAGATGTCAGAACATATTCCTAAGTAGGAAGTTATTGAAATATTATATTCCTATTAAAAGCCCAAGAGATTTTTAAATTACATTTCACTGTTTTGGGAAAAAAAAAATGAAAAAGGGAAAAAAAAATAAAGGAAGACAGGACTTTAGGACTTGTTCCATCAGAGCTTCTGACCTACTTCTATATTGACAGAACTGCCACCTTAAACTATCTTGCTGAAAATGTCCCAGACAAAATCCCACTGTGAGGAAAAGGCAGAATAATTTCAAGCTAAGGTTAAAGCATAAGGATTTAACAGTCAGAACAAAAATCTGAAAGTGATTTTTTGTCTTCACATTAAATGGTCCCAGTCAAAAACTAGTTACAGATTCCTATGTTTGTTGTCCAGAAATCTTGGGCCCTGTGATATATCAGAGGTCATATTATACTGAATTTTGGAAATTGAGTAAATTAGTTTCTATAAAATTAATATTACTTGATGAAGCTTTCAGTCATTCTGTGTGGTGTTTTTTCTAGCTTGTTTGAAAATATTTTTTCATTTACAATGAATATTGCATCTTTAATTTTATATGCAAATCTTTCTATTTATATATGTAAAGCTTTCTGTATTGCAAAAATAATTATACAACATGATTGCAAGGTTAGTTTGACTGCATTTATAAGGAAGGGGAACAATTAAATATAATCATGTTACAGGTAATGTTTTAGCCTATCTTAGTGACTAGCATTAATATGCAATCCTTAATATATTTGTTTCCTTCATCAGAGTCTACGAAAAATAATTTCTTAATGAAAACAGAATAGAACCAACCCCAAGGAAAAGTCTTTGTTTGTTTTTAATTTAAGTTTCATATTAATTATAAAACCAGCATGAAGTAAATGAGACTCAAATGTCTTATTTTCATTTCTGTTTTTTTATTTGGTTGTTTTGGCTCTTTTTTTTTCCTTCAGTGATCTGATTTTGTGTATTTCTGGAAAACTGTTGCTGACTGCATTTGTTCCACTGGATCTCCTCAGTTGCTCTGTGGTGGCCAAAATACAGCTAGAACTACATAAATAAGAATGGCTACCAGTCCTGGGTGAAAGAGTACGTACTTCTGATCCATGAGAAGTACTGAAGTAAGGATTACACATGATTTTTCTAGTTCAGCCTCTAATTCAACCTTCAGTAAATTTCATTTTTAAACAAAAGAAAATCATGAGAGCTTCTGTGAAGTCTAAGTGATTTATGACTTTAATCTCTTTGAGATTTTCAGATAAATTGTGCTTTGAATACTAAACAAACCAGAAGTAGTAGAATACTGACAGTATATCTCATTAATGTCTCATCAGCATTAATTAAAACAGTATTTATTATAACTGCCTTTGCCTGGAATACAGTTTCATTTTTACAAACTGTAGCCTTTGCTATGGACAGGTGCTTTTGGATGGCTAGTGTGCAACATCAGATACACAATTAATATAAGTTGTAATTAATACAAGTTGCCTTGACCTTCTCGTCTGATCAAGCTGTGTATTAACAGGCAAAGCTAGCTGATTTCAGCAAGACAATTCTACAGCTGGCACATGGATGTCTACTCCCCAAGGACATATGTAAATCCAGCAATGCAAGAAAATCCCCCCCTTTTTTTTCTCCTTTCCACTGCTGTGATTCAGAGTTGAATACATTGACCTTTTTCCCCTGCATAAACTTGCAGAAGCAAGACACTGAGACAAGCCAGACACCTACTCATTCATCCTCTAAATGTTATTAAGGTGACAAGAGTGCAGATTATTTGAAAACACGGTGGCCAAAAGCTCGAACAAGATTTTTGTGAGGTGCCCACCTCCTAATTTAGCCATACCTATATTTTATTTTTATAACATGCTGAGAAGTCATCTTCTCACCAGCACTAAGCAAAATGGGATCATAACTCCCCTTGATCTGATGGCTGTGTTTTTCCTAGTGCAGCCTGGTGTGTGGTTTGCCTTATTTCACAACAAAAATGCACTGTTGGTTTGTATGTGTGTTAAAACCCACTGTTACTCCAGGTGCTTTTCAGGACAGCTTCAAGTTTGTTTCTAACCCATACCAGTTCATAAGGCAGGTCTGTTCTGTCCTGCAGCAGCTCTTTGCACTTTTTCTTGCTGAACTTCCTGGATTCTCTAATGATCCTGCCTTTAATTTCAGCAAGGTCTCACTGAAATGAAGATCTGCTGTTGATTTGCCATCTCCCTCTCCCTTTGAATCATTCAGAAATTTGCTGAGGAATCACATTGTCAGCATCAAGGCAACTGATGATAATATTGAACAGTATTGGCCCAAGTATTGATGCCTGTCATGCTCCACTTGTTACCAGCTGCCAAACAGTCATGGAGTCATTGATCAGCACTCAGTGAGACCAGAAGTCTGGACAATTGTCAGCTCATCACAGAGCTTGGCTGGCATGTGCTTCCTCAGCTTATCAATGAGGCAGTGGTGGGAGAGTTTTATTTAAAGCTTTAGTGAAGTAATGAGTTATCTCAGCCTTGCCTCTCATCCACGCAGTTGACCATGGGCAGCCTTTAGGCCTGAAGTGCTCAGCACAAGAAAGATGTGGAACTTTTAGAGTAGGCCTAGGGGAGGACACAAAGACACTCAGAGGGCTGGAGCCCCTCTGCTATGGAGACAGGCTGGGAGAGCTGGGGGTGTTCACCGGGAGAAGAGAAGGCTCTGGGGAAAATTTATAGCAGCCTCTGGTACTTATATGGGGCTTATAAAAAACAGGGTGAATGACTTTATACAAAGGCAGTAATAGCACAATAGGGGACGTTTTTAAACTGAAAAATGAGAGATTTAGATTAGATATGAGGAAGAAATTATTTCCTGTGAGGGAGGTGAGGCCTTGGCAAGGGTTGTCCAGAGAAGTTCTGGTGGAACTGAGAACAGAGAAGTTCCCTGGGAGTGTCAAAGACCAAGTTGGACAGGGCTTGGAACAACCTGGGATGGTGGAAGTTGTCCCTGCCCATGGCAGGAGGTGGAGTGAGGGCTCTGTGATATTTACAATGTCACTATTTCAATATAATACATTTATGAAGACATAATTGTTGCTTCTGTCATTCACTCTGTTCCAATTCCTGTGTTCGACTAAAACTGCTCAAACATTTATTCACATGTCTTCAGTTCTCTGCTTTCTTGGTTTGACAAAACGTGGGGGAGACCTGCTTATAGACTGAGATTACAGAAAAAAAAAAATTTCTTCTCAAATACAATTTACTGAGCAACTGTTGCATGGCTACAGTGAAAAATAATTTTTGCTATTTTCCACTGTGTTGGTTCAGTGAGATTAAAATGAGATTAAAGGCAAAGGGAAACAGTCTACAATAGACTAAGTGAAAACATGAAAATTGGTATATTCTGAACAGATGGCTATAAAACCTTGCACAGTAATTCATGAATCTTCTGTTCTAGACAAAGGAGTCAGTTTGAGGGAAAAGAAATTTCTCATGCACTCTGCAGAACAACTTTACTTTCTGAAGACCTGTTGGTTTGTGGTTATTTTAGGAAACAGGACAGTATTTTTATATAATTTTTTTTATAAAAAATATTTTGACAGTAAACTTTCACATGTTACAGTTATAGCAGCTTAATACAGCTGAAGCACAACATAAGATAGAGCTTATTAATGCCAGTACCATCCTTTAACGGCCTCTCCCATACTGTAGTGAAAAAACTTCCAGCAGAAAAGAAAGGGCTGCGTCATCTTGATAAAATCTTACATGTACTTCTGCTCAAGTCACATATTCAAAATTATTTCCTTTTAAAGGAATGCTGCTATTATCCAAAAAGAATTTTTAAGAGGCCCTCAGATACTCAAATAATCCATCCTGACTTCTGATGTATTTAGCCCAAGGAATTAGTGTTCCTGACTCCTGAAACATGCCTGTTTTGTTTGCCTGAGCTGCAGTTTATCTTTTAAATTTGCTTTAAAGACACAAATTATCTACCACATACCTACATCAGTCGTTAAAATTATTCATCCCCCACAGTTTTCAGAGGTAGGGAACTCTAAAGGGATTAATCACCACTTCCTTTTCCTTGTTTCACTTGAGAAAGAATTGAAGGTAGAATACTACATGCAAAGCAGAATAATTCCTACACTTTTGTTATGAAAAGCTGGAAATAATGTGAGGCTAGTGTTAGGGAGGAAAAGATTTAACAATATTCAGAAAACAGGATTGAGGGTGAAAGTGCTGGAAGAAGCATGATACATCTCCTTGATAGAATCCCAAGCCCTTGACAATGATAAGGAAGGAGTTTTGCCACCATCTATTGGTGAGTGGGAGGAAGAGACAGAGCCAGAAAAGTTGTTTCCTTCCCTCTTGAACAAAATGAATGTTTTCATTATTTCCTGAATTCACATATATTTTGGATGCAACTTAGTGAATAATTCATCTCCCTCTTATGTGCCAAAGAATCACTCACGTTTTTTATACGACCAAAGCAAAGATTCATCCTAATCAATACCTCTCTTTTACATGAGTAACTAGAAATAGAAGGTAGAAGAAAATGACGAAGGATTTTGACTGCATTAGGGCTCATTCCATAGGCAATTCCTGAGTTATAAATGACACTGCATTCCCACCCTGAGAAAGGAGGTGCAGTTGGTCTCTCACCTGAGTTCTCTTTCGAATTATTGGTTGGCTTAACCTGTCCATGCTGAGATACACCACTTCCTTACTGGAATCAATCTGCTGAGATTACACAATTCAGACAGTGACAGCTCTCAGATTCCTTGAATGGTTTGAGTTGGAAGAGACCATAAAAATCATGGCATGCCAACCCCCTGCCATGGGCAGAGACACTTTCCAGTAGTCCAGGTTGCTCCAAGCCCTGTCCAACCTGGCCTGGGACACTTACAGAGATGGGGCAGCCACAGCTTCTCTGAGCAACCTGTGCCAGACAAGAATTTCTTCCCAGTATCCCATCTAACCCTGCCCTCTGCCATGTGGAACCTTCCTACCTTGTCCAGTCACTCCAGGTCCTTGTCCAAAATCCTTCTGCAGCTCTCTTGCAGTCCCATTGGGTGCTGGAATGGGGTCTAAGGTCTCTCTGGACCCTTCTCTTCTCCAGGCTGAACAACCCCAACACTCTCAGCTTGTCTATCTGAATGTCCATACAAAAAGAAGCACTTAACAGGGTCACATCAGCACAGTCATACCTCAAAATTATAAGTCCTGTTCTAAGTCAGGTTGAAAAAGAAATCAATAGCAATAAAATCCTCTAATGCTTTGTAAATCCCAAGAGAATTAAATTAATTTAGAGGATTGGAGCTGCTTTTTCTAGCAGGCACCATACTATTAGTATTTATTCCCTGTCAGATGAAAACGTGCTTTCAGGGCAGAAAAAATTGTGTTACTTGTATAGTGTAAGAGCAGTTAACATATGCCATGAATGTATTGCTGCTTTTTCCTCTAGACATTCAGCAATCAAAATCTATGTGGCATGTGCCTGGATAGATTCTTGTATCTGCAGCAGCTGCAGGAACATATTCTCTCTCCTAAGTCGCTTGTGGTTTTCACTGTCTGCTTCATTCCACAATCCTGACTTAAGTATGTAAGTCCCTGTAAACCCTACTGAGCTGCAAAAGATGGTGCTCAAAGAAAGCTGCATAAATTTGCAGGCCGCTAGTGACTGAAAAGCTTTCCTCCCTTCTCTTATGCTCTGTTCCCAAACTTTGCTTCTTAGTCTGATGGAAGACAAAAAACAAATTCAATAAGATATAGTCCCTCCAGTGCTCACCTCTGACACCTGCTCCTCTGAGTGTGAATAGAGATTCATGGCTCAGTACACAATGGAAATGCTTTTTCAGTATAAATTTTAACATCTGCACTTGATGCTTGTTAGGCCACTCTCAACACCACCCTGGAACATGGTAATAGGTTTACTTTTCAGGGAAACCAAATCGAACCTTGCGCAGCAGGGCCACAGTACCATGTGGCAAAGCAAAACAAACATCTGTTAGCATAATGAAGAGGTGGAGTAAGCTCCCAGGGAAAAAGGATCATCCATCCTACAAACGGAGGACAAAAAAAATATAAAGCTCTGTGGTTTTTATATAGGATAAATGCAATAAGGCTCAAGAGGTGCTCAACAGCAGCTGTGGAGCATCAATCTTGCAACTTTTGTGGATTTAAATTTTGTTAATTTCCTAATTTTCTTCCTAATTTAAAGTGCTCGCTTCTGATGAACTTTCACTATTTTCTATTCACTATCTTGATTTGCCATCTATTTCCATCTTGATTTTAATTTCTTTCCACTTTTAACTAATTATTTATTTATTTACTATGTCTGATAACATACCCAGATAACCAAAGGAGGCATCTTCAATAACTGAGTTTCAGAAGGGCAGATAAGTTTGACAAAAGGCAAAACTAATAACAGCATAAAATCACAGTAGGGGGTTGCAGGCCACTGGGTTTCAGGTGATAGTTAAAATGTTTATTCTTAATTGTTAACAGTGGGCGCTGTGGGGACATTGGGAAATATGAACACAAGACTGCTGCATCATCTGTGTTTTCTGAGACAGTGGGAAGAGAAATGGAGGCAGCTTTGTCCTCTTCTGGTCATGAAGTAGAAGAGGGATGTTCTGCTGTCTGCAGAAAGAGAAGAAGGTATATAAAAGACCATAAAATTTACAGAATAGTTTTGGCTACACCTTTAGAGTCATCCAGTCCAACTTCCTGCCATGAGCAGAGACAGCTGTTGGATAAAGTTGCTCAGAGCCCCATCCAAACTAATCCTGAATGATTTCAGGAATGGGGCAGCCACAGTTTCTCATGGGCAACCTGTGCCAATGCTTCACCATCCTCACTGTAAAGGACTTGTGTGAAGACAGCAGACATGTAGGTTTTAAACTGATGAATTAACATTCACTCAACTAGACATTTAAAATTTTCTGACTCCTATCCAAATTTCAGCTACAAATGGAGCAAAACTCTGCTCTTCTCAGCCCACTCCCCACAGAAGAGCAGAAAACACTGGCTCAGATTTCCCAGGTTGTGAGTCAGATTTGTCTCTTGGTCTCTACAAACCCTGCGTGAGAACTTTAGCTATGGGGTTAATTGTCAGCAAAGGGGGAAAAAGGAGGATCTCACCTCTTCCAGTGCATGGTGTGAGTATGTTCTGATTATGTTGGTGGCACTAGGCTCCTGCAGAAGTCAGGAATTCACAGTTCAGCAGCTCCTGCCTGATGGGACTTGAGTAGGATCCAGGGTTTATTTGCTCAGTCAGTGCTGCCAGGGACAAGCAAATGGCCTTGTGAATATCCAGCAGTGAGGATTTTAACTGCTGGCTGCAGCTGCTGTGTGTTCCTAAGGGAACTTAATGTCAAAGCCCTGTGAAGGCATATAAGTTCCTGGCATCTCCTCATGCATTTAGGTCTAAACTAGCAGCACTTTAGTGGCTTGCTGTTGGCAATTTGAGGTGCCATTAGGTGTACTGCGAATCCAAAGAGCCAACCCGACTCAAGTAAAAAACACACACTGAGACTGTGTTGCTGGGAATACTTCACAAAATGCAAAATTAAATGAGTGAGAGCTCCAAGGGCCAGGCATGTATTAAAAAGAGCAACAAGCTCAGATAAAAAGGAAGCCTTAATGTTCTACAGTAAACAGGAGCTTAGACAAATAAAGTGGTGGCTGTTTTGCTCTGTTGGGATGCAAAGAAACAGAAGAGCTGTCTGAGAAGGATTGCAATGAAGCTACTGCTCAGAAACAAAGATTTTGTACATCTGTTGGACAGCAAGGGACTTACCTGCCTAGTCTCTTCACTTCTATAAATAAAATTGTAATTAGGATTCACGGTGTGGCTCACAATGTTCATTATATACTGAGCTACCTTGGCACTGGAAAGGGAGGACTTGCAGAAAAGAGTTAAATGGTTAAAGAACACTTAAACTCAACACCTAAAACATGTTTTCTTCTAGGATTTTAATAGGATTGACTTCTGGAAACCCAAACAATCTATTTATTTTGTATTTTTTTATTTCTGAAAATCCATGCAAGTACAGTAGATAGACACTACAGAATCTAACCCAAATGCAGCAGAAAAATTACTTCATACACCTTCTCTAGCAGTGTTGGCTGTTACTAGAAGATATGTCCCACAATGTCAAAAGAGCCTGCATGTATAACTATTAATCAGTCTTTTGGTCAGAGTTTCCACATCTCAATATTGTCATTAAGTGAATTAATGAAGATCAGAGATAATGGAATATTTATGCAAATTATATCAAGAAAATATCTTCAACCTTTCCAGAGCTTATAAGTCTTTATTATCATAACACTCTTGACATGTATCTCATCTGAAGACTACATTAGTTATTTCGGTAATGTTAGTCCTGAATTAATCATGTTTGCATTTGGTGGTTTTTGGTTGTTGTTAATTGGGAGTTGGGGGGGGGGGGAGGAGGTGCTGGGAAGGAAGAGGGAGAGTTGTTATGCTTTCAAAAACACATAAAAGTAGCCCTATTTCATAAAAGTGCTGAATTCTACCTAAACTCTTAGGCTGACAAGCACAGATGACTACAGTATTAAAAGCCTTGTCACAGGGTATATATTTTTAATAACCTTTGCCAGAATTAGCTGTGTTTATTTGTGCATTTTCTTCTTTTCTCTGATCTATAAATTACAACTAAACAACAAAACAACACCTGCATTATTAACTTTTCCCTAATTCCCAGTACAAAAAAAGTAATTCCTGCCCTTTTTTTGTTGTCTTTGTGAACTTGTGATTTTTTATGGGACTGGGCTAGAAGAAACTGCATGTTTTGAAGTTTTGGTTGTTTTTTGGGGGAGTGTTGTTGTTGTTGTTGTTGTTTTCCTTAATTATTATTCAACTCAGTAGGGTGCAATGAAAACAATACTTATGGAAAAGTCATTTACTGCCACTGGGACTGACTGTATTCTTCTAGCTCCTTGCCTGGGAGCAAAAATAGACCTTGAGACTTAAAGTGCAGGAAATTCAGCAAACTTTTGGTTTTGCTTGCAGGTGGAGCCTTGAGTTCACAGTGCCATGCTGCTGCACAGCAGATGTTGTGATCCCTCTGCTGGCAGGTATGTGAGGCAAAACCTCTGCCAGAACTAAATGCTGTTTTCCACATGCCTTTATTGATGCATGAAATAACCTTTTGCAAGACTGTGTGGAAACGTGCAATTAAAAGCTCTGTTTACCTTCACCTTGTCTGCCTTATTTAAAAATTCCATTTAGTCACCAGTGTGTATTCAGCAGTCAGCCCTGTATTAAAGTATTTCATTCCACATTGGCTGAAATACCGAGGAGGTTTCATGCCTGAGGATTTGCCCTCCACTCACACACGGTGTGGACTTTCTGTGCCTCTCCATAAAAGCTCCAAAAAGTCACACACAGTGACTACATCATGGGAAATTTAACAGCTGAGAATGATGATGAAAACCAAATGCAGATGGCCATCCAGGATCTCTTGTTTGCAGATTATAAAATACACATATTTTTAAGCACAAGAAAGACACATTAATCAAATGAGATTCCATAAAGCAAATAACCACCCACATCTATAACTACTCAGATATATCTGGTTAATAATGTTGCTAACCAGAATTCAGGAAAAGCTGTAAAATAATCCTTAGCCTCTTCAGCTGATGAGTAAAAGGAAAAGCAGATGAAGGACCACTTCTGTGCCAGCACAGCAGGTCTTTAAAAATGTAGCTGCCTCAATATGATGAAAATGTAGAGAAGAGTATGTAAAATTTAGAATTTATAGACAAAGTTACAAAGATAACTGAAAATTGAGTCAATATTTTAAAATTACAATTGCTAAGAAATAATAACAACCTATATAATAAATAATATTGGAACAATGATATGGAAAGTGGGGAGAAGGGTTTGAAGAACCCAAAGCCTTTTTCTCTTAAACTGCAAACAAGTTTCAACAGGAAAGAATTTGTTTGCGATCTGTGTTCATTATGTGTCTGCTTTTACTTTAAACTCACAGTTCCTCATGGCAAATGTGGAATAATATGGGATATCACTCAGGAAAAGCTCCAAGCAAAGAATATTCTGGGTGAGAAATGGAAAGGGGTGATTGTTGTGATCCATCCCCTTCCTCATAGGAAGAGTGTTTAAAAGTCCTAAAAGTGATAGAGCTTAAATATTTTCATAGGTTTGGGAAAGGTATTTCATTATATGATATTGAGATGATCTTTTCAGCTGATGTCTGTTGAATGACATAAAAATACAATTCATTTGTCCTGCATGCACAATTTTTTAAAAACCAGCAGCACAGCCACTGAAATCAGTTTAATTGTCATATTTCATGGCCTTATTTACATACAATTTTTTCTGAAACCTGTGGCATTTATGTCACACTGATTGCCATTATTCTCCAGGATCCATTTTCGTAAAAAAAGCCCCCCAGATTTATTTGTAAAGGTGGTCTCCATAACAAAGGCTTAGCATTCCTCAGAAAACCTAACCTGGCATGTGAACACAGTGATAGCCATTGGATGATCACCAGAATGCATCAAAGGGTCTGTGAACTTGTGACTAAATCCTATATTCTATATGACTCTGTATCTCCTTTTCCACAAAACTTAAGAGAAATCTTTCATGCTTGTGTTAGAGAGTCAGATCTGAGAAATGCATGAATGCATTTATGTACTTACATGGGGGACTTTCAGGCTCTACTTTTTATGTTCAGCTAGAACACCTGTGTGAAAAACACTGTTATTGTTTTGCTAATGTATGCCACTTTAAATGTAATTTTCAGTCCAGTGGCACGAGAAATCCCAGAAGTTATTGAAGAGTTTCTGTGAAAGAACACATAAATGGACAGTTCTTCTCCTGAAATTTCACAGTTGTGACAGAGTGGTAGAGATGCTGGTAGCAGACAAAAAAAGGGATAGTGACTGAGATTAAGATCTATTTTTTTATGTTAAATCTTTCATGGGGCTTGGGGTTGGGTTTTTTTTTGTTTGTTTGTTTTCCTCATTTGTTGATATTTGTGAACTCTGTTAAGAAACAATGGGTTGTTTTGAAATATTTGGTTTCAGCAGCCACTGGAGAGTTTTCTAATGAATATTAGGTTAAGTTTTTTGATTTATTTGTCATAATCTTTGAAATTCATCTTCATTCAGGTGCTGTACCATTTACTATGCCCACTGATCAGTTGTCATATATCTCTGACAGACAACACTGTTCTGAGAACTGTCACAGTAGACCTGTGCCGGGCCTAGGAACGGGTTACTGAGCTACAGATTAAAATATGTAAATTCAGATCAGTAGGGTACAAGAAGCTCTTCAGAAAGACAAACCCAGGTTTCTGCTCTAAGAAGAGCTGGGTGATTCTCCAGATTCTCTTGACTGCATTGTCTGTGTGCTAGATCAGATTGACTATCAACAAACAAAATGCACTACAGAACATCTCCCCTCCAGATGTCTGTGCACAATTTTGGGGGACTCTTGGAGGCTTTTTGTAAAGGTTCTTATCCCAAAAAGACCTTTTTTTTTTTTTTTTCACTAAAGAACCTCCAATATTACAAAAAATCTCAGGAAGTGTGTTTTTGGAGGAAGGAAATATTCAGCTCTTACTAAGTGTCCAGTTTTGCCACACCATATGGGTAATACCTTTCAAAAAATTTCCTGTGCACCTAACTTCATGCACTTGCTAAGATTCTGTGCCAGTCTGTCTGTTTCAGCAAATCAGAGCTTTTCAGAAGACAAAATTATTTCAACAATTTACCATGTTTGTAGATCCAAGGACCACTTGCATTAGGCAGTCTTAGTTCGATGCTGTTACCTGGCTCATTGAAGTGGGACTATATCTATTGCAATCACATTTCCTGTTCATTTTAAAGACTAATATGGGTAGTAGAGCAACGTACAGTTTCAGTTATAACCTGCAATTTCAATGTCTTTCATTTTCTTTGCTCAGTTTGCTATGGTCATTGCCTCAAAAACATGCAATTGGCTTCAGCTGTTAGTAGGGGATTTTTTACAGTTGTTTTGTGTTTGGGTTTTTTGGGGGTTGTTTTTTTGTTTGTTTGTTTGGGGGGGTTTGTTTATTTGGTTTTGGGGGTTTTTTTTGTTTGTTTGTTGGGTTTGTTGTTGTTTTGGCTTGGTTTGATTTGGTTTTGGTTGGATTTTTTTGTTGTTGTTGGTTGGTTGGTTGGTTTGTGTTTTGCGGGTGTGATGGGTTTTTTTGTAGATTGCTGTTGTTGTTATTGTTCTGGTTTGAGGTTTGGACTTGGTTTTTGTCATATGGGTAAATATTTATTTTGTATTGAAGGAAGGAAAAACTCAATGAAATTTAACACTGATAAAAACAGGAAAATGATACTATGCCTGTTCTTGAAATTTGATATTTCTTCTGTCAGGGTAAACACTATCTTAAATCTGTGAGTGAAAACACATAAGAAATAATGCATGTTGACATCATCCTCACTTAATCCTTTTCCATTTAATAAGTGATGTTTTGCACTAGTTTATAGCACACAGCATTGGATGATTTATTCATTAAAAAACCTCAAACCCTGTTGGAAAAGGCAGGCTGCAAGGTCACCTATAGATCCATAATCATGAATTATCCTTGCAGGCAGTTCCTGCCCACACACGACCTTCTGCTGAAATCTGCATCTGTCCAGCTGAACAAATCAGCATGATCATGCATGGGAGATGGAATATCAACAGCTTAAATGGTGAGTGGTGATTTACATCACCATTTCCTTCTTCTGTAAATCTCCCTTAGTAGAGAGGAAGGTTAGATGCTAGGAAGAAATTCTTGGCTTAGACAGTATGAGATCCTGGCACAGGTTGCCCAGAGAAGCTCTGGCTGCCCCACCCCTGGAAGGGTCCAAGGCCAGGTTGGATGGGACTTGGAGCAACCTGAGATAGTGGAAGGTGTCCCTGTCCATGGCAGGGTCTAGAACAAAATGGGCTTTAAGGCCCTTTCTAACCCAAACTGCTCAACAGTCCTATGATGGAAGATGCAGAAGAAATGGCTGGGGGAGTGGTAAAACTCAGCACTAGGAGGGAACACATGTCAGAGGGAAGAAGAGCTTCCAGCAGCATCAGTAAGAGAGGTCACCTCCGGCATACTTAGGTTGCTAACTGTGACTGCAACCTCTCTGGAAATAGTTCCCTCATTAAAATCTCACCAGAGAAGTGCAAATTAGATGTAATGGAGTTATCTTGTGTTGCTACCTATTGGCAGGTGCATGTAATGAGGCAAAAGTTAATCATTTACACAAGACTTTTAGTAAAGCAGGCAGTAAAATTGTGCATAAAAGAAGGCTGTACATAGAAACAAAACCATCATGCCAGATTAAGATAATAGGGAAAATGGGATTTCTAAAGTAAACAAAGCACATGCAAACAGGAGAGAGGAAAGCAAGAACGTAATCTGTATTTACAACTGACCTAAATTTACATTTAGTGGAACAGAAAAGAATGAAACCTTTATCAGACCTCATTGGGAAAGCTTGGATGAGAACAGGAAGAATACTATATTGGAGGTAACAGACTGGACTGTAGATGAAGGTGCTGGGGTCTTACTAACAAGGTGAGATGAGAATTTCAAGACACACTATGAACACTGGCCTGAACTTGTAATTGAAAAAAACCATTGAAAGACAAAACTTCTGAAAGGGTCCTCTCCTAAGTTTGGTTCATGAAGACATCAGTAAGAAAATTAATCAAACACAGGGAAAAGAAACCAAACCAAACCAAACCAAAAAAAAAAAAAAAAAAAAAAACCCAACCAACAAACCCCAACAAACCCCAAACAAAACAAAACAAACACACACACAAAAAAAAAAACAAAAAAAAAAGCCACAACAAAACAAAACAAAAAACCCAAAACAAACAAAAATCAAAAAAACACAACAAACAAACAAAAAATAGGAAAACAACAACAACCCACACCCAACCCCGATCCAAAGCCTAAAGCAAGCTGAGTTGTCCTGGGAAAGGAAAAAAGAGTCAGTAACCATTTTAAACAGAACAAGTGGAGAGATATAAGCCACAGGTGTAAAATGTGTGGGTTGGCAGGAACCATACTGAAATAACATTTTTGATTACAAGTAAACTACTACTGATTTACGCAGCCACAAAGAAAAATAGGGAGTTACCAAAACCAGTATGGCTTTGTGGAAAACAACACAGCTCAGGCACTGCTGCACCACTCAGTCACACAATATAGACATCCAGCATAAAATGTGCTTTTAAATTTAAATATTCCAAGCTGTGTAGACAAATTAGGATTATTGATGCTAAAGATATGATGGTAACCTCTTTGGGGGAGGTGGGAAGACAGAGGAAAAAGCAGTATTCTCAAGCATTTTAATAGCTCAGAAGGTAATATTTCATAGTGCATCAAGGGACAGATGGAATTTGGAGGAGAATTCCAATGTGACGACTCAGGAACATACTACACTAATTCCCATTAATTCTTATGGGTCCCTAGAAGGAGAATATAATAAATTCTGCAAGGAAGAGGTATTCCTACTTTCATTGCAAGCTTCTCTGGGGAGATCAGTGGTGAAATGATGGCAAAAGAGCTAGTTCGGGAACTTGCATGAACTTTTAAGGACACTGAAAAGAAACAACAGACCAAAGTGATGGCAGATATCTTTTCTTTAGTTTCTGCTCAGGATGGGGCAGAGGAGCAGTCCTTTCATATGCATGAGAACAAAGCTGATTGTCCCTGCTCTATACCACCCATTTCCATTTAAGTTAAATCTGAAATGCATTAATTTTGAATGTTTTATTTGACTTAAAAAGGAGAACAAGAAAAAGGGAAGTAGGAATTTGAGAATGGTCAGGAAGAGGGTACACTGTATTTAATGTCTTTTGATTTCTCAAATAGTCCTAAGAACCATTATGAACTTGCCAGTATCACAGTAGGAAAGGAATTTCACATTGCATACGAATGCTCACCTGTTCTGAAACCTGTGAATCCCAGAGATATTTGGTACATGGTGCTGCAGCATATGAATAGAAAATTTGTAGTAACACACCCCCCACCTCCGAGTGGGCATTTCTGTACAACGAAACGGTTTCAGTTTACCTCTAGACACTTTAGGAAGTTTAACTAGAACTTTCTGTGCCTTTCTAGTTGTAATTGGCTCAGTGCCAGCACAGAGGCAATGATTTGGCTTTGAAAGTGTAGCTCAAAGCCTGTTGCTGATTTAATGGGCAAGAGGCCAAGTGAAACCTCCCTAGGTCATTCCGTACTTAAGGACGAGCACAGAGGTGCTCGGGGTTTGTTGGAGTGTTTTTAGCAAGGTGTCTGAGGTTTCTCTGACACCTGTGCTCAGCTTTTCTTTTATTTCTGTAACATTTATTGTTTTTCATTTATTAAACCTTCTACTTTACAAAACTCCTCTAAAGAGCAGCTTTGCTGATTATTTTAAGCCAATCTGAAAGTGCAGGACACCCTCAGAGACTTGATACATCTTCACATGTCTCATTCCATGTGAAACATACATCTAAATACTTGTCTTGCAGATCAGTTGCTTGCAAGCCTCTAAAGGCTAAGCGGTAGATAAAGGCACATTTTTTCTCAGAGTCCTGACAAAAATGGCAGAGAGGTAGGCAGAATCAAGGTAGCTTACTCTTTGGAACGTTTAAACTTCGAGTGGATGTGTAATCTGAGCATCAGCTTCAGAAGAGATGCTAAGGAAAATACTGAATATGATAAATGCATCCAAGTAGTCAATAATGTATGCTGTTGAAGCCCTAATGCCATGATGTTAGAGTAAAAAACTGTCCAGATGAGACCTTAATATTGATGGGCAGACTGAGGAAGGCTTATTTTCTAAAATATACCACATACAGCTGGCTGTTTGGAGCCATGGAGGAATTCCTTTCTTGCTGCAGTATTTCTTGGGCTGTGCAAGGAACAGGAAAACAGGTAGAACAGAGTGGGGATATCATGTTATAGGCAGCAGATCGTTCAGGGTGCCATCCAGCAGGTGACACACCTCTCACTTGGGACACAGCCCAGGATTTGCAATGCTGGTGAGCAGGGCCCTGCCAAGGGGTCCCTCTGCCCTCAGTTCTGCAACCTGTAGTCTCTCCTTTGGTTTGTGCCGCTCTTTTCCTTCTATATCTTCATGCCTTGCATTGTAGCATTAAAGTCACCAGACTTTATAAGGTTAAAATCTACTAGACTGCATGACCAATGTCACATTTATTCCCATTAAATATTATTGAATTACATGCAGGCACAAAACTCAGCAAATAATCATAGAATTAACAAACGGTTTGGGTTGTAAGGGGCCTGAAAGATCACCTAGTTCCAACCTTGCTGCCATAGGAGGACACCCTCCTCTAGACAAGCCTGCTCAGTCATCATGCAACACCTGGATCTGATCAAGTGTGGTCTAATTAGTGTTAATAGCATCACAAGCAGGAACAGCTAAAGAGCAGGTTCTGATGGAAATTATATAGGTACTGTGAGAAAAATATTTGGGCTGACCAACTACCAAACTGCAGAGGGCAGACAAAGGATGATGCTCATCTAAAGACCTTCTCATTGAGCTCACCAATTTAAGGAAAGATTTTCCCTTTTCTCTTGCTTGGTCTTTCCTTAAATTTTTGTTCCCCTTATCCTCAAGGTAATTTTGAAATCAAGGTCTGCTCTCAGCTGTGGACTCCACAAACTTAAGTTTCTTTGTGCAACATGACACATTTATTAGAGTATGCCTGTAAACTCACTCTCACTTTTGACTCATTTTTCCTCCTTGATGTTTTCTCGAATCCATCTGAACTGTTCATACCACTTCCCTCTCCCTTCTTCTCCAAACATTAATTTCATTGATTTCAATAAAGAATGAATAAGAATTTAAACTAATGCTTTATACAAAATTCTGTCCCTATAAAGTATTTAAATTACCAAGTACATTAAAGGTAAGTATTGTTTTAAGGTCAAAAGGCAGACATGGCTTTTTCCATTTTAACTATCTCCATTAATCTGCACAGTGCTTGCCTTTGATGTATTAATATTAATGGGCTGTTAGTCTCACTCAGGTTAAAACAGGGAGGGTAGAATATATACCTTCATAATTGCCATTAGTCCTGATGAGACTGATTCTTGTACATCTCCAAATACAGAGAAGAGCATATATCCTCCAGTCTGTTATAATAAGCCATGTGAATGATCATTTGCAGGAATTAATGAACTGCATAGCTCCTTTTTTCAATGCCCCGTGTTAAAAATGTACACAATGATGAAGGGAAAAAAAAAAAAAGAGAGAGAGATCGTTCCTTTATTTGCAGCTTTAGAATTTTAGTGGCCAATTCTTTACTGGAATAAAAGAATAAGAGAGAACGCCTTGCAAAAGCTAGGTCAGGGATATAACCCTTAAGTGACTTACCATTTTTTTTTAATAATCACAGTAGCTCTGGTTACTATTTGTGCATTTTAAAACAGTAAGGTTTGTTATCTAGTTTATTTTCTGCATTGATTTATTTCAGTTTCTGCATACTTGGCCTACTTTGTAGAGTTCAAGTCTCAAACAGCTCAGAGAATCACCTCTGACATTAAGATTATGAAAACACTGCACTCAGACTTTGGGAAAAATGAAAAGGATGAAAGCAACCCCCCTAGGCTTTTAAATTCCCGCTAAAGGCCTGAAGTAATAGAGCATCTTATTTTCACTTATTTCTCACAAAGACGAAAATGTAAGTATTATTTTTTCCTAGTAATAGAAAAGTGGAATCACGAAAGGTTTTACTGTCAGATGTTGTCCTTGGCTCTAGCCAGTGACCTTGTTCCAATTGCATGTGAATACAAGAAAATTTGCAAGGCTTTCTCCTGTGCTGCTACTAAATGATGAGAGGTAATTATAAGAAGCATCTGGGAATTACCTAGTATTAAAAAAATAGATTAGCATACATGATCAGAATCTTAATAAATTCAGTTCCTATTTTTCTTTATATGCCTTGGAATATTAAGAAGGAAATTAGTAAGTGAATGGGGAGGTATTTTATATTGGTTTTGCTGGTTGTGGGTTTTATTAACAACACCCCTCTCTTTATTCTATGTTGGTTTTATGTAGGAAGGGAAACTAAATTGAATAAATCAGATAGCAGGGATATCAAAATGATTAAACATAAGATGGAGGCATATTTTTGCACCATAATTGGGAACGGAGAAAAAGAAATAGTGTTAAAAAGTAACAACTGAGACACACGATGAAGCATACAAGAATTATTCTTTGGTTTTGGATCCAAAGTGAATTGCCAGGGTAAAGAGAAATCAGATATGGGTAAAATCAGAAAGAGATAGAAAGACAAAATAAAGAGGTAAATGGATACACTGGATGATATTTGAGGATGTAGGAAAGGACAGATCTGAAACTATTGATAGTTGTACAACAGACATTAACTCCATTGTAGAGAAAAAGGAGGAAGAGCTTCAGCAGATCAGCTACAAAGGATCCATAGGTCCATACTGAACATGGGAAACATCTTCTCAAAGAGCAGAGAATAATCACAATTTGTTCATCTATTGGAACAGGGAAGAGGTATTCTAGCATTTTATAATGGGCTAATGAGCTGTCTTGCAAATTATTGATCAAGAAAAACACAATCTGAGTATCTCTCCAGCAAAGTAAGACGAGAGATATTAGGATAAAGTTTTTCCTCCAAGAAGGTAGCTGGGTACTGAACAGCCTCCCCAGGGAAGGGTACAGCTCTGAGGGTGACAGAGTTCCAGGAGCCTTTGGGCAATGCTTACAGGGATGCACAGGGTGGGATTGCTGTGGTGTCTGTGCAGGGCTGGGAGCTGGACTTGATCATCCTTGTAGGTCCCTTCCCACTCAGGATATTCTATGCTTCTGTGATTGTATGTTCATCTAAAGGATTGAAAGCCTTGGAACAGGCTGCCCAGGGAAGTGGTGGAATCATCATTCCTGGAAGTGTTCAAAGGGCATGAGGCTGTGGAACTTGGGGATATGGTTTGGTGGTGAAAACAGTGGTGCTGGTTTATTGGTTGGAGTCCATGATCTTAGAGGGTTTTTTTTAATCTTAATGATCCTATGATTCGGCGATTCTAACCATGAGCCATGTGTTAAAATTGCAGGAGTGGTGAGCTGGCTAAGCATTATTTCTTGGTGCTTTTGTTTTCTCGAAAGGAATACAAAAGAATCAATATATTGGGGAGGAAGGGACAATAGTCATGCTAATTGGATTTTATTTTAATAAAGAAGTTAAATCCATACCTATAATCAAACCTAAAGTCCAGATTTTGTAAGAAGCAGAAATTAGAATACATATTGTTCTGCTTTTCACCAGCCATTAAGTGTCTAACTGAGACAGAAAAAACATTTCTTCATAAAAATAAAAATACAACAAATGCACTTCAAAAAGGCAGAAATACTTACCTTATTTCCAAGAGAGAAGGGGTTTTTCTCTTAAACTTTTTAAAACAGAACATTATTACAGGAAGATTTAGGAAGACAGTACTTTGTGTCACAAGAAAACATCATATCATAAGCTTTAAAATAGAATTGAATTCATATTGTTTACCAGAACAAACAAAACCTTTGCATAAAACTTAAATAAGTCTTTATAAAATGTGTCCCAAAGCTGGTTGGCCTTCCCCCTCCCCCCACTCCCCCTCCCATTTTATTCTGTATGACTGAATAAGCAATAATGTAATTTAAAGAGTTCAGGGAAGGAAGAATCAGATGAGCAATGTGATTATGAAGAAAATATGTACTAGGCAAATTTCTGAGTTCTCCTTGAATTGCTTCACCACATTATTCAGGGTTTTCTTCTTCTATTTTGTGCATGTTGTTGGTTCATAATATACACAGTATTGTAACTCTTACGCACTTCAAATTCTACTGCTTGATGACAGTGAGAAAACCTATTAACAGACTTCTTGCCAGAAGAAGTGAGCTGTGTTCATAGGGATAATCAAGGAGCATATTCCCTGTGAGAAAAGCTTCTCATTTAACTTTCAAATAGGTGGCATGTAATTTGACAGGTTCATTTGGCACAGATTTGGAAAGGATTTCTCATGTTGTCCAAGATTTACATGATGTTCCGAGAATATATTTTCAGAAAAGCCTTTTTTAATGCTGCATCTTCAAGCCTTTGTAGGATTTGGTTGAATTATTCCTTTGCCATTAGGAGTGGATTGGTGATGTAAAATGCCTTAAATTTGAATACGCTTTAAGACCATGTTGGAACCCTTAATGCCCTGCAGGTATTCTAGCAATGCAGTAGATCAATACAGTTGACTAGGTAGATCACAGTAATGGCAAATCTGAACTGTAAAAAGACCATGCAAGATCTTCCCTTTGTTGAGGAAGCTTCTAAGTGCTAAGGCACAACCTACCAATTGAATTAATAAAAAATTGAATAGCCTTCAAACTTCTACAGGAAATTTCCTGAATTAGTAAAAGAGTGAATAGGCCCAAAACTTCTAAATGAAATCCAGGCAAATTAACTTCATATAAGTAAAAATGTCTTCCTAAAATCCTCTATTGTGAAAGAGAAAAAAGTTAATATATACGTTTCCCTCTTTGCTAATCCTGCAGTCTGCTTCCACATTAACACAAAAAAGTGTAGAATCTCCTCCCCGAAGGAAGGTCATAACTTTTCTAGCTAATTATATTTAAATCCAGTATAAAGTAACTGACAGATTAAGATCTCTGTTGCTGTGACAAAGTCAGCTGGATTAGAGCAATTTATACCAAGGACTCAACCAAAGATCAAGGATGCAAAGACTGAAAACAGCAATAGCTGGTTCAGTAATTCCATGATGATGTTTTTCTGGATTCTGCCAACATTGAATACAGAAACTCAAATGTATCTATAATTTTCCAGCTACTTCTTTAGCTTTTGATTTTTCATAAACATTATTGACCAGCAGATCAATCATAACTCAAGAGATTACTTGTATGTAATTTGTGAGATTACTTTCAAAATTTTTGCACAGTTAAACATTTATTTAATTTCAGATATCAGACCTACAATTAAAAATGAGAGAACAGAATTTGTTTTCATACCTATAGCCTGTATAATGATGTATTTACTTTCTTCTATGAATTTGGATTATAGTCAGGGTTTTGTCATGTTGTTTCTGCTTTAGCAAAATTCTTCCCAGAGAATTTATAAAATATACGTTAATAACAAGAGGTTATTTTTGATATTGGTGGTGTTGAGATTCATGTTTCTAATGCTGAAATGTCTAATTTTGGACTGCCTAAATTCTGCACTGTCATTGCATACTACAGTTCATGTAATTGTTGGTGATTGCAG
This sequence comes from Phylloscopus trochilus trochilus, assembly GCA_016584745.2. NCBI lineage: Eukaryota > Metazoa > Chordata > Aves > Passeriformes > Phylloscopidae > Phylloscopus > Phylloscopus trochilus. The sequence continues at coordinate 63,972,710 of WQNJ02000015.1, read as the reverse complement.
AAGAAGAGAAGATTTATTTCTGGATTTTCCACATAACAGATATTTTTTCTGTGATTGTATGGTTCCCAGCGATGCCAACATCTCAAAGGTAAGAAATAGTTAAAAACTCCCCCAGTGAGTTACAAAGAATGAGAATGTGAAACAGGTCTTTCAGTGAAACAGGCCTCATAACTTCAAAGGAAGGGTCCTGAACAAAGGGCCACCTGGGTTTTATTGAACAGTCTGGGGTTTTCCTGCTGAGTGTCAGCCCCTGCTCTGTCTCTTGTCACCTGGCTGGCACCACAGGTCCCCTGTACTGTGTGATGCAAGGGATCTGAGCCAATTCATAATATCTCGAGTCTGCAGGTAGGAGATCAACACCTCTGGCCCAAGAAACCCTTGACTCAAAAGAAGACAAAGATTGAGCAGGCAGACTAATCAGCATGAGAAGAGAGAATCCTTAACCAGTAGGAAGTAGAATATTAATTAATAAGAGAACTAGGTAACCTGTATCCCATGAACTGTGATTTCTTTCTTTGCTGAAATGCATATATAGTGTTTTGACAATCAGTGCGCTTGATTTATGACAACCCCCACCTTGTACCCTAAGCAGAATAAACAATAAACCCTCTCTATAGTAGGCCCTGTATCTGTGTTTAGACACTCCCTAAACTGGCAAATCCAGAGCCAGATTAGGTAATTATAAATAGCCACACCTCACTGAATTGTGCTGCAAGAGTTAACTCAATGGGGTTCTAATTTCAGACAGCAACATCTACTTTAATATTTAAGATGCTTGACAATTCTGAAATGTGTAATCTCTTTTTTGAGATCTCTGCAGTCTCCTTCAGAGACACTTCTACAACTGATGTTGCACAGGAATCCAGCCTATAGGGCTTAACACCTCTAGCCAGATTGTTAGTCTCCTTTTTTATTGTTCTGGAAAGAATTAAAACTGTGTAAGCAAGAATCTCCACAATAACTTTACCACAAGGCTTTCATACATTTAGAAGTAATGCAGGTTGAAATAAGGATGTCACAGTGATGTTGTTGGTCCTGGAGACTCTTGCTGCACATATTTTAGGGGATTTTTACTGTGGAATAAACGCTGTCCAATGTAAGAGCCTGGATGCCTATGTGCAGCTGAAAAGAGTTGGGTCAATACATTTTTTTTTTCACAGATTAAATTACTTCCCATCAAAACCCTAATTAATCTACAACCCCAGTGATCCTTCCAAAAAATCTCCAACCTCCTAACACTTCTTTCAAGTATTGACCAACAAATAGGGACACAAGCATTAATTCCTTTTCTGCCAGTTCATTTTCCATGCTCTTTCAGAATGAGTTTTGTCTTCTATTTCCTCATTTTATAAACCACTGTGCTCCATGTAATACATGTGGATGAAGTCCTTTAGCATGAGGATTCTCTGGCTTTTTTAAATCCATGGGTTTTTATGAAAATCACATGGAACACAATACAAAAAGAATGAATCCTTTTGAATTGTAAGTGAACACAATACAAAAGGGATGAACCCTGAACATATCTTAGTTACCAGTCAGAAGAGGATCATGAATGCATGGTGTTGTTACCATGGGAAAAAAATACATGTGCATGACCATGGCCTCTTGCCTGGAAAATCTGTATACAGCCTGAGGAATCTGTTCTCATGTACTCGTCTCACAGTCAAGATACACTTAAGACTAAAACCTCACAGTTACTAGAATTTTAACAACTTTAAAGTTGTCAAAATCTTAACTTTAAGGCAATAGAAATGCAGAATAGCATTGTGTAGCTTGGGACTGTGCTAGGTTTCACTGCACATATCTCTGTTTCACAGTGCAATAAAGTAACTTGAAAATGAGTTTATTATATTACAGGAGGGAGCCATCTTTTCAGTGTTTCCACCTGCAATAGGAATAATAGGCAATTAATATTTTATAAAACCTTGTGGAGCATGTAAAGGAGCAATTACTGTATTCTATAATAACTGGTCTATGAATATGTATGATAGAATTTTCAACATAGCTGTCTACATGAAAGACTTGATCAAGATATATTAGGATAGGAGTGAGATGGGATATAGGGCCTTTGAAAACTAAATTTCATGGCATTTTCACAGGAAATATTCATTCAACTGTATACATAAAGTGTGATAATGGAATTTTTGTATGGAAAAGAAAGCACTTGAGAATTTCCTGTGAGACTAAATATAAAGTTAAGGTTTTTTAACATAAAATGATAACAACCTATGGACATTTGTGAAAACACTGACATGATCACTCTATCTCTTTTTTTTTTCTTTTTTTTTTAAATCATGTTCTGCTGACAGATGATAATTACTTCTGTCCAGCAATTCTTAGTTCCAGTGGTAGTCACTAAAATTACAGCAGCATTAATGAGAAGAAATGTAATATAACTCTTTTCTCAAGATCCACATGAGAGAGTAATGAAGTCCTGTTAGGTGGGGAACAGATGGTTGAAAGTTCTGTCCCCACATTATGGCTGAGCTCATCGGCAATTTTTACCTGGTGATGGAGGGTCCATTCCCTCAAAAACTTTGTACATAAGTAAAATGTTTGTGCTTTGGGATAAGCACAAACAATGCATGCCCCATCACAAAACAAACCATGAAGAGAAAACCATGTTGGAGCTGCATCCTGCAGCCAGCTGTTGTGATCCCCACCACCTAGAAACTACCAGCACTGCCAGCAGGCATTCTTACACTGAACTGCTTTGGCTTTCTCTATGTCTTGATTTGGTGCCTGCTAGGGAGGGCAGGGCCTCCCTTGGAATAGAGAATTCAACCCCCCTCCCTCTGAATTATTATAATTTTGAAATTAAGAGGCTCTCGGGCAAAGGTATGGGGATAGGAATAACAGTTCTTTACAAGTATGTGTAACAAGGCGAGCAAACCACAGCTCCAGCATTGATAATGAGCAGAACCAGCAGCCGGTGACCGCTTCCCTGCGCGCCGGCACCTCCCCTTGGCTGCAGTTCCGCTTGCAGCCGGCAGGGGCGCTGCTGGCTCCCGGTGGGCAGGGCCGGTGCAATGATCCCCCCGCGGCGGCAGGGGGCGCTGTGGCGCTGGCTCGGGGCCTGGCGGTGATGGCGGCTTTGCCCCAGACGGGGAGGGATGGAAGGGATGTGCCCGGAACTCCGGAGCTGTGGATGAAGACACGAAAGGCAGGCAGGCAGGGGGTGCGGGCTGCACAGTAGTGACAAGCTCAGAGCAGTGTGGAAGAAACTGCAGGGGGCGGGACAACAACAACCCAGCTCCCAGCAGGGCGGCAGGCCCCTCTTTTAGGCAGGCAGGAGATAACAAGGTCCCAGTTCAGTGGCTGCTCCCCCCACACCATTTGAAGACAGAGAACCAGGCTGGAATTCTGCAGCAGGAGTGAGTTCCTTTGCTGAAGCCACAGCTACACTGCTCTCCTCCGAAGGCTCAGACTGAGTGAGACAGAGTTTCCCCTCCTCACTGTCTCAAGCACCCAGCCATGAATGCTTCTTAGCAACACAATGGGAAAAAATTCCACTGGTAAAAAAGTAAAGAAAGAAGGAAAGAAGAAACTCAAACCCCAACACTCTATCTCTTAAAAAACTGAAAACCTTCACTGCTTCTGCTTTTTAGCTGACATTTTTGACATTTACATATATCACAGATTTCCCCAAGTTTGAAAACAAGCCTCTATTTCTCTGCAGTATTGTGTGGGATCCTACCAACTCATATCTGTTTTGAAATAGAGAAAGAGAAAGGAATCATGAAAGCACTGGCCAACAGGATCAGAGGACGTTGAGGTGGTGTCATGGTGTAAGCTCAGCTGGCAACTCACTCACCCCCTCTTTCCCACACACCCCAGTGAATGCGGAGAATCAAAAGTAAAAGTTGTTAAGTTAAAAACAGTTAAATGATTGAAAACAAATCAAAATATAATAGTAAATAATAAGAATGACAATAAAAATGGAAGAAACAAATATGCTCACCACCTACTGACTGATGCCAGATGCCATCCCAAGCCCAAACAGAAGATAGCATTTATTTATTTGTGGTTTTATACGTTGAGAACTCATCAGCTCTTAGAGCTGTCAGAAGCTGGTCTGAATAGTGTTCCTAGCAGAATGAACCATATTTTTTATCATTAATTTTTATCATAAAAGTAGTTTAGGACCCTACAACATTTAACTCACTATGCTGTGATGTGGCAGGTATGTGAAGGTGGGTTGGTGAGGCCCTGGCACAGGTTGCCCAGAGCAGCTGTGTCTGCCTCCTCCCTGGAAGTGTCCACAGTCAGGATGGATGGGATCTGGAGTGATTTTGAGTAGTAGAAGGTGTCCCTGCCCGTGGTAGAGGTTTGGAACAGGATGACCTTCAAGATCCCTTCCAACCCAAACCATCCTGTGATTCTGTGTTTGAATCCCACAGCATGACTGGATACAAGAGACTACAGCACCATCTTGGCCAGCAAAGCCATCAATTAGCAAACAATACTTCATTTAATTTACCATATCAAGGTGAAATATGACTTTAAGACAAGATTTTCCAAGGCTTTATCTGAAACCACCAAATAAAAGAAAACATTGGGATTGGCTAAGGATTAGAATCATATGATTGCTAATGAAAAATACATACTGAGCTATCAAGCTTGTGCAAATTAAAGGGTTTTTTTCTCTCTTTCTTAACACAGGCTATAATATTCCATTTCATTAAGTGATTCTATCAGAATATTAAATTTTTCCATTAGCAGGATTAGATTAGGTCTTAATATTAAACTATGTACGTCAGTCCAATTAAACTAGATAGGTCCTCTCGCCCTGTTACCATGCTGGTATTATTCCAGCTAAAAACCTTTTCCTTACATTCAACAGGGATTTGAGCAGGACACAGCTCTGAATATTAGGAGCTGTCCTGGGTAACTGTTGGTAATGAAAAGCAACAATTGGGAGGTAAATCACCACTGTCAAATAGGCTTAAACAAAAATAACTTTTTTTTTAATGGAGAAAATTACCTGAAATGCCAGGCATGTGGATTTACTGAATATAACTTTATAAAACTATAAACAGATTGGTTTTTTTATTTCTTATTCCTTTTTTACCCCCTCTTTTAACAGCACAATGGAAACAAACTCAATTTGCACTGAGATACATTACTAATATGTATTGTCTGTGTTGTAAACATCTTATCTGTAATCTGAAATTCAATATTGCAGACCACAGAGTCCACTGAGGTGTTAAGCTGAAAGGTAGGAAGAAAGCAGGGTGAGCTTTTTCTGGGGAAAACATATGGGGTTTTTCCCAATTGAAAAGCCTTAAATGAGTTTCAGTTAGTGGATGACTGGAAAATGCTGCTTAATGTCCAGTTAGAAAATTATCTTATTAGAGTCATGATAACTCTGAAGCCCAGGGGTGAATACTCTATTTTGCATGTAGTTTAAATATCATATTTTTATTCTTTATATTACTTTATATTATTTAGGCATACATTAGCATGAATGGCCAAGCAAAAATGCTGTGCTCACAAATCCTTCAGTAAAACACCTTTTGAAGTATTAGAATCATACTGCGGCCATTCACTGAAACCTTTGAAGGGAGGTTTTAGAAATGGGACAGTAACAAAGCATACTAATGCTAGAAGCTGCTAACTTAACAAAACAAGTACAAGCTCCAGTCTATTATCCAGGTATGTGGATAAAAGTAATGGAGTGGGATGACCACTATGTTCTGCAAGCCAAAGGGCTGATTTTGTCTAAGTCAAGTTTCATGCACAGTATTGCTTTGTAATTTACATTTCTGAGGGAGTTCTGATCATGAGAATTTGAAGAAAATTGATTGGAGTTGTGGTACAGGGCAGTGAATGGGTTAGAACTTGGTTTAACAGAGGTAAAACGATGAAATATGAACAGGAGAAAATATTATTTGTTGCATGTAAATACCATGAGACACCTTGGAAGGAAAAAAACCTCGTGGTTAGAGTGTCAGCTAATGGGGAAATTAACAATGAAGTGTTTGTTCTCCAGGCACACTGCTGGTGTCAACAAGTTACTGCACATTCCTATAAAAAACCTCATGGAATGATAACAAAAAGAGAAGGGGTTTTGTTTGTGAAGGTATCAGTGAGTAAAATAGAGTTTTTGTGTGCACAAATGTTATGTATATTGTCATTCTGCTATCAATAAAGACCTAGGGTCTTTGGGCAGGAAGAAAACATTTTGAAGCAGCCACAGGATCCTTCTCCCTCTTAGCAATGAATAGTTGTTGTCTTGGTATGACCAAGGGACTCTCCTGGGGTTGTAGCACACAGCAGTTTTGTCTCTGTCAGAAAGCTAGAGGAATACTTGATTCAGGGTGACCTGACAAGGAACACAAATCTGTTCTGTCTGGCATTTGTAAAGTCATGTTAATGCAATTAGTGGAGGTTTAAAGGGGTACAGGGTGATGAAACCATGCTCAGGTTCTTTGTAAACTCACTCTGCTGTAAGCAATTTTATATCAAACTCCAGGCTGCAATGTGTTACCAGAGAGATGCTGTTAATTTACAGGCAGAAGAGAACCCACATGCTAAATTTTTATTATGATATTTTAATTGAAATCTGCTTGAAATCAGCAATATATTTTCTCTTTACCTCAGTGAAGGCAGTATTTCACCCCTGGCACCATTTTTAAAGTCTTGTGAGCCTTTGAGGAAATCTGCTTTTGAAAATAATGATAACTATAATATTCTGATTGCAGAGAGGATTTTGTATATCTCTGCAGCTAAAATATGAAAAATTTTGTATATATTTTTAATCTCGTAATTTAAAAACTTTATAGCCAAGGCTCATAGTTTTTCAATGTTTTGGTTGCTAGTATTAAACAATGTAACTGCAAAGTACTGGAATATATCAGCTTCCTAAAACATATTAATGTAATAAGCAATCAGCTAAAAATTGTTTGAAATAAACATGTCTACTTACTTAAATAAAGTCAGTTCATTTTCCTTCCCTTTGGTATGACATACATCCTTTCCTGAGCACTTTCATCTTTTAGCATAATTAAAACCCACTAAACACTACTTCAGTTCATCATCCCCAACATCAACTAATGGATCCTTCCTGCTCTCAGTGATCTGATGATTACAGATAATATTTCTCTACAGAAAAGTCATTCGTATCAGAAGCACATCCCAGAGTAAATTTAATTTGTAACTTATGTGCTGTAAATATAAACATTGCCGTGAAAAGGTTTGTCTTGTTTATGCGTTTATGTAGGCATATTCATTAAACCTGTGTTTTCTTCGGTTTATGACATTCATTCAAAATTGAAATGTCACACAATCAGTTTGGTCTATATGACTACAGAGACTTGCTTGCTGATTTTCCTTTTCATTATTACCCATTACCTGATGTCTCTATCATGCTTGCATAAGTATATGGCACTTACTACTTACAACTTCTCATGTTCTGTGCCTTTAATGGAAGGGGATATTCACATCTTACAGGAAAGACATTTTATGGTGCTTCTGGGAGGCAGACAGGGATACATGAACTAGGCTGTCAAATAAGATGTATATTCCTTCTTTTGTTGTTTGGCTGCTGTTAAAGGTGTGTCTGGCTAGCCAGAGACACTTCTTTTGGTTACAGGAAAAAGCACAGAGGGATTTGGGAATGTGGCTCTGTGTAAGTTTGAGGCTGAATATTGCCTTTGAACTGTAGTCCAGCAGTGGCATGTGATGAACAATTCTCTGCCTGGAGAAACCGGGGGGATTTCTACAGCACCAGGGAGCTTGTAGAGCCAAGGACTTTGCCATGCTCACTGTGGCAGAGACAACTCAGTAGCTCCATGGCCTCTTGTTTTGGAACTGAGCTGAGATGTTCACATCAGTCCCCTTAGGAAGTCTTAAATTAAAGTCAGAAAGCTTTTATTATTTTATTATTTCAAGAAAAAAATTCACATTTTTGTGCACTGGCCTTCTGCTGACAGCACTGCGCTGAGAATGTTTTGTCTCCACCCAGATAGACTGATTTCAAGAACAGTCAAGACCTGCTCATGGGTGAACATCTGTGACTTGATGCCTTGAGGAAAGACCAAAAAGATATCAAGAAAGAGGAAAGAGCAAGAATGAAATCAAATACATAGGCACCTGTCTGAGATGCAGGGAGCCAAAATTTAGTGAAGAGGCATGAATAGGACAAAACAGAGCCTGGGATACAAAGCTGGGGAGGTCTTGTCCAAACAGCAGTGAACAGCCAGAGAAAATCAGTTTTCTGCTTTGTCTTTCATGAATCAGTACTAGTACTTCTATAGCTTTATTTTTATTATTATTGTTGTTATAATTATTATTAAGTATTTGAAGTTGATTCTTAGAAATTCAACACAATAGTGTTGAATGAAAGCCTTCACACCTCCTGATAAGCAGGTAGCTCAAAGGATGTGACAGTTGGTAATAGCTGGGTTTGTTTCTTCCAGTAAAATTTCAGCTTTTTGTTTCTATCTTCTTACTGTTTTAGAAGCTTTGTTTCACTTTAATGTGATTTTGCAAAATTTCCAGATCTCTATGAAGTTTTCTGTCTGATTTTAATTTATAGAGGTTTAATCTCATGCCTTTGTTTTCAGCATTTTTAATAGTGCTCAGTAATTAGGAAGAGAAATAAAAGTGTAAATCAGAAGCAGCTATCAGCAGTATTAATCATATACATCCTGATTCCTTACTGCAGGCAACATGCCACTATTGATGTTAAAAAGTCTGAAGGACAAGGATAAGGCTGGGATGGCTGGATTCAAGGCATGACTGACAGCATCTCCTACAGAAATTAGGATCCTAAGGTAGTTCATGGTTGTTTAAATCACCCTGGGCTTTGTGTCTCGTAAAGTATCTTAAGAAGTGATTCAGGCATCATATTTTGTAAAACATTTGCCTATTTTTCAATTCAAATTCTACATTTGTTATTTATAGCTTAATGCTTGAATTCATATTCAGACAGAAGCACTGTTTGTACATTCTGGAGGAGTTAGGAATCCTGCTGAAGTTCATGGAAAATCTCCCATGGATGTGATAGGAAGCAAGGTTTCACCTTTCATATGAAGGCAAGATTTAACAAGCAATTGTTTTCATGTATTTTATAAAAATAAGTGATCATATAACATGTGCATAGGGTTTGCTGTATCTCCAGAGATATCTTAGTGGGCTTTTGCTGTTAAATTTGATGTATTGTGGGTTTGATATAGTTTTTTATTGTGTTACACTTAATTCCTGTGTAACATGAAACTTGTGTTTAGTCAGAGAACACAATTTTTGTACCAAAATTAAGCAAATTCAAGTTAGAAATACTTCCTTTGTCATATATTGCTAAAAGTCTGCAAAGTGCTGAGCTTTTTTTTTTTTTTCCTTTTTCTTTCTTTTTTTTTTTCACATGCGATGAGCTAGTTTTAAGCACTTTGACACAAGAAATATATTGATAAACTACAGTGAGTCTGGAAAGCGCCAACAAAACATTTGAGTCCAAAGAATTTTCCCTGTGATAATTTGAGGGAACTGACCATGAGGAGAAATATCTTAGATCGAACCTGACAACCATACCTGCAAGGAGTTTCTGAGTAGGTGGAGAGTGTTTAATGAGGTTGTGGAAGGAGGAGCAAAGAAAATGGTAAATTAGAATGAGGATGGTTGCAATTTCACATAAAGAAATATTTCTCAAGGCAAGAATGTCAGGCATTAGTACAGGTTACCTAAGAAAGCAGTGAAATTTTCCATCCAGAAAGACACTGAGCTGTTTTAATCTGACAGGAACTTTGTCTAAGTTCAAGGCAATCCTGCCTCAAGCAGAAGGCTGGAATAGAAACCTGCTAAGGTTCAAACAAAAATAATTTTATTGTATTAGCCTGAAAAAAAAGAAGTGCTAGAAGCAGTAAGAAATGTTCTACTTTTGTTTATGACTCTTTCTCAAAATTTGAAGTAACATTTTATTCTAGAATCTCTGATTGGTGAGGAAAGGGGGTAAAAGAGATGAATTAAATTTATTCTAGGATGTATCCCTCACTGATGATGATTTGGTATAATGAAACTCTGGAGAGCTGCCATACTATAAAGCCACAACTTTGTCAAGATTCTAAAATCCTACACTCAAATATGAATGAAGATTACAAATTTCCTGGCTCTTGATCATGAAACCTTCATTTTCTCTGATGACTGCTATTTTTACTTAAAAGTTAAGTAGAGATGGTAGTATGATGGAGAAATTGTTAAGGAATTGTTAGATGCATTATTCTGCCTTTCTCTGATTGCTCTTATTTCATACAGGACAGTTTCTTTTTATTCTCTGAAATGTCATAGTTATTGAAAAAACAAATATCCAATATAAATCAAATAAATTGTGTTTCATAACTATTTCCTCTTGCCATGTCCTTAATCATTAAATTGAGAGAGAATTGGTATTTTTCAGAAGAGAAGATTGTTGAGAAGTCTTCAGGGAGACCTTAGAGCCCCTTATGGTACCTAAAGGAACTCCAAGAAAGCTGAAGAGGGACTTTGGGAAATGGCCTGGAGTGACAGGAAAAGGGGGAATGGCTTCCCACTGCCAGAGGGCAGGGTTAGATAGGATATTGGGAAGAAATTCTTGGTGAGGGTGGGGATACTCTGGCACAGGGTGCCCAGAGCAGCTGTGGCTGCCCCATGCGTGAAAGTGTCCAAGGCCAGATTGGATGGGGCTTGGAGTAATGTGGGATAGTGGAAGGTGTCCTGACTGTGGGAGAGGGTCAGAATTTGATGATTTGTAAGGTCCCTCCAAACCAAAACCTTGTTATGATTCAAAGATTTTTTTGATTCGTGACCTTTTCCGCCAGCTTCAGAGGACATACTGTGACTTCAATACTAAGTATTAATTAATTTGGGTATTCTTATGAAGCTAATAAAGTCAGAACTTTGTTATGCTACTAAATGCATCTGTTACTCTGTATAAAGCTGAGTTTTCTTGCTTCTCCATTCTCTTTCCCTCCACAGCAGCTAATAAAAACAGGAAAGAAAAAAAGTTAATTAAATTCATATGGAGTGTGTCAAGTATTGTCAAGATTTCAATGGCTACTTTAATCTGAAGTAAAGCCCATATTGATTAAGATGCATAGTAATTAAAAGAATATTGGTAAGGAAAATTGTCATTCATTACCTAAACCTTCATCAATTTGTCAAGTACAAAATGTCAAAGCTGATGAATATACCTAATTGACATTGAGCACTAACTTAGAGTAGAACACCAGAGAAAATAAGCAGAAATTTAACAACCATTTCCTGTTCTTCTTTGATGCTTTGATAGATGAATAAGGCAGCTCTAGGTAAGGCCACTTAGAATACCTCCTTTCAGGGAATTTTGAATTTCGTTGTACAGAATAACAGTAATTGAGACACAGGATTCTTGCCAGTTTATTTCTCTGTGGCACTAAGGAGGATGTCTATCTGCTCTCCAGCGCTTTACAACTCATCATGACTTGTTATGTCTATTTTTAGCACCCAGTTAGCAGGCAAGAAAACTGAAGCCAGGGTGTCACCAGGGTGACATGACTTGTCCAAGGTTGCTCATGTCATTGACCATGTAAAGACTTCAGAGCTGCTAAGTCCTAGCTCCGGTCTATCTGCAAGGCTGCTGCTAATGCTGTTTAATATTTTGTCCAATGTGGATATCATCCTATTTTTCCATGACTTTTTTTTTTTATGTCAAAGTATTTGCATTCAAATAATGTCCCTTAAAAGCAGGTGCATCACCTTCACTGACAGCTAGTAATAGCTAATAATTATTTGAATTAATTAATAATTAATTGAATTAATTAAAAAAATAATTCTAGTCCTTGGTGAAGTTGATTATTCGTATGTTATAAACGTGGTTAAAGCAATTCTTTGAAACAACATGCCATTCCATAAAGATGATCATTAGTGCTTACTTTTTAGAGGGAAGATAAAGTGAGTGTTCCTCATATACCATCAGTCTCTAGAGTTGTCTTGACTTCTGTAGACTAGGTCATTTGGACTGTTTTCTAGGCATAGGAAAAAAGTGTTCCCACTGGAACTGAGGGTTGGTTTTGCTACTGCAAGATAAAGAAAGAAATCCACTTCTATCAAGCAATAATACAGATTTACAGAAATTCAGTCATTTATAAAAAGGTAATAGAGTGAGGTGCGGCATTTAACTTAGGCTTACCAGCAGTGGCTCTGGTTCTACGTATGTATTAGTCATTATTAGTTACTAAAGTTAACTTACACCATCAGTTTGCTGTTTTAAGGAGCTCCAGAGATGCATTTAACAGCTTCTTTCTTTACCTTCCCCTTTGCCTCTGGAAATATCTCTCACTTTGTCCCCTGTGAAAGGATACTTGAGCAGAAATTAGTGTGCTCTTTGAGAGCTTCAGTCCCTCACATCTACTTGCAAAATGTTTGTTGAGTTGCACACCCAATATCTGCCTTCTTTGCACTGTTCCTGCATGTTATCAGCTAGTGTCCTGTGATAATTTAAAAGTCATCTGTCTAAAACATAATTTTACATAGATGTTACATTAAATTTTATCAGTCAGTGTTTGGATATGTCCACACTAGGTATGTTGCACATGCCTGTCATGCAGCAGAGGGAAAGAAGAATTGAAGAAATTTAGTGGGATCAATCTACTTGTCTGAAGATTAGTTAATAGATATGCTTACTTTTGAACTTGGATCATAGAATCGTTAAATCATTTAGGCTGGGAAAAAAATCTCTAAGATGATTGAGTCCAACCATCTGAACACTGCCCAAGCCCGCCATTAAACCATGTGCAACAATTTACATGTATTTTAAATCCCTCCAGGGATGATGACTCTGCAGCTTCACTGGGAAACCTGTTTCCAGGTGTGACAGCCCTTTTTTTCCCCTCTAATACCAATTCTAAGCCTCCCTTATGCAGCTTGAGATGACTGTCAGCCTGGATTGTGGGGCATGGGTGAAATTCCCTGAGGATTTACATTTGGTGGCTTTCCACTGGTGCTGTAAATAGCATATAGTTATTAGCTGCCTGCAGTAGACACAGAAAGAGGGATAGGCAAGAAAGTGAATAGAAAAGATGGGGAAATAAAACCAAACAGAAACAAATGGCTGCTGAATTTTAAAGTTCATTTCAGCATTAACTTGTATAGCTGAACTCCAGGAGGAAAAGCAAAAGTATTCAGCAAACTCAAGCAGAAAATTAGAACAAATCTTGAGTCAGATTGATGATACCTCAGGAACTGTATTTCAAAGGGATTTAGATGGTTTTACCCTACATTACACAGAAAGTGTGATAACATGCAAGTAAATGTTAATTTCCATGGAAATTACAACAATAAAGCACTTTGAGGTACTATCTTTCATGCGGCAAAGGTCCCAGGATACTTTACTATTCAAAACAATTTAAAACAGCGACAGACAACGTTTTCTGTATTTGATTTAAAATCAGCAATGAAAACCAGCTTTTGCATTTCTAAAAATGATAAACATTCTGCATTCAGAGACAAACTTATTCTATACTGCTTCTGATTCCAGCAGTCACCTGAACTCCATACTTTTTGTCTTCCTCTCTGGTTGCTGGTGCTGCTGGATGAACCTTCCCTCTGTTAGTGAATGTCAGCCCTCCCTAAGGCAACAGCTTTACAGCACAGAAAAATTGCAAAATGGTACTTAAAGTTCACTCCTCCTTTGGGTCTAGATCTGGTGGTGGAGAAGCAAATGTCTTCCAAAACAACACTTTAACTGCAAACAGCACCAAGGTACTGCCTTTGGGATATCAGTCCTCATTCTGCAACACTCCAGAACTCAGGTTTCAGGAATAATCCTTACTCACTTTTTTTTTTTTTCTTTTTTTTTTTTTCTTTTCTTTTCTTTTCTTTTCTTTTCTTTTCTTTTCTTTTCTTTTCTTTTCTTTTCTTTTCTTTTCTTTTCTTTTCTTTTCTTTTCTTTTCTTTTCTTTTCTTTTCTTTTCTTTTCTTTTCTTTTCTTTTCTTTTCTTTTTTTCTTTTCTTTTTTTTTTTTTTTCTTCATTATTCTCACATTAAGCACCTCTGCTGTTTACAGGTCTGTACTGGAATAATTTTTCATAGTCTTGGCCTCAGTAGACCCAGGCTCTAGCAAAGGTGTTTTAATTTCTCATCCACTTAGAAGGCCTAACTTCTTTTCTGCCTTCTTTTTGGGGATAGTCACATGGGCTTTTTTCTTTCATGCTGAAATTTTCATGATTCTAGATAGTTAAATTTGAAGAGCTGAGGAACATCTAGATGCTCTCTTGCTTACTTTTCTTTATTACAATGATGTCACGTTTCATTAGCTGCAGATCTTGCCTGAGACCTCTTGCATACTAAGCTTTTTCTAAATGCAAATCCTCCCTAAATGCTCTGGAATTAATTCTTACTAAGTTTTATCCAAATTTAAGATTAAAAAAAATAGGTAGCCTGGTGGAAGGTTCTCAAAACAGCTTACTTGACATTAGTTGCTATTTATTTGCATATCAGTGTTTGAGGGACTTCACCTATTTTCTAGCTATTTTCCTGATGGGAATAATTTACCATGCAAAGGCATTCATTGTGTCTGAAAATTAGCTGGAATTTGAGAATTTTAATACAGATTACATAGCTAGTCCTTGCAAAGTTTGCATTAGTAAGAAAGATGTTTTTATTTCTGTAGATAAGTTAAACCAGCATGGTTCGATTGCTGTCACAAGGACTGGAGGTGATCCATGAGTCCATTTCATTTGACTATCTACCACATCCTATTGATCCTTGACAAAAAACCTCTTGTGGAACATCTTGAGAGTGATCACACAACATACAGGACAGGACAAACAAAGGATGTTTGTACAGGACAAATAAAGAATGAGACTCAAACCAGCATGGATTTCAGAGAGGCATGTTCTACCTGACCAACCTGGTTTCTGATGAGCAGGTGATCTGCCTGGTAGATGAGGGACAGGCTGTGGATGTGTCTGCCTGGACTCCAGCAAAGCCTTTGACACCATCTCCCGTGGCATCTCCTGGGAAAGCTGCAGCCCAGGGCCTGGACAGCATCAATCCTCTCTGGGTTAAGAACTGGCTGATGGCCCATCCCAGAGAGAGGTGGGAATGGTGCTGCATCCAGCTGGGAGCCACTCGCTGTGGTGTCCCCAGGGATCAGTGACAGGCCCAGCCCTGTTTAAAATCTTTCTTGGTAGTCTGGAAGAGGGGATCAAGTGTACTCAGAGTAAATTCATGGAGGACACCAAGCTGGGTGGGAGTGTGATCTGTTGGAGGGCAGGAAGGCTTTGCAGAGGGATTTGGACAGGCTGGATCCATGGGCTGAGGCCAGTGGTGTGAGGGGCACCAAGGAGAAGTGGCAGGTCCTGCCCTTGGGTCTCACCAACCCCTGCAGCTCCAGGCTGGGGCAGAGGGGCTGGAAAAGGTCCTTTGGGAAGGACCCTGGGGGTGCTGGTGCCAGCAGCTGGACAGCAGCCCAGGGGTGCCCAGGTGGGCAAGGGACCGATGGCCCCTGGGCTGTCCCAGCCATGGTGTGACACAGCCCCAGGGCAGGGCCTGTCCCCTGTGCTGGCACTGCTGAGGCACCTCCAGTGCTGGGGACAGCTCTGGGCCCCTCAGGACAGGAGAGACACTGAGGGGCTGGGGCGTGTCCAGGGAAGGGAAGGGAGCAGGGGAAGGGGAGGGAGCCCAGGAGCAGCTGAGGGAGCTGGGAAAGGGGCTCAGCCTGGAGACAAGGAGGCCTGGGGGGCCCTGCTGGCTCTGCACAACTCCTGAGAGGAAGGGACAGCTGGAGGGGTAGGACTCTGCTCCCAGGGAACAGGGACAGGATGAGAGGAAATAGCCTCAAACTATGCCAGGGGAGGTTCAGGGTGAAGATCACAAAGACTTTCTTCTCTGAAGCTGTTGCCAGTTATTGGAAGGGGCTGCCCAGGGAGGTGGTACAGTCACTATCCCTGGACGTACTCAACAAATATTTGGCACTCAGTGCTCTTGTCTAGTGGTGATCAGTTAAAGGCTAGATTCAATGATCTTAGAGGTCTTTGCTAACCTAAATAATTCAGTGATTCCCATACCTTCAGCATTCCCTGTGAAATACTGTTGTTTTCATATGAAATGGAAGGAGTCAGAGCTCTTCCTCCAGTGCTTTTGCAGCCCAGCATCCATCAGCTAACTGGAACTGCCAACCTTGTTCTCTCTTGTTCTTATGGGGTGTCATAAGGAACCCAAAGCAGGGATTTGTTCTCTGTATTAATTTAAACTCCCTCACACTTGCAGGTGTGTACTTATTGGGAACTTCCACCTGAAATTTTTAGGTTTTTTTGAAGGAGAGAGGGTAAGGAGATACTTTTAACAGAACTGAAATTTCTACAAAATCTGTATTTTTTCCCTAAACAAATGTCATTTTTTATTGAAATGCTCTGATTTACAATAATGAGAATAAAGTAAATGGCATGTCAGTTTAGTTCAGACTGTGCTGTTGATGATGTGGGTTGTACAAATTTTTTTTGCCATTTAAGAAATTTGCTTTCTTTGACCCCAGGTGTTGGTTCTAGTCCCCATGACGCAGGTTGTTTTACTCTCACTTGTCCCAGTGCCATCTGGATTTGTTGCTAAAGAAAATTTTTCACTAATTACATCCTGGGCTGCCACAGTATCATCTGCAAGACCCATTTCCACTTTTTAGCCTTTGAGAGGTACAGGAGCAGATGGTGAGGGCTTAGAGAAAGAACATGAAATGGACTTACTGATTTTGGCCAAAGATCCATGTATTCATATAATTGCAGAATTATTAAGGTTGGAAAAGTCCTGTAACATCATTGAGTCCAACCATTAACTTATCACTGCCAGATTCACCACTAAACCATGATCCTAAGCACCACCTCTACCCATTTTTGAGCACTTTGAGGGATGTTGATTCTATCACTGCCCCAGGCAACATCTTCCAATTCTTGACAGCCCTTTCAGTGAAGAAATATTCTCTGTATATTAAATATAAACTTCCCCTGGCACAACTTGAGATCACGTTGTCCTGTCCTGTTGAGCTTCCACCTCTGCTTCTGGAGGAGGTCAAAAGCAATGTATGATGGTAAAATCATGCCCGGTAAAAATATAAAGTGATACTTTTGCTGAATACTCTTCCATGTGTCACTTGGGAGCTTTCAGAGATATCGTAGGTGGTGTTAGCATCCTTCATGCACTGTCTTGTCCATCCTATCCTGGAACCAAAGCAGACTCCAGCACCCGAAGCACCTCTCAGGACTGCTCAGCACACCTCAGTATGGATTGTTGGAATAACCACATCCTTTTTTTTTCATCTTGAGCTGCCTGCCTGTACAGCTCATCTGATGCTTTCAGTGATTTAACTGGAAAAGCAATGCAAAGTGAATCTTACTGTCCCTTCTACAGGCCTTTTTTTTTTTTTTTTCCTTTTGCTTGTTCCAAGTAATTTGTGACCTGGATTATTTCAGTTACCTGTCTACTGAGAATCCCACCTGCTCAGGATGTAGCATACACTGTGATATACTTACGATTTTCCAAATAATTTTTTGCTCCTTTTCTCCTTCTTTTCCTCTTAACATGCTTTTTTTGGATCCTGCTAAACATTACATTGGTAGTTTCATGGTCTATTATAAACTCCAATTTCACCTCTGAGCAGTAATAATTAGCACAGAGTACAGTTCCTCTAATATAAAGATTAGGCTATTTGGGTTTAGTTTCCCCACATAAATCACGTAATGTTTGTTTGAAACAGACATTTTCTTCTCTTGTTCTACCACTGATTCTTATTACCTCCTGTAATTCTTCAGGCAGCCTTCATCTTTCCTACATGTAAGTACTATAGTCCCATTACCAAAATGTGATCTTCTGCTCTTTCAAGTCTCTTTCAATTAGTGTCAGGACTCTACCAACTAGTTTACTAACCGGGTTTCCCTTAACACTTCCATTGTGAAGAGTTTTGACAGAAACTTCTTGGAAAGCCAAATGGGCTTTATTAATCAGCCTGATTCCCCTTCTCTATTAGGTATTAAATTATTGTTTCATGAGGTAGGATGCTACCCAAGCTCTGCAAAAGCTATCTGTCAAATGGAGCCATAAAAATAATGAAATACTTCATAATTTTTGCAAGTCTAACACTATTTAGGTATTTCCTTTAAAATTTTTGGCATCAGGTTTTTTTATCTCTCAGATGGGAAAAACTTGCTGTTCCTCAAATAAAAGATGACAGACTTCAGGGAAGCAGTTACAGAAGAAACAAAGTACTTTAATAAACTGATAACTTAGAACAAGTTTTATAAAACTTGCAATCTAGGGATATTTTTTTAAATAGCAATTTGAATATTTAATGGAATATGTAAGGAGTACAATTTTATAAATTTAACCAAAAAAAAGATAATAATACTGAATACAGAGATTTAAAGAAGTTAAAAAAAATAGTAGAATGTTATCATGTTTTATCCCATGACAATTTTTACCCCAATTTTTTGATTTCTAGATGTGAGGAATGAAATGTTCTAAGAGGGGAGAACATTGGATGGATATGAATAAAAGGGCAGAGGAACACTGTTTCCAAGTATCTTCTATCATCTGATCACTAATATAACTCTGCTTAATAAAAAAGATGTCATATAAAAATATTTAATTTTCTAGCTTTTCTAATTTACATGGCCTGAATCTATGCCACTTTGCTTTGATATGTGACCATCAGTAGATGTGGAAATGAGAAGCATTCCTAGTATACCTTCTACTTTGCAGCTGTTGGACTTAGAGGCTCTCTAGCACTTTTCTGGAATTTCATGTGTATTTCTTTGGAGAGCAGATCAAGGGGGCTGTAACAACGCTGCTCTGGAGATGACTTGAGAGAGCTGGGGGTGTTCAGCCTGGAGAAAAGGCGGCTCTGTGGTCTGAAAAGGCTCCAAGAGAGCTGGAGAGGACTTGTAGTGACAGGACAAGTGGGAGCGCCAGAGGGCAGGGATAGATTAGATGCTAGGAAGAAGTTATTTCCTGAGACTCTGGCTGAGGCCCTGGCACAGGCTTCCCAGAGCAGCTGTGGCTGCCCCATCCCTGGAAGTGTCCAAGGCCAGGTTAGATGGGGCTTGAAGCAGCCTGGAATAGTGGAAGGTGTCCCTGCACGTTGCAGTTGGAGTTGGACTGGATGATCTTTAGCCTCCCTTCCAACCCAAAGCATACTGTACTTGGGCTTGTAAGAGGTGCTGCCATAAGCCTACACAAAGCCAGGACATCAAAATTTCTGGAGGCAGAAACAAAAAATCCTTGTTTTATTTCCCCCTTCCCTTGAGCCAGCACTTCAGGTGTCTGGGTGCAGACTACAGGGATGCTGGTGGGTATGGCTTCAGCTGAGTGGACAGAAAGATGATTTAATATGAACCTGCCTTGAGTGTAATGACAGACATCTCAACAAGACCAATCTCTTCCATTATTAAGAATCTACAAGGAAGTTGTCTCAATCAGAGTTAGTCCCCAAAGGCCCTATTTTTAGTCTGTGTAGAGAAGTAGGAAATTCTGGGAGTGACTCATTTAACCTATTTTTATCTTTTATTTTAGAATGGAATTAATCATATCTAGTCTCCACTGACCACACTGAAAAGGGGTCCATTTACTAGAACTGGGAATATGGAGTGACTGAGTCTCTGTTTAGTCTGGTGAGTAACTAGAGAAGTGTGAAGTATGCCTTTGCATGGAGCTCAAGCACAAAAAGTTAGATTGCAATATAGGCAGACAGAAAAAGAAGTGGTGAGTTTGCACCATGACTAATAGCCTGTTTGCTTCTGGACACATTTTGCTTCTGGGCACAACATGTTCACATCCTGTAAAGGAGGGCAAAGAATTGTAAAAGTTGGTAAAAGGGAAAAGGCCACTCTGTCACACAGGTGTTCTCTCTGTACACCTTTTGACTGCCTATTTTGGTCAATGTGTAATCAGTTATATGCTAAAGACCTTTGTAATGGGTGAGATTTAAGGGTATGAACTGGCAGACTTTCTATATTATAAATTCTGCATGTTCCTTTCAACATTTTAAAAATATGTAATTCAGGAAGATTTTCATGGCAATTTTTTGCTGTTGTTCATGAAAAAAGT
Organism: Phylloscopus trochilus trochilus; assembly: GCA_016584745.2. Taxonomy (NCBI): domain Eukaryota; kingdom Metazoa; phylum Chordata; class Aves; order Passeriformes; family Phylloscopidae; genus Phylloscopus; species Phylloscopus trochilus. The sequence continues at coordinate 63,952,667 of WQNJ02000015.1, read as the reverse complement.
AAATCAATGTAATAAAGAATGTACAGAATAGGAAAACACGCTAAACATGACAAAAAAGAGAAGTTATTTTGTATTTTTAAGTCTGGAGATCAATATTGAAATTGTTTTTTCTCTTACCAACTTCCCAGTGAAACCTTTCGTGTCACAGACCTGAAGGATGTCTGGTTTTACTACAAAGCCCAGCAGTGATTCTTATCACTTTAGATAGATATGTTCTTGCTTTGCTAAGTGGTCCTTCAAAACTTCTGGCACCCCTGGTTTAGCTCAGATCCAAGGGGACGGATCACAGGGCAACACACAGACCACTGAGTAATTTTCTTCTCTGTACATAAGGGAGCTGTGGAAAATCAGAACTTGCTGCTGAAGATACTGCAAGCTTTTTAGCTGGCTTCATATCCCAATTCCTCTGCATCTTTTTTGCCTCTTTTTCTTCAGCACAGAGAGTCTCTTCTAGATCCTCAAACTAGACACAAAATTATATTTGCTTATATTTCTAAGACACCTTGAGCCCATTTTGTTAACATTGGATACTTAATTCTCATTCTGCCATTTCAAGCTATTAAAGGTGAAAGGTCTATGACTTTACAGAGCTGAAAACTTAATCCATTCCTGGCTGAAAAGAGGATGATAAGCAGAGTTGGGTTTGGATCAGAATAGGAGTTAAGAAATAATGACCATCAACCATCTTTGTTTTCTAAATCAAGATCAGAGACAAATAATCCAGAAACTTTGTCATGAGATGATAGGAAAGTCCAATGGATGGGAGAAAGAAAAAGATAATCAAAAGTCATTAATTTAACAGATAAAACACCTGTAAGAGATCTAGGCACAATGTGACTGAACCCAAACAGAGATGTTTAAAAAAGCAGATTGCAGGAAAAGTATAACAAAGTACCATATTGGGTTATCATGTTTTTCCAGAAGATATTGGCTGTTTCTCAAAAGAAGCACTGTGTTGATACCCCAGTTTTGTGTTTTTATTCTCACAAATTGTTGCTGAATAGGTCTGTTTATAATGATACATCATTCCAGCTCTTTGCATGTGCCTACCAGCTTCATTTCAGAGTGCCTGAATTACCATTTCAAGTACTGTCTATAAAACTCCTGAGGAATTTACAGTTAAAAATGAGTAAAAAATCATCTGCCAAGTATAGTAGAACTAAAGTGATGTGTAACAAATTCACTTACATTTCAGAAAGGACTTCAGATCTGGCTTTGACTACACAGAATAATTCCACAAAGGAAAAGAACAATTTAAAAGTAATCAAAATATTGTGCTTGGTTTTGACTAAAATAATGTAAAGTTTTATCATGAAATTAAGGAGGAAAACTGAAAATGCCTGGAGACTCTATCCCCTCCTGACAAAAAATGATCTGGCCTCAGGTAGTCCATGTCATTTCTCAGCTGTTCTACAGGAGCATAATATTCCTGGGCATGGTGCCTTCACTATTTAGGGAAAGCCAATTAGTACTGAACACTGGAGCAAAATTAGTCTCTCTATTGCATGTGATGCTTTTCCCTCAGGGAAGAGAGTGAAAGAGAAACAATATGTGGCAGTACAGTCATGTTGCTTAATGCACGCCTGGAAGAAACCCAGCTATTGTTGTGAACAGGCTTGTTTAAAGCCTCTGAGGAGCAGATTTGGGTGTTTCACTCAAAGAGAGAGAGAGAAAAAGGGAAGTGTGAATTTAGGTTTTTGTGTTTGGTTTCCATTTTTGTTGTTCTTGTTTGATGGTGGGTGTCAGGTTTGTTGTGTTTATTTTTGGTGTGAAATCAGAATAATTCCATTAAATACTTTGCATGAAGGAAAGTCCTAAATACTGATTCACATGAACAAGCAGATATAATGAATACCTTTTTTTTTTTTTCTGTATGGGAATTAAATAGTCTCATGCAGTACAAAATTAGCACCAGTTTTCTTCTTGACAGAAGTTGGTTGCAATTAGGGTTTTCTGTTATAATTAGCAGTCTGAAGTGGTTGTAGCTGCAAGGTTGTGAGGGAAGCAAAACAGATTCTAAGCAAAAAATAAGCTAAATGTCCAAAATGGAATCTACCTCCCTGTGAAAGTTTTCCATCCCTGGGGGTGTCCAAGGCTTGGTTGGACAGGGCTTTGAGCAACCTGGGATAGTGGAAGGTATCCCCACCCATGGCAGGAGGGATTGGAATGAGATGGTTTTTAGGGTCTCTTTCAATCCAAACCATTCTGTGATTCTATGGTTCTATGATTTTATGATGATTCTGTATTAGAAAAAGAAGTGTTAAGGGTTCCTTTTATTCACTGATCTTCACATGGTACCTCTCTTTAGTGCAGACCATTCCCATTTTTAAGTAAATAGTTTTCATGCTGTTTTACTCATGTAATACTGGAAGACTGTTTTTATGACATGCTATCTGTGGCCATATAGTACTGAAATTTGAACTGGGGAATATTTTTAACTTACTTTTACCTTCTTTTCCATCGACAGTATTTTACCTCTGTCTTGAATGATAGGATTCTTCTCTCACTGACATGGATTAGTGTGGACTTGACGTTTTTATGTTAATGATTCAACTCAATCATTTTAAAGGGCTTTTCCTACCTAAAGGATTCTATGACTTCTGTGATTCTATGCCTTGTATACAAAGTAAACATACCTTGTGTTTTCAAGATTTGCAAATCAGGAGGTGAAAGTGTCTGCACCTTGATGCAAACTATTTTCATTTTGCACATTCTTAACAACGATTACATCTGTCAGTATTCCATGGCAAAACTCCCATTCCCTTCACTTGGTGCTATCAGTGGAATTCCTCTAATCCTCAACGGGCTTGCACAGATGAAACCTTACTGTACTACTTCCAACCTTGTCTTATTGGACTAATCTTAAAGTCCACTAAGGTCTCTGCAAAACAGGTGTCCCCCCCTTACTAGGGCACAATTTCAAAGCTGAGACATTCCCACATCTCTGCTGAAAAGTTACTGTCTCTCAATGACTGATATTGATGAAAAGAGCCATTTTATGATTCTATGAAAAGGACAGAAGATCTTTCTGAGCAGGTGAAAGAAAGTGTAGTTGGAAATCTGGGCTCATACAATCATTTGGGTCCAAATGGATCTCAAAGATCATCTTGTTTCAACCCCATGCTGTAGACATGAGGCGCTTTCCACTAGACCAGATTGCTCCACAGCCTATCCAATCTCCTTCTAAACACTTCCAGGGGTGGGACATCTACAGTTTCTCCGGGCAACCTGTCTCAGGGATGGGATGGGAACCTCAGAGCTTGATGCTGTTGTCCAGCTGGGGTCTTATAGAATGGAGGTGAAGGGAATCACTTTTCTTGACCTGCTGGTCAGGTTTCTTTATACTTATGTATATATTTTATATATTATTTCATATCCCTGTATACAGCATTCTTCTGAGCAGTCTGAGTGATAGTGCATCTGTGTTGTTTCTGGACCTGCTGAGCTGGGGGAAACACTGATCTCTGCAGATCAGATCCAGGGACGACGACAAGCCTTGGAGGGTGCTGTCACCATCCCCTGCCCACTGCTCCTGAACCTTATAGCTACATGAGGGAAAAAAAGAGGATTGTTTGGAGTTCTTTGGGAATGGTGCGTTTGTGAGGTTTATTTCTGAGTGCAAAAGTGTGTCTGTTGATTCACAGCACTCCGGGGAAGGAGGGCGAGCCAGCAGAGAGCGGGGCTCGGCACGGAGGATGCAGCAGATGCTCGGTGCCATCTAGTGGGATGAAGCACAGGGAGCACCGGGAAGGCTTAACAATGAAGTGCCTAATCTCGCAGGTTATTTCATGGACTTTCGCTCACAACTATTTATATTTCTGTGCAGGGCAGAAAGCCATGCTCCTGGATGCATAAATACATACTCATAACACGCACGTCAGGACAGCAAAGTTTAGTGCCATGGCAGAGCTGATTTTCTCATGGAGAGCATCCACTGCTTCTTATCTTGCAGCTCCAGTTCTAAAGTACAGGGTTCTGCAGTGGTGAGCAGCAAGGATTCCTACCTGCTATGCCTTTTGTGCTTCTTGGGAACTAAGATGGAAAGGAAAAGAATAAAAGGGAATTAAGTTATTTGTGTGGCTATGAGAAAAGGCTGAGAGAATTTGGGTTGTTCTGAAGGGAGAAGAGAAGGCTCCAGAGTGACCAAATTGTGACCTTCCAGTACCTTAAAGGGCTACAAGAAAGTCAGAAAGAGACTTTTGAAAGGGCTTGAAGTGGTAAGTGAAGGGGGAAATGGCTTTAAACTGACAGAAAGAGGTTTAGATTAGATATTAGGAAGAAATTCTGTACTGCGAGTGGGGTGAATCCCTGGAGCAGGCTGTGCAGAGAGACTGTGGTTGCCCTGTCCCTGGAAGTGTCCAATGCCAGGTTGGATGGGGCTTGGATTAGCCTGGGATGGTGGAAGGTGTCCCTGTCTGCGGCAGAGAGATCAAACAAGATGAGCTTTATGTCCCTTCCAACCCAAACCATTCTGTGATTCTTTAAATCACAGCCTGAAATTTCTGGGAAACCATAGCATTGCTTGTTATCTGGCTAATAATTAATAAATAAAGGCCTCTTCTTGCTCTGAGTCTCTCTCCAATGAGGCACTGCAGTGTAGCCATACATAAAACACAGGAGATTTGAAGTCTCTAATCTTTGTCCCATTCGAAGTGATCAGAGATTAAAGCTGAACTCTGGTATGGTTCCTAAAGGTCTATGGAGGAGTCAGCACATCTACTCAATATTATCCTGGCCAACACAAAACACTGAACTCAGGTATGTCCCTTTATAAATAGTTCCTGGAATTACTATAGGAAGTCACAGGTCTATAACCAAAGGAAAGAGGCAGAGTTAACACACCTTTCTAAAACTGAAACCATGTTTATCTTAATCTTGCCTGTAGGAAACAGAATAAATTACATTCCCAAAAATGGCATCTTGGGGGAAAAAATTCCAAAACATTACTCTTACACCATATTTTATGAATTTTCTGTCATATTTTCCAGCTGGCTCATTATGATATTTTTCAATAAGTTTTATTATGGTTTATTTTCACCAAATTTAGATCAGCTGTGCTGATATAGGATTACAATTCCCTTTGTAATTCCTTAGAAGATGAAAACAACTCTAGGAAAAATCTTTAACAGATCCACTTTACTAAATATTTATTTTTATTATTAAATCAATAATAAGGTTATTATAAAATTTTGAGTTTCAGAAATGACTCTCTGCATTCCTAACTCCAAATAGTTTCTGTTCATCTGACCTGTTACCAGTAACATTTCTGACCTAAAAGGAGTAATTCTACTTCCTGCCATCAGAACTCACTGTCTGCCTGCTTCTGTTGAGATCTCATTTCTGACCCCATTCAGATTAGCCTCTCAGAAAGCTATTTTTTAGAGGGTCTCATATAGAGTCAGTTTGTAAGATTGACCAAGAAGCTCAAAAAGCCACACAGAAGTGATGGGGGGGTTGGGTTTTGGTTGTTTGTTTGTTTTGTTTTCTTCCATTAGCATTTAAAGAATCTGAATCACCTTAAGAGCCATAAAAATTCTTTCTTCAGAAGGCCTTGCTTTCAAAGAAAGCCACCTGTAGCTGAGGAATTGGAATTCAGCCAAAGGCAATTAAAGAAATTCAGTCAGCTGCCAAAGCAAATAGGACAATGTCGGGGCTCAGAGTCCAGCAAGATATTTAGAGGTAGTAATCTCTCCTATTTTAAAAGAAAATTAATAAAAGTTGTTCCAGTTGTCTGTGGTCAAATAGCTGAAATGCCAAAAAATGTGTGCCATGTCTCAAACTGTGCACATAGCCATGCCTGACAGCTCCTGATGACTAACACAGCCATCTCTTTGTTCAGCAGCCTGTGTCCTGAGAATTTCTTTGCTGTGCATCTCACTGTTGTGTTCAGGGAGATAATTAAGGAGCTCAGGTCTATTTTAGCAAGAGTGATGAGGAGTGAGTACACGAATCTTCTCCAGAATTGCAGAGGGGCCCCCAGGGTAGGAAGAGAGAGATTTGTGTGATGGATTTTCTGCCTGTCATCTTCATATATTTTCTTTGGGGATGGTCAGTAGGTGAATGAATACCTCTGTGACTCATTTTGCAGGTATATCAGTGAAATGCTGGGTTATACCTCCTCTCGCACAGTCTCTGACCATAAGATACTTGTGTTGCTTGAAAAAAAAAAAGATATTGGAGAGCTTCAACAACCTGTAGTTTAGTGGGTAAGGTATAGTCTCAGGAAATGAAAAATTCTTTAATCATAGTGCATATTTCAATCCTTGTTTTCAACCAAATTCACTTAAAAACTAAAAAAAAAACTAAAAAAAAAACCTAAAAAACCCGAACAAACAAACAAAAAAAAACCCAACAGAAACACGCCAAAACACCCAAAAAACTCCCTCAAAAACCCCAACAAAACCACCCAGACCTCACAAAAAAAGCCCACAAAAGAACCCCAAACCAAACCAAAGCAACAACAAGAAAACCCCCAAACAACCAACAACAAAACACCCCAAACAACAAAATCTCAAATCAAACAAACCCAGAATACCCCCAAACCAAAACCCACTGCCTTGTGTTATATCTCATTCGCTATATTAGCAATACTCTAGGCCATGACTATAGAGCAGGGTATATGATGTGAATATTTACTCTGTGAATATTTACTGTTTATTTAAAGATGTTACAGAGAGCAACATCCATAAATAGGTGTTTTCTACAGGCAGATTTTCTTGGAAATATTGGGATGCCTTATGCCACAGACAGATCTTAAGGACCTTTAGAAAGTTAGTTTAATAATGCGGTTTTTTGAAAATTGTTATTCTGAATTTTATAAAGAGTGTCTGCTGAGTCCTGCTTTTCAGCAGGCATAGTTTCTGGGGTTGTTGTGGGTTTTTTGTGTTGTGGTTTTTTGGTTTTTGTGGGTTTTTGTTGTTGTTGTTGTTGTTGTTGTTTTTGTTTTTGTTTTTGTTTTTGATTTTGTTTTTTTTTCCTGGTTTTCAAAATAGCTTTCCATTCAGCTTGGGTGCTGAATACTCCAGAATATTGCTCTACAGACATCAGGAGAAATTCCTGTATACCTGCTGTATCCTTTGAAATTCAGTTGCAATTGGTGGGATGGAATGAATGCCTGGTCCAGGCAGGGTGCAGAATTTTCTGTGGAATAATGCCACGTGTGGGAATTACCACTATTCATCATGGTGCTGGATGCTTTGTAATAAGGCATTGCAGTGCCTCTCTTTGCAGATCTGCAGCTATGTGGGATCCCATTAACATCTTCAGGATGAAAGATCTGACTAGTCTGTGCAAAGAACTCGAGTGCAAAGAGAAGGATTTACCCCTGCTCGCACTGAGGATGGCGGCAAGGACCACCACCAAGGCAGGTGCTTTTATCTCTGAACTTATAAATAAAGGAAGGTGCAGATGAAAGACAATGACAGCCAGTGTGGCAAAGGATGCTGCAAAAGATGCTGTGAGTCAAAAGAGAAGGGGAAAAAAAAATCCTCCCGTGTGTGTATCAGCTCTGTCTGCAGGTGGCTGTGCGTCTCATCCAAACCTGTGTGTGTTTCTCTCAGAACTCTGGCATCCACTGTCTTTCCTAAGGGCCTCTGCCTTAATCAGAGCAGGAGGAAAAATCCAAGATGAGTGTCACTACTTATTGAACTCTGCAAGAGGAAAAAGAAAAAATAATAAAGCGAATTCATTTAAAAGAGAAGTATAAAATGGAGCACACATGAAATGCACCATCTGTCCACAAATTAGAAAGAAAAAAGTTTTATTGCTGAAAGCAGGCACTTTATGGTTTTGTCCAAAACATTACTTAAAAAAAAAAAAAAAAAAAAAAAAAAAAAAAAAAAAGAAATGCATATTTCAGTTGATCAAAATGTTTGGGAAATAAACATCTGTTCTGCTGAACCCTTTGAGGCAATTTTGTTTGTTTTGAAAGGAATCCTAATGTTGCTTTGACATGCATATTCAAGTGAAATATTCTCATTATCAGTTGAAATTATGCTGTCTCAGAAATTGCATTTCTATTTTTAATTTACTTTCATAAAGTTTGAAAATTGAATAGAAAAAAATGGTCCTAGATTAAATAAAACACCTTATTAGAATAAAACACTATAAAAGTAATTTAAAACTTTATGACAGAAAAAAGGAATTATTCAAAACTCCATTCTTACCTTAGTAACATCTCTCAGTGTGTACTTTCCATGCTTCATTTTAACACACCTCTGCTTTTATTAAAAAAAAAAAAAAGAAAACCACAATTTGTTTTCAAAATTAAGTATGAGAGCACTTAATTAAGTGCAAAAATATCATGCAAAATTTAGTACAATAAACCGCAAACACTTAGGGGCCACATGTATAAAGCATCTGATTTTTCATATAATTCTCTTAATGGTTACCACCATAAAGAAAAAAAAAATCCCTACCCATGTAGTTATATAATCATAGATCCATTAGATCCGAGATCACTGAGTCCAACACATTGCACTGTCCTGATTAACACTGCAGAAAATTTCCCTCAGACATCCTTATTCACATAGGAGAGCCAGTGAACCTCTAAATCACAGGAAACCTTTGCATTATAAATAAATACTGGGGACTCAGTAATGTGGAAAGTATAAACCCTTGTTAACTCCTGTTCCAAAAAAAAAAAATAGGCTGAAAGGTTTCTAACAATGTAGTCCTTGGGAAATCAGAGCTTGATTCTAGTGGTGGCCTTCATATGTCCAAGTGTACCTTACAATGAAAGATCTGAAGGATTCTAACAACAAACTTGGAAAATGAAGAGATTACACTTCTAAAGTCTTCTACACTTATGTGTTCATCTCAGTGGAATATAGAAAAATCCTTTCTGGACAGTCACAGTGGAGGCTTAGGAGGCAAAAGAAGCTCTCAAAATGTAGCTTTGAAAGACAGAAAAATAATAAAGAATTATATTTTATAAAAAAATATAAATATTTTTATAGAAATTTTCTTTTGATTTTTCACCACCAGGCAGTAATATTTACAATTTAAGAGGGGAGTGAGCTATAAGAGTGCTATTTAAATTCTTTCTTCTAAAGCATTTGGGATCCTGAGAGAATCCACAGCTTCTAATTATCTAGAACTTTCTATACCTTCACAATATAATAAACCAGAAAAATGTTGCTTAACTCATCCATGAAGTTATCCAAATCCAAACTTTCAGATTGTGCTCTGTTTCAGCTCCCATTTTAATAAAAATATAGATGAAAAAAATCAGTGAGGGTTTGGCAAACATCTGGTTCTATCCTCCCACCCACACAACTTCCCAGACACAGAAGACCTTTTAATCCTGTAAGTTCAAAAAATCAAAACATTCAGGCTTTTGCTAGGAACATTCAATCCTGCTCTTATCGGGGCTTCTGATACAGGGAGTTTTCATAACAATAAATGCATCCCATATGCTTCAGAACTGTCTGTAACAGCACAAAGTGCAGACAGCTGCTGCTGCCTTCAATTACACCCCTGCCTTTGGGGTCTGAGGTGAGGGGAAGTCTTCTCTTTGACCTCTGCAAACTCTACAGCTTGCTCCTGGAGGAACACTTTTTTAGATATCTGCCTCCTGTACACAAAGAAGACATGCTTTAAATATGCTTGTGTCAGCTTTAAAATTTAGAAAAATCTAGGGCTAGGTGTGAGAGTGTCCCTTTGTCATGGTGATTTAAGCTACGGGTTGAATGGAAGACGGATCTGTGTGGCAGGAGAGAGTGGCACCAACACAAGCAAAAATAAATCTTGAAGAGCCTGCCTAATTTGGCAGCTTCAACAGAGTGTTCCTTTCAGACTGCATGGTGTCCTCACCACCAGGAAAAACTGAATTCTGACTTTCCAGGGCTTTGTACGTTGTGTCTACTGGAACTTGCAGGTGAAGTTCTCCCAGGAAGTCTCAAGGGAGAGACCTCTGTGCCGTGTGGAAACTCACTGTGCTGCACTCACAGAGTCATAGAATGGTTAAGGTTTAAAGGAGCTTGAAGCTCATCTCATTCCACCCCCCTCATTCCACCTTTCCCTAGACCAAGTTGATCCAAGTCCCATCCAGCCCATCCTTGAATACTTCCAGGGATGGAAAGTCTACAACATTGTCTGTAACTAGTTAGGAATAGATAGATTTGGTGAACTTTTTTGTCCTTTTCTGAGACTTTATTGATATATTCCTTTATTCAAATATTTTATGAACTGCTTGAACTTTCTTCCAAGAGCAAAGTTGCAATTTTCTCTTTTTCACCCTGCCCTTTCTTCTTCTGAAAGGAGTCAGCTTCACAGCGCCCTTCTGGATTTGAGGAGTGATGTGAAATGGGATTTGGGTTTGACCCCAGAAAAAATGAGGCATAAATTGTTGGGAATTAAAAGGCTACTTCCATTTGAAATGGAAAGCATCTGGTAATTCTGCCATTTAGTGTGTCTGTGCCTGTTTCTGCTTTTCTAGTAGATGTGTGAGTTTTACTCCTTATCAAATTTATAATAATTTCTAACAGATCACTAGAAAAATTCTTTAGGGACTCAAATAAAGTAAGTCACACAAAGAAATAGATGTAATTAAATGAGACATGGAAGGATATTTTCATTATTTTGAACCTCTTATATGTTGGTATTTCAACAAGTTAATTGAAATAATAGTGGCATTCAAATAAGAACAGTAGCTTTTAACACAGAACACCATTTCAACTATTGTTGGTTTTTTTGGGATCTCAAGCTTTTGTTGTTGTTGTTGTTGTTGTTGTTGTTGTTGTTGTAAGGAAAGAAGAAAGGAAAATTTGGAAGGCATGAAAAAAGAAATTAAGAGAAAGAACTTCTTGAGCAGAAAATTACTTGATAAGAATTAAATATTATATAAAAGGATGTATAGAAGTGTTATAAAGTTAACAGCTATATTTTTAAATTTCTTGATTTTGTTGCTTTTTGATGTGATTTTATGTGTGTAGGCACATATCATTAGTGAGGAGTGATGAAAATTTTGATCTTTGCTGCCAAGTATCAGTGTCATGAAGAAGAGGTTCTCTCACAAACACAGACTGGCTTAGGAGTTCCCAGTGAATATAAAAAAAGGGAAAGAAAGAAAAGGGGGATCTGTGCAGAGAGTATTAGAGAAGGAATAAATGATGTTGGCAACCTGAGCTGGGGACCTGCATTAGGACACAGGTGAGTTCTCGGACATAGCAGAGCTCAGTATCACAGAACCACAGAATTCTGGAGGACCTTTCCTGTCCAGTGACCAAACACAGGAACAGATTGCACAGAGAGTTGCTGGAGAGTCTCCCCCACTGGAGATATTCCAGAACTGTCCAGATTCAATCCTGTGCAATGTGTTCATGGACAACCCTGCTTGTTCAGGGATGTTGCACCCACTAAGGCCCCCTCTGAGTTCAGTTGCTGAAGGGAAAACTGGAATACATTTGTCTGTGATAAAATCTGTGATGCATCAGCAATGTCCAAGAATAAATAAGATGAGAAGATCTCCACATGTCTTGGCACTATTTTTACTGAGTGTTTGTCACAAAAGAATAGCAGGGAGGTTGGAATTATCAGGGAATTTCATAATAATTATGAGAAATTTAGAGACGTGGCATATTTCTGTGAGGATTCAGAGAATAGTGGAGTGGGTTATCCTAGGCCTTAGTTAATAAATACTTGCATATGAAGAAACAAAATCAAAACACAGATCAGGAATTAAAAAAAAAAATTCTTTTCCATTCTCGTATGAAGTGGGAATGACTGCTGCAGTCCACAAGGCAGAGGCTTGCCCTTGAAGCTAAAAGCTGCATCCATCACTATGAGGGCAGTATCCTAATCTTCACCCTACTAAAATGTTGAAATAATATTGGGCTAAAAAGGCCATCAAAATGGTAATAACTCTTACCCTGGTAGAAGGTATGCACACAAAAACAAAAGACAAAAAACCAAACAAAAAACCCCAAAACAAACAAACAAACAAACAAACAAACAAACAAACCCGAACAAACAAAACCAAAAATAATCAAACAAGGCTAACTGCAAGCTGGTGTTGTGAGGGAAAAAAAGGAGACAAACAGTTCTTGGGTAGGGATGGTGGCTTTGATTTAGAGACTGGACAAAGGATTGAGATAGGGTTTGAGGATTTTTTTTTTTTTTTAGCATAAACGAGAATCATGTGTTCACTCTCTCCACTTGTGGTACACCAGTAGCACCAGCCTCTCTTTGTAATTCATGGCCTCTCATTTTAACTCATAATGTGTCTCCGATAGTGAGATGCATGGAGGTCAGTCAGAACTCTCTATCCCTCTTATCTTTTGATTACCTACATTCCCTTGCCCTCTTTAAACAAACCATTGCTCAGATATGATAAATAACAGCTCTCCATACCTATAAACTTTTGACTCTAAGAAGACCCCATCTGGGTCTGTTTAGCAACATTGCTTCTCTGATTGTAAGGTCTGCTAATAATTTGGACCAGGAATGTAAGCAGCTAGACAAGAGAGGTTACATTTTGTCTGTAAAGCCTACATACATAGGGTAAAAACATATTGAGAACATAGAACTTTGGGGAATAAAATGAGTCTGAGATAAAAATGAAATGTTTCATAGCTCTTGTCTCCCATGTGACAGTAACCAGCCCTATTCACTAGCTGTGGATTCAAAAGATGCATTAAGGTTTGGACTGCTTTGCCACTGAGCATTTATAGACCATTTAATCCAAAGTGTCTTGGAGTTCCAGTTGAAGAGGCTGCAAACTTTGGGAAAAAAAAATGTTACCACAGTGTACACAGCCTCAGTCTTCTCCTACTGTGTTTCATCCTGGGACTGAACACTGGCCTCCTGAAATGTTCTCAAAGGTCAGGATATAGCAATTATTTTGTGGTGAGTCCTCTGATGTTATGAATGCTGCCCATGACAGTTAATTTTAACTGTCTTCATTCACACAGTGTCAATATAAATCCCAAAGCATCCATCAGTGGAAAAGTCAGTTTTGTCAAGATCAAAAATTATCTTTGCAACAAAATTTCTCAGAGCATTCTTATGAAGAGAAAAGACTGAAATTTAAGTCACTGTTTCCAATGAGAGGCAACCTGTTGAACTAGGCACAAAATGTGTCTGTTCTCCTTGTGGAAGAGTAGAAGAAAATTCTCTAAAATTGAATCTCATAATTTCACAGACAGAAATTTCCTTTTTTTTTCTGGCAGACCTGCTAATAGTTTGCTTTCACACTGGACAGCTGGCAGTCATCAGTGGCAATTAAATCACAATTAAGGCAGACGCAATTTCCAAATTCTACAATTTTTTTTTTCCCTGTAAATGCTCCTTAATCTCAGGAAAACAATAAAAAGAAGGAACAGCTTTCAAATTTTAATATATGATCTCTCCAGAAGGTCAAAATAGTTAGCATCACCAGACAACAGCCCATCATATCTAAACAATAATCACATAAAAAAGCAGTAAGGAAAATAATTTGAGATGTGATCCAGTGATCGCTGGCCTCATCTTTCCAAGACAATTTGGAAATATACCAAAGCTTTTCTATTTGTTTTCTAAATCACAGTCAATTTGCAAGTCTGATGACACATAATGCTGTGTACTGTGGTTTTGAATTATCATATTTTATTTTCCTTAAATTGGACGGGGAATAATTTTGATTTTTTTTTTTTCCATATAGGACATGATGTAACTTGAATAAGATCTCACAGCCCTAGTGTCAGTGGGGGACAGAACACTACCAAAAACTACATAAATAGTCAGGCAAGTAAGATATTTGTGGAGAAGATGAGGGAAAGTGAGCTTTAGCAATATTGAGAAGTAAATGGCTTAGCCTTGAAATACTGCAGACACATGAACAACAGTATTTTGTGAGTGGTTTGCTGATACCTACAAGACTGAGGACCTCGTTAACTGAAAGCATACCTATACCTCTAATTCCTATGATGGGTGAAGTGAGCCTCTGACATTTGCCCATGGCCACCCAGTTGCCTTGTGTGACCTTGGTGTTGCCCCTGGTTAATAACGATGAAGATGGTTTAGGAAACGATTGAAGAAGGTCAGTATATATAATATCTTTTATTTAGTCTGTAATTAAGGGGTCCTGTTGTAGATGTAAATACAGTCAGAATGAGAAAAATAGAATTTTAGGGAATTTTTTTTTGCCATGGAGATCATGGTAGGATATGAGATCAACTACAGTAAGATGCAAAAGTTAAAAAGAAATTTCCATACAGACTTAAGGGGAAATTTACGTTCAATAAGATTTTTTTTTTTCAACAGGAAAATATGTCCTAGAAACTAAAAAGACAAGGAAATTAACACAATATGGCAAAACCCAGAGACAATTTATCTGCCAGCATCAAAAGCAACACTGAAGCAGATAAAGGGGGAATGAAGAGTCTGAGGTCTGATCAGAGCTCCTGGGGAGTGTGTTAGTATTGTCTGTGAAAGCACGAATAGAATGGCAGTGAAAAGTCTGGAGTTTTGTCCAAATCTCAAATGCTACTGGTGCTCTGCAGTAATAGTTCTGTGTGAGAAATATCTGCCTAAAGAGGACAGCATTAAAATTAGAAGACAAATTGATACTGATCCAAATTCAGGATTTTTTGATGCCATAAACTGGATTATCAATTATGATTTTGTTTGTTTAATCAGAACATGCTAATCAGTGCAATCTGTTCAATGTGAAGTAAAAATAATCTTTTAATTTACTAGCATCAACATTACGAATAGATGCAGAATATTTTGATATAAGCAATACCCATAAATCTATATAAAAGTTATGTTCTCTTTATGAAGTTCTGAGACAGCAGACAGGATTGTTGTGCAACTGCTATATAACAGCTTAGGGCAGGATTGCTCTACAGCTGTGGTGATTTCAAGATATAAGGGCTGTAAGCCTTTTGGAAGGTGATCTGACTTTTTATTATGCCAGTATATGTACTTAAGGGGGGAAAATGGCAGCTTTGAATTGTGAAAGTCCTTCTTAATGCATGGGAAGTTTGTATGATAGTTTGCTTGTTTTGTTTTAATAGTTAAAAAAAGGTTAAAAGGGTTTAAGGGTTTACCATAAAAAAAAATTAACAGGTTGTGAGAAAAATCCAACATATGCCAAATGTTCAGGATTTCAACTCTTCAGTCTGTCTGTTCAGGAAACCCAAACCAAATATTTGTATTATTTCAGTTTTCCCAAGAACAATCTTCCCTTTTGCCAACAGATGGGAGTAGACTCAAGGAAATAGTGAGCTGATGGTGTTAGCATGTATTTCAGGGTACTAAGACATTCTTCATAGAACTTCAAAAAAGATGATAAAATACTATATTAAGAGTGTAAGGGAGAAATTTCCTAAACAAATTCTTAAAATATAGGTCTCAGTCAGAGAAAATATGCAAAACAATACTTAATATCTTCAACATAGCCTGTTTTTTGACCTAAACTTCCTGAATTGGCTCTCATGTTGCCACAGAATCTCCAGTCACATTATCAAGAAGTGCTAAGGAGGAGGAAAGCACAGAACTTTCCATCTGCCACTGAAAAGATGGTTCATGAACACAGAGTAGCCATCCAGGTCACCCAATCTGACTTCCTCCAACGATGAACAGAGAGAAAATGACCTTTTGTTAAAAGCTTTTAATTACAGTGAACCCAACCACTTAAATTCTTTTCAGGTGAACACATTTTCTGTTATATCTCTTTGAATGGTGATTACTGTCTTGTCAAAATCAACGTTTGGGGAAACATATGTTAAGAAATAGCTTCTATTACTAGAAGATTTGCAAGCTCGGCTACATCTTTAAAGAAAAATGTATTTTTTGGCTAGGCACAGAGCAGAACACTAGAGCCTTCAATATACTCACACAGATTTAACTGCCCTGTATGTTAATTCTTCGATCAATATTTATTCCCATTTCCAGTACCTGCCCTAAGATTTGGAATACTCTCCTGTGGTACTTGCATTTCTCCACTGACTACAGAGACACAGTAGTCAGATGAACACCTAATTTAGGCACCCCAAATACCTGATAGGATGGGATTGGGTCACAAGCATGTAATCTTGACTAGTAACTTGATAAAGATTTTATCAGAAAGTATCTGTGCAATAATTTAAATTATTTTCTTTTCAGAAGCTGGGAAGCTTTAAAATCACTTATATAGTCCATTTGTCTTAAAATTGCCATGTCTAAACATGAACATGAACAAAAAGTAGAAATTTCAGGCCTGTCCGATCTGATACATGCTTAACTATTTAATTCGTTTGTGAAATTGCATATTTAAATAAATTCCTATCAATTTTATCGACAAATCTAACACATTGCCTCAAAATATTTTGATTTAATTGAATCAACAATTCCTGGTGAGAAGTATTTAAGTATGTCCCTGTCAGAAATCACTCAAGTGTCTGTTATATCTACGTGAAAGGACTTATGTCAGCATTGGATTAATCCATCAGAAACTTGTTCCAACACTGCTGAGTTTCCAGTGATAGACAATAAAATAAGTCATGTCCCTGGCATGTCATGAAGCTGTTGGTCACCTCGTTGAGGAAGAGGCCAGGGCATCAGAATTATCCCCTTCAGTCCTTCAGGAAAGCACTTGGGAGGATCATGACCACAAACAGTGACCAGAATTTCTACTTTGCCTCTTTGCATGAGGTGGTCTTGACTGAACAAGGTGTAAAATGTAGAAATATGGGTGAACATGTCTAAATTTAAGGTCACCATCATGAACCATTACCCTTTTCTTACTCCTGTCATTGAGCAAGAATGCCAGTGATCTGTCCTTACTTCTCAGAATGGATACACTGACTCTTTTGTTCTCAGAATAAAAGTCTGGAATTATTAATATGAAAATTAATTTTTATTAGCAACTACTGAAATTATATTCCTATTTTATTAGCGTGTTGTTTTATGAATATGTCAGGGAAAAAAAAAAGAAAACCTTTCTTCCAGTTAATGATTTCTGTTCTCTGTGCTCTTAATATAAAACTTCCAAATCTCATTAGCAGAACCAGCCATTGAAATGCACAATGTTAATAAAGCACAATGGAAAACTGCTGATACAGTAAGTTTTGAGTACAAATGTGGTAACTTTAATAATCACAGTGGAAAATTGAGTACTGATGGTATATACTATTACCTTGACTAACATGGAAAATGCCTTGGCAGAAGAAAGACTATAAGAGTATACTTTTTATTCTGTGAGTTAAGGCAATCCAACACTTTGGCAGATCTCTGAGATTGAGATTTGATTTGACTTTTGCAGAAATACACAATTCAGGTGTGGTCTTTGGATTCACGGAGATGATTCTGTCAATCCTTTAAGAATGTTTTAGTTTTTTTTCTAAATATGTCATCTAGGATTTTAGGTATAAGATGCTTTCCTCCATAGCTTGATTTGTAATCCAAGATTTATCTGGTAATCAGGGGGATTTAACCTCTTTTCAAAAGCTGAAGTCCATGAGCAGAGCTAGTTAATCTGTTTACACAAATATATATTAACCATATGCACAGCTCTTTGGATTGCTTCCCGTACTATTCCCTGGGTACCAGGAAGGCAAACAGTTTTGGTAAGATTATTGAGAGAGGACATAAATAGAAACTGGGTGGGGATTAACTTGTTCAGTAGGACAAATAAAAGTAGGTAAAAACAAATAAATAAAAGTAGATCTAAACACCTGGATGTCTACATGTTGGTTTGCTACCAAAAATCAGACTGATTTTTGATAGCAGACTGTCAAAGATGACAACTTGTTTAGTTCTTAGGGTCTCAAGGTCCATTTCTCTGCACATATCACAAAGATAACTGAAATAAGGTTGGATGAACACCACACTCTTCCAGGTCTGAAAACAGGTTTGGATCAAGACAACACAACAGAGATCTTCCACATTAAATGATGACTCATTGTAAATATGTAGGATGTTGCTGGACACTTGGAAATGACAATTTTCATTGCTGTACCACAGTTTATGCTAAGTCTTCTACAAGTCTAAAACACAGCGTTAATAAACCTACTGAGTTTGCCCTACTGAGTTTAACCTACTGAGCCCTTTGAGATATTGCTGAACCAAGACTAACAAAGAGAGCCCAGTGAGGACCTTACATCTCATCACTTTTATATTCTTTATATTCAGATTATATGGGGGAGGGGGGGGGGCGGGGGCAGCAATGCTGTGTGTGGCAGTAGTTCAGTTGTAATTAAACAGGAACTGTTATATTATTTCCTTCAGTGAAACACAGAAGCATTTCTTATTACTACTGCTAATTAGACAGTAGAGAAGGTATCATGAAAAAATAATGACTGCTTTGCCAGTCCCTTGTTTTTTGGGCTGGGGAGAGTAAGCAGGAGATTGCAAACACCATGAAGATATTTCACTCATTTTGCATTTGGAAACCAGAACAAGAGAAATGCTGTTTGGATGCAATGGCCCATATTTTCAAAGTTACAGTGTGGCACTTACATGGATTTCACTTGAAGTAGTGGGCTTCTGGATTTCAAATTTGAGAAATCTACCTGATAACGTTTGCTTTTAAACCTGAAAAAATGGCTGGTGCTGTTTCCTAAAAGCAAGCTTCTCTGGTACCCAAACAAAATCTGTGAAAATTCTTTTTATACTGATTTAACAGCAATTATCTTCATACTTATGTAGCAGAGTCTTGGCTCAGAATATGAGCATACCTCATCAACTCTCCTGTCCTACATCACACCTTGAACAGGTTTCCTCTGATTAATGGATTCATTTGTTTCCAGGTGAAATGATAATAGCATTGCCCTACTGTCTCTGAAAGAGTGGGATTACCCCTGGTTAAGTCACACAAAGAAAGACAGTAGTATTTTAATCTGAAAATACAAAATTTTCTGTGTTCACAAGACAGAGCCTTGTGTTTCATATAATCACAGAAGAATTTGGGTAGAAAGAAAGACCATCTTGTTCCATCCCCTGCCGCGGGCAGGGACACCTTCACTAGACCAGGTTGCTCTAAGCTCTGTCCAACCTGGCTCCGGACACTTCCAGGGACAGGGCAGCCACAGCTTCTCTGGAAAACACATCTTTGTCACCTTTGAAGATTCTCAAAACTCACCTGGGCGTTAACTGTGTGCAACCTGCTCTAGGTGAACCTGCTTTAGCAAAGGGGTTGGACTAGATGATCTCTACCCTTCCAAGCCCAACCATGCTATGCTTCCACAGTTCTTTGACATCTTCTTCAGGATGAGCCTGTGGATCTCCATCAGGATTTGGAACCACCTCTGGAACCAGAAACATGATTGTGGAAGCTAAACACACCAAGGTTGCTAAACTCAGAGAGACAAAATTGGTATTGACTAAGAAATCAGTGTATGGGTTATGTGTTCTGAAACCTTGCTCTACTCAGCTATTGAAAGCACTCTTGCTGCCCTGAGATATCCCAGGTCTTTTTGTAAAATACATTCACCAACTCAGTGAAGAGAAGCACCAATGAAACAGAGCATGGCAACTATATCTGCTTTGCAGCTGAGTGTGATAGAGAGTGAAAGGGGCAAAGAGAATAACAGAGTAATTTTCTCTTCTGAAAAATCCCAGGGCAATTTAGCTTTGCAAGTAGACTTCCTTACCCTACCCACTTCTGCAGAAACCACCTAGGGAACAAATTCTTTCCTGTGAAAAAAGGCAGATCTTCCATGGTGACAAGTAGTTGGAACCCTAGTTTTTTGCTCCAGCTGCAAAAACATTTCTAACTATTATTAAATGCTTTACCTTTTTGGTTTTTTCCTCCTGACTGTTTGCTTGAGTTTTCCTTCCTCTGTGCTCTTTCATTCCCTTGAGGTTCCCACATGCTATGAATCACTGTCCCTCATTAAATGAATGCTTTATTACTTTGCTTCCTAGTCTGCTATTTTGACAACTTTTCTTTTTTTTTTTTTTTTTTCACATTTTTCTGTGATTTGTGGGGTTTTTTGTTTGTTTTGTTTGTTTGTTTGTTTTTTCTTTCTTTCTATAAGTGAATCTATTGTAATAGATTCTGGGCTGTTTCCAACAGAAATCAACAATTGGTGCCACAAGCACGATTAAAGCTTTTCAGATGTTGAGAGCTTTTCCTTTCATGCTTTCTGTTTTTAAGTATAGGATGAAGAGGTTATTTATTATTTACGGTACGATCTGTTTTATTACCCTTCATTACTCCCAACAATGGTAGATGGAGGCTGCAATGCTGGGAAACCCCAGCATCTTCTTGGAGTACCTATCCTTTTACCATGCATTATAAATTAGATAATGAATTACTAAAGAACCAATTTGTATTTTTCTGAACAAGGTAGACACTGGCGACTCTGATGATACCCCTAATGCTCTCTTTTAAAGACCAAAATGCTGATATGGCCAGGAAAGATCTTCAATAACTCTGCAGCACACAAACTACGCTGAGTGACCTCCAGGTCCAAGATCAGCACAGCATGGCTCCTGCAGAGTCAGACAGAAAATGAAACCTTTTTGTCTCATCTGCCTTCAAAACCCACAAGATTCCCATTTTAATAGTTATACTTTATTTATAGAACAGGTGCCTACAGGGATAACCCTAGGTATACTGGACACTTGGTGGAAGGATTTCTTTTTTTCTTTCACTTCAGTAGGCTTTCAATCTTCCTTTGCTTGATACCTCAACTTTTCTCCCTCAGATCCCACCTCTCCATCACATGTTTTCCAGCCCAGAGTCCCCTCAAACCATATCCAAATTTTAGGAAGGAAGTAATGGGTTTTGGTTTTGGTTTTGTTTTTTTTGGTTTCTTTTTTGTTTGTTTGGTTGGTTTTGTTTTGTTGTTTTTTTTGTTGTTTTGTTTTTGTTTCTGTTTCTGTTTTGTTGTTTTGTTTTGTTTTGTTTTGTTTTGTTTTGTTTTTTAACAAAGACAATGACTTTCAATGTGACAGTAGTTATTACAAATGCTGAAAATTATGATGGTGGCTTTCCTTTCTCAAAGCATTGGCTTTCAAGGAACAAACTCAGAGCTTCACTTCCCAGTTTTTCAAGTGTTCTATGGCATGCACTTTTTTGGGGGGGAGGTGTAAGCTGTAGTATATATACACCCCTAGATACATCATATGCCACTTCCAGTACCTCACTGAATCATGTGGATGCCCCAGGCTTCTCTCCTCAGCAGTGAAAAATGTAGATATCTTCTTAGGATATTTTATTCAGACCTGAATTCTAATCCAATTCCTGCAAATATGGCTTCAGCTAAATATTAGTAGGCCAGAATGCTCAAACTTCCCTCTAAAATTTCTTCAGCAGGTAGGATGAACCTTTATGCAAGGGATCATTTTCTCTCAGCCAGCTGGAGACAACTTCAATTCCCACTGCACTGTCCAGGAAAAAAAAATCTGAATCCTCCACTATATTTAGCTATTTTTGTTCCACGGTATTATTATTCATAAGAATTATATTCATAATTCCCATTCTTAAATGGGAAATTAATAAGAAAATAATATATTTCTTCTGTCAAAGAGATGTGTGAAGGGCTTGGTGAAACACCTCCAGCATTCGCCTGAAAACCTCACTATTTAGTGCACTTCATTTTAATACCAATTCTCTCCAGAAATTCTTGCTGCAATTAATTTGAGCCATCTAAATTTAAAGCATACTAATTAGGCAGCCAACAAAAGGGAAAGTCTACTCTTCCAGGAAATTGGAGCCTTAAATATAGCTCTCATCATTTAACTATTAGGATTTTAAAGGGGAAAAAGATATTTTGAGCCAGAAGGTACCTGGGCTGTAGAGATATATGAGCTCAAGCACTCACTATCAAACAGGATAAAGCTCTGTATTAGTCTGGGTGAATAATGTGATTTCTATTACATTTTTACCTTTTTTCAGCTAAAAAATTTAAGTAGTATTTTAGAAGGTTCAGAACAGAACAATCTGCCTTTTCTTATATAGAACTCATGAATTGAAAAGTGTTAAGTTAGACTGGATATCTCAAATTTAAATACCTGCAGCTTCTGACAAGCATTCACAAGAGTTATGATGTACTCCCAAACTATCTAATAGACATTTGAAGCGCTGCATGAGGCCCAGGAACTCCAAGAAATTAATTTCAGAAGACTGTGTAAGATCTCCTGTTTAATGGTCTTTGACAAAAATGCAGCTCAGGAAATTTAAATTAATTTCATTACAAGTTTCCTCAAAAGAAATCCCAGTTGATTTTCTAATTTTTTTTTTAATCCACTAATGGCCTAAAATAAAACCTGTGAGGACTGAAACTGAAACTAATGATGTTGCAGGCTCTCAATTGTCCTGTAGCAGCACCTGATGAGACAAGATGCCAGCTGGGAAACTTCTCTTATGGACTCTTTTTAAAATGGAACTTTTTCAAACTGCTTGTCCAAGAGGTAAGTGGAAAGCTTTGTCCTTTCTCTTCCTTTTTGAGCAGTTCATAGAAATGGACATATGAGTAGCAATTTATAGGAAAATTTATTACTTTTCCCTTGTCCTATCTCCAGCTCCCAAATACAGTCATTCCTTTAGAAAGGTGTGAAAAGCTCCATGCTGCCTTAATGTCAGTTTCTGGTAATTCAAACTAGATTCATTTAAAATTTTTAATTGGAGGATGATGTATTGCCATTTCCCCCTCTCCTAACAGAGTAGTCATGTCACAATGAGATGAGGGAATAAGGTTGGCAGGACACAAAGAAAACAACATTCAAAATCCCTTCATTTAGATGAAGTTTGGAATTGAATTAGCTGACAGTTCAGATAACACAGTTATAAGGATACAGTTGACCTGTACCCTAATGAGGTAATATCAAGTTGGGTGAATATGTAATTTATGACCTAATCTCCTCAAGTATATTTCTCTTCCCACCATTTCCACAAAAATCTACATCAATTCATACCAATGTTATTCAATCTAATATGCATTGAGTTTGAGGAAGCTGGTGTGAGATCTAATTACTCCACTCATCAGATGGAGGTAGTCAGATTAATGCCAATCTAGAAGAAATACAAGCAACAACCATTTTTAATGGCTTATTTTCTTCTACTCATTCTTTCAAGCTTTGTAATGTTTGAAAATTGGAAGTCTCTTGGAAAACTTATAAATTAGTTAATAATAACGATTTAGTACTTTATATGTAGGTGTTCATTCAACTTTTCTTAAAAATGTTCAGTGACAGGCTTGAACAGTGGTTACATTGGATCGTATACATACACATATAATTAGCATTATATATTTTTAACATTCTGATTGAATGACAGAAACACTTATAGGTGCCTGCCAAAGGCACTTTGTACACACATACTGCAGGTAAGCAGCTCTTCTGTTTTCAGTTTCAGTAGATAAATGTGCTGTTTGCAGCTGGGTAGAGTGAATTTTTTTCCTAATGGCTGGTGTTGGGCTATGTTTTGGGTTTGTGCTGAACACAGGGTGGATAACACAGAGATGTTTTTGTTATTGCTGAGCAGGGCTTGCACAGAGCCAAGGCCTTTTCTGCTTTCTGCACTGCCAGGCTGGGGAGGGCATGGGGGTGGCTGGGAGGTTGGGAGGAGACCCAGGCAGGACAGGTGACCCTGAGTGACCAAAGGGATGTTCCAGACCATATGACATCATGCTCGGTGTATAAAGTGGGGGGAAGAAGGAGAAAAGGGTTTGTTTGGTTTTTTTTTTTTGGAATTATGGCATTTGTTTTCCCAATCCACTGTTACATGTGATGGGTTCTGGCTCTCTGAGATGGCTGAACACCTGCTTGCCCATGGAAAGCAGTGAATTAAATCCGTTTTTTTTGTGCTTATGGATTTTGCTGTGTCTATTAAACTGTCCTTATGCCAACACACGAATTTTCCAGCCTTTACCCTTCTAATTCTCTCCCTGATCCTGCTGGTTGGGAGTGAGCTAATGGCTGCAAGGGGCTGGGGGCTGGATGGGGTTAAACCACAACATTCAAAAATTTGGTCATTTTAAACCTTCTTCACATTGCAAAACTCACCAGAAACACATGTAGGGCTCTCACCTCTGATCTTCAGTTTTGAAGTGCTACTTTCATAAAGCAGTGCTGATATTTCTCTGAAATATTCTGAACCTCTCAAAACAGAAGAGTCACACTATTGCAAACATCTTACATGACTTTGAAATATTCCTTGGTCATAACCATTATGGAAAAAATCATCCAGAGCCCATTACATACCAGTGACAGTGTAAAGTTTTTGAGCTGCTTCTGTGCTTCCCTGAGATAATTCCTGATATGCCCAATGAACAAATGCCTGGGAGTCTTTTGAAATAATTTTAAATTCAGGTGTTACAGTTTGACCTTATTATAACAAGTTATAATATAAATTGCTATCAAGTTGTCACACTGTTAAAAAATATTTATGGGTTTTCCTGATGAGTTGCTCTGAAATCTCTATACAGTAAGAACTTCTGTCAACCAGATGATTAAAGCAAAATGGCCAGCAAACAACTAATTTTCACCTTGAAAGTTTACTTTTAATCTTTTCTCCTCTCCTTAAAGAAATCTAGTAATATTAAAATTACCAGAAATACTGTGTGTGAGAGAAAAACAAACACCTTTTCTTTTTGCTGCAAGTACTTTATACATTAATGGTATGTGTAAAGAGATAGTTTAGATAGAAAACTTTTCTCTAAGTACTTTTGTGGTCTCTGAGTATTTTTAAACTCTCTTTTTTTGTCTAGCCATTATCCTGTTGAAACCAGGATGCTTTGCTACAGCATTTCTATTTATACTACATATATGGCTTGAAAGACTCAAGCTCAGTGTAGCAGAGTTATATCAAGCTTCCAATTGCAACAGATCAAGAGAAAATGTGTCTAAAGATGAGATGATTGTAATAGTGTATATTCAGTGACAAAGTCATGAGCCAATGGTTTAAAATCATTGATGAAATTTATATTGAAACAAATTCTTATCATACAAATAATCCAGTAGATGATGATGATAAATAAGAGTTAATATCTCGTACATGGAAAATCTAAGTATATACCATCACAGCTGTCACAACAGAAATTTGGAATCTAATCATGCCATTACATTTTAACTTTTTTTTTTCAGCATTATTTTGGCATTTCCTGAAGTTAGTCTCTGTTGGATCACCTGTTGTTCTTTTAAGTGATACAACTGCTTTACTCCTCAGTGAAGGAACCCATATGCTGTATAATCTGCTTGTCCTACTATGGTTCTATCTCAGTTCTTATCTTAGAGATTCAAAAGTCTTATACCCAGGTCTCTTTTAGGCAAGTTGATCTCAGGAAAAATTTTGGGAGCGTATGAGCTAGATTTGGGAGTTATTCAGTTTTATTCTTGTGATGTCTATCTTGACTGACAAGTTTAAAATGTTTAAAAATCAACAAAAGAAACAAAATCAACAAAAAAGTCTTGTTTTCAAATGTTTATGTAACTTGAAAGCAACAAACAAATAACAACAATCTTGCCATCTGCTTCATACATTTTAAAGAAATGATTTTTTAGAAAAGGGAAATATTATCAAGGAAAAGGATGGAAGAATATAAGCCTTAAAGATTAAAGTTCATTTTCTGATGCCTATAGAATAAATCTAGCGTAAAGGATTGATCCTTAGTTTTATATTCCAAAATGGTTCAAGCACAATATTAATTTTACTACAGAAATTCCACAAGTGTCAAGTTTCCTATAGAAGAGATACAAGAATGTTTAGATGAGACTTTGAAATTGGAATGTATAAACTGTTTATTGACTTGCTCATTTTCCAGTTGCTTTCCTTCAAAATGTTTAAATCATATAAACTTTTCTTAACAAATGAAATGCAAGCACTTATTTGCTATCAAAATAGACACAAGTTATTTTTATTAAAAATATGAAGTAATAACGCTACACTGTAGATTTCTGTTTAAAAACAACTTGAACATTGAACATTGGTGAATTCAGGGAAAAAAAAAGGTTATAATTTGATTCCGGTAGCCAAACTATTATTGCTTAATTACATGACTACAGATTGTCTTTATGCCAAGAATTTGCAAAATATTTTAAAAACAACTCAGAAAATTAATACTTTGAAAGATTATTGCTATTCATTTGAACAATGAAATCAAAGCCATCAGATTAAAAAAAAAGCTACAAGGAAGTTCTAAGGATAAAATTTTAAGCTGTTATATATTTTCTTTCAATTTTTTTAAAAGTTTCAATGAAAAGATGAATTACGATTCATTTCAACATATAAATTATCTCTAAGTGTTTCTCAAATGCTTTGTTTCTCTCAGTCAACATATCAGTTGAAAAGACTATTGACAAACACGTTTTGTTTTGAAGCAATTGATGAACTACTAAAAAAAATATGCTTCAAATATAATACTTTCTTTGAAACAAAGTCTGCACAATAGTTCACCTACAAAAGGGATGACAACTGTTAAAGAAACAATATTAGAATTATAATTATTTGAATATTTTAAGCCAGATGAAGTACATCTGTGTTTCCCTTATAGAATAATATAGCTAAACGTTTGGATTGTTAAAGTCATCTGCACAGTCTGTACTCACAGCTCAACAAATCACTCTGGGCACAGTAGACCAGGTGGTCATCTCCCCTTTTCATGACCAAACATGTACATAGCCTCTTATCTAGAATATTTTGCTACCTGTAAGCCATCAAAAATTCCTTGAGAGCACCATTTCTGTCAATTAAACTCAGCTTTTAAAAAAACTTCTCATAATTTTTTCCTGCCAAAAACTAAACCTGGCCACAGAAGCTTTCTAATTTATAGCAAAACAGTGTTTTAGCCTGCTTCTAATAGAAGATTTGCAGCAACCTCTGGTGCTGAAGTCCCAGTGGCATATATATGGCCAGGACAGTGTTAGAGAGAAAAGTGAATGAAGCACGATGTGCGTCCTAATTCTGCTGTCTCTGAAAGTTCTGCCGCCTCTCAAAGGTGGTTTTGAAGCATTTAATCTACCACATGCATATATTTGTGAAGGACAAAAACAGTAATGGAGAAAAAAGGACATGGATGTTTATGGAGCAAATGACATTGAATTAAAATGAGTTGCAGAAATACATGAGTAGCCAGCAAATATGCTAAGAATTACTTTTAACAAAACCCTGAATGTTTTAAACAGCACTTAGAAGAAAAGCAACCAATGGGGGGAAAAAAATCACTATTTCCACTTACATTTGATATTGTGATGATATCTAAGACTTGCTTAATAATTACTATTACTTACACAAGACATGGAACTGGGTAACAGTGATCATCAGAACATTGCACTACCGTTTCCTAAGCCTCCATTCAATGGAAAGTGATCTTGGGAGCACCAGAAGGAATTTTGTCTTCATAATCTGTTCAATTTTGCCCTAAAAAGAATAAAGTGTGAGACTACTTCAAGGACAATGGTAGAAAGCAGGTTCCTCCAGCATGGCTTGATGTCCCTGATTATTGTGGTTCTCCAAGAATACAGATATTAAAAAACAAACGAACAAAATTAAAAAAAAAAAAAAAAACTCAAACCAGCACCAAACTAAAAAGCCACAAAACAAACAAACCCAAAAAAACCCAAACCAAAACAAACCAAAACAAACCAAAACAAAAACAAACAAACAAACAAACAAACCCCCCTCAAAAAAACAAAACAAAACAAAACAAAACAAAACAAAAAAACCCCACCAAACTATAAGCAAAAAATTGTTATATATATATATACACACAATTAGGAAAAATTTAAGTCAATTACTAACTATTTATTTTTGTATCACCTGCATAATTATACATATGATAGCCTGGAGAGGCCAGAATTCATTTCCAGTCTTATGATACTTTGTTTCTAATCAAACTTATTTTCAGAAATATCCTTTTTATTTTGATTTAATGTCTGACTGAAGGCTGGTCACAGAAATTTCTGTTATTGTAAAGCAATAATAGATCATCTTATGAAGCTTTTGTCTAGTTTGCTCATAATTGCTCTAAATCTGTTACCATTCCCAGAGCTGAAGTGTGGTAACATAATGTACAAATGTTCTTAGTCTGCTTCAGTGCAATGTCAGATAGACTGGTTTAAATTGGTAGCTTTTCTGATTTCAAGGTCCATTAAGCTGACTGACCACACCAAAATTGATTAGAAGCAATCATTTGATCTGTTACTGTGACTCAGCTGGGAAGATAGAACTAATGAACTAATATGTACTAATAATGGCCAACAGGAGTCTTAAATCTCAACAGCTGTTTTTGCAGGGATCATGTATTTATGCCCCAATATCCTGGTGTTGAATACATTCTTAATGTGTCTCAAGATAGGTTTATCTCTCTCCTTACTATCTAGCATATGTTATTAAAATATCATATAAAATAATACTATGTGTCTTTTTATACATAATGTTTTATAAAGACACATAATTTAGCCAAAATGATGCCCCACCTTTTATGGATTACTGGGATATGTTCCCTGTCTGCATAGATTGTAGAAAACAAACAACTTAAAAAATTAGTAACTATTCAGTAATTTTTCTATCATAGGGCAGGACACTTCATTTTAAATTCCCCACTACGAGACAAATTCAACTTTATCACTACAAAACTTGCAAGATATCCATTATCTTCAGATTAAAGCTAAAAGCTTTTGATGTGACAAGCAGGCAATTCATCCTGTTTATCATCTGACAGCTAATTCTCCTCCTCATGCTGCAATAGTGGAGTACAAGTGTTCATTTTGTCACACTAGCTTTACCTTGCCTGAATTTCTTCCCTTAATGCATGTTTGTATTAATCTTCAGATTGTCTTCAAAGTGAGAAGGTGGATGTCCCTGACAAAATTTTAGCACTTCTAAATAATTGACATAATCTTACTGGATCTCAGAGAGAATTCTTAACCAATCCGTCAATCTGTTTTAAAGACTGAGCACAGACTTGGGGAAGTGGGAGGAAACAGAGTTGAAAGGTAATTATGTTTAACAATAATCCTAGCTAGAACTTCCATTCCTTAAATTTAAAATTTTCATTTGTCTCTAACAGCCTTTGTAGATGAACAGACCAGTTGTATGAGTGTTACATTTGCTGATTACTCTATTTCTGTCTCCTCTCCTTCAAATCTGTCCAGACATCATGCTGTAATGGTAAAAGGCAGATGTACATTGGCCTTTGCAGCTGTAAACTCTTTAGCTGAATGATAAATTTACTTATGGGTTACAGGACTTCTCATTTGAAATTCAAATGTGTCCATGGGTCCTCACTTAAAAATTGGGCTAAATACTGCAAGAACTGACATTTATTTATTCATTAGTTTTTTTTGTTGGTGTCTTGGTTTGGAAAGACAGGTGTCTGCCAGGGAAAGCTGGAACTTCCCTTGGAATGGAGAATATAAACTCCCTCCATCCAAATTATTATAATTTTGCAATTAAGGGCTTTCCGTCAAAGATTTGGGAATAAGAATAACAGTTCTTTGCTAGGAATGTTAAAAATAAAAACGTAGTAGTACAAAAAAAAGGCAAACAAACAAAAAAACATTGACGAAGTCAGAATACAAGCTGACAGCCTGTTGGTCAGGGTGTTGGTAGCAGTCCAATCAAGTCCTCCTGGAGTGAGAGATGTGGTTCTGTTGGAGCAGAGATGATCCTGTTAAGGGGTGCAGTTTTCCTCTGAAGGTCCGGTGGTGGCGAGATGGGTCAAGTCTACCTCTGGGAAATCCAGTGGAAAACAAGCTGCCCTGGTGTTCCTGACTCTCAGGTTTTATCCAGGTAGAAATTCTCGGCTCCTCCCACTGAGTGAAGCATCTCACAAGGGGGTGATGTAATTTTATCAGTAATGCAGTGAGCCTTAATTGCCCATTAACAGCAGATATCCCCTGGAGGGAGGATGGGCTGTGGAAGAGGTAAAAAAAAAAAAAAAAAAAAAGACATCCTCCCCAACTGGTTTTAACAGATGGTAATAGAGTACATACTTTTGGTTGCATCTTGCATTGCAACCCAAGACATTTGGTTTGGGGTTTTTTTATGGAAAAATGAAAAAGGAGTCCTTAAAGAAACAGATATGTTTTTCTAACTGAAACTAACTTCAGGCACTAAAGGAATCTTTTCACTTTTACTATTTATTTAATTACCTGTGGCTTAGATACAGAACGATATAATTTTCACCAGTTTACCAGCTGCTACCAGATTAAATTCACAGATTTTGGTACAACACTAATTGGGGAAATATTGTCATCATCAAATGCACAGAGTAAGTTTATGGTGGGGGTGGGGGGACAAGAGTATTTGTTCCTTAAGGTGGCTCAAATCTGATTGACACTGCTGCACCCAGTGTCATGCTTGAGTTCACTCTTGGGCTTTCTCTGAAACACTACAAGGTCAACATTTACTGAGTTGTGGTAGAGTCCAGATTTGGATCTGCATTTAAAAAAACCCCAAAAACAAACCACTGTCAGGATTTAGGAGTGAGGCCTTGGGGAGGCCTACCATACTGTTGCTGTG
Organism: Phylloscopus trochilus trochilus; assembly: GCA_016584745.2. Classification (NCBI taxonomy): domain Eukaryota; kingdom Metazoa; phylum Chordata; class Aves; order Passeriformes; family Phylloscopidae; genus Phylloscopus; species Phylloscopus trochilus. The sequence goes on along the minus strand of WQNJ02000015.1, from coordinate 63,922,297 downwards.
GATCACTTCATCCCTAGAACAGCTGATCCAGACAGAGATGTTATAGCTTTGAAAAGAGAGAAAAGCAGGATGCTTCTTCCCCCAACATGTATAATATATAATAACATATAATAACATATAATAACATATAATAATATATAATAATATATAATAATATATAATAATATATAATAATATACAATAATATATATTAATATACAATAATATACAACATATAACATTAACATATAACATATAACATATAATGTATAATATATAATATATAACATATAATTAATAACTTGAATGCAGAGACAATGACCAAAAAGGTGGTATGCCCCAAAACACGAGTCATTAGCTTCTCAGCTTTTCTGTGACAAGTAGGGGACAGAAAACTTATAAAAGTCTGGGTGCAACTCCTCCAGGTATAGCAAAGCCAGAGACCAGGCTTTCAAACGGCACATTCTTTTGGGGGGACATGCAAAATATTTTTATAATGTGGATTATTTATGTATTTATTTAATTAGGAGAAGAACTAATAAAGCAAATGCTAGAGGAAAACATTGGCGAGGTACGAGAACAAGTTGTCTGGAGAAGCTTGTGGCTCCCCAGTCTCTGGAAAGGTTCAAGATTGGATGGAGCTTGGAGAAACTTCTGGAAGTGGAAACAATGAGAGGAGGCTGGAGTGAGATGGTCTCTAAGGTCCCTTCCAATGCAAACTGTTCTATGATTCTGTAATTCTCTGAATTTGACCAGCTGCATCTACTTTATTGATGTTTTATGAAGTATGTTGAATAAGGATCAGCTCTTAAATCAGGGCCTGTGAGACAACAATCACTACTGGAGGATTAAAATCAGTATAGCATCAGACATTTTCAACTTCTAAATGTCATTACATGGATGATAATCCTGATGCTGAGATACACTAGGAATCTTTAAACAAACAATCCTATTGTTTTCCAGTAGTGAGAGATGTGAGAAAACATGTATTAGTGAGCTAATAAGTTCATACTCTTATTCACAACAGGACTTGCTGCAAGTAATAGCAAAACTAAAACAAGTCCCAGAATCAGTTTTTCTCTTCTCTGATGCATGAGGAGGAGGCAATGAAGGGGGTAGTGGTTGATATCTCTGAGAAACTTGTCCAGCCCAAGGCTTTACAGGATGAGCATAAATGGCCTCAAGTTGTGTCAGAAAATGTTTACATTAGGTATTGGGAAAAAATGCTTCACTAAAACAGTTTTCAATCCCTGGGGCCAGGGTGGCATCACCATCCCTGGGTGTGTTCAAAAGGCACATGCATGACACTTTGGGATATGGTTTAGGAGTCAACACAGTGGTGCTGAGTTAACGGATGGGCTCAAGGAGTATTTTTCAAAACTTCATGATTGTTTGCTACACTAATTATGCTGGAGTAAGCTGCTCTGACATCAGACATTCCGGAGGTGTCTGCAACAGAGCTCTAGCAATCCAAGGATTTGTGTACTTCACATAAAATCCTTTGACTAATTTCCATCTTAAAGGACATCTTCTCCTTATTTTCCTCTCCTCTAAATCTTACTTATAAGCAAAGATAGTCAGTCCCTATTTGAAAGTTTTATTTTTAATGATTTTTTTTTTCATCTGAGTGTAACAATGGAGGATGATTGAAGAGCTGAGACCCAAAGACTCTTCAATTTTACAAATTGGTTTAATTTGATGAAGAAGGAATGCTACATTTTGTTAAATTATATTATGATAAAGAGGAGCTGGTAGCTTCTCAGCATGAATCTGAAAGCAAATTATTTCCACAAAAAAAGGACGATGTATTTAACCAGACAAGTAATTATGTTGTGGTGCTACTATCTCCCCTGCTTCAGTTTAGAAAAAGAATTCAATTATCACTCCATTAGATCAAAAAAATAATTTTAGTGATACATTCAAATTAAATTCATTTATTCCTAAGCATGCTCTGGATTAACCTTCATGCATTTGGCTGATTAGAATCTTCAGTCAATACTGTTATTCAAAAATCTACATTAACTTGCTACAATTTGTATTTTATGTTAACATGTGCTGTTATTGATTTTTCTGATGCACTATACCATAATCATATTTAATTTTCCAGGTCAGATAAGTAGGTTTCTCACACACTTTAATAAAATTTATTTTTTTCTGTTATCTTGCCTCCTTATCCCACTTTCCAGGTAACAATTACATTTCCATGACTTCTTGAGATGCTGTAAAGGTGTAAGTTCAGAGGTAAAGCCTTCCAAATCAAAAACAAAACCTTATCCTTGTTTTATAAATCTGTTATTTTTTTGACTTATGGGTTTTACATTTTTGCTCATATTTTATGTGATTCCCTGTCTGTGTCCTTCTCTGTCATGACCTGATCCAGCAGACTAAGATTCTGTGTAAGGATAAAACTGTAGCAAAACAGAAATAAGAGTAAGGTGATGTTACAAGTTTGGTTCCATATATACTATGTATAGGTATAAGAGATGGACTGTGACAGGTTTCCACACTGCCCAGGGAGATATTTGAGTGCTTTCTTAAAAGCACTCACTTAAAAGTCCTGAGAATTTTTCCCATAAAATCATTGTGTCTAGCATTTTTACACAAGTGATATCCCTGATACTCCAAAAGTTTTAAGTAAAAAGTTACATCAACAGGCCAAGGAGTTGTCCAGACCTTTCAGAATTCTTAAAGATAAGCTTTATGACCTCTTTTTTCCTTTCAAATAAAATATCATAGATAATACAGTCCTCCCAAGCAGGATGAAGAGGCAGGAGGAATATTCTATAAGGAGCTGGAAGAAGTCTCAGGATCACTGCCCCTTAGTTCTCATGGAGTGCATCAGCTTAGCAGGTGACTGCTGGAAATAGAGCACAGAAGAGAGCAAAGAGCCAAGGAGGTTCCTGTGATGCCTCAAGTTTTGGGTTTTTGGTGTCTCATTCTAATGAGCAGGCTGCCTGCTCGTCACAGGGTGTGGGCAGGGTAGTTTGGGTTTCGGCGGGCTTCACATCTTCAAGGACACTCTTCCTCAGCTCCGGGCCCCCAAAGACAAACAACATGGAAGGATGGAACATCGTCATCGTCATCTGGAGTGGTTGATTGGATAACGAGTGGGGCATATGCAAATAGACTGGAATCTAGAAAAGGGGGGGGGTTGGGGGACTCGGCCTCCTTTTGGCATGCATGTTGGAGGGACCCCAGGCAGCTGTGGCAGCTGCTGGGGCTGGCCTTGAAGGCCAGGAATAAAATTTATTGCAGCCTTACCCTGACCGGCCTCTGCCTCTGTTGTCTTAGGCAACACCTGAGGTGTGTGGAACAGACCTTTCTGACTCAGCTGGTGAGAGACAACCAGAGGAGAGCCTCACTGGAGATGCTGATGATGAAGAGAGGAGGCCTGGTGGGAGAGATGTGGTGGCTCAGGATTGTCTTGTGCTCTTTGACCACCAAATGAGTTTCCCATTCTAGGAGAAATAAAGAGAGAGGTCAGCAGAGCTGCCCCTTGGGATTCTGGAGGGCAGAGTTTGGCTGGTTTAGGAGACTGGTTGACAGATTCCCCTGGAAGGCAGTCTTGGTGGCAAATGAAGTCCAGGAAGGCTGGATGTACCTCATGAAGGAAAACTCAAGAGATACAAGATCAGGCAGTCCTCAGGTGCCAAAAGATTAGCAAGTGGATGTGCCTGCCCAAACAGAGAGTGTTGGCTGAAACGTGGGGGAAACAAACAGAGTGTACGTCCTCTGTAAGCCCAGGTAGAACTTAGGAAAAGCTTCACCAGGAAGGGTTTTCAAGGACTGGAACACACTGCCTAGGGCATGGGTGGAGTCACCATCCTTGCAGGTATATAAAATTGGTAATGCCTAATACCAATATCCAAAGGCATTGGTTAGAGATGGGCTTGGCAGTGCTGGGATAACAGCTGGACTTGATGATCTTAAAGCCTTTTTCCAACCTAAATGATTCTATGATTCTATGATAATATTCTCACCTCAGTAGACGAGTTTAATGTGTTTTATCATCCTTATACAAGAAAGCATAAAATCTTGTGCATTTTTAATTACAGAATAGATATGGGCACTAAAAACTAAAAAAGAGAGGAGTAAAAATTTTATTTTCTATAATTTTTAAGGGTTACATATGGTCTCATGTTCCGAAATTACCAAAATTTTTCTGAGTTACTTTATCACTATGCACCAAATTTTTTCCTGTGGTATTTTAAATTACCTCACCCATTTTTCTGTAGTTCAAAAATGAATATAACTCAGAAGCTATAACTGTTTTCCATTTTGTTCCTTGTTGACATTTGTTACCTTTTATTTTTATTTATTTCATTCTTTACCACAGGACTTAGGAGTGTGAAAGAGTTTTAGCAAAATAATCAACATCTTTGATAACTGAATTTTGCTTCTGACTAACTCTAACATTGAAAACTCTTAGTTAATTTATGCTAATTTATTTGCCTATCCAGTTGAAGTCCTCATCTGTTGTATTCATAACTTCTTTCTGATTTGGACTAATGGCCTACTAGAAAGAAATTTTATGAAGTACTATTCAGTATTTATTTTCCTTATTTAAAGTCCTTGGAAAAAGCTCCCACACTTAATGATGATTTCTGTATGAAATAGAAAATGGTCTTTTTTTACATGCCTTACAGCATACAAGAAATGCTCAGCCTTTGCCTCTTACACAGAATACAGTGTAACATGATTTTATGGGTGCTATAAGGAAAGTCTCCTCTTGTTTTCTAGCTCCACTTCATGGCTTGAAAGCTATCATTACTAAAAGATAAGTAGGAAGTTCAATCAGTTCACTGAAGCAGTGAGTTTCTCTGAGGTGTCACTCACAAACCATCTACCAGCTTTATCCCTTCTGTTGTTACATCCCAAATGCAACATCCCACTCAGGCAAAGCACACCAACATATAAGAATGTTAATTTTATCAATGTAGTCTCTTCAAGAAGCTTTCTACCTCAGCCTCCTTAAAAAAAATTCCTTTGTTTCTGTATTTGAGGATAATGCTCATTTATTCCTATTTTGTAAATCTCCTGAATTTTCCTTTACCAGTACCTTATTTTCCTACTGTTGCTTTGACAATCATCTCGTATCTTCATATAAGGAGAAGAATTTGCCTGTGAGGAGCCAAGCTTTGTTTGCCCCAGGAGCTGTCAGGTTTAAAATTTTTGCCATAACTTGCCATCAGCATAGTTTAAACTACAAAATTTTTCACCTTCCCCAGACCTTCCACACAACAACAAATGATCCCTAGAAAAGGGCTAAAAGGACTTTTTTAGTCTCTTTCTAAGTCCTCTAGGCCTACTCTAACTTGTGGGTATTTGCAATAGATGAGATTAATTACAGTATCTATCCTCATCCATAGATTTGCCATTTTCCATATATATATATATATATATATATAAAATTCAGTTTCCTCTACTACAGGTTACCCAGAGAAGCTGTGGATTCCCCATCCCTGGATAAGACTTGGAAGAACCTGGTCTGGTGGAAGGTGTCTCTGCCCATGCAGGGAGGTGAAATGAGATGAGCTTCACAATATCTTCCAAAATAAACCATTTTGTGACTGGTCCTGTAACACTTAAAACCTGAAAGGCACTAAAACTTGTTTCCAAGCCACATAATTTCTCCCCTGCATCAATACTAGATATTTTTTTGCATTCCCTTAATTTCTGACTTGCCACTTAAAAAAAAACAAACCTTTCTACAGGTGCAGTACATCACAGCAATTTTTCCTTTATTGTTTGCATTGGCTTCCAGCTGCTAAGTGTAATGTAAAACAGGAGGAAACAGCCTCTTAAACTTCCTCTTTTTGATTCTTGTTCACCTATGTCATGTGCTGGCTTAGTAAGGGAATTTATTTGAAACTACATTTTGTTGCTCAATTTTGCTACCTTATCAACCTCCAATGTTTGAGCACTTTTATTTGTGTGTTAACAGGTTGAGACTGACCAGTGTCAAAATCTCCCAAGCACGGGTGGTGTATAGATGAGCAACTTACTGCTTTATTTGATCTATTTTTGTCAGGCTCTGGCCACAGGTGTTCTCTAAAGCTGTGGAAAAAAAAAATCTCAAAAAACAAACCCAGAACACATAAGTACATATCACTCAGAAAAGCCTTCTCAAGGCATTAGGGATTTTTATAGTCATAGTAGAGTTTGGGTTTGAGGGGACCTTGGACACAGTCTCATCCCACCCCCTGCCATGGACAGGGACACCTTTTACCCCAGGTTAATCCAAGCTCCATGCAAGCTGGCCTTGGACACTTCCGGGGATGGGGCAGCCACAGGTTCCCTGGGCAACCTGTGCCAGGGCCTCACCATGCTCACAGAGAAGAATTTCTTCCTGATGTCTAAATCTACCCTCCTTCAGCTTAGGGCTGTTCCCCCTTGCACTATCACCCCGTACCCTGTGAAAAGTTCCTCTCCAGCATTCTTGTAGGCTCTTGTGTTGGAAAGTGGTATTAAATTCCCCTGGGTTGTCAGAAGAAAAGAACAGCAGCAGAAAGTGCAATGGAGGAGAAAGTACAGGGGGAAGGGTAAGAAGGGAGTGTCTTCAGGACAAGGGAGGAGTTTCTGTCCCTGCTGCCAGTGTGGTGCAGCCACCCCACAAGCTCAAGCTTGGTGGAAGTCACTTTGGAAGGGCTGCCATTTGGAAGCCACAAGCAGGATATGTTTCCCAATAGAAGACTGTGGAGAAACATACTGAAAGCTGATCAACTTTAATGTACACACAGACAACAGGGAGAGGCAGCACCAGAGGTGCATGTGTGGGGAGAGGTGCTCTTCTGAAGAACAAGTGAGGTGCTCACTTGTTACAAACCCCACAAGGCACTCTGGCTCGGTTTCCTTCTCACATTTTGGGGTGTTTGTGTTCTCAGCAAGTGGAACCCATGCACTGTCCAAGACTGGTGGACCCTTTCTGTTCCAAGAAAAAGCCAGGTTTTCTCCACAGATAGCTGAAACTTTTTTGAACTTTTCAAAATATTTTTGAAATTTATATAAAAGAACATACATTAAAAAAAAAAAAAAAAAAAAAAAAAGAATGACCAGCTGAATATAACAGACAGAGAAAGTCCTTCTTAGTTTTGTGAATTATTCCCTTTTATGGGAGTCTTGAGTATTTTCCCTTATATGACTCAGGTTTGGGTATGGTTTGTTTTTTGGTTGTTTTTTTTTTCCTAATTGTTTATTTCATAATTTGCCCTTTTTATGGGACGGTGTCCTTTCTTTTACTGGGTTCTGGTTTATCCTTCTTAAAACAAGCAGCAGGCCTCGGGCATTTTGTTTGTTAATTTCTTTGTTTGTTTTGAGTTCATTTTGATTTTTTTCTTAATTGGTTTGGTTTTCATTTTGTTATTTATTTCTTTTAGTTGAAGGAGTATTACAATGCCATTATTTTCGTATTCTTATAGAGTGTGTTGCCTACACAACATCAATTCACTGTAGGATATGGGGAAGACTACACAGGCATTGCCAGTACCCTTAGTAATTAGGTGTCTTAATGTTTGCATTTCAGAGTTCTTATTGGGGTGGGTTGTTTTTTTTTTTTTTTCCAAACAGAAACATCCTCAGATCTCTTTCTTCAGACAGGTAACTGAATCCAAAATGCTGCAATTTATTTGAAAGAAGGAAGGTAATTGTAACCATTGAGTTCAGCTCACACACAAAAAAGGGGAGAATTTTGCATTCATTGAGCTATCCACTCTTCACTGCACTGTTTCATTTTAATCCAATGCCATTCCACCTCCTCTTTCTTTTGTCCTGGCAGAGTCAATTATAACCACAGATTGCTACATGGAATTGCAGCACTAGGGAAACTGTTAGCACCTAGCTGCTCTGGCACAAGATCACACTAAACAGCTTATTAAGATTCAGCCATCAGCTCTGATGAGTTGCATGCAGTAAAGGGCTGGGATTTACTTCCAACTCATTTAATTAATGAAATCAATGAATTCACAGAGCAAAGCCATGAACAGGAAGATCAACTCGACTTGGCCACTGTTTCATTTGAGATCTCAAGACGTTGCAAGTGAGACAGTACTGAGAATCTGTTCAGTTTTGAAGGTTTGAATAAATGAAACAGTAACATAGTTGCACATATCTTTACCCTGATATCAAAGCATTTTCAGTATTTCAAAAACAAGATAAATAAAATTGAACAAATTTTATTTCTGTTACAAATGATGGACTATGTTATAAGTAGGGGCACAAGGGTATTTATCTTAGAACAGGGGATTCTCTCATAAATAAGGGCATTAGGATTCCCTGGCAGAAAAGCATTTAAGAATTTTACACAACTGAAAATCCAATTGGTTGTACTGAAAAGGTTTTGGTTTGGTGGGTTTTTTTGTTGTTGTTTTGTTGTTGTTGTTTTTTGTTTTGGTTTGGTTTGGTTTGGTTTGGTTTTCTTTTATATTTGAATAACTACCTAAGCACTCTCTTACCTCTCCCTGCTAAAGCAGGTAAAGAGAATGGTCAATCAAAGAACCTCACCCAAAATGGTAACACCAAGAATCTGATCCAACCTGTTTTGATGATGGGTAAAGTAGCATTTAGGGTATTTAAGATGTACAAAGCTGAGGTAACCACAAGATATTTTCCTCAGTGCACACAAAGTTGAAACAACATGAAAAGGTGAGTAATTGTTATAAAATAAATTGCAGTTGTTTTAGGATTTTGCAGTGCATCACCATTTCCTGGCTGTCCCCTGTAAAAGCATGGCTTTTGTCCCATGGTTTCACAATTTATTCATTAAACTTTAATATGTCATATGCCCTGTTTTCCTCATATGTCATTACTGTGTGATGTTAACTACAAAACAAAATCCTAAACAGAGCTTTGGGAAGAAAAAACCCTCAGGAAAAGAAAAAAAATGAGAGTAAAGGAAAACATGAGCAGGTAGCATGAAGGGGGAATAAGGACAAATTAGAGAATGAAAGTAACCACAATTTAAAAATGCAAACAGAAGTCCAAGATATGCTAATCAAAAAAAGTCCTATTATGCAAATGTAACAGTAATTGCTGAGCATATGTATTTGAATCTCAAAAGGAGAGAAAAAAAATATGTAACAGCTACTGATGCCATATTGTACATTTGAGTAATTTAAGATACTGATTTATATTTCTTTTGGAGGTTTCTTCTTTTTCTTTCTCCCACAAAGGGCATCCTTCCTGCATACAAATGAAAAGCTCCTAAACACTGTCCAAGGTTAATAGTTTTGTGTTAATTTTTTTTTTTAAAGATTTTGCAAGTCAAATAGTTGCTGAGCTCTGTGGCATGGAATTGAAGCATCAGGGCAGAAGTAGAAAGAAAATTATCTGAGTGAAATGAAGAAATTTAAAAGACAGTGATTAAAAGAAGGATTGTGATATAAAGTTAAATTAATTAGCTGGATGAAGAACCATAATAAGACAAAGACTCAGGTTTTTAAGAAGTTATGCATTCCTTAAGGTAACAGTGTTTTAATTAATTCAACATTATAATGGGGAGGAGAAAAAAGAAAATCCAAATGGTTCTTGGGGTCTTTTTTCAATGTGTGGTTTTATTTGGTTTTTAGTTTGGTTTGGGGGGGGTGGGGCTGGAAGGATGTTGAGTGGGTTTTTTTGGTTTGGTGTTTGTTTTTTTTTGGGGGGGTTGGGTTTTTTGTTTGTTTGTGAGTTTTTGTTTGTGAGTTTTTGTGAGGTTTTGTTTGTTTGTGGGTGGGTGTTTGTTTGATTTTTTGGGTGTTTTTTTTGTTTGTGGGTTTTTTTGGTTTTTTGGGGTTGTTTTGTTTGGTTTTTTTTTGCTTTTCATGGATAGAAAGTTCTTGAAGGTAACATTATCTCCATGAAGACAATACCCACAGCCCGTGGAACTGCCTTATAGAGTTCTGAACACAATTTAATCTAAGAAAAACTATTTCTTTCTTCTTCTAAGGCATTGTTATCATGTGGGTGAGCTAGCAGGGTCTCTGGAGGCAATGAGCAAGAAAATTTCATTGCCCTCATAATCTGAAACTCTGGGCTGACTGATCTCACTCTGAAGAATTCTCGGGTAAAAAAAGGGTTAACTGCCAGGATCAGGTTTCCTACCACAAATTCCAGTACAACCTAAATACTGAAACAGGACTGGTATGTTTTCTTTCTGCCTGCAGCACAGCAAAAAACATATGGGACATATCAAAATATATCAAAAGTTCACAACATTTGGGGTAAATTTGTGGCAAAATGGCATATAACTTGCAGAGGATGAATCACACTAGAAAAATTCATATTGTGAGCATCATAATGAGAAATAAACAGTTGCAATTATTTCTAATAGAAAAATCTATTGCTGTAAAAGTCTTCTACAGAGACAAGAGAGAAAATAAGTACCTTTACCATCAAGGATTATAATAGAGATACCTAAAAGATTGATACTGCTCTGCAATACCTGGGATAATGTAGCTCCAGACTAAGACACTGACACAGAGATGTCTGTTGTTAAAAGAGATGAGAGAAACTTTCGCTAAAATGAAGACATCTCTATAGGCTTGATAGATATGACATGGAGACCAAAAAAATCCCCTACACTTTTAAGGCAGTGGACAGAAACATGGAAACAGTATGGAATAGCCTGAAATGCTCTACCTGGCACTATACACCTATATTTGAGCAGTAAACAGCCCTTAAATAACCATTTTGGCTGAGTACAGAGGGAACAATGACCCCTATCTCACACATTGACACCTCTATCCAGGCTATTTAATCTCATGCAGAATTCTACACCTCAAGCATTTCATGTGAATGTATATTAAGTGACCAAACATGAAACTGAATTTATTTTCATGAAAATTTACACAGTGGCTGAAATCTAAAGTGCAATCCTGGCAGCTGGCCCTGCTCCAGTAACGTGAATCAACAAAACACTGGCTACCACAATTTTCAGGGAAAAAAGTAGATCCAAGCTTCTCCCTGTGTGTTCTGCCATTAAATTTTGGTAACGGAATAAAGGAGAAAATTAAAGCCAGATAAAAATGTTTAGCAAATGTATTCCATTTATGAGGATCCCAATATGATTGCACAATCAATATAAAAAAACAAAATCACACATAAAACTTCTCTTGAAATTATTTCAAAATTTTTGTTTAAGGGATGATGGGACAAGAATTTTCTGGGAGCCAGCAGTAAGAAAAAACCAAAAAACCAGAACACCCAAAGACCGGGTTCAATAGATATGTCTACCAAGGTATTCTCTCCACCTAACCTTTAAAGTGAATGTCCTCAGGTTGCATGGTTATCTTTCATCCAGCTGTCATGTCCACACTAAAATGTAAGGAGATCTCATACAGTGATTTCAAAGTCATTGGTTACTTTTCTTTAAAAAAGTAGAAAGGTGGTAAACTTTTCCTCATCAGACCATACCCTGCCTACCTGTCCTGTTATCCAGATGGATAAGACTCTCTATTAGTTTTAAATAGTGGAGACAATATTACATTATAATACACTTTTGCAGGCATAATTTTGTTACTTATGCAACAGTGCTTTTCTCATGTAACTGTTGCTTTTCATTGTTCTGTAATAGCACCTCTGCAGCCATTCACCCCTACCTTTTCTACTCATTTACCAGCTCATTGAGTGATCTTTTTGATCCCACACTGAAAAAGCAATTGAATACAGACATTTACAAATCTTACGGCCAGGATATTCTGTGATTTTTCCTGGATGAAACAACCACCATACAAAAGATGGAAAGAGATTGAAAGAGGTGAGGAACCTTTGGCAATGAGCTGTAAACTTCTGAGATACCAATATTTGCAAATGTATAATAACATATATATACTAACCTCTCTGATGAGGTTTCCAAAATACGAAATTCAATGCTTCAGCCTGGCTCCTCTTCAATTACAGCTCTTTGGTAATGTAAAAAATCCTTTCTCTAAATTCACTGCCCCCCTTCAAAGATGGCATTGCCCAGTTCTTTCATTGTCTTCCAGCTTACACCATAAACTGAGATGGAATTTTTCCCAGAGGACCTAGACAGGGTAGGAAATGCATAGTAATATTTGTGGTCTGCAGAGTGCAGCTGCAAAACTTTGTGGATCTGTTCTCCATTCTGAGTTGTGGCTCTACAGGATTGTAGTAAACTGAAGAAAGGTATTTCGGTCCCTCCTTTAAGCTTCCTGTGTAGGAGCATTTAAAATTCATGGACTTTGACTTCTCAGAAAAAGATGTCAATCAAAAAACCTTTTGATCAGCGCATTATGTTCTGTTCTTGAGATAATCAACATTAGAGCAATGTCGCCCTGTTCTCTGTTTTTCTAAAGTTCTGTTTCAGCCTTCTGATGTTTACTTTTTGAAGTGGAGTTTCTCATGCACTTTTCATGTAAATAATGATTGTTTTGCATTCCTTTCTGGAAGGGAGAGAATTACTAAACTGCTGGTTTGATCAGTGTGGTTGGAGAGGACAATTTTCTTCTTCCAACCCATGGTTACTGTTGGAATTCTATAAATGTTGAGGTCTGTAAATAAACTGCCCCTTTTTTTGCCTCGGACGTCTCAGTGCGTGAGTGTCGTTCTTTTGCAACACAGCAACTCCTCACAGCCTAGCACAGAAAGCAAAGTCATCTCACCTTTCTGCTAATCAAATCCTAGCTGAATGCAATTTGAATAGTTTTGAAAAAACAACTAAGACTGATGAGGGGAAATTGAGATCTAAAAGAGCAGACAGGACAGCAAGTAGGATGCCATAAGGACAGGTCATTTACAACCCCTGTGAAACATTTCTGGGAGAGAAATGTCATCATAATTTTTTTTCTTAAATGAGAAAGGAGTCTCACATATCTTGAAGGGAAATTATCACACAACATCAAAAAATAAATGTTCCACATGTGGGCTTTTAAAAAATGTGATAAAAATTGTAATGCAGAAGAAAAATATAAAAAGCTGTGATATTTCTTGGTAGAAAAATGTGTGTGGGAAATGGAATCCAATTCCCCCCAGTGACAGTGGTCAGACAAACACTTTCTCACTGCTCAGGTGCCTCCATACATCGGGTTTAGCCCTTGCTGACCCTGTTAGCTTCACACAGCAGCACAGATGGCAGGGCTAGAGAGCAACTCTGAGCCAGATGATCTTTGACCACAACAACTGTACCTAAACATTTTTAGGTTGTTTGTTTTGTTTTGTTGGGTTTTGTTTTGTTTTTTGTTTTGTTTTGAAGATATATAGCTAAGACATTTTTTATAACCTCCAGCAAAAGGGCATCTCCAACCTCTCCGTGTTTCCTTAAAAATCCTTATGCCAGGAATTTTTCCCTATTTGCAAACCTAAATCTCCTTTACTGCAATTTAGGCCATTTCTGCATGCCCTAGCCCCAGTGAACAATAAAAACACTTTATTAATTTCCTTTTTGTAACCATATTTTACATGTTTGAAGATACTTATGTCTCTCCTCACTCCTCCCTCCTCTAGACTAAACAAATTCCATCATGCTGAATTTTCAAGGCCTCAGTGGCTATTTACAAAGTGCTCATATATCAGGGCACAGCAGACCTGAATGATTGTCTAAACTCCTTGTAAGTGATGGCTCTACTCCTCTGTCCCAGGGGAACTGTTTAGGTTGAGAAAAAAAGGAACGTGAATGAACTTGAGGTACTTTATGTGCTAGTTCAGATGCATGCTGTGTGTTCATCCCAAAGATGTATTGTGGATATTGTGGAGCTAGCCTGCCTCCCCCAGAGGAAGAAAAGAACAAAGTAGAGCCAAAGGGAGGTGATAGCTTTCCAGGAAGGGGTGGGAACTTTGTCTGGACTCAAAAAGGAGTTTTGTTGCTCCAACTGAACCTAAAGTAGAAGTAAGGAGCTGAACACCACCTTTGTGTGTCTGAAACCTTTGCCTTCCATCTAGACCATGTGAGGGTTCATCTGTGAAAGTTCTGTTGAGATTGAAAAAGTCATCCAGAGTCATAATGTGTCCCTGAAATTGATGGATTAGCAGAAAACTAGGTGCAGGGGACTAGGTTGAGGATTTTAGAGCAGAAACTGATGCGCAGGAAGTTCCACCTGAACATGAGGAAGAATTTCTTTTCTGTTCATGTGACTGAGGGCTGAATAGGTTATCCAGAAAATGTGTGGAGTCTCCCTCACTGGGGATATTCTGGAACCCTCTGGACACAATCCTGTGTCCTGTGCTCTGGGAGCACACTGTGGTCCCTTCCAACCTCATCCATTCTGTGATTCTCTAAGTGTGTGAGCTGCTGAGTTGTGTCAACACCAGATCAAGTACCAGCTTCACCAACTGGCAAAGGATTTACTACTCACCTCTCTTTGTGCCAAGGGTCAAGTTCCTTATTTTACTTTTTCTTTTTTAATGTGTTTGTTAATGCAGACACATGGCACTAGACAAATCTGGAAAAAAAGAAAATCCACAGGTAATCTTTCCCTCCTGTGGAAAATGAGCTCCTCTTGACAGATCTTAATTTCATTACTTCGAATTTTATGAGAAGGTGCTGAAGAGATGGGAATGCATATATAAATACAGTAGGTCTTAGTTCCCATTATGCAATAACTGTTTGAATAAAGCCTAGACTGACTCTCAATGCAGTGGTAACTGAGTGGTGTGAAAAGGGAGAGAGATATGGTGTTTCCTTCCCACATCTAATCTTTGCAAGAATTCTTCCAGATAGAAAATTCTGATAGATTTGCAGGGAACTTGCCTTAATTCTGCACTGCCTATCTCCTGTTTCTAAACTCAGCACCTGAATATTTTCCAGAAATATTAGGCAGTGTGACTAGGCATCTGTCAGGTGTTTGCTCTCTCATCTTCCCAAGGGCAGCAGTAGGAGTGTGTGTATAAGCGGAAACAGATGGCAGAGTAAGCATATTCTGTACACATGGATATGGTGAATGCACTAATATTGTTCAAATACCAAATCCTCAATAGCTTTGCTTTAAATAGCAGTGTATCAAGCTAGTGGGATGAAAGTCATGGAAGTGTTTTGAGGGAGAAGGCTGTGTAGGAGAGGACACGAGGGAGAGTGAGAGATGTGCAGAAGGGGATTATTTAGCACTGCAGCAACCCAAAGGCACCACTGGATTAAGTCTCTAATCTGCAAACAGAGAATCGATTAGGTACTATTAGAAGGCAAAAAAAAAAGAAAAAAAGAAAAAACAAACAAACAAACCCACCAAAAAACAACTGCAGCATAGTTCAGCTGTGCTTTTGTAGAACTAACAGGCAAAGTCTGCCAGCTGAGACATGAAAGAAATGTGCCCAGAGTGATGGTGAGAGGGGCACAAGGAAGCCCAGAGAGGGGGAACAGCTCACGCCTGAGAGAGAGAGAGTGGGAACAGAAAGGAAGGCACTGCTGAGTGGCCTTGAAATACAGACACTATACTTTTTATCATACTTTAGAACACTCTTTTGGGAGCCCAAATCCACCAGGATCGGCTGCCCTTAGCATTGAAAAGCAGAAATTTCTGAAGAATGGGGGCAGCTTTTGGAGCCAGCAGGGTAAACATGGGTGATTCTGAGGCCACAGTGGGTGAGTGGCAGAAACCTGATTGCCCTGATGGTTGACAGATTGTCAAGAGAGCCCTGAGTTGTGACAGCTCCAGCTGAGGCTTTTCACAGGGACAGAAAGCAGGCAGCATCCCTGAAGTTGCCTTATTGTGGTGAGGGTAACTTTAAATAGCTATTGTAATTTGTGAAAGCAGTAAGTAGGTCATTGTATCTTATCCAGTTTCCTCCCTCGTTTTGTTTTCTTCTCTCCCTTCAGGAAAGCACTCTTCCTTACACACTTGATTACTTGTTTGCAAATGGGAAGCACTTTTTACAGAGCACCCAGATGGTATAACATGCTCAGCATTATTGTCCAAACATGAGCAGTTTGCATGGAGGCTCAAGGCAGTGTTTATTAATGAGTCCTAAAAACCATGAAAACTTACCAAGCAGACTAGGAAAAGGTTGTAAATATATCCCACATTCTTTTTTTTTTCTTTGTGAGTTCATCTGTCACTTCTCAAGACCCAGCTTCTCTTTTAGAGTTGCAAATTTCATGTGCTGATTGATGTGCTCTGGAAGAGACATCAAAATTCAAGATATCAAGTTATTATAAAAACCTGGTTTCCTTTTTTTGGGGGGAGGTGGGGAGGGGCAGTTGAGTGGTTGGCTGGTTGGTTGGTTGCTTGCTTGGTTGGTTTTACAGGAGATACTGAATTTTTTTTTGGTCATGAAATGTGGTCCAGATCTAGATTATTTATTATACTGTGTGTTAAATATCACCTTTCTCTTCCATATTGCAAAGTCTAAAGGAAGGTAACACAGAATCCTGTGAGGAGGCAGGGAAGAAAAATAAGAAATAGCAGGCCAGTATTAACTACTGTAGAAAGTGGGGGAAAAACATTTTTAAAAGATTCAATTAGGATAAAGGAAAGCTCATTCACTTGGGGAATATAAATACTCAGCAAGCATACAAACAAGGAGAGTACTGAAAATAACAAAGGCTCTAGAACTGAGAAAGAAAAGAAAAGAACAGAAACTAAAGTCACATTCAGTGTGAATAAAGATACAAATTCTGGTTTTTTCAAGTATAATTTGTTCTGGCCAAACCACTAAGATTGTGGGGTATTGCATTTTAAAAAATTATTTTTCCCACTTTGCAAATAATTGAAAATTCATAAGCCTATGTAATAAATACTTGATACTAGGAGACTTTTTCCCCCTGTATATTATTTTTCATAGCCAAATTATCTATGTCTGCTATGTCAGAGTGGTCAAAATGTTCAAGGGATGAGTCATATTCATATTTTTATCATATTCATATTTTCAGGCTGCTCCATGAGAAATTGCACAGTAACAACCCCCCATCAAAATTTCAGCTCTATCTCCTCCTAAACTAAAAATACAGGTATCAAAAGTTCATGAAAGACAAATCATATCCTCAACTTTTTTAGTCTAGGGTTTAAATTTCATTCCCTGCATGCAAAACCACAAGTAGAACTAGTACTAGTGAAACATGTCAGACTGCAGACAAATTAAACTCACGTGTCCTCACTTGAAAATGTCAGTGCAGGCAAAACAGTGGTAAGATGAAGACAAATTTCAGTTTTATTTCATTCTTCTTGAAGGCAACTTTACAGTGGGAGCCCAACTGAGATTCGTTTAAAGAAAGACAGAAATTAATCTGAATGATCTTGAAGTGACATCATGTAAGCCATGGTTCAGTGAGATATTGAAGCATGAGTCTAATTTCTGTGGGACTGTCCAAATGCCTAAAAAGCAGAGGATCTGAATTTCAATTTACAGCATCTGCTCTTCAGATTAGAGGTAAATGTGTACTCAAGCGTCTTGCAGTAACAGAACCAAACATTATGCTGAACCCTGAAGTCCCTCTGGCTCATTTTTAAATTACCTTAGAAAATTCACCATTTGCAAATAAGCCCCAATTTTATTTTTTTTTTAATTGTAGGTTATTCTTTTTTTCCCTGCAGTGACCACATGACCTCTCTGGGCTCAGTGGTCACGTCTTCTGAATTCTCTTCCTACAGGTTTGCTCCACAAGGTGGCAAAATGTAATAAAGCACATCCCTATGTTTCTGCCCTGCAGTTCACCTTAAATGAAAAAATCCAAACTAGATTTGATTCCCCTATCAATGGAGGCTTAAAACAGGAAAATCAGGGACTGCTCTGAATACTTTTTATGTGCTTGCTGTTGCCAGGGAAACCATTCCCCCGGCATTCCAGTGCTGAGCATATCTTGCACTTCTAGCGTTCCAGTTCTCAGAAAATTAAGACTGTATCATGCTATCATGGTGTGGAGGAACTATTAGGAAATCAGGACAAATGCTGCTTAAATTAATAGTCCTGACTTCTAAAAATATAAAACATTTATTGAGATCAGATTTAAAATGTTCTGTGTATTTTCTTTTTTTTTTTTAAAGGACTCAGCCTCATACTGAAACAGATTAAGGTGCAAGGACAGACCCTGGTTGAGACCCTGCTGAATATGCAGAAGAGACTGATGATATTTAGTAGTTATTTTCTCCACTGTAACATAAAATTAGCTGTGGAGTGTGTAGCAGACAAAGAAGATTGTGAATAGCTGTGATTTCTTGTGTCATGTCATAATAAATGTGATGATCCCATAGAGTTTTGATGTATGGGTAAATACATTAGGACAAATTTATTTCTGATAAATCAATCAATTTTGCTAAATCATCTAGGGATAAATTTGCCATGGTGTTTCATGCCCAGACCTTTGATCTTCTAGAAGTTATTTATGAAGAAAAGAGCTAATAAAGTTTTCCAGGGGGACCCAGACATATGATCAGATTTTAAAATAAAATCTCATATTCTGTGTCCACAGAAGGCTGGAACCCATTAAAATATTGTCCTAAGCAACAGCGGTAACTTCAGGGTAAGGAAACATTTCCTTAATTTGAAGAAAAATAAAATTTGGAACCCATCATTGGATGTTTCAGGTACAAACGTCTTTGTCCAACAGTCCTTTAGTACCTTAGGCATCATTTATTCAATGGTCCATAGGGAATACATTTTCCTTCAAGTTATGCCTGTGTCCAAACCCTCACTTCCAAAGATAAATTCAACAGGAATATCAAAAGGCACTAGCAAGGATATGAACAATGTGACACTGGCAGGAAAAGAAGATGAATCTGTCTCCTATAGGTTAAAAATTTCTTCTGGGAACTATGGGGTTAGCCAAGTTCCCACCAAAATTAAAAATTCTTCTCTTACCCCTGTGTCTCCTGGTCACTACCTGCTGCCAAGGGATAAGGCTTCTGCCAGAACAGAATTGTCATTGTCTAGGCTGTAACTTGGAGTTTCAAGGAGACACCTTCATGGAAACCTTCTCATCTGTTTACACAGAGCACAGACTCTTTAAAACAGGGTGAGATTGAGAAAAATTAAGGATGAACAGATGAAAGTGCAAGGCAATTGGGATATCTAGGATCTGATTTTGAGGACAAAATCATTACTTCTTGTCTACTTCAGCTAGGACAACAACACGAATCCAGACAACTTTGTAGTAACATAAATTACTTTTAGGAAAAAAAAAATGAGCTTGGCAATAATTTAAAAATATATATACTTTCAATTGTCAAAGACTAGATTTATAAAGTATTTTATGTGTAGTTTCAAATGAAAGTAGTACCCATGATCATACTGTTCATGCCTGCTGTCCCTAGCTGTGGAGTCTGCGTTGTCAGAGACCATACAAACATATTTACTCCTCTTCCACATCATTGTTTAAATGAGCATCACAAATAGGAACTGAGGCAAGAAACAGCAAGGGTAAAATCTGCCAATTTCTGAATTTAAAAAGCAGATAAGGGGAGCTGCAACTAGTATCTTGGTCTCTTTATTATTGATCAAGTTCCCTTGAAATTTTAGCTCCTTGCTGCAGCCAAGGAACATAGAGCCATATGTATTAGAAAAGTTAAAAATTGTTTTGTGAGAATGTTTTTTTTCTCTAATCCTACCTGAAAAAAATAGTGAGACTTTTTTTTTTTTTTTTTGGTGGATCTACATACACATTATTCAATTCCAAATTTAAAATTTAAAGTTGGCTAGCATTTGCCATGGCCAATAGTCGCTCAGGAAAAAAAAAAAATCCCTAGCGACATGCATGAAAATCTCACCTTTGTTTTTAAACATGTTTCAAAATGGGTATTTTTCATAGAATTATTGTAACTAACTCTGGCTATTTTTCAAACACACAAGGTGATACCCCTTTCTGTTAGATTGTCTCAATCTATTTTTTGAATTAAATTTATTCAGAGCCAAAGATAACCAGATAGGTTTATAAAGGGATATTTTTTTCAGTTATCATTCTCTAATAGCAATTGGATGTCAAAGAGTAAATAGCATAATCTGCAACTTTTCTTATTACTGGTTTCCTGTCCTATCTCAGAATATTTAAGAAGTTGATCTTGGGCTCCCTGAGTATTGCTTGTATATAAATATAGACTGACCCTGTGTTAGAGCTTTTAGAAGAATAGATAAAGGATGTGAGAAAGTGAGACTTATTATAGAGCTGGGGAATTGAAACACAGAGAAATCCCACGAAGACAAACATACAGGCTTCATTGGAGGCAAGTGAATAATAGAATCACTAACTTTGTCCAAATAATAGCAGGGGGCATGGGGAGGTATCTCCAACTGAGTGTGGTTCTGAGGAGAACAGTTTTTTATTGAGGTGAGCATAATTAGGAGTGAATAAATGAATAATTGAACTGAATGTCTAGAAAGAACCCTTAACAATGCTTGCTCTGTGGGGACACAGAATATTTTCCTCAGGGGATTGACAGAAGATCTGGTACTTGAAACATTCCAGACAGACTGGATGAAGAATTGAAAAGTTTACAGTCTGTCCCAGAAAGAAGTGCTCTGTACATGCCTTTAATGTAGGCTTTACCTTCTTCCCATTCTGTAATACTGTGATTTATGACAAGCAAGCATTCAGTTCTCTATTAGAATTAGAATTACTACTTAAAGGTCTGGTTTCTCATCAATATATGGGGATTTATAGACTTGATTTCAAATAAAGTTAATGCATTTTGCCTCTGTAAATCCTTTCTGGGTGATGTGAGGCTAGACCACCTAGAATTAAAAAAAAAAAAAAAAAACCACCACCAACCACAACACCAACACCTCCTCTGGCACACATAGCAATTTAAAAGCTGCATCAGATTTACCTGATAAAGGATAACAACTCCTCTGGTGCTGTTAATGCCTGCAGGACAAATAATTATACAGGTACTCATATTTACTTAAGGAAAAGTGTATACTATTTAACTAATCCTTTGTTGTGCAGTTATAAGAACTGCTGATGATTGCCCAATGCTGAGTTTAGTTCTGTGATATGTGTGGGCAGAACCTGTTAAACAAAGAGGAGTGATACATGTGCATCCAAAGTCAGAAGTATTTAAACATACCTGGAAAAATTTCAAGTTATTAGAGTAATATAGAAACCCAGATCTTTATAGCCTGAGGAGCATATTTCTAGTTAAGTGGAATATTCAGAATTTCAGCTTGAGGTCTGTTGTCTATACAAATCTGAAGTCTTAGTTTAAATTTCATGTTTTTTCCATGGTTTTGGATTCTCACTGTTGGGAGCCACTTGGAGCATTTCTTCTAGTTCATGTGTTTGTTAATTTAAACTTGCTAAAGGTCAGAGCTGTAACTCAGAACCATGAGGTTATGCCTGAACCATACAAGTGTTATATAAAATAGTATTCTTATAAATTCTTTCTCTCACTGAAGTCAGGGAACATGGTTGATGGAAACAGGGTCAGGAATGTTTGCTGCACCCCACAGCCTTTTTTACCAAACCCATTGCAACCAAAGAGCAACGGTCCAGGCTGAAAATCACATTCTTTCTAACTACAGGGACTTGTGCTTTCTTAACATCCCTTTTGACAAGTGACTTTCTTAGGGATTGTTTAGAGAGGCACAACTGATAAGTATAAATAATTAACTCCATTTAATATAAAGAATGTTAAGTTAACCAGATGTTTGAGCACTCTCATTTTGAAATAAAGTTCATAGTCCAATAAGTTAGGCTGTTTGAACTGTTGTCACTTTATTTCTTCATGCAGAGCTCTGATCAGCTTCACTTAGAAATATTTCAATTTATCTTTCCTTATTATTTATCTTTACCTTTCCATGTGGTGAGCAGACAAATTCTCAGGACAGTCTTGTTGGAAATAGCAATGAAGATATTCCTTCCCTATGACTGATAATATATTATGCCTCATCTCAGTCTCATATATCCCATTGAATATTATGATACAAAACTAAAGAAACCAAAGGCAATCATGTTACTAAAGTATTATTCTGAGGCTCAGGAGCTGGAGATTTGTATCATCTAGGGCAACATTTTTCCCCTACTTCTTTTGGTTTTTTTAAGCATTAATCACTTCCTCTCTTTCCACATCTGTCTTACTCTTTTACACTAAGGATGGAGCTCCATAATTTGTTCCAATGTTCATGACTTTAGATCTTTATTGTGGCAGAAATGAAATGTTAGATGAGTGTCAGAGAGTTTTCACAGCCTTGTCTTCAACAGGGAAAATAAAGAGGAAGACATTCTGTGGGTGTCTTTGTGTCTCCAATGCCTGCTGAGGTCATCAGGACCTGGATCTGGCAGGTGGGTCTCTTTTCCTTTCAACTGTTTAGTAAAACAATCCAAGATTCACACTTGGTGGCAGTGTTTGGCAGAAAATCTGGAGAGAACCCAGAAGCAGCATCCAAGATCCAAATGCACGTCTGGGCTCACATTTATTAGGATGAAAGATCCAGTTTGAGTTTGTGGATGATATTTGTGCGAGCTAATCAAAGCTCTGTCAAAGTCTGCAGAAGTAATTTAAGCGACCATTAAAATAAAAAGAGAGAGGAACTTTCCAACCAGCCCCCACCGATGTAATAAATTCTTTCTCTATACAACTTTCCCACCTGGATTGTCAGAGCCTGTGAGCAAACAGAAACGGTGGGTGAGGGGGGCGTTGCTGAGCCCCCACTGCTGCTGCTGGAGCTGCTGCTGCTGGCAAGCAGGACCTGTGATAGCACTCTCTTGTTGCTATCTCTGTTTGCCATGTTTATCTAACACAGAGCAGAGGCACCGGTGCATTGCGGAGCGCGAGGCTCTTGTGAAGGAGATTGCAGATAACCAGATGTCATTGGCTGTCAAGCAACTGTGCCTACCTGTGTGCACTTATGTGTATGTGCTGTGCAAAGAATAGCTAGGAGATGTAGAGCAGGTTTTTATTTTCTCTTCTTCAGGTCATGATTCTTTTATCACGCTTGTTTTACCTAAGCCAGGCTTAACGTGGAGGCTTCTACAAAATAATTACACAAGATAAGTAGATTTGAATATCCTCCATATTAGGATACAACTAACTCAAGACTCTGAAGGCTGATCTTGGAAAAAAACACCTTTGTAGTGTCAAGATCTGTCTCTCAGTGGTGCACACAGTTTGAACCTAATGCTTTGGCATTGTTTTATTTTCACCTCTAACACCAGAGACTGTTGCTATCTATTAATGTCTTATCTGCTTAGGAGCCATCTGCTTATCAGGGCAGAACTGTGAACTCTGGCACCAGGGTGACCCTTGCCCACTGTCAGCAGGCTTGGCCTGTTTGATGCAATAAATTATTTTTTACTTTACTCAAAGGAAGAAGCCTGTAATGATCACAGGGCTACTTTTATCCTCACTTTAGCTCTCTATTTATAAGCATTCAGGCTTTCAGCCTGCCAGTAACACTCTTCATAAACTCATATGTATGGGAAATATTTCAAATTGAGACAAAGTAATTTCACTATACCCTAAAATATCATAAAACTAGCACAGAGGTTTTTAGTCCCAGAAGATGGATAGATGTGATATGTTCTTGGAAAATTATCACTTTAGTTTTCTCACCTCATAAGTGTTTTTGAGCAAAACTGAAATACTGGAAATGTTCATGCTGATAAGCTGGAAGAATGTACATTGAATCAATCAATATATTTTGTTTTGGTAATTTAGGATGTCATTAATTGATGTCTGGGACTTCCTAATTTTCAATTATAAAGTAATAAACTAAAATTTTGAAATGGAAAAGTAATTCTGCCACATCAGGAGCACTGAATGGAAATATAATATTTGGTACACTATACAGCATGTGTATCCTTTAAGTTTCTAAAGGTACATGCACAAAACCCTGAAAAGTGCTTTTTACTCCGAGTTTATTTACTGTGATACATGAAAAAATAATTAAAAAATAAAAAGGTATGAATTCAGTCCTACAACAGAGGTATTTAGATATCCAGGATGGAAAACTGACTACTGAAAGCAGTGGTCCAGAGTAAGAAAATAATTTCTGGGTATGATTGATTAAGCTCCCTGCATCAAGAATGAAGAAAGCCTACATATACAAAGAAATTCCCAGTTGACGATTTCATGAAAGGGAATGACCAAGGCACTTGCATTTCTTTAGCCAGAGTAAGACAGAGATGGGAGCTGGAACTGCGTGACCAGTGTTCCCTTCCAACCCAAACCATTCTATGATTCTGTGATAAAGCCATGGTGGTATTGTAGGCACAGGAAAATCCAGCTGATAGATGCAGCGGGTCTAAAATAAGAAGGAAAGAAAAAGGCTGGAGAAACACCAGCACAATATCATCTATGAGCTGTGAAAAACTCACAGCTCACTTTCTGTGAGTTTAATGGCTAACTGGGAAATTCAGAGGACAGAGATAGTTCTGCATGCTGAAAGCACACCCTTAAGAGGCATATGAATGCCCATGGGATCAGACATCTGAGCATTCTTGTGGTTTAAGAATTCACTGTGTGTCAAGCAATCTGGAGTAAATGTCTGATTGCTTAATCTTAGTTTATGCAAAATATGAAGTAATTTTGCATAGCTTAATGCATCACCAAAGATGATTAAGACAAATCGCGCTGCCTTGTACTTGCCAAGTGCATGCAGAGACAGCTATTGAAAAACATTTGCTGTGGGTACCCAATTAAGTCATGATTAGATAGCTCAGCCCCAGGAACCTTTGAGAATCTCTAAGAAACATAGTTGTGAAGATGTTTGGGAACCTAGAGATGAAGATAAGCTCTTTCAAAGCACTTTCTCTAAGGGCAGGTCACCATCCAAATTTCCATATCCGAACAACAGCTAGATAGCTGGTGAGTCAATTCATAGACACAAACCAACATTCCTGAGGACCAGGCAGTGTGACCACATCAGGTTTCTTTTAGGAAGACAATTTGAGGCTACCTAGTGCATAACAAGCCAATGGTAATCATCTTTGTTCTTGTCAAACCTGACAGTCTAATTGAGAGAAATGCAGCATAGGACTTGGAAAACTATACCTTAATAGACTCAAACTGCATACATTTCCATAAAATAAAATGTTAGTCCTAAATCTTAAACTCTCTGAAAATCCAGAAAGGAAAAAGGAAAAAAAAAAAAAGTCATCTCAAGATAATTCAGGGAACATACATTGTGTGGATTCTCAAAAAGGATTATTAAGAGTCTTTTTGAGAACTATTCAGAAAAATAACTCTGCTAAGTGACAGCACAGGATTGTAGATTAAAATTCAGTAAATATTAATTAGAATAAATGCAATTATACATACATCTGAGAACGGAGAGGGAAATGAGGGAGACAAAGTCAATTAAATGTAAATTTGAATTTAATTGAAATTCTAGATAGTAGAGATATTATTGTGAGCTACTGAGGAATCCCTGAGTACTTTCAATTCCTGATTGACATCTCTTGCCCAACTAATGCAAACTAATGGATGTTTTTGTGTAAAAAGAGGATTTAATATGCTCTGTACCTTTTGCTGGCAGCAGTGTCCTTTTCTGAAGCCACAACTCTCCCACAGAAGAGCAACAGCATATACTTAGGGTATTAAAGATTAGGTTTCTGCTGAAAAAAAGTATATATAAATATTTTCCTGGATATTTTCACATATTATGACTGAAATCCAGTCAAATATTTACTTGAATTGATTTGAAACACAAATAAAATCATTCCAGATAGAAAAGTGATACCTTAAATCTTGAAAAAAAAATCTCTATTTATTATTTTCATTATTTTCAATGACAAAAAAATATTTTTTTTTATAGAAAAGAATGTAAGTGGGTGGACAATGTACTAGATGGATGGGGGGGAGGAAAAGAAACTTTCCCCATAAAAAAAATTATATAAAAAATACAAGAATTCTAATCTATATAAAAGCCTGCCTCAAAAAAACTTAACTCTCAAACTAAGCCAAGAATGTTATTTTTAAAATGACATTAAAACATTAAAGGATGAAAGATACTCTGTGCTATATTGCAGCAGTCACATGTTTTTTCTACATTTATATAAAAAATTCACTTGGTTGGTACTTGAGTTTGAAAATATTTCTTATTTAATAACAGCCTAATATTGCTATCATGATTTCCTCACATATTGTAATATTATTAAGTGCTGTGGAGGACAGTGGAACTTTTCAGTGAATTTCAACATGTTGTGGAGGTAGGGCTGTCTTATGACAGATGGAATTCAACTGGGATACAAGCAAAGTTATCCTGGTAGACAGAAGTACTCTAAACTTCTCATATGTTTCTCAAGCTGCAGAATCCTCTGAGGATCTAAAACATTTGGAAACTCATGGAATGTTTGACTAAGATATCTGTTCGTTATTTGGCAGCCCGGGGAAAAGCAAATATGATTTTTGACTGGATGAAAGAAAAAAAAAAAAAAAAAGGCAAGGGGCAGGGGAGATAAAAAAAGTTTCTAAAGGTTACCATGCTTGGAATAATCACCTCATCTGGAACAGGTGTGATTACAGGTCGCTTTATAGGCCACAGCAATATCTGGGCCTAGTGCATATCTGTGGTGCAAAAACCATCCAGCAGTGAAGAGTAGGGATTTTTTTTCCAAGTTAGTAAGGGAATTTCATAATGAAAAACCTCAGGAGTATTCTGAAGAACAATCCAAACTGAACTTCAGACTGCATATCAGCAAAATCACTATTTATTCATTTTACTCCTTTAAAGCTCCTGCCCTGATCTTAAATAAGCAAAGAGCTAAGATATGAAATTCACAGAATCATGGAATGGTTTGGATTGGAAGGCGTCTTAAAGGTCCTGCCATGGGCAGGGATACCTTCCTGCTCCAAGCTCCATCCAGCCAGGCCTTGGACACTTCCAGGTATGTGGCAGCCACAGCTCCTTTGGGCACCCTGTGCCAGGGCTTCACCACCCTCATAGTACAGATTTTTTTTTCCTAGCATCTATTCAAAGCCTTTTTCAGCTAAGGACATCTTTGTCCCACAGCTACAAGCCCTTGTAAAAATTCCCTCCAGTAGGACTGAATAAACTAAAACAACAACAGAAATCCTCATTCACCCAATGTGTTTTCCTGCTTCAGGAAACATATCAAGCATGATAAGATTTTTCAAATGCAAGATAAAGAAGTCATCCAGAAACAGCAAGTAGCACTTGTAAACACAGACAAAGTGGCAACACAAAATGCCTGACTTCAAAACATATCTGATAGATTCACAGAAAAAAAAAAAAAAAAAAATCCCAGTCCCTAGGATCCCTATCCAATCAGCAGAGTCATGCAGGTCATGACTGGCAGGACCCCAATTCAAACCTGCCAATGATATCCCCTGGAAAGCCTGAGAAAGTGAGCCTCGTGCTTTAAGGACCATGTTGCAGACAAAACCCAGGCAGTGTGATTGCACTTCTCAGAGAGGCTTGAGCTGCAGCAGTGATTCTCACTATAAAACACTGCATAGCAGGTGTGGTTGAATGGATTCATCAGGTAAAGGAATGCAAGTGCCCTCCAGTAAATGTGAAGGGAATTGTGCTCACAGTGGCTTGGAATTTAGGTTTTTCTCCATATTCTCAAGACAATGTAAAGCATTGTAAGCACTATTTTGATATTCAGAGAGAGCAAATATTGATGTTCATATGACTTTTGAATTGGATAAATGCTTCTTTTTATTTTAGTAAGGAGATTTATAGTAATAACTCATAATAAATATGAGAATTTTATCTTCCTTTAACCACACAAACCAATTAGATTACTGTAATATTAAGGAAAGCTTTAATATGAAATAAGCTTACTGGAGTATGAATATGAATTATAAGCTTGCTGTTCATTATGAGTTTGCTTAGAAGAAAGGGACAGAGAGGAACACTGCAATACCCTGTTAAATTTTCTGTGCTGTCCTTTGTTCTCATCATTCACACACCTCAGCAAAACACAGGTAAAATTTAACTGTTCAATGAGACAGTTTCTTAAAAATGAAATAGGAGAATATCATATATTTAATTAAATGAGAAAACAATTTTAATTGAAATATTAACTGAGCTCTATTTTGTCTATCATTGAAGTAAAGGATAAACTTTCATTCAGTTCAATAGAAATAGAGCTGAGAAGGACTGACATGCACAACCATGATGGATCAGTGCAACTGATCTTTCTAATTAAGCCTGGCTGCAAGGTCACAAGGACATTTTCTTCTCCTTTTTCACACTCTTTTATAAGTATGATTCTGGCATGAAAAAATAATTTCTTTAACTTAATTTGGTATGGAATAGCCTTTGCTTCAAGTTAACAGTAGATTAACACTGAGAAGCAATAATATTTTTGCAAGTGATAGGATGAATACAGTCTGATTTCTCAGTCTTTCATCTCATCCCTCTTCAGCACTGTGTCCAAGAAAGTGTCAGACTTTCAAAGCATCTTTCTCATACATAGCCTCACATAGCTAAAAAAACCCTCAAGAGCACGCAAAATTTAGTAATATGTTAGTCTGTATCATTGGTACCTATTTGTAAACCAACTTTAAGCAGTCTTTGTATTTATTGAGCTGATAGACAATATAGGCAGTAACATGAAAATATAATTTATCATATCATAGAGGAAGCACATACGTTATTATCAATGCTTTATTACCTGTGTTTAAATTCCCTCCCTGGTGTGCGATGGAGTGTGAGTAATATCCAGACTTTAACTCCTTCATGGCACTTCAACAGTATTCATTCAGGAGGCATCTCTATCACTGAACCCTTTTTTTCCTGGGAGTAGGTTCTGCCATGGTCTGTATGTCTGGAACTTAAGTAAATGACCTTAGACTTCAGCACCAGCTGAAGCTCAACCAAGGTAGAGCTCACTTCTTAGTGTGCTGCTTCTTCTTGTGTTTACTAATGTTCCAGACTTAGTCCAGAGGTGAAAATGTTTGGTAAGAACAAAAAACAAACTGGGGGGTAGCTAAAGGAAGTAGGAAAATATCTAATGTAAGACATGTGGACAAAGCACCAGATTCATGTGGCTTTGTTCAGGTTTCCAGCTCTACCACAGAATTAATATAGAACATGGGAAATGGGTGAATCATAGTAAGACGGGGGAAAAGGTTTTAATTTGAAAGAGGGGGACTGTTAGATTAGATATTAAGGAGCCTTTTTTCCCTGTGAGGGTGGTGAGTCCTGGCACAGATTGCCCAGAGCAGCTGTGGCTGTCCCATCCCTGGAAGTGTCAAAGGCAGGGGCATCCGGGGATAGTGGAAGGTGTCCTTGCCCATGACAGAGGGGTGAAACTGGGTGATCTTTGAGGTCCCTTCCAACTCAAACTATCCTGTGATTCTATTATTTGACAAGTATTCAAAATATAAACTATGCATTCTTTCTCTCTAAAATTCCATATATGTTTCTATTAGCATTTTTCATGAGCAGAAACCATTTCTTCTAGGGTTTCTAAACATATAGTTACAAAAATCAACTGGAAATGCCAGATTGCAGTGTTGCAGGTGTATATCAAGCCTCAGACTTTTCTCAGGTCGTTTAATTGCCAGCTACATCAAGCTTCCTTCCTTTCATGACACTCATGCTGACTGTGAGACAGAGAGTGTACCCTACCCTGCTGTGCAGCGTCTTTCTGGCTTGGGTTTCGTTTCTTTGTTCACTCATTTGAAGATAGAGCTGCTTTTTAGTCCACTGGGAAAGAGGATCCAAACTTCATAGCAGTCTTTTGACTTGATGTGCTGGTGAAATATGTTAAGTTAGGTTCTGTTGATAGAACTACAAGTTGCAACGGGAGCTGTGAAAATATTCTTAACTGGGCTGCTAAATTCCACCCTTCAATTACACTGTCAGTCTAGTCAATCATCATTAAACAAGGAGAAGCTTGGGTCCACCAAGCATTTATTTATTCTATTCCAATATTTCAGGTTGATTTTTAGATATGATGGAGACATTTGTAAACTACTACACACCTCCACATGCTGGATTGCTTCCATTTGCAGTTTTAAAAGCTGCTATATGAACAGATAGCAGCTTTTCAACCTGAAAATGAGTGTGAACTATTCCATAAGTTCACATGGGGGTAATATTTTTCTTCCCATTCATCAAGTTTGCTAGTGTCAATGCCTCACCTTGTTCGTCATTTATGTGTAAAATCATATTAAAATAGCAGGAAGAATTGAAATATAAAGATGTGCAACCCAGGAAATTCACGCTAGTGTTGTAATTTCTTCTTTGATTCAATCTCCTCAGCTGGTGTTGCTTTGATGTACAAAGTTTTGCCGAGAGGCTTCAAACAGGACATATCTCTACCTACACTGTGTTTTGTTATATTAAGAAAAAAGGAAGAGATTAGGGTTAGACCTGAAAGATACTGAGCACTTTATCATCAGCTTTCTTACATGTCAAAGGATTGGTTGAAACAAGATCAAATTGCAAGGAAAGTGTGGAGTGCCTTGACCACAGGCACTCCACAGAGACA
Source organism: Phylloscopus trochilus trochilus (assembly GCA_016584745.2). Taxonomy (NCBI): domain Eukaryota; kingdom Metazoa; phylum Chordata; class Aves; order Passeriformes; family Phylloscopidae; genus Phylloscopus; species Phylloscopus trochilus. The sequence continues at coordinate 63,892,056 of WQNJ02000015.1, read as the reverse complement.
GTTTGGTTTGAAAAAGACATTAGAGATTATCTTATCCCAGTATCCTGCCATAAGCAGGGACACTTCTCACTGTCCCAGGTTACTCCAAGCCTTTCCCAACCCGGTCTTGGACACTGCCAGGAATGAGGCAGCCACAGCTGCTCTGGATGGTGATAGTGACAAGGACCAAGGGTACCAATGATCAATTGCTTCATGCTGTACCAGAATCCTTCATTACTCATAATGAGCAATTAGCTGGAGTTCTCAATGTTGCTGATGATTCTGTCCTCCCAGGCACTGCTGTCACTGTTCACTTTATGGTCCTGTAATTTCCACAAAAAAGACTTATATGCCTAGCACTAAAACACTGCTAGATTTTCCTCAATGCAGATTGTGATATAATTACCATCCTGACCATCTCATAGAACCATCAGGGATGGAAATGATCTGTAAGATCAAGTTCAAACATGAATCCAGCACTTTCAAGTCCATGAACAACAATGCCTCTTGATGTTTTGGGTGAAGAGAAAGATATTTTTCTTCTCCCTTTAACATTAGAGTTCTTAGAACAATTTGCCCTTCCTGGTGTTACATTTTAGAAGTATCACAGAACAGCATTGTCAGTGCTCTTTTTTTGTCCAGTACTGTACAAGAGGATACCTTGTTTTCAGGATGACATGATTCCTCATATAGAGTCTGCAGGTTTGCTCCATTCTGGAGGGCACTGGATACACAGCCAGTGAAGGCTGTGAAGGAGGGGAGTAGAGAGGAGCATCACATTGTCCATCTGTACATTGCTGAGCAAAGACTCCCAGATAGCACCATATTCAGACGGTGCAAGGTGAAGGAGAGGCCTTAGCAGAGGCGTAAAAGGGCTGCATAGTAAGCACAGAACCACACAAAGCAGGGAGTAACACTGGTTTCATGGGCAATATTATAATGCAATGTCACATCAGAGCAGTGTCCAATCATTTTGAACTGCAGTTCTGCTGCAGTTCAGACACGTCTCACCTGGCTTACCCCTCTCTCTTCCAACTCATTTCATTTAAGGCAGGAATGCTCCCCCTATTTATATGTTGTTATAAACCTACATCCACTGTGCTTTACACTGAATTATATCTAGATGAAATAAAAAGAATTTAGGTTTAATAATATTTTAAAAAATACAACAGCGATGTGTATAAATACATAGGTAAACAACAACCCTTCCCAGAGAACATAGTAGTAGTCCCTTGAAACTGGCAGGCATATTTCCTTCAGGGATAGTGCCTAAACCCCTCAAGATGAAAATAATAGTAGTAAAACTATATGCTGTAGGCTGGACATTGTTAACATTGACATACATAGTGAATAAAATTATTGTGAAACTTGGGAGGCAAGCCTAAATATTAGAAAGCAACGCCTGCTACAGAAAGGTCTGCTATAAAACTAACAGGAACTGGTGCTGTTGGAGGTTTAGATTATTCCTGAACCCATTCCAGGCATTTCTGTGCACATAGGAGATCACGGGTTAAATCAACAGAGAGGCAAGAATTTACAGGACAGTTTCTTACTGCGGAGTTGCATCTCCTTATGTGAGGGGCTGAATTTGGTCCTTGATTTTGAGGAATTGGCTTGAAGCTAAATAAGAGCCAGAATTAGTCACACATTTTCAGATCCCTGTGGCTCCTACATAAGAACAAGTTCAGTTGCCCCTGGAGGTGAGAATGTAGGAAGTAAATTAAAGCAATCTTTTGCCATTAAGCTAGTGTGTACATTGAGATTAATTTTTGGTGCCAGCAGGGCTTTGCTGTGAGGATGCACTCAGCAGGGCTGCAGTCCTAACCTATGGCTGTTGCTATAGGGAAAAAAAAAACTGTCAGAAAAGGGGTGCCACAGCACCAAAAGGGGAAACACTCTTTGATACAACTTAAATTAATGCTAATTAAAATAAGAAATGGGTAGCAGGAGGGAGATGGCAGTGTTAATCAGCATAATATAAGGCAGGGGGCTGGAAACGCTCCACTAGGATCTGCGCCTGTACAGCTCGGTTTGTTTACAACAAACAAAATCTTCTCAGCTACTGTTACTGTAACCATGGCAACAGTATTGAGGTTACATCTATCAACAAAGAGAGCAAAACAAAGATAAGGCTGGTGTTTAATAAAGATGAGCCATGATAATTATACACCAGGCAAAAGACGGCTGCAAAACGAATAGCCTGTGCCCCCAATTTATGTGACATTACCTCTGCAACAATAGGAATTAGATAAACTTGTGACACCAGTGTTACCATTTTGCTAGTAGGTGGTCAAAAGGCATTAAGCATACTCCCACTGCCTTTAAATATTAGACAGGGATGCAAACTCCTTGGCCTCTTATTTATGAGTTCCTTGTGTAACTCATGGTGGTTTGGGTGCGACAGTGACATCTGAGGTTGTGTCAGGGAGTGTAAGAGAGAAAAGTATTGCTGAGGCTCACAAGCAAAAATTACCTACCAGAAAAAAAAACAGATTATAAAGAAGCTTAATTTATACCACTTGGGATATATGCCAAATGCTACTGTATTTTATCTGTGTATCCCTCTGTATAAATATCTCTGTATATTTACTGTCTTCTCTTTACCTCCTTGCAAATTTAGCAATTAGCACAGAATGTCCATGTGGTTCTTTGTGAAGAGGTTGCGGGTGATTCAGTTTCCTTGGACTGAAGTCAGCTTGTATTCAGGATAAGAGGCTGAACACCAGGAGTCTTCAGATGCACTCCCCCCAACTTCCAATTCCGCAGCTAGGGATATGCAGGAGAAGCTGTGCTCCAGAAGTGGAAATGAGAGCAGGAGATGAAAGGATGGGGGACTTAGGAAGTCTGCTCTGGCCAATCACCTCTGACATGCTGATCCCTTTTGTAGTCTGATACAACTCATTGGGAATGATTTAAGCTAAATTTTAGGAAGACAATTTGTTGTAGGACTTCAGTTAACCCACACAACAGGTGGAAAAAAAAAAAACAAACCAAAAAAACAAAAACAAAAACAAAAACAAAACAAAACAAAAAAATAAAGAAAAAAAAAAAAACAAACCCAAATAATTTGAGTGAAAAGAATGAGAAAAGTTCTTCATCTGGCCACCTGACCTCTAAGAAACCCTCAAGAAAAAGTCCCTATTTGTCCCAGGTTGTAGCTAACATTCCCAAGCAGATTTTCAGGATACCATAGAATATATAAAATGTAACTTACATATGGCTACCTTATTTAGAGAGACAAATTCCTCTCTCAACCACTATCAACCTGCTTTAGATTTTGCAGCATGCAAATTTTTAAAGATAGATTATTTAAGATCACTTCTCTTTAATCATCTAAAAGCTAGGAACTCAGCCTAAGAAATTAGTTGACTAGACTACCTCATTAGTAGCTGCAGAGAGATCAGCAGTGCCATAAAACGATTCATCACATCTAAAGATAGATGCCTAAGATGAGTCACCTTTTGAAGGCTTTCTGCTGAAGAAAGACTAAATTACTAACTTAGAGCAAGAAGATCTCTCTCTATTAAGTGGCTAAGTTAAAGCAAGATAAATTTTAAGTGCATTTGTAACTTCTTGTAATGATTCCTTAATTTTATTAAGTCATGGGTTTATTAATTTAAAATAGTTGGAGACATTATCTGGTATTGTTGTCCTTATGTGTTTTTACCAATCAGCAAAAATTAGGGTGATATCATTAAACAAAGAAAGGTAAGGGATCTTTCTCTAATCTTGAGGTAAAATGATAAAATTTGGCTGAAGCCATATATAGAGAATTATTCTTTGCATGTGATCTGTGTCCTGGATAGGACTAACCATCATGGCCCTTTCATATAATTCTGGTTTTGTACATTTTTTCTCAAAATATTTGACAGTATAAGGTTCAATTGCAGATGGTTAGAGAGTCTAACACAGTATGAAACATAGAGGTTTTGTTTTATTGCCTTTTAGTGTGGCATGAAGACATGCATGGTTCTCTCAGACAATAATTTTAGAACTACTGGAGTGTATAGAGATAAACGAAAAACATGTCTGTGTCTTACCCGTATAACCAATTGGAAATTGTCCTTAAGTACTAATATCCCTAAATTGTGTCTCAAATAATATTAGGAGATATGCCCAAAAAAACTATCAGATCACATGCAGGCAATGTAATTAAATGATGCAGGATTCCAGCATAGACATTGTCAAACTATTAACTTCAATGACACAGCAATTTTTCCTCTAGTTTTTTTCTGGGCAAAGTCAAGCATGCTAAAACTATTTAAACTATGACTATGCACCTATAGTAAGTGCCTAAGGGTGAAAAATAAGTGTGGCGATGTAGTTGTGTAGTGCAATTACTTGAAGAAATAGATGTAGAAATAAAGCTCAGCAAAGAACAGTTAAAGCAATGGGAAAAAATGCTACTGAGCACTTCAAAAAATGTTTGTACATTATATAATGACATGTATTGTCTCTGGGTGCTCGAGACAGATAAAATGATTTTACCTTTCAAATCTGGCTTAACAGGTACTCTAACTTGCTATCTGAAATTAGGAATGGTGAAAGGCTTACTGTGGCTTTAGGCATGATTGTCCAACTCTCTAGGAACCTCATTGAAACCACAGCTGCAAACTGTGTCCAGTAAATGCTCCTCCAGGAAGGTGAAGACTGTGGAATGATTCTTGTGCTTCTGTCTTCCTGGATATGTGAAATGCCATGAGTTCTCAACATGCCATCCCATCAAAAGAGAATTAAAATGTGACAGAAAATTCTGCCAGTTACCAAGTTCACTTTATCCTGGTCATGGTGGATTTCCCACTGGAGGACTTCAGAGGTGCCTCTTCTCTACCAGTTGAACAGAAGCCCGTGTACTTCTGTTATGTGTCTCAACTCAGCAAAATAAATCCTTTCCAATGCTTTTACGGCACTTGGTTGCCTGGATTTTTTTTTTTTTTTTTACATTTATTCTTTTAGGAAAAAAATTAAATCAATACAGGACAATTTATGACATATTTTATTGCTGATTGATCACTGTTCAGGCTGTAAGATGGACATGAATTTTCTACTTCCTCTCTCTGCTCCCTAGTAGCTTGTATCTAACTATTCCCATGTGGCAACCCAAGCTGAAACAGTTTGTGTCTGATTAGTTCCTCTACCATGTATTTCAAACTCCTCAGAATCTAAAAATATTTTGTTAAATATTTTGATTTTGTGTTTAATCATCAAGCAAGGAACAGGTTGTTTGTTGATTTTTCACAGTGGACTTATCTCTTCTCCAGCAAGTTCTGTAAAACAGAGACAATTTTTAAACTTTAGGCAATAAAATGCTACTTCCATACAAGTTACCCTATAGAAAATTTTATTCCAGATGGTGTCTTCATGGAAGAAGATTTTCCCCTAAGTATATACAAAAAAAAGTTCAACTAACTTTCAAAAGTGAGTCTGAAATGAAGTAGGAAACAACCAAAAGGAAAAACAAGGTCTGCTGAGACTAAGAAGACAGATGTAGTTTGGATACTGGCCTTGAATCTGGAACAGCTAATTTAATTACTGACAGTGTTACAGATGCTCTAGCTTGGAAAAATCAATTTATCCCTGTATTCCAATACTACACCAAAGTTAAAGCACATTCTTCTGTTTGAGTTCATTTTGTCTGGGATTTTTTTAGGTTTTTATTTTGTGTTCTAGGATTGCTTTTAGCTCTGCCTACTAAACATCATACAGTATGTCATACTATCAGTAAAAGCATTAATGAAGGACTTGTGAGCTTACATGGGTTTGTTACACAGATAAATGGGATTTCTGTGGACTGGATACAAGCTGAAACCCTCCATGTTCCCTCTGTTACCACAGGGTGCCTATAACCCTGCATCATTTTTATGCCAATGTTTCAGAAAGCATTAACAAAATGTGAGTCCAGATCTTGGAAAACATGGAGAAAGTCACATCTGCATCTGCTCTCTGCCATTAGAGGTGCTGCAAGGTGAGGCAGCAATACTAGGGGCATCAGTGCAGGTCACTGCTCTGAAGCTGCAGCTGTAGCCTCCTCCTGCCATGTGCTTGGCAGCCCATCCTTCACAACTTGATGCAGTGCTTTTGAGTCGAGAGTTCAGCCTAAATCAGAGGTGCAGGTACAAGGATACAGCTTGCCCTGGCTTTAAGAGGCTACATATCAGCACATATGTCTATGTATAGTCTACACACAGCCATTTTCTGTCTAAGCTGCTGCTTTAACTTGTGGCACTAACTTTATTCACTGTAACAGAAGCTTAGGCAACCAATTTGTGTACAGACCCATGTAGCTGAGAAATAATCCAAGTCCAGGCTGAGCTCCATCCACTGTGCTGGAGAAATGCTCAAGGCAAAATGAAAATTACTTTGGAGTTTATTAGACAGAGATGTAGGTCCTGATCTGTGGTATGTAAAGGTGAGGCTAGGTTATGAAGAAAGACCTGCACTTTTCTTCTCTATTACCACAATGATCCCCTTTAAGTGTTGCAGTGTTTTAACTGTGTTCAGACCCAGAAGGGGCCAAAATTTCATACAATATATACCCAAACTCCCTAGAAGATATACCTATGAACGTATTAAACAGAAAATACTTTGATTTCCTATTAGGGCTTTAGAACATATAATCACAGAATCGTAGAATGGTTTGGGTCAGAAGTGACCTCAAAGATCATTCCATTCTGGTACCATGGGAATGGAATAGATCTTCCACTATTCCAGGTTGCTCCAAGCCCTTTCCAAGCTGGCCTTGGGCACTTCCAGTGATGGGGCAACTGCCAGAGCCTCACCACCCTCACAGTACAGAATTTCTTCCTAATATCTCATTTCACTACTTACTCAATATAAAGCCATTCTGCTCCCCTTTTCCTATCACTACCTCCCTTTGTAAAAAGATCATTAGAGATCATCAGGCCAGGAGTCAGACTTGAGTACGTCTCTGTACCAAAATAACAACTCAATAGATCAGGGCACTAAAAAACTAGAAAACTTGCTGAAGTAGTTTCCAGTTGGTGAGTGCCTTCCACCTTCCTGATGGCCCGTAACTTGCCTCCAAAAGTTCAGTTTTTGGGGTGAGACACCATGGACTGCCTTAACCAGATGGCCAGGGGAAAAAAAAAATCTCTAAATGAGTAATGGAAAATCTAGGCTGAAACCAGGGGTGAGATCTATTAGAGTGGAGACTAATCTCTAGAGAGGAACAGTGGAAACTGTTGCATGAGTCATTTCAAAGTGGATTGAAAAAAGTGCTGGAAATCACACCACAGGGAGTAATCTTGCATTGGATGAGGGATAATGTAAGTGATTTACACTAACAGGTCTTTCCAATCTTTAATTTTGATGAATCTATGATCTCCAGAAAAACAGACTTATTTCCTCAGTTTAATATACCACAATCTGGAAGAGAGTATGACAGAAGTGTTTGGGGATGTGGTATTTCATACAGCCCAGTAAATGCCAGAAATCAAGCTGCCAGCACACAATACCATTTTGTCACTGTCAGTGATCCACACAACAAGACAGATGAAAGATTTGTGGTGCTGAGTCAGTTTGAGGAGAGTATTTTCCCTTTTTTCACCCCTTATTAAGTGAATGCTCAGACCATATGACCCATGTGAAATCTCTGCAATAAATATAGAAAACTCATTCGCGTTTCTTCCGTGTCACAATACATTGTTCATCCTAATTTCACTGGACCACCGTCTCTTTGCTAATGCGATGTTGTCTACACTGTCTGCAAGAACATTAAAAGGTACTTTGGCTCATTTTTTGCCTTAAATGAGCACTTTTGTTACCCCTTTTATAAAAGATGGGAATCATCATCTGCAGGTTTTGTGGGTTTTCTATATTTTTTTTAAACAAACAAATCAGGCTAAATCACTGGAGAGCTGTTTTATTCTAAACAATTTATGAGACAGTCTGTCTCACTGTATTTCCCTGTAGAAGGGATTGCGCTGATTTTATAAATGATTTATTAATGTTTTCTTCTATAGGCACCAACGGACTAGACTGAAAAATCAAAGTAAATTGAATGCAAAATAACCAGTTTTCTTTCTTTAGAGTGGGATTGTACATACATCCCTAACCACACACTAAATTTTGCTAAAATGTGAAAGTAACTGGTTAATGAAAGAAAAACTATAAAAACATCAACCTAAAAATATGTGATGTACTAACATTACTTGTGAATATAAAAAGTTGCAATCAAACAAAAATCTACAGCAGCCAGTGGAGAGAAACCAGCTTATTTACCCAGTGGCTCAAGATATGATTAGGTTCAGGTTCCTTTCCTTCCCTTCCCTTCCCTTCCCTTCCCTTCCCTTCCCTTCCCTTCCCTTCCCTTCCCTTCCCTTTTCCTTTTCCTTTTCCTTTTCCTTTTCCTTTTCCTTTTCCTTTTCCTTTTCCTTTTCCTTTTCCTTTTCCTTTTCCTCCCCTCCCCTCCCCTCCCCTTTCTCTTCCTTTTTTTCACCCCTTGGAAATTCTTTTCCAACTGTTGGAGAAGTAGCAGCAGGTAATAAATTCTGATTGACTTTAGATTTGACTTTGAGTTAATATTTGTATTTCATTTCAACCAGGAAACGAAACCAAACCAAATAAAATACACTGAAAGGGGCAAATCCTAAGATCAGTCAGGCTGGTCCAGACATGTAATGTTTACATGTATATGACATTCAAAAGTCAAAATTATCCATTATGCTTTGGCAGTTCCTAAACTAAATTTTTAATTTGTTTAGTCATATCTAGAAGACCTATTGATGCAGATTTAAAATAAGGCTGTCACTTGGTAACATTGTTTACAAATTACAAGTATTTAACACGGATTTTAAAAGAATATATCAGTTGAACTATATTTATATTTTCATTGTTGTGTTCCACTGAAAATACTTTACCAGAGCAACACAGCCTAATGTCAAACCAGGTTTTTTTAGACTTCATTTGTAAAGAACAATGGCAGCTTGCTGCAGCATCATGACTGTGTTGACTGATCAGAAGTGTACTATTAAATGCACCGTTTTGTCTGCAGTCCCAATGAGCAAGAAACCACAAATTCATTTTAATTTTACAGAGACAAATTAAGAGTCAAGTGTCTTCATTACAGTGCAGCTGTCGTAAAAACTGAGATAGAAAACAGAAGTGAAAGTATCTTCAAATCACATTCATATTGGCATCTCGCAACTGCAGCTTGATTGTATTGTTAATTAATTCTCTAAATGCACAATAAGCCAAAGAGACAATTTATAAAGCATACTTGTCATTTAATTAGTAAATTAACTTTTTATCTCAAACATTTTTCCTTTTAATTAATGGATACTGAAGGCCAAGATAACACCAGTTGGAGTTTCTAGAAAGAAAAAATTATTTCATTTATATAGTCAACAACTTTTAGCAGAGTGATCTGTGAGTTGTCTTCTGTCTGGTTATTTATGCTTTGCCACTATAAAGCAGAATGTGGAAATAAAATTTCAAACATGAGTTAATATTGTAATTCACAAGATCAAGTTTGTAATTATTCATGTCTTCAGTTTTTCTTAATTATACTCGACTTTTATACTGCCATGTTACTCACATGAAGTCAATTAAATATACAAGTGTTTCTTGGACCAGACCTTCTGTATAAATTAAGGAGATTTGGAAGTTGCTCTCTGAGAAGTGACTTGTTACAAGATGCTCTGTTCCGAGCACATATGGAAATGAAATGAAAATAGAAATGACTAGCTTGAGACACTGTAAATCCTAAATGGTTCTGCAGTTTTGTGCAAACTTCTTTAAATACCGTCAAGTTGCTAAGGGCCACTCTAACTGAAGCTTTAAATGTCCCAAGGGTGTTAGATGCTGGATAGACATCTTTCTCATTCAGGAACCAGGAATAGTTTCATGTCTTCATGAATCCCAACCTTCACCAGAAGTTATGGGTTTTTTCTTCAAAATTCTTCAAACTTCTTCCTTTACAAACTCTGAGGGGATGAAGATGAGGGAAACTTCCTCCCATGCAGTCCACAAAGCACTCTCCCAGGAAATAAGCAGTTTTCTCCATGGGCTGAAATGATGAAAACTCTGTCTCCCTTCTAGCACAAGACTTACTTTGTCACAAAGAGAGGCATATCTAGATAAATCTGAAGGATAAGAAGTCTTCCAGAAGCACATTCATTTTATGTAAATATCAGTTAAAGATTTTAATATTTCTGGATGCGGTTCTTAGTTGCTTCTCTCTGGTGTGAAGATGATATCTCCCTCCCATCTCACTGAATGTTTGAAATATTCTGGAGTTATGGTAGACATGTGGTATATCCTTTTTTTCCATGCATATTACATAGAACTTACTGAAAAAATCTTATATTCCTTACATTAAGTTTTTAAAATATATCTTTTGTTCTTTCCATTCTCTTTTTACATTCTGAAGCAAATAATAATATTTTGATGCTAACATTATTTTCTAGGATTTTGGTTGAGAGAAAATTGCAGTTTCTGACTTCTTGACCTTAAAATTTGATTTTTCCAGCCATGAATCATAGCTTACATAAAAAAAAAAAAATCAAACAAACAGCAAAAAAACAACACCACCTCTGTGAAAGGAGTAGATGATCCTAAATCACTCCAAAATATGGGTATATAACTTGTTTAAGAGATACACACTGCCAAGTTAAACTAATTTGTTCTTATATTTCAATAATAAGGAGGTTTCAATGTATGATGCCATGGCTGTCATGTTGTTTTACAACAGATTCTTTCCCTTATAGGAGAAGGATCATGATGATCTATTCTTTAATAGACATTGACAAAGTCAAGGATTCCTGCTCTTTAAAGTGAAAATTGCCCTAAGAAGAATATCTTCAGCTATAAGATATTTGAGTCAAACAAACAGAAAAATAAATATTTACAACCCTAAGGCAATCAGACAAAATGCAAAATTGCACATCAAATTGATTGGCCCAATTTTACACAGAGAGAGAGTACTCTCCAAAAAAATGCTGTAAGTCATTCTCTATTAGTGTTTTAGATCTGTTGAAGAGTTGATATTTGAAATACATTCTACTGTACATAGACATGCAGCCTGTTTTCAGAGCATATTCAAGAATTACTGCAACTGACATGTTCTCAAGAAGGCAAAAAATCAGAATTTTTGAGTTCAGATATGCCTTCAAGTTATTTTATTATTCTGCTAAGATATGAGTCTTCTAAGGTACAGTTTCTGAGGAGCAAGTTTTGTATCTCTCCCACCCCTACAGGAAAGCTGGAGTAAGTGTCCAGGGTCAAACAAGGCACAAGAATCTTGTAATGTTTCAAGATACGTTACTTTTGCATATTTTTATAGAACCACGCAATGAAATTTCTGACTGTATTGTACATATTATATTGATTTGGCTATTTTTTATTAATTTACATTTTTATTATTATTATTATTTTGGCCTGAAGGGCTGCTCTGTAGAGTTTAAAGTAATTCCAGCTGATAATTTTGGTCAGCTTTGATAATTTTGGTACCTGTGATTGAAATAGTCTGCTAAGCATTATGAATAAAATTTTGAGAGCTTCCAGTTATCAAGCTGGTACCAAGGACACCATTCATTAAAGGCAGATCATAAAGTAGCTAAGAGTCATTTAGTATCATAGAATAGTTTTGGTTGGAAGGGACCTTAAAGATCATCTAGTTCGAGCCCCACATCATGGAAAGGGGCACCTTCCACCAGACTAAGCTGATCAAATTATTTCATTATACTCTACCAATGGCATGATTTATCTGAGGGGGGAAAACACCATTTTTGATACTTCAGAAAAAGATAGTGCAAAGAAGTGCCAAGACAGAACTGATTTCTCAGCAGTTCAGGAAACCAACATTCCCTTCTCCCCAACTTTCTGTTGTCTGAAACTGAAGGATTAGCGGGAAGTTCCCGAGGCAGGAAGAGTGGAGCCAGAAGGGAGATGTGAGAAGAGAAGCGGGATTTACTTCTGTTCTCACCAAGGAGTACATGAGAAAGGTGTGAATGGTGACAGCCATTTTTAGCATGGCCTTTCTCTGCAACACCATAAACCTTCAAGGATAGTGCAGTCATCTTGGAAGATCTCCAGGGAAGGAAGAACATTTGTGGTATTCAATGGGGTCACTCCCAGCTTGGTCTGGGGACAGGAGAATTGAAAGGCAGGAGCATGAGAGCTGAGGATTATTTTGAAATTTTTGCATTTTCAGGGGTTTTTTATAAAGTCAGAAAATGTAGGAAAAACTATTAAAAAAAACCCAGATTTGGGAAATGGAAAAAGCATGCCTAAATTCGATAGATTTCAGGGGTTCAGTATCTTTAATTTATCTGAGAGAATTTTTGAAGAGACAGATTCAAGATATATAAACTGTATATACAAGCATGCATAAGAAAGCTATGAAAAGTGGATCTTCAATATGTATAACTAATATTTGAACAGTCATCAGATAAAAAAGTATATTAGATTTTTTTTTTTTAACCTGAAGGAAATTTACTGTTAGAAAGCAAGACCTGTAGATGTATGTTGATTTGTCCACTGCCAAAAGCCTTTAAATCACTGACTTAAAGAAAAAGGTTTTGGGACATGTTTCACAAAGCAGATATTTTTTAGGCAGTTTATGTATATTTATTTCTGTGGAGTAATAAGTTAGATTTTAATAGGTATGCAAGTTGATCTGTAAAAATTCCTAAACGAAAATGAAATATTTTAGTGTCAAATATCCCATTAATGAGGGAGGTCCTGTATTCAGGTATAAGCAAGACCAGAGAAAAATTGTTCCACAAAATGCCATAGATGATCCAACAACATCAAATTTGTAGCACATATGGTAGCACATACTGTGTACCTCTAAATCTCCTAATCTACAAAAGATAAAAGCCTCTTTGAGAACCCAAGTGATTTTGTTACTCAATAGGTGTACAAATCCCTCATCCTGCTGCTTTAAATGATATTTATATTTTAGAAAGACTTTATGGGAGCTTTTGAGTGCTTTTGAATATCCAAGACCTGTGAATGTCCAGGATAAAACCCTGATTTGCGAATTTCTATCAGATGTTGTGTGGAAGTATTTGTTTTAAGTCTGTGATTCCAAAAGTATATAATTACAATCTTATTTATGTATTTGTTTTATTCTTTAATACATACCCAGATGGTGGTTTCTTGAAATCATGTTTATTCTTACTAAATACTATTAATTTGTCTAATTTCTGTGTTTTGTTTTATCTCCCTTTTCGTATGTGCAAAAAAAAAATCATTGATTTCCATTCTAGAATTATTTTTTTAAATTACACAATTTCCCATTCAGATCTTTTTTGTGGATTTTAAACTTGAAGGACTGTCCTGTGTTTTACTGTATCACTCTCTTTCCCTGTAGGATTTAAAGGAGAACACATTATAAAGTACATTCATATAGATGTTGACAAGTCCTCTTCTCCCAAATACTTTTAGACTGAGGAAGGCAATTACCAGCATAAAATTTACCAAAAAAAGTTGCAAAATACCCCTTACTTTGGCTTAAAAAACTGTATGAATATTAATTCCAAGGAATTTTACACTTCCCCTTCAAAGATAATATCTAACACAAAATATCATGAAGAAGGGGAGTTCACACTAATTAAGTAACTGGATAACAAACTCTGTATACAGTAATGAAGTTTCTTTTTCAAGTAATAGCTAAACAAAAATGTGCATAATATGAGTACTGGTCTTGAAAATAAGTGAATTAGCTAGCAAGTACATAATCATATTTCCTTAAGTTGATCTTAAAATCCAAAAGTCAGAAACTGGATTTATGATCCAGTTTATGTGTGAATATGTCATAAATTTGTGATAGGGACTAAGAACTAAAACTAGTTTGAGTGTCAGAATCTAGTTTAGAAAATTGTGGAATTTAGTTGCCTAAATCCAAATCAATGCATCTGAACACCTCTACTCAACAGCAATCTAATGTCAGAGGTATTGGGGTAATTTCTGAGCCTTTTATTACTATATTTTATTTATTTTATTTTATTTTATTTTATTTTATTTTATTTTATTTTATTTTATTTTATTTTATTTTATTTCTTTTTAAATTATGTCCAATTCTTTTTGAAAACATCACATAGAGCCTTTTAATTTGAAATCAGCTGTGGAAAAATTAGTAAGAAAGAGGGCCACTGAGCACCAGACCTAAATTCCCCCTTGTTCAGGCTTTGTGGTCCAACACACTCTCTTCCAAACAGCAGATCTGCTTCAGGGGAGGAAAAAAAAAATATAAGCTGGAGTACTCAAGAAAATTTTATACCCCAATATTTAGGGTGTGCCTGAGGTAGATGACTGCTCTGTTTTAGGCTTCTGCCTTATCAAGACACTGTTGTTAACTCTTACCATAGAACTATTAATGTAAAGAGGACATAATCTGGGATTCTGTTCTTCAAACAGAAGAGAAAAATATGTGAACCTTGTAAAAGGGAGTGTTGAAAATGTTGCCCATGATATTTGGATTGCAAGTAGATAAAGCTCCCTTTTGCATTAAAAATTAACTTATCTTCCTCTTTTTGAAAAGTTACGTGAATGGGGTTAGTTGGTATCCCTCTCTTTAACTCTCCCTTTTCTCTACATGCTTTATTAGAAATGCTGGATTCCACTCCAGGGTATGACTTAAACAGATGCTGTATAGATCTTAGACAAAAAAAAATTGCTGAATGACATGGCGACTAATTATCAAAAATCTTAAGTAAGATTTTATGAAGGAATCTGTACAGCCTATCACTGAATGAACTTAATCCTGAGGTACACCATGTAGGGATCTAAACCCATGTAACAATAAGGCATTTTCCTAAATGCAGTATCTGCTATATAATTAGAAGCAAAGGAGCTACTTTAATATAAGCTATTATGCAAGTTTAGTAAAGGTAGGAGAATAGACCTGACAGAAACCTGCCCATTTCTTTTCTTTCATTGTTATTCTTCTCTTTGCTAAAATCACAACATATTCATTCCAAGATTGTTATATTCTTATTTTCTTGCTTCTTTTTGCTAGCTCGGCGTTTCAGATTTCTTTATTTACCAACTGTTTTGTTTAATCCAAGTGAATTATCACATAAAGGGAAGCAGCATGCTCTAACTAGTACCTGCTAATCTCATTAAAAAGAGTTCCAATTTTTCAACATTTTTCCTAGCACACAAAATGAAAACTCTTCTTGATGCTTCAAAAGACAGCTCTGTATGAAAAACAATAGCTGAAATGTTACATTTTTCAGAGACAATTCAAGAGAATCTGTTTTGTTTAAACAGCTGACAGAGACAATATGGTTTCCATAGGGAAATAACTTCCATAACTTTCCATAGGGAAATTACCTCCAGTAATGGGAAACCCTAGGAGTGTGTACAAAGGTATCTCCAGGAAATAATCTTGATCTCAGGGTGCAAATATTGGATTCCTCCTTTTCAGTTTGCACATCCTTCCTGGGAACCAGAACTTCCTGAATGCAATTATATAAGCAAGAACTTGCTGACCACTTGGAACTTTTGAAAACCCCTCCTTTTTAAAGAGGTCTTTGTTAATTTTAGGGCAGGTACTGTGGATCACTGATGACTGAAATAATAGAGTAAACCAATGCAGAGCAGTTCCTGGAGCTTGACATATACAGCCTATGCTGAGACTGCTTTTTTGAAGGATCCAAAGAAAATGTTCTGTAACTCTTCCTGTGAGATGTATTCAACTACCAAGTTTTTTACATGAAAGATTTTTTTCTTCAGTTAAGAGGAATTTTGCTCTGTCTCTTCCCATTACTATTAGATGTGTCTGTTTGCCACTAACAGTTTGTGATTGTCCCAGTCAGAGAAAAATTTCTTGATTGATCAAAGACATGATTTTTTCTTCTGATTACTCCATCTGCACATGAATATTGTATCAACCCAGTTCACAATCTTTATTATGTTCAACCCTTCTCTATATCTTCAATGACTGGTACAAGAAAAGAGGAAAATAGTTGTGTGTTGGTTTTTGTGGGTTTTGTTTGTTTGTTTGTTTGTTTGGGGTATTGTTTTGTTTTGTTTTTAATATCCTTTGTTTTACCAGACTGTTTGTTCTTCATTTTTTCTTCATTTCTTCCTGTGCAAATATTGTTTCATTAAAATATTACTGTAACAACCTAAAAATCTACATTTTATTTAAGACCTACGGTAATTGTGTAAGAATCATGTCAAATGGCCTCTCTTCTTCAGAGTTTTTACCAGAAATAATTTCCTCTGCAAATAAATTACAACAAAAGGTGAGACAAAAGAAGGGACCACGGAGAGTTCCTGTGAATGAATCCCAGGACAGAACTACACAATGGACTTAGATTTCACAGAATATTCCGAGTTGTAAGGGACCCACAGGGATCACTGTGTACAGCTCCTGGCATTTCACAGGACACTGCAACAATCCCACCCTGTGTCTGAGAGCATTGTCCAAACACTCCAGCATTGTCTCCTCCAGCTGAACAGACCCAGTGCCCTCAGCCACTCCTCACATGGCTTCCCCTCAAGGACCTTCACCATCCTCACAGCCCTCTTTGGACACTCTCTCATGGCTTAAGACCTTTCTTACACTGAGGCACCCAAAACTGCCCCCAGCCCTCGAGGTGAGGCTGTCCCAGGTCAGAGCAGAGCAGGACAATCCCCTCCCTTACCCAGCTGGCAGTGTTGGGCCTGATGCTCCCAGGTCAGGGATGTCTCTTCTGGCTGCCAGGGCACTGCTGACTCATGTTCAGCTTGCCACTGACCAGCACCCCCAGGTCCCTTTCCATGGCACTGCTCTCCAGCATCTTATCCCCCAGTCTGTCCGTACATCCAGGCTTGCCCCATCCCAGGCACAGAATCTGGCACTTGCCCTTGTTGAACTAAACTAATATTTCCTACACCTTAGTCCTGTCTCTGCACAAAACAACCAACCCCAGTCTATATAATGCTAATAGGGAAGATTTCTATTTTATAGAAAATGTAACCCTTTGACCGTGTCCTGATGATCATGGGTGTAGGTAACAGAGGGTTAACATCTGTGAAAATTCAGTTCTTTTATGCTAACTGTATGTACAAGAAAAATTGTGGTTTGTGTTCTTCTTGATGTA
Source organism: Phylloscopus trochilus trochilus (assembly GCA_016584745.2). Classification (NCBI taxonomy): domain Eukaryota; kingdom Metazoa; phylum Chordata; class Aves; order Passeriformes; family Phylloscopidae; genus Phylloscopus; species Phylloscopus trochilus. Next base: position 63,875,020 of record WQNJ02000015.1, on the reverse strand, counting down.
CACAATAATATAGAGTAAATGAAGGTGTGTTTGCTCAAAAATCAGAGATAAACTGGACATTCATCGTGAACAGTCACACCATATTTAAATTTAGACACTCTTCTTCTGTGTGGTTCTGGTATTTGTTTTGAAGTTCCTTGGGGTTCCTTGCAACGAAAAATACAACATAGACTAAAATAATGTAATATAATGTTGTAAAATATTACTATATTGGTCTCTTCATTTACATATTTTATTTTTTCACAAGATTTTGTCTCAGAGTAATCTGTGTATTAGCAGTTGAATGAATAATTAATAGTCTTCTCTAAATAGCGATTATTCTTCTTTTGTGGAAGTAAGCTTCCCTGACCTCAGAAACACTGTTGACCTGACCTGTTCATCATCTGTAAGTGTGATAGCAGCAGCAGCAGCAAAGGAAGTCAAAATATGGTTTGTATTTAAATGTGTACGCACAAACAAATAAGATAACCTGAGTTCTGCTACTCTTGTTTCAATTGCCAGAGGAAGGTAAATGGAGTAATTTTTACAGTGTTCTGTAGAAAAACTACAATTACTGGATGTTCTCCTTGTCTTGAATATAAAAAGAATGCTCTCAAAGAAACTGTCATCCACCTCTCTGTATGCATTTCCTGCAGGAGATCTGTACTATCTGCTTTTAAGAAGTTAATATGGAGGGAGCTGGGAATGAGAAATTAATTGCATAGGAAGTATCCCGTGTTGCAATATGTAACCCAAAATATGTATTATATTTTCCATCTGTTGAAATTGGTTGGGGAGGTGTTTTCTTTATCTCTTGCCTCATGCCTCATAACTCCAGGAAGAAGGGGGAGAGTGCCTTCTGTTAATGGGCCAGCTGTTACAACCAGGTGGGGGAGTGTCTCTTATCTCTTTCACCACCCATCCTCCTTCCAGGGGAATATGGGCCATGAAGGCTCACAACATGATTGAAAACATTATATCATTCCATTGTGAGATGCTCCACCCAGTGGGAGGAGCCAACCATTCCTACCTAGATGAAAACTGAGGGTCAGAAAGAGCATTCTGTTTTCCACTGGATTTCCCAGAGGAAGATGGGATCCCTCTCACCACCACTGGACTCTTCTACGGGATCATCTCTATTCAACGAAACCATGTCTGTTACTCCAGAAGGACTTATTTGGACTGCTACCCTGACCAACAGGGTGTCAGATCATATTCTGACTTTGTCAGGGTTTCTACGATTTTTTGTTTGTACTACTACATTTGAATTTTTAATACTCCTAGTAAAAAACTGTTATTCCTATTCCTGTATCTTTGCCTGAAAGCTCCTAATTGTAAAATTATAATAATTTGGAGGGAGGGTATTTACATTCTCCATTCCTAGGGTAGCTCCAGCTTTCCCTGTTGGACACCTGTCTTTCTAAACCAAGACAGGAAGAAAATGTGTAGGGAAGAGCTTGGGTGACTCACGGAAGGTGTCAATGACTGGTGAAGCAGTACATTGGATAGGACCAGACAGGTTCATATGTCTGCATGTATGAAGGTGCATTTGTGTTGAGAACTCTGATCAAGGCATGACATTTTCTGCTGCTCAGTGAGAATGACCCCAAAAAGCTAAAAAATCATTTCTTTGTAAGGGGCATTAAATGTGAATTTCTATTTGCAGGTGCAAATGTTGAACTGCTCCGCTCAAGATCAGGAAATAGCTAGCAGGGAATTGTCTCTGCTAAAAAGAACTGAGAGCTATTGAGGATAACAAAGAAATTCTTGGTATTGTCATTGTGGCATATGATTTCATAACATACAAAGAGAAATGACATCTGCAACATAAATAATTATTCTGATCTATTCTAAACTTCTGAAGTATTAAAGTGAAATATTTGATGCAGCTTTGGACTCTACACATCAAAAAGAAGCAAGAAGAGTCGACAGAATGTCAACAAGCAGAACTGTAATCTGAAAACATTAGTCTGACATTCCTGATGGTGTGCAGCTTTCCCAGTGGGCATCACTGACACATGCTGTGTAAGTGGAAGAGGACCATATGATCTACTGAGCTCTCCAATTCCAAATTCTCTGGTGTCATGTTAAATGCAATTTAGATCTCTGCAATCTCTGTGTATTCAGATAATCGCCTTTGCTGTTTGGTAATAACTATGTTAATATTCTTTCAAGGTGTCTTTCACTTTTTTTTTTTTTTTTTTCTGGATTCAGGAACATCTTGACTATCTTTATTTTAGGGCTTCATTATCAAGTTTACCAACAGGCCTTGTAGATTTCAGAGTTAATATGCTCATGAAGCACACAGTCATTTCAATTTTGTGATGCAAATGAAATTTCATGAAATCTCTACTTAGCTCAAGATTTTAGGTACTTAAAGAAGAAATGAGGGGAATGGGAAACTTACACATTAGATCTGATTACAACATTTTTTAAATCTTTTTCTTTTGTTTTGTTTGTTTTTTTGTTTGTTTTTTGTGTGGACCTAAAGCAAAACTTTGTACAAAAGGTAAATAATGATTAAAAGAAAAAATATTATATTCAGAAAATCCCTAGTGTAAGCAATTACTTCTTTCTCTTAAATTTCAATTTCTCTGTTTGCCTTTTCCCTGAAATTGAAATACCAGTTAAAACAAAGAGATACAGAAAATAAAATTTTAATAATAAAATTTTAATAATGTATAGTATTAGGAATGCTTAACCCACCTTAAAAATATGTTTTTTCTCCAATTCATAATTACTTGACTTCAGGATCTTTCCTCCTGAACTGAAGTTAAGGAGAACAAGAGAAAGAGGGAGAAAACAAAGTAGATATGTATCTAGTTCACAGCATTTTAAATAAGTTTTCCAACCAGTTTTCATCTGACCGTCCAGTGGTACCACAAGTAGCTGGATGTCTTGATGAGAAACAGGCTTCTGAAATGATGAAAATTAACAGCCCTAAAATAAATTCAAGCCTTCCATTACTCTTGATTAACTGAAGATAAAATCAAGAAAGAAAACTTCAAAATTTGGGTAAATACTCTTGGGCACAGGCATGATCCTGTGCAGGGCTCAATGATCCTTGAGCATCTCTTCCAACTCAGTTTGTTCAGTGATTTTGTAAAATTTGGTCCTTGGCCTATGACCTTGGAAGGCTGCCCTTGAATAGGGTGTTGCTAACAAAAGGAAACAGATCTTGGCTTCCTGAGTCTCCTGAGAATATGTAATCCATTATAAAATTTCATCAGCTGTGAAGCCAAGATTTATGTAAAGTTAGAATTCACATTTTCATTTGATATATTACTATAGAAGTACCCAGGATGTATGCAAAGACTTTAGGGCTTCATGAGTTCCTTTCTAATGCAAATGTTATAGTTACCCTTGTAAAAGAAAATTTTATGGTACATGAACATGAATAGACTGACTTGACTTGGTTAAAAATGTTTGGCATTATGCCTTGTTTATCACACATCATCTAAGGAGTATGGCTCTGTTAACCTCATTCCTCACCACCCCTTTTTTTTTCCATGTATAATTTAAAAGGATTATATTAAAAAGGAGCAACTGGTTAGGTTAGGATAATTTTGTTTCCAACTTTAACAGAAATTTAAAAAATATAGAAGAAAAAAAAAGGCAGCCTAGAAAGCAAAGTACTTGATCATATTTTCCCTTTGGAAATAAAGCTTTATTAATATTAATATCTTCTTGTTATCTTTTTTTCTAAAATGTTGCCCCTTAGGTATATATCAGAAGCTTTGCAGCTACTGCTTGTCAGTTAAATCTGAATATCTTGGCTGGTTTCCCATTGGGTTTCACATATAAATTATTATTTTATAACTTTATATGTATATATTTATGTAGGGTTATTGTGTGCATATTCTTTTTTATTACAGAACCTTTTGCTTGCAATAGATAAAGATATACATTAATAGCTTATTAGCCCTGTGGTAATTCTTTTTTCATTTATATGTTTTAATCTTCCATGCTGGCACCTTAATCCCTCAGTACCTGTCTTGCACATTAGCTTCTCATGTCCTTTCAAAAAGGCAAGGCTAAAATTCCCTTCTTGCTACAGACATTGAGAGCATTTCTCTATTAATAATTCCCCAAAACAGACTGAAAATATTAAAAATGTAAAGCAATATCCATTGCAGCATTTTCTGCCCTCATGAGTAGACCTCACCAAACTTTAAATGAAAACTGTTGGAATTTGAGGCTCTGATTTATTTTTTTTTTCCTGTTTCCTTGTCAGGGAGGAAGGGGAAAGAAAAGGAGAATGAAAAAAGATTTCTGCAGTAAGTCAAAGAAGACAAAAGAGAATTATCTTCTAAAGAAAAGAAATACATTTTCTAACCAGAACTATCCATTAAAAAGGATTCTATTTGGAAGTTTCATGCAGAACCTTCCTTGAGATTATATCATGTGCTGTCATGAGGTCTTACAAATTCATTTCACAAATCTGTAAGATTTTGGATGTGGCAAAGCCTTTGTGCTCAGTAAAATGACTGTAACATCAGTATTTTCTTATTTACATTCTGCTATGATTTGTAGAATAAATAATTCATTACCAAGACATTAAGGAGAAATTTTAACATTGTAAGCATTTTGATTTTTTTTTTTCTTAGACACTTGAGCCTTAAATGTCTTTTTATTTGAGAAATGATCAAACTTTTAATACAAATAAGTGGGAGAGATAATAATTATCCAAATCTATGGGAGCAACAGGGACTTTTGACTTCTTTTGATTCTCCAAGAGAAATCCTCAGGATGCTTCCTTTTATTGCAGGGAGCCATGACACAGGGGAGCAAGCCTTCAATAAAATATTAGTTTTCTCACACTAGGCGAATTCCACACAGACTGGGTGCTGGCAGATTAGTGCTCAACTACATTTTATCTATATATCATATTTTTAATGGTAAAATTTTCTACTACTGTCACAGTACCTGAGTACACTTCACTTGAAATTTCTGTGAAACTCCCAATGGACTTCGTGCAGTCTGTGTCATTTCTAGCATACCAGATCAGAAATTATTTTTGGTGCTGTGTGTAAATCTTCCCACAAGGCTTCATGTAACCCCTATGGATGGGTATTCCCTACATTTATGTAAAATCTGCGTTAAGCTTGACATTTAGTGCAAAGTATAAGCGGAAATTAACCTTAAGGCTCTAATTGAGTAGGAAAGTGATTCTGTAATAAAATCTAAAACACATCTTGATTGTAATCAAGAAACAGGGTAAGGAAAAAAAAGGATTATAACATTTGGTATTTAATAAAAAGTAACACGTACAGCTTTAGGTATGCAATTTCCTTAGATAGCTTTAAAATTAAATGCAAAGTGTATAAAAACAAAAAATCTTTTCAAGTGCCTTACGGAATCATAAATCGCAATGACATTACAACAAGAACAACATGATTTGCCCAGTCAAAAGCAATTATGTTAGAGTAAAGGGGAAAAACACGAAAGCTGTGGTCATCATAAACATTGTCAGCCCAAATTTGCATCTCTGTGCCTTCTAAGCCAACTTGCTTTACTATTTTATTTGCATTTTCATTTCTTTTCTTTTTGCCTTGATGAAATAGGCCTACCATGTCTGAAAAAATTAAGTTTCTGCCCAGTTCATCTTTTTAACTGTTCATGTTCAACAATTAATGTCATTTTTTTTTTTTGTTTTTTCCCTGAAATGCTCCTGTTGATCACTACATGTTATACTGCAAGAACAGGCTACATAATGAACTGATACAACCTAAAGAACATGTTAAACTTCAAACTAGTAAAAAGACCTATTTGTCTCATACATTTCAAATGTACTGTGCATTGATCTTAGTCTTGAGTTTTACTCTGGATTTGGGTTGTGTTTTAACTGAACTGTAATTAACAGGCAAGACTTCTTTTCCCTTTCAACACAATTGCTCTCGTGAGTCACAATCTTGAAGGGTGCTGCACACCTCTGATTGGCAATCACTGAAACTTCAGGGTGCTCAGCATCTCACAGAAGTGCTCAGCACCTCAAAATCACTGATAAATAACAAAGAGTTACAGAAGATGGAAAAATCAAGCACTCTCTCTGATCACAGCGTGAAGACAAGAAAAGTGAGATACCAACTTCAGAACACACCCCAGGCATTCTGGAGAAAACGTGTGAGATTTTTGCTGTTGTACTTACAGAAACTAAGCAGGACTCATGTATGATGAGGTCAGCACCTCAAAAATTGTTCCCCACCAAGGAAGGTTGGTCTCTTACCTTCCAAAACCAGGCAATGCCATTTTGTTTAGGAGGCAGTGAGGAGCAGTGGCTGGATTGACAATCCAAGTGCCAGAACATCTGTGCTCTTCCTTCCCTGGTTTGATGCCACTTTGTCTACGACCTAGGACAGGGGTCAGGACTGGCTGTCATGCTTTACACCCAGTAAGACTACAGGCAGCAAGGCCTAGCTGTGCTGAGGGTCTGGATACCAAGAAATCTTCCTTATTGCTCTTCCCAAGACAGCTGTGTGGGCTGGCATCAAGGCTACAGGAAGCACGAGGGCTCCAGGGACTACAGCAGAACTGGGTTCCTAATACTTATCTACTATCCAGGTTTTTTTTCTAGCTACACATAATAATGGATTCCCCTGAGAGAGATACCTGTGCTGAAGTCTCAACCTCTTAATGCAAAAAAGACATCTTCCACTACAAAATTGCCGTAGAACTCATATTATCAAAACTGGAATATATAAAGAGGTTTTACACAGCATATCTTCTAGACCATAAAATAAGTGCAAATGTTCCAAAAGGTTCCTTACAGGTATTGTTCTTAAATGCTGAATACAGTCTTGATTGCCTTCAGTAAGTGCTAAATAAAAGGGTGATGAATTTAAGGAAAAACAGTATAAAGATGCTGCCTGTAATAAATTTAAAGAGCTAATTTCATCGAAAACCATTTATTTGTCAGAGAATTTGGACAGCAACATCGTCAAAGCTCACAATCAAGGAACCGGTGCTGACACTGTACACTGCGAGTACAGCCTCTGTTGCACTGTACACACGGGTTTTCACGAAGGACTGATCCCATGCCAGCTGTTTTTATACTTTTTTTCGCTGGGCTACGTGAGTCCGAGATTCTATAAGTTCCTTTGTCTTCAGTGACTTCATTTCGGTGGTTGATGAAATTTCCGAAAGCAGGGTCCAGTTTTCTGAAAGGATTTCCTGGGTGGAGAAGACTCCTGAGCAGTCCAAATGGCCCTGATAAGATATCATCTCAGGGCCATCAAGCCTCATCAGGCGTTGAGTGTCCTCATCCTGGCCTTGTCCTCCACCTTGTATTGGTATTGCAATTCCTTTGTTCTCTCCTCTGGAGACAAGGAGAGCTCTTGTGAAATTTCCAAACCGTCTGCTCTGCTTTGAGAGGCTTTTTGGCTTTCTCAGAAAAACACATTTTTATTTCTACATACTATATCAACAATATTATGAAAACATGAATTACCATCTATCACACTGCCAACCACTAGAGGGATATTATGAAAGGGTAAAAAAAATAGCAGGGTAATCTTCTCTCTTGTGGACACCTCTCCATGTGTTGCCCTGATCTTGTGGTATATAGTAAAGATTTTCTTCAGAAGTGCTAAGAGTCCTGGCCCTGTCATGTCTCCTTCATATCCTGAACACAACCTTTGCAAGACTCACAAAATACATAAGATGTCAGTATTGTCCCTCATGACCCAAAGGAAAAAAACAAACAAACACTAAAAAACCAACCAACCAACCAAACACCCACCAAAAAAAGAAAACCCCTACAAACTCAAAAAAACCCCCCACCACTATACACAAGAGCAAACAAAACCAAAACCAAACCTACAGCAGTGCTAAGAAAAATAACTCACTAAAAACTCACTAAAAAAGAATACTGTAGCATGTGTTGATGAGGTTGGGGCATCTAGGGGACCCTTGGGGACTATTCTTGGGTACTTTGGATTGAGAACTGTACTAGAATCCAACTGATTTGAGCTCTGTATCTTTATCTGTAACTGACAAACTATATTCTCTAAGTAGAGTCATATCATCTCTCTATTTTTCAGCTAATTTAAGTTTTCTTAAGGAATCAAAGATTATAATTCCGATTTACAGAACTCTTAGGAGGGCTCTATACATAATGGTGACACATGGATTTTCATCCCATGATTCTGGCATGAAAACCTATCTTTATTCTGGAAATCATGAAGCTGTTATAATTAACAAGAATAAATGTGATGTTGATTTTAACATTTCTGTTGCAAGCATCACAATATTTTTATTTTCTTCAAAACTGTGGTTTCAAGAATGAGAAAAATATTATCCCGTACAAGTTTCACTAAAAACAGGAAGAGAACCTGAAAAAAAAATCTAGTCAATATCATCTTGAGAAAGTTTATGTGCATAATAGATATGTGAAATTCAGGCTAAAAAAGAAATTTAAAATCCAAAGTAAAATGTGTGAAATGTGAATTCTTTGGAGGGACATTTTTATTATGAATTTTGAATATCTGAATTTAGCAGTGACATCACCCTCCAACTCCCCCTGCAAATATTCCTGTCTAAAATAAATGGTAAAATTTTCCTCCACAAAGTTATATTTTTGACAGCACATCATTTTATCTAAGATTTTACCTCTTTACATACTAACTATATTTGTCCTGGTCCTACAGACACTAATTTCTGGACACATCATTGCAGTGTTCCAGTAATTAAGGAACCACTGTGCCTTATCAGGACAGAGCTGATGAATTTTTAAAATAAAGAAGTACCGGTTGTTTCTAGTTATGCAGAATAGGTCTGGCATTCTGGTCAGAATCAAACAACCTCCCTATATAAAACCAGCAATGAATACAGGCCAAATTAATGATTGTCAGAATTAGCCAAAACTCAAACTTTGGTGGGAAGCAAGAGGAAAAGGCCATTCCTCTTGCACTCAATGGTCTGAATGGCTGGGAGGAAACCAGACTTCACAGAGCTGTTGTGGTGTTGTGGTGCTATGATGTCTGCTAAGGCAGTGGCTGTAGGACTCAAAGAGCCTCATATTCTCAAGTAGATGGGGTCACGGAATCATGCCATCACACAATTGCTGGAAAGGACCTGTGAGGTCATGGAGTTCAACTCTTAACACAGCACTGCCTGGTCCACCACTAAACCATGTGTCCAAGAGCAATGAGCACATTTTATGAACACCTCCACAGACAGTGAGCCCACCACTACCCTGGGCAGCCAGTGCCTGAACACCCTTCCAGGGAAGACCTTTTTCCCCAATATCCTGTATAAACTTGCCCTGGTGAAACTTGTGACCTTTTTCTCTCCTCTTATCTCTTGCTACCTGGGAGAAAGCAACAAATCCCATGTGATAACAACCACCGTTCAGGGTCCTGGTGTCAGGACCTCTTTTGGGGTCTCCCAAAAAGATAACAGCTCTTTCCTCCTCACAAAGGACAAAATAAGATTATAATTACTAAAAGGATTAAACCAGTTAATGCTATTGATGTTGATCTAGCAACTGTTCAGGAACCTGGTGTAGTGGAAGGTGCCTCTGCCCATGGCAGGGGGTTGGAATGAGATGGTCTTTAATGTCCCTTCTAAACCAAATCATGCTATGAACCTATGACATTTACATTTTCTCTCCCATGGGCAACTTTAAGTGATGTTGACCAATTTCTCAGTAGATGGAGTTGTCAGTGACCATCACAAAAGTCCTGCAAGTACCCATGTCTTCTTTTTTCCCCTTGAAGTCCTGGTGCCACACATTGATCACATTGTTGTATTCCTGAGTTGTTTTTGCTAATCATAGGAGTCAATCAGCGTGTTTCAAGTGTTTTTTAGTAGTTACTACAGAGAAACTGTGAAAGTACACATTTGGCCTTGAAAACAATATTTCAGGGGCCAGAAGGCATTTAATTCACATCATATTGCAAGGGCACCACATGTTTTGACAGGCCCTAAGAGAGGTAATTCAATGAGCATCACTTTAATGATATATGATTTAGACAGCTATTTTTTTCCTTTTGTCCTCTCTGTGACCCTGCTCCTTCCCCTCTTCTTTTCAGTGCTGCTGCAGACTCACTGTCACAAAGATGGTATATTTGCAGCAAATTGTGTCCTTACTCACAAAATAATAAGCAAAGGATAGAATTAAATGTGCAGATTATTGCACCGTTTACAAATGGATGTGAAGGAAATTTATTAAATTCTCTAATTCTGCAGCTTGTCCAAAACATAGGCTAGACATCCAGGGCCAGGCTTATCCCTGCCAAAAGCCCATCAAAATTGAGGGAGTTCCACAGGAGGAATTTTTTCTCAGTACCAGCAGATATTTAAGAAAGCAGAATAATTTGGGTTATCACTTAGCATTGGTTCAAACTGTGGACCAGATGGTCAGGTAGATCATGTATTGAAATGTGAGGAGAGATTTCCATTTCCCTTTATAATTCTTGCCTTATCTCACCTCACTACCGAAAGCCAGAATGGAAGTCTGTGAGCCACTTCGCAAGAATAGAATAAAAAGGGTTGTCCCTATCCTAGAAAACTTCGACTCACAAAAAATGAGACATTTGCTTTTATCTACCTGAAATTCAAACTGGGGTTCCCTCTCCCAACATGTGACGTCATTCAAGGTATAAAAAATCTGAGAGATGTGAAAAAATAGCAGTGGAGAAAGTTTTGAATATTTCCTGGAGACCTATGGACTCTATATTGAAACAACTGGGTTTCCTATTCTTTTGCAATTCACTTTTGAAGTATAAAGTATTACTTAACCTGAATAAACTCCCTGAATCCAGTCTCAGAGCAGAGGCTGGTCAGGATCCATCACATTATTACAATCCTGCAATCAACACTTCTATGGAAGCAAATCAACAGGCATGGAAATGCCATGCTAACTACCATCATTATTATTTTCTAGAGTTATGAAAGGGTCAGGCTGCAGCGTATCTGGTTCATCTACTGAAAAGCTACCACAGAGGACCTTATAGATTGTATCCTCAGAATAACTCTGACTGATGTTTTCCTTCTTCCATCAAATATTTATTGAAATGAAAGATGGAGTGCTTATGGAAACCTGCATTTTTCTGCATTACAATTGAAGAGAGTATTTGGGTAATTAAATTTTTTTCACCTTAATATTATATACATTCCCAAGACTTAAGTCACACATTTCTCATAAACTGACAAAGAATTTTAAGAAGATAGAGTTGAAGCTGGTTTGTTTTGGATTTGGGTGGGGTTTGGGGTGGGGTTTTGTTTGTTTGGTTGGTTGGTTTTTGTTTGTTTGTTTGTGGTTTATGGTTGGTTTGGTTTGGGTTTTTTTACATTATTTTTCTTGGGTTTTTTGGTTGGTAGGGGGTTGTTTAGTGGGTTTTTTTATTGTTGTTTTTATGGAATTTTTAATTTGTTTTATGGTTAGGATTTTTTGTAATTTCTCTGTATGTTTCCACTTGCGTTAGCACTTTACCTCTGTAGCACACAGGTGCTACATCTGAGTGATTTTGAACATTTATGATTTGAATGTTTTTTATTATTACTTTTAACCTCACCATCCTTTTAGTTCATATTGGCTTGGCTGGCACACAGAAGTTTTGGTGAAATGGCAGGAGGTAAATATGGTAAATATGGAGTGAAAAGAGAGTTATAGAATCATGGAATATCCTGAGTTGGAGGAGACCCATCTTGATGAGCTTTATGAAGGACAGACAAGAAAGTGGGTTTTGCAGTTAGTTTTGTCCTACATTTATGCTTCTCATCCTTGTACAAATCTAACTCTCAAAATGCTTCCCTCTCTGTATGGCTACTGCTAGTCCTGCTAATCAAAGATGATAGGCCACTGCAGTAGAATCAGAGAAAGGTTTGGATTGGTAGGGATCTTAAAAACTATTTCAACCCCTGGCCATAGGCAGGGACAACTTCTGCTAGACCAGGTGGCTCAAAGCTCCATCCAGTCTGGCCCTGGACACTGTCAGGGAAAGGCCATCAACAGACAGGTGAAACAGTCTTTGTGGAAGACAAGAATAACCTGGAAAATTTTAGTGAAAACCTCAGCCAAGCTTTACTGACAAAGAGGATAAGTATGGGCCTTAAAATTAGTTTCAGTGCTTAGGAGGACTTACAAAATTTTTATCAGGAGATCATATGGTAATTCCTCTGTCCTCATTCCTGGATACAGAATGTTGCAAAAGGCTTAGGTGGCATTCCCCCAGCTCTCCCTATACAAATACAAGTGAGATTTCTAAGCTACACTGAATGTACCAAATTGCTCCCCTTTACTGATGAAAGGAGTCTACACTGACAGAAACCTGCATCAAAGAAATTCCTGTTATTTTGTCATAGAATCATGGACTCATGGAATCACAGACCAATAGAAACATAGAGCCATAGAACGACAAAATCATAGAACCACAAAACAATAGAAAATGCTGAGTTGGATGGGGACCAACCATGATCAAAAACAACTTCTGGCCCTGCATGAGACACCCCAACAATCCATCCATGAGCCTGAGGGTGTTGTCCAAATGATTCTTGATTTCAGACAAACGTGGTGCTGTGACCACTGCTCTGGAGCGCCTGTTTCAGTGCCCAAACACCCTCTGGGTGAAAAAACCTTTTCTGATATCCAAACTAAACTTCTCCTGACTCAGCCTCAGGCCATTCCCTTGAGTCCTGTCACTGGTCACCACCGAGCAGAGATCAGTGCCTACTCCTCCTCTTTACCTCATGAGGATGTTGAAGACCACCATGAGGTCTCAGCGTCCCCTTCTCCTGCTGTGACCAAGTGTCTCCAGCTGTTCCACATATGGCTTCCCCACAAGGATGGTCGCCATTCCTTTTGCCCCTCCTTTGGAGGGTCTCTAATGGCTTAATGTTTCTTTTATATTGGGACACCCAATACTGCTCCAAGTATTTAAGGTGAGGCTGCCCCAGGTCAGAGCAAAGCGGGACAATCCCCTCTCTTGCCTGGCTGACAGTGCTGGGCCTGATGTCCCCACAATAGGGATGTCCCTCCTAGCTGCCAGGGCACTGCTGTCTCATGTTCAACTTCCCACTGACCAGCACTCCCAGGTCCCTTTCCATGGCGCTGCTGTCCAGCATCTCATTTCTCAGTCTCTCTGTACATCCAGAGTTGTCTCAGCCCAGGTGCAGAACTCAGCACCTGCCCTTATTGAACTTCATATGATTGGTGATTTCCCAGCCCTCTGTCAAGGGCTCTGTAGGGCCTCTCTAACCCCAAGGGAATTGCCAGCTCCTTCCAATTTATTATTGTTGGCAAACTTATCTATTATTCCTTCCAGTCATGCATCCAAGTCATTCATGGAGATGTTGTCGAGAACTGGGCCAAGGCTGGAACCCTCTGGAATGCCTCTAGTGGGGGGTCGCCAGTCTGATGTTATCCCATTCTCTGTCACCCTTTGTGCCCTGCCCACAAACCAGTTGCTTTCCCTTGCATGATGTGTTTATCCAGCTGTGAGATGAGCATTTTTTTCCAGGAGGACCCTGGAAGAGACAGTATCATAAGCTTTGTGCAAGTCCAAAATGGCGACATCTCAGGGTTTTCCTAGATCAGCTAGGTGGCTTAGTTTGTTGCAGAAGAAATTCTGGTTTAACAAGCAGGACTTTCCCCTCACAGAGCTGTGTTGGTTGTGACCAACGATTCTCTCATCCTCCAGGTGTTTTTCAATATCTCCCAGAAAAAAAACCAGAATAATTTAGATTAATCTTATTTCTTATCAAAGGTTTTCCAAATTAGTTATTTGATAGACATATCTCCAGAGAGAACTTCTCACATGTGAAACTCCTTGATTTAAAATGATAAAAAGAGCCACTTTGCCTTTTAGCTGGCACTGGAGAAGCTGTTGCTACTCTGGAGGTGACTGCATTGCTCCTTTTTACATAAGTAGGTCTAGAAACCCAAAAGACCTCTAAACTCTAAGCTGTATGATTTCTAACAGGGTGATGTAAGGAAAAATAACTGTCATTCTTACACTTTCAGGAATACCTATGCTAGCAGACTTTCCTAGGCTTGTGCTGAGCAGTGTGAAGATCACAGTTTCAGCTAAGGAGTGATGAAAACTGTGATTGCCCCTACTCATTCTCCTTGGGCAAGGACCGTATCTATTTCCTATCTTTCTCTTATCTATAGTGCCTAAAGCAATGTAGGATCAATGGTACATGAAATCTAAATTAGGTATCTGGAAGATACAGTCTCAATGCAGACTTCAAGAGGTCAGAAAGCAATGATCTTAACACAGATAGATTTATTTGGTCACAAGAAATGCTGCAGATTAACTGTGTAAATTTTACAGTCACTAAAAGATTTCTGTTATATGTTTCAACTATGTTTCCTAATGTTTACTCAGTAATTAAGAAAACGAGTTCAATTCTCTTGGTTTAGGAAGACAGGTGTCTGCCAGGGAAAGCCGGAGGTTCACTTGGAATAGAGAAAGTAAACCCCCTCCCTCTGAATTATTATGATTTTGCAATTAGGGGCTTTCAGGCAAAGATATGGAAATAGGAATAACAGTTCTTTACTAGGAATATTAAAAAATAAAAATGTAGTAGCACAAAAAAAAAAAGCAAACAAACACAAAAAATGAACTCTGACACAGTCAGAATACAATCTGACACCCTGTTGGTCAGGGTGTTGGCAGCACTCCAAATAAGTCCTCCTGGAGGGATAGATATGGTTCTGTTGGAGCAGAGATGATCCTGTAAAAGGGTAAGTTTTTCTCTGAAGGTCCAGCAATGGTGAGATGGGTCTGGTCTTCCTCTGGGAATCCAATTAAAAATGGGGTGTCCTGGTGTTCTGAATCCTAGGTTTTATCCAGGTAGAAATGCTTGGCTCCTCCCACTGGGTGGAGCATCTCACAATAGGATGATGTAATGTTTTCAGTCATGTGGTCAGCCTTAATGGCCCATTAACAGCAGATATCTCCCTGGAGGGAGGATGGGCTGTGGAAGAGATAAGAAACACTGCACCATCTGGTTTTAACAGCTGGCCCATTAACAGAAGACACCCACCCCCATCCCCCTGGAGTCACAAGGCACAGGTCATAGAAGAGAAGAATACCTCTGCAGCCGGTTTTAGCAGATGTTAACAGAATACATACTTTTGGTTACATCTTGCATTGCAACCCAAAACATCAATGCGTCAATTTTCTTGCTGTGAAAGTGCTATAGACAATTCAAATAATTTTATAATCACCCACATCAGTTTCAGAGAGCAAATAAGTAATAGGAAAGAACTGAGTTGTGTGACAATACCCAAAACCTAGGCTGTGGGGCAGAGGGAAGCAGCTGTTATTTATAACTCATGAGTTTCAGCCTCACGAAAGGGTGTGAGAATGTTCCTCTGCATGTCCTCAGTTCATTAGAGATGAACAAAGTGTTGGAGACCAGAGGAAAATGTTTGTCTTCTGGATGTGGAGACAGTCTATTTCTGCCTTTCTACAGATTTTTCTCCAGTGAAAGCAGCAGAGGCTCTATCAGTGCTCTGTTAGACAACCTGATGCAACTATGTTCTTTTTCAGAACATTTCCTCAAGAGAAAGAGAAATAGAAGAAAATTAAGGACAATTATTATCCCTATAAAATTTTAAATATTATCCTTATTTACTGTGCTCTTGCACATAACCTTCTCAGCCTTGATTACAATTTTAAATCTTTTTTTCCCTGGTACTCATATCTTCACTGACCTCTGAAAATATGATGCACTAATGCACATTTAAAATAAGCTTTAAAGTGTCTGGGGAGTACTGGGACATTATACCCCGGCACGTCTGCTGGGACAGATTATGACTTTGATGGCATCAAGGCAATTAATAGTTTCAATATCTAGATACAAAACACTCTTGGTTGCATATCAGTTCATGGCATAATCACTGCAGGGACCCATAAAACCTTATTGTTTGTGGAAGTCAAATTAATGATGCAAAAGGTATTGGCAATAGTGATTACATCACTGTTGGTAAAATTCAGTACAGTTAGACTAAGACCAAATCAAGGCACCCCATATTCACCAGTTGTAACAAGGATGGGTTTTTTTATTAATATCTGTGTCCTTTTAATACAAGGAATACATATTTAAATGGCAGTGACAGTACATCAAAATTTGTTTTCTTTCCCCGACTGTTAAAAAAAAAATTACTTTAGTTTTTTTGGTTGTGTGTGTGTGTGGGGGGGGGTGGTGGTGGTGGTGTTTGTTTGTTTGTTTTGTTTGTTTTGTTTTGTTTTGTTTTTTTCTCATAAATAATTTCATGCAAGTTCCACAGACCAGGTAGTATGTAGGTGCTTATGGTCTACAAATTTAATTTTTAAAAATTAGCCTGTGTCTTTTTAACAAGTAAAACCAGAATATAAAAAAAACCAACCAAACAAAATATCATTATCTTGTTCAAAAAGCAAAAAGAATGGAAAACATAATTTTTAGTGTTCAATTTGCACTGTTATCACTATTATTTATATGACTGTAGAGGATATTCAAAACCAGCCTTTGGATGGAGGTGTGTATTGGGTACTGCACAAGTCTAAAATGAGGCATAGTACTGGTCTCAGAAGGTTTTTTTGTCTAAAGAAAAAAGACAGGTGATAAAACCAGCAAGGTGTTTTTAATATAATTTTGCAGGTATAAGGAGGGAACAAATTGCAATAAAAAAACAAGGTCATTGTGGGAATGTATCCCTAATTTTAAAATTACCTAAAAGCCATCATAATATTAATTTAAAATTAATTTTAAATGCCATGAGATTTTGATTAAATTATTATGTCCTTTTTTGTTGTTGTTCATTGTGTTTATGTATATGAGAATACTGGAAAAATCTGAAAGACATTTTCAGTTTCTTAGATATAGCTGAATTAATCAGAGTAAAATCCCCACTGGATGTAAACACTAACAAGAATATTAAATACCTATCAGAAATTGTAGTCAAAGTTTGGTCTCAAATGGTTAGATTTTAATATTTTCATTTCTTCAGGAAACAAGACTACCACATTTTTTGATAACACAACTTCTGCTACATTTTTCATTTGTCATGTACATTTTTAGCCTACTACAGCCTTCCTTATCAGTCTTTCCTAATTGCATTTGCAGTATCCACAGGTCACAAAACTTTGAAAATTTTTTTTTTGGTGCCATTTTTTGCACCAATCAGGACTTCAGTGCAGCACTATTAGTAATAGCAACCTAAGCAAATATAAGCATTCAGTCACCGAGCAATCTTAAGGCATACATGCTGCCTACAGTGAAGAAAATTATACCAGACAGAAGCTCTTATTGTTCCTATGACCATGAATTATGTAAAAGCCAAGAGTGCATTTGAGGCTAGGCATGATGGGGTTTGAATGTTCCTAACACAAAATAAAAATTATTTGCATGTTCATGAAGGGAATAACACAAATCATTCACTTTTCTGCAGTTACAAGGAGCAAGAGTTGGTGACTCATGTCCCCTTCAGTCCCATGCTGATGTGGTTTGGAAAGCAAGAGTGAAATGGAATTGTGTCTCCTCTAGTACTGGACAGTGTGCCAGCCCTCGAAGTTCTGGGTAAAAGTTGGGACAAAACTTCCACCTCATCTTCTTGTTTCACTACCTTGAAATGAGTAACATCCATCTTCTCCATTATTCTATTTCTACTCTGTCTATGCCTGCATAGGATGAGACAAAAAGCTCAATTAATGAATTTATATGACTTTCAATTGACAGCAATGAGAACTTAGCTTTCAGAATATCTGAAAATAAAAAACTCAAACATTTCTAGTCTCATTTGGGACCGTTTTCAAAAGAAATATTTCAAAATAAACATATGCTGACACTTAACTTGGTTACAAAACTGCTGCTTACTGAAGTTTAGAGTCTCTGTAAACTTTCCTCACTATATGCCCTAATTTTTAAATGAGAAAATAGCAGGCCTCTCCTCTCCTCTCCTCTCCTCTCCTCTCCTCTCCTCTCCTCTCCTCTCCTCTCCTCTCCTCTCCTCTCCTCTCCTCTCCTCTCCTCTCCTCTCCTCTCCTCTCCTCTCCTCTCCTCTCCTCAGGAAAAAATCTGTAATATAATAACTGTGACCAAAGTGATGCTGCCTCAGAAGCTTAGCAACATATTCTTTCAAACTGATTTTTTTCCTTTTTGTGTGTGTGTGTTTTTTTTTTGGGGGGGCGGGGGGACAGTGTTTTAGGTGTTTGTTTATTTGTGTTTGGGTTTTGTTTGTTTGGGGTTTGTTTATTTTTGTTAACAAGTGGCACTTACTAGTATTTACAATCAATTGATTTAGGCTGGTTTTAGAAAACGTTTTACATTTTTAGAAAAAAACCCCAACCTTTAAAATCTCAAGGCAAAATATACTTAAATTTACTGTGTTTGAAAAAAACCCAAACATTTTGCTCATAATTAAAAAGAACAGAAATCCATTTTCAGGAAAAAGGAAATATTTTGTCTCGTTGAGCATATTTTTATATTTTTGTTTCCTTAATATCAAGAGACTTGAACAATAAAATCTCTAAATAAGAATCTACATGCTTTGAGTAGATGATATTTATGTCTGTAAGAAAAACAATGGGAAATATTCTTGCCATTCTTGCATTTTTCAAGTTGTTTTCTTGCATGTTTAGAATACTGTTTTCACAAAAGTTAGAAGCTTGTAGGTTTATTTGGCTATGTGATCCATGGAAGACCCCTGAATGTTAAAGTCCTATTTCTGAGTAAGGGAGAGGATAAAAGATGTAGAAATGTCTATACAGATTTTCTGCATTTATGCATTTATGAAGAAATTACATATTTTAAAACTTTATCCAGGAAAATCTAAGATTCTGCCCAAATCTTGATCTTTAAAATGGGAATAAATATTTATTGAATACATAACTTTCTTAAATTAAAAAAATAGTCAATAGAGTATTATTGACTTTAACCAAGTTTATGGAACATAAATTCCTTCCCTCCACAGATTTTCTTTTCAAAATATGAAGGGAACATGGCAGGCAAAAGGAAGGTATTCCTAAAATTATTCCCAAGTTTTATTTTTTCATGGCTGAGCCCTCAGACAGCAGTGGCTGATATTGCAAAATCAAAATAAATAGAACCATGTCAGTTCCCACCATCAAAAGATCTGGTCCAGCTTGTCTTCACATCCTGGCTCTATTGTCCTGAATTGCAAAGCCTCCTTTCAACAGCCTGAACATCCACAGTGCTGGGTGTAGTGCAGGGAACTGTGGTGTTAGACGTTGTCAGTTGTGGATTTCCACAGAAATATAGTTCCTGAGGGGGAAAACAGACTCTTCCACAGAAGAAGAACTTTGAATAAGGGCATTGAAGCTGCTGCAGACCCACTGCAGGACTGCCAAAGAGACCTCTAAGCCAGGACTGCAAAATCCACGTTGTGCAAAAGGACACAGAGCCCTTGTGACTTAGCTTTGCTGTACATCTTGCTGCTCAGTACCAATGCTGCATTTTAAAAAGCAGCAGAACACCCTTAATCAAGGCTTTTAATTGCAGAAAACACACATCACTAGCAACTGTCCTCCAGGGAGCAAAGGTATTCTTGCAGAGGAATAAAGTACATCTTCTCCAGTTACAACCCATAATTTCTCTGCTAACACAGCAAGAGTATCTCAGGGGAAATGGATAAAATTTGCACTCTGCAGTGGGAAACTTGAAATGAAGTGTTGAGTGAGGGTCTTTTTTTTTTCAGATAATTATGTATATTTGATAGAACCTGCCAAAAGCAAGGTTTCCCTTCTGATATTCAGTATAGTCTCATTTTCCTTACCTACAGAGAATGTGGGGATTAAAATTTCCTGTATAATCTTTATATATAGAGATCACTTTTCCCCTCAATAGGTAGTAAATGGAAGTTGAATGGAAAAGGGGAAGGGACTGCATTTGCCAACTACATAGACTTAATTATTATGCCATTATTGTGTTCTGAGACCATGAAAGCTTTATCTCATCAACTAAAAGATACATTAGCTTTTGGATTGCAGAATAAAGCCACTGCAATATTGTGAGGGATTTCTGATTTACAGTGAGTTACATGGTAGCTGGAATGCATCTATCAAATGCTATTTCTTATCATGAAATTTAAACTTATGCCATTTATTTATCCAGATTGCTGTATACGAACAGAAGATGAGTGTTATTTGCTCTGCACAGCCCCATGGTGGGATATCCAAGATAATAATGTGTATAGTCAGTGTTATTCTGGGGCTTATTTTTGTCAACCAAATTGCAGTTCATGTAAGGTAAATTGTTCCTCTTCACTTTGTGCTGAGTTAGAAAGTTGTTGCTTTGGAAGACAGTGCCATAAAATTTAAATATTGTGGGTTTCCTTTGCATTGTGATTCATGACACAAATAACAGCATCATTAAAAACAAGTGAAATAGCTATCCCACTTAAAGTCCAGGATTCAGGGTTCTTGAAATATGCTCATGCAACATCAATGAAAATACCTGACTGGCTTTATGGAAGACGGAGGACATGGAAGATGGGCACATTATTGCTGTCTATTACAGCCTTACAGAAACTGTTGAGAAGTTAACACAGCAAGAGCTGATGGGGCAGTACTGGGCAAGGTGATGAGTTACTCCTAAATTTTGAGTTTATCATGAATAATCAGGAACAGATATTCTGCTGTTGCCTGCGGCAGTATGCAAAGTAGGCATTTCATCAGGCTAAAGCCTTTCTACCGAGGTCACCATGTAAACAGCTAATGAAGCAGAAACACTCCAAGGATTCATTGACTGAGCACATTTGGATGTGTTCTGTATAACTGTTCAATTGGCAGCAGTGAAATTACCTCTCTGATGTTTTAAAGAAACTGTGGACACTGTACTCCTCCAGCATTAAATGGGGTGTTCATAATTAATTTCTTATTTTCTAAGGCAGCGTAGCTGTTTGAGTATAACTTTTATTAAGCGTTACAAAGTTAAAAGGAGAGGAAAAAGCCTAGAGGTCATAAACTACTTCACACAATTTAGAGTGCAGTAAAGAGTTATTGCTGTGTTAGTGCCTGGTAATGTATCTGCAATTTTCCATCAGGTTAACATTTTTTTTTGTCCCAGGAATTGCCTTGTAACTAGATACTACAAAATACTACACCACTGTGATAGAACTTAACACAAAAATAGTTTGAGACGAAATTCATGATCCTGCAAATGGATGTTGTCTTGCAGTATTTTGCAAAGTCCCAAATATTACTGGAGGTAGCGGAACATTTTGTGAGTCATGGGAGCGTCTTCTTTAAACACAGTAGTACTTCCTGCATTGTAAAGTCTAATAAATCCTCTATCGCATCTCCTCCAAAGAGCTCTACTATGGTCAGCTAAAGCCTTCCTGGTACTGATTTGTATTTACGAAAATTGCCCTGTGAACCCTCAGGTTGGCAATGAACCGCTTTCCTTCACCATCTTTTCTTCGTTACAGAAATAGAAACACACGTCCCATAAGAGCAGTTCTTTAGGAGTAAATGCCAGATGTGGAGATTTTAGGACCAGGAGGAACTATTATTACTTCTGTGTAACAAGACATTAGTTTCTTACATAGTGTCAAGCCCTCAACTTCACTGTGCTAAAAGCACATATTATGCATGTAATTCATCTTCTGGTGCACAGTGTGTGAACTGTTTCCTTGCCTTTATCACTTCTATTGCTCATCCTGGGAGCACACCTAGGGATCAATCCTCATGCTCAGATTCATCTGCCAGATTCCTCCTGGAGGCTGGGGGATTTTCTGCCTGTCCTCCTTCACTCACGATTGCTTCCTTAATGTACATTATTTCATCAGCAGCTCCTTTGAGCTTCTCCTATTTAAGTGACAACAAAAGTATTGATGTACTCTTTTGTGAGTAAAAGACAGCTCTTCACACATGGCATATGCATTTTACACTTAAAAAGTTTTTTAAAAACATTTGAAAAAACAAACAACTAAAATCATTCTTTATCATTCAATGCCTTTGAAAGCTGTGATATGTGCTGGAACAGGTAAAGCTTCCTGCACTCATGGAGACAATAGTGAAGAGTGGCATTTCCTTATCTTAGTAATGACATCCAGTAGATGAAGTACTATGTTACTCTTAGTGGGATGGAAACTGTAATGGTTAATATGTGGCTAACAATGTGTTTAAAGGAATCCTGCTATTCCAGTTTGACTATACATGAGTGCTTTTCTCATGCTGTACAATAGCTACACTGCCATAGGAGATGTTTCAAAAACTGATAAATTTTTTTCAGTAACATGAAGTTGATAGCCTTGTAATGGAGGCTCTAAATGTCTAATAGGTAGGAACTCCTACTAAATTAGGCAATATTATTAATACATAAGTGTATTGACACTGGGCATACTCCAGTATCATAAACATTGATTATAAATCAATTCCTTATGGAAATTGAATTTCTGTATTGATATTTATACATGTATATAAGTGTGAATGTGTACATACCCACACACCACATCCATATTGCACAGATGCAAAATATGATACAGAAAAGTCTCCCTGTACTTAAGCTGAGACAAGGGGCAAAAGATTCATTCAGGTCTGGTTAATCAGCATCTTGCTATCCAGCTAGTGTCATAAGAGAATTCTGTCTCATCTGTTGGTTTTCAACAACGGGAAGGTTTTGATCCATCTGTCACACAATTCCCCCCATTTCTATTTAGAGAAATATGCAATCTGTTCCATTAATAAAATGCTGCAAGTCGTTTCCTCCTTCCATGCAGCTCCAAACCCACTTGACAGGTGGATATTTTGACCTGTAGATGGTGCAAAGTATTGAGTCATTTTAGTAAGTGTATGTCTCTACAAAGAAAAGAAAAGAAAGATAGACACTAATTAAAACCTGGATAAGTCATCTGGAAGACTGGTAGCACACTCTGGCATTTGTTAATACAATACAAAAGTCACTAATTATAGTAGTATTGTTAGTACCATTGAAGTTATAACAGCCTGTCAGAGGAGCCATTATAAACTACTATATTCAGGTGTTCATAGCGACAACCATAAAAATTAAAGTAAAGCTGAAATTTGTCATGCATGATCTTGGTTTGCAGTAATTTTTTTTCCTTTAACAAACTGGTCGGGGGGGTGCTTGTGGCTGCACATATTTTTATTTTACTTTAGTGTTTTAAAACCTTACTTTCTCAACCACTTAAAAAGAAAGTTGTTTGTTTATTCGTAAAGTAAATACTTTGGGATTAAAAACATGCCAATTTAAACCCTGTTTCTCCTCTTTACTGTGGTCCTAGACACACTGGTCACATAATTATGTATATGTAGAACTCCAAGGTCTGAGAAGTTCAACAGAAATAGTTAACTAGGAAAGGTACCAGGATAAATATTTTTCTGTACCTGCTGATTAATTTTTCAGTTCTTCAGGGCCTGTCTTCAAAACTGCATTTAAGAGACCAAGGAAGAAAACAATGTCTCCTTGTCTTGGCTCCTTTTTGTCTTTATAAAATGTCATCTGCTTGAGGTAGGAATTGTTCTTCACTGATGTTTATACAGTGCTTGCCCCACTGGGATTTTAAACCTCAGTCAGATAAATAATGGGAACGCAAATACCTTAGAACAGAATGTTTTCAAATATGCCTCCTAGGGGTGGCTGCTTTTAGGGTGTCCTAGGTTTTAATGTAAGATGTGCCCAAATATATCACCATCTTCGTGAGCTGTTGAAACCAGGTGGGGCAGTGTTTCCCTTGCCCCCTCCCTCTGGGCTCTCTTCTGTTGATGGGCCCTCAATGCTGCATGACTCACAGGTAACTCCCCATGGGAGCTCTCTCTGTTTAATGGGAAATCAAGGACCCATTACATGACTCACAGAATGATATCAGCCCATTGTGAGATGCTCTGCCCAGGGGGAGGAGCCAAGTGTTCCCACCTGGATATAATCTGGGATTTGGGACAGCACAGGGGCCTTAACCCCCTGGATTCCCAGAGGATAAGGGCTACCAGACCTTTCTATGGGATCACTGCTTCAACAAGGCTACTTCATCTGGACTGCTACCACCACCCTAACCAGCAGGGTGTCAGGTTGTATTATTTTACTTTACTTTGCTTTACTTTACTTTTTTTTTTCTCTTTTCTCCTATTAAATTGTGTTTTCTGACTTGGAGTCTCACTGGTTTTGTTTTCAAACCAGCACATAGGGTTTTACAAGTTTTTTCAGTTACTCCTGTACATCTGCTAAAATGGGCGAATTCAACAACAGCTGGAAAAATTAAAGATCCCAGCCTTTAGTTTCTTGTGACATGCTAGTTCATAGACACAATGAAAGAAAACTGTTTATATGTTATACCTACGTTAGTACAGTTAAATCCCATAAATTATGCAGGACACCATTAATAAGTTTCATTATGCATCAGACTACAATGTCCTCATTCCAGAAGCAGTCTCTGATTAATTTCACAGCAATCACTGCAGAGCTGACACTGCCAGAGATGGGGGATTACCCTGTGTGTGCCCCTTGATGCAAGCAGTCATTAATATGATGGCACAAGGATTTGGGATAACAAATCAATCCACCTAGAACAGACCCAAACTCATTAAAGTTTAAAAGTTGTATGTGTTCAATCTTTATTGTAAAAAATAAACACAAGGGAGGATTTGCCTGGTAATAGTACCTTGGATTTTCTTTCATCCAAGTAAATCTGCTTGTAGCAGCAATGGAAGAAAACAACAAGATGACTTAATAAGATGCAGCAGGTAAGTATAAAACTCTTGATATCAGGACATTTTTTTCAAAGTCTCCTTCATTTATTTCTCTTCCCTACTTCCTTCTCTTCACATAAATACAGAGAAGAAGATCTACCACACATGACTCCAAAATCCAGAGTCAACTGAGTCTGGGATAGGCTGGTTATGTCTGAGCCATCTTTGTCATCCATGTCTTTTATAGCATCTTGGTTCTTAGCCTAAATGGTATAGACTGGCTTGCATCCATATGATGGATGTGGAATCTGAAGGATGGTTCTCTATTTCATGTCTGCAGTTGCCATCTAAGGGACTTAGTTGGTCCATTATAGATAAAATCCAGTGTGAATTTATTTAGGGAATACATTTGTGTATGAAAAATCAAGTGCCTTCTCAGCTGGTCTTTGTGGGACACTACTGTGAAATGCAAAAGAGCTCATGATGGAAATACAGAGTGAAAGATGTAAGCAAATAAATATGAAAAAGATAAGAAATTCCCTGAAAACAAAAACAAGTAAAAAAAACCCCAACGACAACAACAAAAAAATACACTAAAAACAAACAACCCCCCCAAATAAATGACAAAAAAAACCCAAACAAGCAAAAAGTATTTGTCCTGCCAATATTTACACTCCCAGTTGAATAACCTAAATGAGAATATCACTCACTGGCAAGTGCTTGCGTGGGAAATGGATTGTGAGATCTCTCTGTATGGCATCTTAGTTCTTTAGTGAAGTTAATCATATTCTGGGAGTACTTATTTCATAGAATCATGGAATGGTTTGGGTTGGAATTGGCACAAAAACTTATTACATTCCAACACCATTCCATGGTCAGGGACACCTTCCACTATCCCAGCTTGCTCCAACCTGTCTTAGAATGTGTCCAGGGATGGGACAGCCACTGCTTCTCTGGGCAACCTGTGCCAGGGACTCACCCCACTCTGGGGGAAGAATTTTTTCCTAATATTTGCTAAAAATCTCTTCTTTTTCACTTTTAAACTGTTCCCTTTATCCCATCACTGTGTGCTTATGTAAAAAGTCACTCTCCGTCTTTTTTATAAGCGACCTTTAGCATCTGGAAGGGGCTTTAAGGTCTCCTTGGAGCCTACAGGCCAAAAAGCCCCAACTCTCAGCTCCATCCCTTGGAACATGTCAGGGATGTGGCCTCCTTGGGACTTGTTCTGACAGGGCTCGTGTTTCTTTTGACCTGAGAACCCCACACCTAATTTTCCTTCATAACTAAATTCTGCATCAGCAATGAATTACGTGGGGTGACTTTGGGTTAATGTTTTGAGGTTTTTATGTTCCCTGCATGGCCCACCTTTAATTGTGCCATCATGAATTGTTAAGGCTGGTTTGTGTAACCAATCTCTTCCTCTGCACCAGTAAACAGGTACTACCAAGGCCTTTCCATTATGGCTCTTCTGTGGACAAGAAGGGTTTAAACATATCTTCTACCTTGTTGCAGCAGTTAGACCTCATAGATAAAGAAAAAACTTATCTCTATTTGACTACACATACAGACTCATATCAATCTTGTAATTTCTGGGACCCTGCTAGTGATATTTTGACATGAAGCAAGTTGACAGCAAGGACAGGTGATGATCCTGCACTAGATAAAAGTGTTGAGTTAGTCTCGGTCCTGTACAAAATCTTACCACCTCCAGTGAGACTTGTCTGAGATGCCCAGTGTGTTCTCACCTAAATTCTTCAGGAAAGAAAAAATGCCATATCAAACTTAAACAAAACACTGAGGTTGAAATTGCCAGGGAAACAGACATATTTCAGGATGCTGAAATGCTGCCAGGACATTTACTTCAATGCATCTCTTTCATGAAAGATTTTTCTATAACCCCTTAGTGGCCAGAATATTTGAGTCCATGAAGCTCTTGGAGATCACTGCCATTGTGATCTTTCAGGGACAGTGAAACAACACAATTTGCAAAGAAGCATATGAACATTTGAGCAGTAACTCTCTTCCTTCAGGGTTCTTTTAATGTATGCAACAAACTGAATGAAGAAATACAAATATGTTGAGCTGTGAGCAGCTGCTACTTGATAGGAACATCAGGAAGGCTGTGCTGAACATTCATTAGACACTGTGTTTTTCATTTTTTTTCTATGTGGTTTTTAAGATAATTTCTCTTCAAACTCAGTGTTCACCATGTTGTTCCTGGTCTCGGCCCCAATTTTAAAATAATTTTATTATTCTTTACATATTCATAACTGCAAGTCCTCAAATATTTTAAAGTTTTGGAGTGGGACTGAATCAGGAAGCAAGGTTTTGAAAGAGTTCAGTGAAATATACAGAAGCCTAATTCAAAAATAAGTGCTGCATTTTTATAGCGTTGCTGTGGACACAGAGATAATATGAGGCAGCATCTGGCTTATGGTCCATCAGGAATTCAGTGGCATGGGCAAGAGTGTTGGATCCTGGTCTCACTCAATTTTCCACAAAATGAGTCTAGGGAGCCAAGGTATCATTTAGTGTGTTAGAAAATTTCCCATTTCATAAACAAAGGTTACATAACACCTATTTTCAAATTGTTCACTCAAAAAAAACCACAAACAATCATACAAAATTGCAGCCATAAGCCTTGAGCTTATAGAGAGGTAGCCAGCAGCATGGACTCTCCCCTCCTCAGTTTTAACAGAAGGCAGAGTTAAACACAGACAAAGAGAACAAACAAGCCTGAAAAGCCTCAGGTTGAAAGCATCCTACGTTGCTAGTAATGTTTGTCAAGAATATCAGAGATATTGAAAAACATGGATCTGCTCTACAAAAAGACTCCTTGTCCAACACATTCTACACCAGCTCACTAACACTTAATCCAAAAATTAAAATTAATTTTTAAGCATTAAAAAAATAATGCTTAAAACCAAAATGGTTTTGTTTTCACTTTCATGCTTGTTTTATACTTTATATACTTACAGCTAAAGCAAAAATATTTTCCTTCCCAATATTAGCCTGTATTGGTAATTTTGGGGGGTTTTTTTGTTTTGGTTCCACAGAGTCAGAATGTTTCAAATTTTTGTTGATGTCCAGGTTTCGTAAGAATGGTGTCACTTCTTGGTGTCACTTTGAACTTACAGATTGAGTGAGGTAATGCTTTCCAAAACCCAGGAAACCTGAAGCACATGTTCCTCTGAGTAGGGGATGAGTGAATCTGCAGAGCATCATTTTCCTCCACAGAGCACCTCTGAGTGTCCTGAGAAGAGCTGTGCTCTGCAAACTCTGTACTTTTGCCTGACCATGGCTATATCATGTTCATGGCTGTTTTCTCCTTGGTATTTTGAAGGAAACAGGATTCCTTCCATCCTGCTGGCAGCACCACTGCCAGCCTTGTGGACTGTTACAGTCCTACATGTTTAGTGACAGTCATGTTTATGAGACAGTCTCACTATCTCTGTTGCTGTATTCTCCCACTGAACAGGCTCTCAAAGCAACCTTGATACCTGAATTTTCATATCTCCATTGGGAAGATGCAAATGCTGACTTCACTACTGGTCTCTGTCTTACTGTGTCAAGATTTCAGCTTTATATCTTGAATAAGTTTCCTCTTACTGCCTTCACTTTCTACTCCAGCTGTCAAGCCTGTATCAAACATCCTTTCAGATCCTTTTTTTTTGTTTTGTTTTAAATTCACTTTTGACTGTTCTTGTCCTCTAAGCATTTTTATTATGCCTCCTATAAATTGGCATCTCTCCAAAATAAATAACAAGACCTCAGTCCTGGCAGAAAGGAATGCAGTAGACCCCTTTCACTTACAGGAACAAATACAACCACTGTGGGAGCACTTTGAACTCATTCATAAATTGAAATTTATCCTTTGATAATCAGACATGGTCACTAGGAGAAAAAATTTCAAAGGCAAAGGGTGTCCTGAAAATAAAATAGCTTTTATGTTTTAGGATAAGGATGCCCAAAGGAAGGACCAAGATAGTCCTCTGGTGAGAGTGCTAGTCAGGTCTGCAGTTGCGTCCTATCTCTATTCAAACAGTGCCGACAATGTCAAGCAAGTCACCTCATTAATCCATATGTGCCTATATTCACATTTTTTCCCTTTACGTGAAAGGGGGAAGAAAGCATGAGATTTTTCACCCAAAAATTTATCCCCTTGCTGATGGTACAATATCTTTTCTAGACTAAGTTATTTTAGTTCTTCAGGCATAAACTAACGATAACAGCACTTACCTGTTTTTCAGGGGTGTTGTGGAGTTAAATACAATAAAGATCATGAGGTGCCCACCTCCCAGAGGCGTACTTAAGGCAGTGCCTGCAGAATTCCCAAATGTTCTCTTTCTTAAGCTCTACTGCATCCAAGGCTTCCTGCTGTTCATGGTCTCAACATTTGTCCCTGTCCAAATGAAACAGGAGTGAAAGACTCTGTTGGATGGTGCAGTATTTTGCACTCCCCCCCTGAGGACACCACCAGCTTCCATGGCAGTGTATGAAACAACAGTGCAGTAAAAGTGATGATAAGGAAAGCATACCCATGAGAACAGGCCTTATTACTGCTTCCTGTTTGGACTCTGAGAAATCACTAATATATTCCTTCAGAGAAGCAGTATAGGATTGAAAAACATTTGTGTTATGTAAGCTTGGAAGAATCGAGGATGACATCTTCATTGCTTCAATTTTCATTAGCTGCAGGCCATTAAACAGGCATTTGTGGGAGTAATTCTGTATATATAAAACCCCTGAAATATTCATTACACACAAAATGAGTGAAAATAGACCCCAGTAATTTCTGAGTGACATTTTGTATTATAATGATGACCAAAGGTTTTTCTCTTGCCCCCTTCCCCTGTTACAATGTACATCAGTATTTATTTCCAGAACTAGGTAAGTCTTCATGACTTTTTATCTCTTGTAAAGTAAGAGAATTTCCAAAGCATATTTTTAGCTCACCCGCAGAAAACTGCAGCCAAGCAATGATAAAGTATCAACCAATCCAATCAGTCTCTGAGCCATCAAGTAATATCTTCTAATGAATTTAAAACTAATCTAGGTTTGATTAGTTTGCAGCTGCAAATTAAATAGTCTTTTATCAGTGGAATGAGTTTCCTGGAGAAGCTGTGGCTGCCCCAGCCCTGGGAGTGTCCAAGGCCAGGTTGGACAGGGCTTGGAGCATCCTGAGATAGTGAAAGGTGTCCCTGCCCATGGCTGGAAGTGGAATGAGATGAACATTAAAGTTGCTTACAACCATTCCAGGATTCTATGATGATTTTTTTCCACATGACTCTTGTGTTAGTCAACCCAACACTAACCAAAGGAAAAGAAGAATTTGCTGTGCTTATATATTTAATATTAGCACTGCTACTTCCAGCATACAACAGTGAGACCAAGAATAACTTGTGTGGTGGAAGAGCTCTGGAGAAAATGAAAAAGTCAAAAAAACTCTTGTAAACAACATGTTTATGAAAACCAGTTTTCCCCCAGAGTACCATGTGAAAAAGACAGAGCTGATGATGCCTGGTTGCCTACCAAGAGCTACAGACCTTGCACAACAAAGTTAGATCCAGTGTGCAGAGCTGTCAGTCTGGCAGCAGGAGCAGAAGTTTGTCATGAGGAAGGGAGTGGTGTAAACAACAAGCTTATGGGTCTCCAATCTTGGGCAAGCACAAGCTTCTTGGGCCAATTTTGTTTTTTCTTTATAAGCTGCTAAAGCTGGAAGTGAAACCTTTATTGAAACAATTAGACAAAGTGTTAAGCTTTCAAAAAGACTTAATCATGTACAGAGTGACTTCAATGGGAAATGTCTCTGTGTATGGATACATAAAACAGAGATTTGTTTGATGGATGGAGGCTGGGACGTGCTAAAATTGGCTTCTCAATGGAGTAAGGACTTGAAACTTTTTCTGAACTCCAAGTAGCAATGGGAAAATATTTAATCGTCAGCCTGTTGTAAGCTATTCAAAGAAAGATTTGAAGCTCAAGAACACAGGCAACATGTACTGTATTCATTCAAAGCTTGTAACTGTATATTCAAGTCCAATAATACTGTAAGATTCTAATCTAATAGGTCAAAAATTATGGTCTTAAAAGCAGTTCAGTTACAATGTGTAGATTATTTTTAGGAAAGAAGAGAAAGGAAAAATAGCAAGTTTTAAAAGATGTTATTCTTAAATGTTTTAGAAAAAAAGAGCTTGGAAGAAGCAAACAATTCCTTCTTGTTCTGCTGGGAAAAGGAAAAACAAAAGAAAAAGTATTACCTCACAATAGCACCCCATGTCCAGACCAGACTCAAAAACATTCTTAATTAGAATGGAAAAAGAAAATGAACAGGAAAAATACATATATATGTATATTCCCAGAAAGTATCATGCTAGGAACACATCAGGAGGAAAATTACATACATTTCCATAATGCATAATGCTTGGCTGTGATTTTGCTGAGAGGCATAAAGGACTTGGAGCCTACACAAAATGTGTAAGGACATCAAAGCATATTTTAGCATCTGAATCAGAAGTTATTCCTCTAAGTGTCAGCTGGCATTTAGGGAAGCATCAGCCAGCCAAGGAGGAGAAAATAAGAGCAGCAGTGGCAGAAAGAGTTTTCTAATGATTACTGGAGGAATGTAAGGTGCTGTTCTATCTGGGGTACTGGCGAAGCAAAGGCATTTTTCCCTTCAAGGAAGTGCTTCCTGTCCTTTTCTTCTGCATTAAAAAATAAAACCACACATAAAAGTACTGCCTTAGACAATGGAAGTGCCCAAACTGCAATTGATAAAAAAGCCTTGGCTCCAAGAAGACCTCAAAGTTTATTCTCTTGAAATAATTTTGTGTGGTAATACCAAAACAAAAACAGATGTTAATGCATTTAGTGGTACCTCTACCTGAAGCCTGCCTATGCAGAAGATTAAACTGCATTAAAGTTGCTCACAACCATTCATATAAGGATAATAAAAACAACAAAATCCTTTGGCATGTTGCTGTTAGCTGAAGGGCTCTCTCTTTAATTGGTGTAAATTTATATAAATAATTAACTATCACCATTCATGGATCACTAGGCATGATAGCAGAGATGTTTCTTTTTGAGGTTAAGACTGTATTTTTTGTAATACCAAATAAACCAGGCAGCTTGTAGGAGCAGGTTGCTCCTTCCTGAATTGGACTTGAAATGTTCACAAATCATATTCTGCTAAGCAAGACCCTTGGGGCAAGCAATGGAAAAGGGCTGTGGTTTCCAGGAGAGGAAAAGAAAAGACTGCTCAGCCTGTGTCTTTAGGACTGGTTATCCTCACAGCATGTTAATATTTTCAAACTAAACTGGATGTTCAATCTGTATTTTTCCAGTAATCTGCAGGTAAACATTGTATGTTTAAAGGGTTAAAATAATATTGAGAGACAGAGCCAAAATCTGTCCTGCATTATGTATAGCTCAGCTGGGTAGGATTGCATGATACCTGTAGAAAATAAACCAATTTGGTTGGAAGCATTTCCTGTAGTAATTTTTATTAAAAATATACTAACTCTGATTTACAAAGCACAGATAGATCAGGGACCTCAAACCAGCCTCTGTGAGTTATTTCTGTGAATCCACCAACCCAGATGCACCAGACCCTGCTTCCCTTGGCTGTATCACTCAGTGTTACCTGACCAGCACCAACAACTGCAAACAAAACCTTCATCTTACTATTAATAGTAAGATTATTTTCCACCTCTTAGAAAGTGGTGTTTTGTTAACATTTTTTCTCATTGCAACATTCCAAGTTCACCTTCCAGCTCAGGGCAGACCATGTGCAGACATAGGAATATGCACACATGTATTACCAAGTGTGATGGCTCTATTCTTTCCCAGAAGAGAAGGCATTGAATCAGTAGAATAAAATAGGCTGAGTTAACAGTTACATGGACAGTTACTAAAGCATAGGATTTTATTTCAGAGAGACCTACCCCTCTCTAAAAAAAAAGGAAAGATTTTAATGATCTCTCTGATATTTTTTGTTACACAAAATTTCACCTTAATTTAGCAGGTTCTGCAGCTGTTAGAAATTGATTTAATGCTCCTCATGCAAGACAGAATGAGACAACAAAGCAGATTTTGCAAAGCAGTTAAATTATCCCAGGTAATGAGAGGCTTTCTAAACAAGGTACCACTCCTCATGCCTGTGTGCCACCTCCACAGTGGTTTTGAGACTCCTGCTGGCTGCTTCTGATTTAATTTTGTGGTTTCGCACTCTGTGTGAAGTTCATTGTATTCTCAGTCCCTCATGGTATGCAGACATAATGGCCAGGGGATGAAGTCTTCTATAAGGCTTATGTGTTTCAGTTTTGTCCAGATGATAAGGAAGGGCCTTGTGCCTCTCTGCTGAAAGCTCAGACAGTTCTTAGCTATCCAAAGGTCCTTCTCTTCATTCGATGAACAAAACTTCAATGTTTCCTTCACTGCACTCTACATTTTAAGTGAATTACAATGAATTCCCTCTGATCAGTACCTTTGCTTACCACCTTAATTCACTAATTAAAAGATCAGGTTGTTTTCCTCTTTGCTTGTGTTTCTCCAGCACAGCTCATAATGGCAATTTGTCATGCATTACGTGAAAAAGGATTCTTTATTCTTTTACCGAATTAAAAGGGATACACAGTTTTATCCTCTTTTTCTTCAAGGTATTCTCCCTTGTAGGTTTACTTCTTTTAAATTCTTATCCTTTGCCTGATTATTTTTAAAAATCACCCAACACACCCACTATAATCAAGACATGTAAGTCATCTTCTCTACTTCTTACTTTTCTCTCTTGACACCACAGTTTTCAGTAACGTTTCAAAATACTTCATTCTGCAATTTACAAACTAAAACCACCAATTTACATGGCCTCACCAGCATAATACATAATACTTTAAAAAGAGTCAGTACGTCTTCCATGGCTGTTGAACTTTCCTTTGCACTAAGGTTGTTCCATTTGCCAGACCCAGGATTTGTTCTTTACCCTTGATGTTTCTCCACTGCCTACAGACACAGAAACCCCTGTGTGCTTTCTTCAGCATGTACAAGAAGAGCTGCTAATCTCTCCCTAAAAGTATAATGTCACAAGAACACAGAGCTGGAAGGGACCAAAGGAGACCAGTGTGTTCTGTCCCCAACAAAGCAAAAGATCAAATGTATCTTTCCCAAGGGCTTTCACTTTTTCTTAAAAGCATCCAAAACTACAGACAGAGCAGTAGCCTGTATCCTGTTCCTATTTAACCTACAAAAAATTATGAAATTATGATCATTTTATTCATTACTCTCGATGTGATTTGCTTCTTTTAAAGGCTACACAGGCAAAGTTGTGGGATTTCTTCTTGTTATTGAAAAAACTATTAACCTTCTCTTCAAGCTAAAAAAACTTCTCTCTACATTTTTCCTCCAGTAATGTTTTCTAAATTCAGACAATTTTTACAGGTTCTCAAGATCAGTTTGAATTCTCATCCTATCATGTAGAGTACTTGCTTTGTATTTCTGCACAGAACTCCTTGTACCACCTACATGGATGTCCATACTTACTCATAATAAAATTAAATTTTCGCTTGGAAAAGACTTCAGTTAGACCCCTGGATGCAATATCTTCAGTCTGTCACTTTTCTACTGATATATATAAGGATACAATTGTTGAAGAATGATTGTGCAGCTTAACTGTACTAGAATTGTTATTCTGTTGTGAGAATGTCACAAAGACCAAATATAAAGACATATTAAAATCAGTGTACTTCACATCTATCACTCTCTCTACCTATGCACTATGAGGACATCATTTGATGTTTTGACAAATTTTCTACAATTGTAGTCTCCTTATTACTCAGAAATATAAACTTTTTTCTTTTAATGTGTAATTTTTTTCTACCATTTTTTTGACAAATCAATGTTAATATTCTCTGAAATCCTCTTATTATTCCTTTCAAGGATGTTTATTAGGTTTTACTTCTTTAAGTCATCTAGACCTCCTTTTTTTCCACAAGTTATTAGGAATAACTGTTTTTACTGCAGAGGTTGTTCTGACCGATCATGTAATTGTATTCGAATCTGAATGTCAAGCAAAAAAACTCAAAAGCCAAAACAAAAACAAAACCAAAACCAAACCAAAACAAAACAAAAACAAAAAAAAAAAAACCTACAACAACAACCAAAAAAACAGTAAGCACTGACTGAGTCCTTCCATGAGTACTTGATCTCCCTGCAGAATTGCCCTCATCTCTGCACTGAGTCTTTTTCTAAAAGTTTTTTCTAAATTCCTGTTGCTATTAATCCCCCCTCACAGAGGTGTCCTATGCCCTCCATGAGATGTTTAGACACTGAACCCTCTCTCTGAACTGACTCACAAGGTTGTTTCTTCCCTTCTTTCCTCTAAGACACATTTTTAGACTGGATATTAGGAATAAATTCTGGACTGTGAAGATGTTAAGGCTCTGGAGGAGGTTATGCAGAGCAGCTGTGGATGTCCCATCCCTGGAAGTGTTCAAGACCAGGCTGGATGAAGCAACCTGATTTAGTGGAAGGCATCCCAGCCCATGTGGCAAGGGGTTGGAATGAGACAATTTTTAAGGTCCCTTCCAACCAAAACCATTCTATGATCTTATGTTTGTTGGGATGATTCATAAAAGAAACAGACCACTGAATATTCAGTTAAGGAAAAGATGAGCAGAAATGGTGCTTGATCAACAACTGTTTTTCTGTCATTTTACCTTATAATGTGCACTACATTTATTGTGGATGTAGCAAATATCATACTGCTATTCAGAAGGAATTTCAGTCCTGAAGAGGATGGCTGAAGTTGCCAAAGCAACTTTAAAAGCTAGATTTCTTTAATGAGACCTGTAGTCACTTGTCTTTCATGATGGATTTTTTCGAATGGGGTTATTAAACAGCCAAACTGACTTTCATCTTAAGGTATAGCATAAAAATTGCAGTTTGATTACAACATTTCTCATTGCACTTGGAATGGTATTTTATCCACTGCTGACAAAAGAGCAAAGTATTTCTATTTCTGTAGCTCAGCATCCCTTATTGGGGAAAGAAAACCTAAATTTTCTGCTATTTCAGCACTTGCTGCTAAATGATCCTAAGTGACATGTGCCCAAAGGGGTTTCTGAGAGACTGTGCTCAGAAGTGCTGTAGCCAGGAAACTGCCTCTTGGAACAAAATTTCCAGTTACAGGCTAGATGTGTAAGTTCCCAATCTATGAATTATATGCTGAAATCCAAGAATTCTCATAATTGTCATCCACATCCTGGCACATGCCTGGCCCCAGTCCTCCCTATGTTCTTGATCACTTTCTTGTCTGTAAATCGATCCATTTCCAGCAAACATAAAAAGTACAAGCTCTCTGAACTGGCTGTTTGGAAGACTCAGAGTTATTAATAGTCACATCCAGAACTACCAAGTCTCCCAGAGTCACTTATCAACAAGGTATAATTTCCCAAGGAAACAATGTTAATATGTTATTGTGGTGTTTTTAATAGATTTGAATAAAGTTATAAAACCTCTTGTTATTTACCTTCCTCTAGTTTCTGTCCCATGATCCGTCTATGGTTAAATATCAAGAATTTTTGTCTACAGATCTCCCTGCCACGAATCTTAAAGTGAATCACAGCATGGCTGCAAATAACAGAATAATAAATATATACAGCCATTTACAAAGATGTAGGAGTAATAATCTTCTAGGAGACAGCCTGCAAATGTCTGCCAGATGAAATGAATAGTCCATGATAATCTTCCTAGTTATTAAAAGAGATTTCATCTAGTTATTTATTTTTCTCCAGAGTAAATGAACCATTATAAGGCCAACTTGTTTTTGTGGTTTAATGTTTTCATCATTGATGTTTCTTACAACCTGAAGCCATTATGATGACTCACATGCTCTCAGACTTCAGAGACAAATGCATGCTACATGTACTAAGACTTGGTACATATCATTCTCATCATCCTAAATGGTACATGTCATAAAATAGATTCCAAAAAAAAACCCCACAAAAAAAAGAAATTAAAGGTCCTTTATGACTCCAGCAGTTGAATTCATAAGATTAAACCCTAAAATGCTTTGTAGTAGTGTAATTGTTCTTTTATAAGCCTGGCTAATCTTATTATGGAGAACAAGCACAGGAATACTGCCTTACTGTGAAAGGATTTGGGCTTCTCTTTATGGATTGAGGAGCATGCCCAACTAGTTGTTTTCTGTAAAATATAGGTTTGGGTTTGGTTTCTTTTTCTTTAAATGGTTTATCAGCTAAAGCACAACATTTGGCTTTTTCTGTTTCATTTTTTGTTGTTGTTTTTGGGTTTTTTTTTTGTTTGGTTTTTTTGTGGGGTTGCTTTTTTGTTGGGTTTGGTTTGGTTTTTTTGTTTTCTTTTGGGTTTTGGGGGGTTTTTTTGGATTTTTTGTTGTTGTGTTGGTTTTTTTGTTTAGTTTGGTTTTTGGGTGTTTTTTTTTTTTTTAATTTTGTTTTGAAGTGTTTCCAAAGAAGCTTTCAGTTCACGAGATCAAATATTTGATCGAATGTTTGCCTGACCTTACAGATCAAGAATAAGAAAACCCCCAGACAATGCAATACAAGAATGATTAGGTTAGAAACTTTGGGAAGATTTTTGCATATGTTTATGTGGTTGACTTCAAGTGCTTCAGGATCATAATATGTATGAATGGTACAATTTACAGTGTCCAAGTCAAAAAATTCTGAAATAAGTAAAACAGTCACCTTTACTCACTT
The DNA here is from genome assembly GCA_016584745.2 of Phylloscopus trochilus trochilus. NCBI lineage: Eukaryota > Metazoa > Chordata > Aves > Passeriformes > Phylloscopidae > Phylloscopus > Phylloscopus trochilus. The sequence goes on along the minus strand of WQNJ02000015.1, from coordinate 63,837,711 downwards.
GCACATACAAACTCATTCTGTTCGTTAATTTGGAAAACATTCATTAGAAACCTAGATGGCTCCTGTGACTAGTAGGCAGCAGACTGTTCTTTTCACTTTATTTAAAAATGCAGATGATTTATCAACGTGTTCATCACAAATTATTCATTTGCAGGTGAAAAAAAAAATCATAGACTTACTGAAAATCTGGTTGCTCATCTGTAGTGAAATGGTGCAGTGACAAGATTTCCTGGATCAATATCTGACTTGTTTCAATGTAGGTATAATCCTGCCTACCCCTATCCCAATCTAGGCAAAAAGATATTAAATTATATAATCATTAGGGTTGGAAATTACCCTCAACATCATCAAGCCCGACCATCACCCAATACCACCACAACCACTAAATCATAGCACAATGTGCCTTGTCCACTCACATTTTGAACACTTCTGACAATGGTAATATTGATGGCAGCTTGTTCAATGCTCAGTTCCTCTTTCATTGTGGAAAGTTTTCCTCAGCTCCAATCTAAATCCCCTGGTGCAATCCAAGGGCAATTTCCTCTTCTCACTAGGTCCCTGGGAGAAAAGGCCAGCTGGCTCCTAGCTTCAACCTCTTTTCTGGCAGTGGTAAAGAGGAAAAGGGTTCTCCTTGAATCTCTCTTTCTCCCAGTATCCTCAGCTGCTCCTCATAGATCTTTTGCCCCAGGGCTTCCCACTCTTTGATTCACCTGGTTTTTCTGGTGCCTTGCTCCTGATTGGAAATTGGGTTTGTGACCATCTGTCACCCTGATCTATTGAGCTGCGCTATGGACACTGAGTGGCCTCTCTGCCATCCCGGGTGCCACTTCATGCTAAGTAGCAGCGAAGATGACAAGGTGGGCTTAAGGATTTATTTTATTAGTGAAAATAAAGCAATAGTCTAAACAAGCAAGAGTGTCAATGCGAACCTGCTGGCACCAAGGGAAGAGCCACTATGGTTTGATAAATGAGAGTAATCTTTGCTTTTCATTACAATAATGTCCTTTATTTTAAACAATGTCTGGGATATCTGGTGAAAATAACACCCTCCATCTCCAAATGTGCATACTTGACATAAGGATTGTCACTTGTTTTACAGGAAACTGAAAACTATTGTTAGAAGAGGTCTGTGAGAGGTCTTATAGTCTATTACTGGGTTTATTATCTTTATTTTGCTTGTTATCTGAAGACAATCTTGCAAACTTTTTCTTATTAAAGTTTCTAATATATGAATGCTCCACCTGCTACTGATAACACTACTATAATTGAAACTGTGGACATCTGGAGTGAAATGTTCTATCCTTTTAAATCTACATGAGATTTTTATACCCCTCTAAATAAAAGCAGGCTGTCTTTCTTTCTTTGTATCAATCACACAATCTATTTACTTTAGGATTATTAAGTGTAGCGTAATGCCTGGAGGCACATTTAAACGTCTACTTAGTGACACTGTGGTAAATTTATGGAGCAAAGATAAATAAGAGAAGAAACAGGCTCAGTGGAACAGAAACCCTGAAATCTTCTATCCAACATCATTTTTATGCAAAAAACCCCATGAGTTTTCTGTCTTTTTTCCCTGTTTTCATATGTTGTTCTCAAGCATGTCATATTGCTATTTGGAGTAATAAGTACTGCATCAAAATTTTCACCTTTAAAATTGAGAGAATGAAAATGAGAAAAAAAGGAGATTTGCAATAATGTCAGTCTTTGAAAAGGTAACTGTTTTATCATCTTATTTTAAGGCCTAAATTAACCTGCCCTATTCTTGTCAAATGCTGCAAATCGAAACTGATATTTAAAAACCATTCACTTTGGTGATCTTCTGTATCATCTTCAGTCAAGGGAGCAGAGTGGATGTTCCTCAGAAGGAAATGTACCTTGCAGACATCTTTTGGGCAGGTTAATTCACCCAAATCCCTTCTTCTGTAAGGATAAGTGGTTTAATATTCTGTTCAGTTTTATTCCAGTGGTGCAATTAACAGGGATATAACAAAGACAGTGAAGGAATACAAATACCAAATTCCTCCCCCTCTTTAAGGAAGACTTACTCCCTAGAGGCAGGTATGCCTCACATGAAAGCACAAGGAAGACACTTCAGAGGCACAAAACACCTGTAAAACTGCTGGGTTCAGCCCCTGGAGGACTGCTGCAGAGGAGGGTCCCTGAGCAGCATTACGCACTCTCAGCAGTCTGTGCCAGCTGTTCCCAGCTCCCCCATCCACAGACCAGCACCAGCTCCAAGCCTGGGTTTTCTTAAATCCTGGACCACCAGGAAGGTTTTCAGCAGCAAAGAGCAAGCTACAATGTCTTGAAAAGAGTTGTGTCTTATTCCAGAGATATGATGGTTGCTATGCAAACAAAGATGTGCAGGTAATGGAGCAGAGAGTTTTGCTGTCACAGGCTAAGCAAAGTGATAGTATTGTTTTTTGTTTTCCCTTTCCTCTCTGTTTCTTCAATAGCCTGTAAGCCAGCTCAGAAAGCCCACACATCCTTTTCTGTAGCTTCTGGAGATCAAGCAGAGCTCTATTTGTTGTCAGTTAAATAAAAAGATAAAGTTTTCATGCACACACACATACACGCTCATCCTCCTCCCTCAACACACATCATACTGCATCATTTATATTTCAAAAATTAGAATCATAAATGTTTTCCTGTAGAGCCTCTGTTTTGTAGAAACTCAAAACATTATTTACTCAAAATGATAGGACTAAATTGATTTCAGATGGCATGATATTAATCTTTGCTGTCTGCTTTAAAGCCATGGCTCTAGGGCTAATAATTGAACTCGTGTATTTTGCAAAACCAACCTCATTTTTTCACCCACATTCTGCCATCTTTTCTTCCCAGAACCAAGCTCCTTGTTCCTCTATTTTGTATTTTGAGATTTTCTTATAAATTCATCTCCTCATCAAGGGCTGAGGGTTACCTCCCAATTGACATTTTAGCACAGAAATTCCTTCAGTGTCTGGATTACCCCCACACACTGACAGATGAATTAGAGAGGCAAAGAGAAAGGAGTTTGGCACATAGCATGATAACAAGAATTTACCAATTGCCATGCAGCTGTAGTGGATTTCCTTTGTTGTGCCCCAGGGCCTCAGTAGATGTTTAGGAAGAATGACGTTTCCTGACTTTTTAGTTTTTGAAAGCCTGCCTTGACTTGTCAGCTTGTAACTTGCAGGCAACTTTGGTGGCATCTTTCCTCTCCCTTCAGCTTTTCTGAACATTTTCTGTGTTTTTGAAGAGATTTTTCCATAGCTGCTTTGAGACATTTGCCCTGAATTCTTTCTTCACTTGCTCCTTTCCCACTTGTATCCCTCTTGCTTATGAATAGAGTTCTTTTCCTCTTGGTTTTAAGGCCTTTGCCTTATAGAATCTTCCTATTTTCTCAGTGGCTTGAGTGCACCATACTTTCCCCCATTAAGGCTCTGTTGATTTTTCCTGCGTTCTCTTCCTTTTATATAAGGTTTTGCTCCCCAAGAGTGCTTGAAACACTCATGTAGATGTTCACTGCATTTTATCTTAAGACAGATAGTGACAAAGATGAGCAGCCAACACAGTAGGACAGCTATCACACTTGCCCTGAGGCTGAGATATGATCCCCAGGTCTTAGACCTGCAGCTATCTTGAGGAACACAGTACAGGCACTCCTGGTCCAGCCTTAGCTGACATCAAAAATAGAAGTGTAAACTCAAGGAGGAATTAATATATGCAATTATTTAATTAGAACCTACTCAAAAACAATACCTTAAAGAGAAGTGAGAAACCCATCCAGAACTCAACAAAAACATCTTTGTTAGAGTTTATACTATAAAGATAACAATATTAAATTCTGTTTAAAATATGTATAATGTAAAAAGGCAAAGTGGAAACTTCTTTGATAAAGTCATTTAAACTAGCTGCAAATCACAATCTGTGTTAGAGTAACCAGAAATCTGCAAGAGAAGAGAGATAACAAATTATTATGCACTTCTTTTCCTCCTATGTCCTTCACCATAAGGTAGGTAAAATATAGAGCCAACCTCAAAGATAATTTTCATTCCCATGAAAAATTTAAATTTTTCAGAGGACACTGTAGGGTACAGCGTGGTGGACAAAAGAATTTTTCTCTAAGTATCACACTCAATACATGATTCTGCCAAAAAATCAAATCCTCATGGAATAATGTAAGAAAAATGTTTCTGAATTACAAAGTCCATAAACCATTGTGGAAGAAAATATATTGGGCTTTGGCTTCAGTATGTCAGTTCTGGGCCAGAATATTCTGGTTTTCAATCAAAGGCTGAAAGGTTTTAATTTATGTGGGATCATAAAGTTTCTTTTTTTGTTACTTTTTTAATATTAAATATTTCCACAAAGCAGAATCTTGTTAAATAAGAAAACCAACCTTTATAAACACCTTACTCTAACCAAACTTTACCATCTGTAAAGCCTCCTTTATCTTCCCAATCCTGTCATATTATTGTTGTTCAGTTGGCAGGTACTGGTTGTTTTTATTTTGGCTCCTCATCACTTTTTGTTGTTGTTAGGTTGGTTTTGTTTTGTTTTGTTTTTTCCCCTTGGGGAGTTGTTGGAGTTGTTGATACATTTCACCTGATACACTTTGTTTACATTTATCTCAGAGATGAACACCAAAAATCATGTGCTTATGGTATACACATACATGTTAACACACAGGCACAGTGACTCACACACACTTATGTATGTATTTTTATATAAAAACATGTATTTATATGTACATACTTCAACTAACGGTGTTCAATCTGTTCCAGGGACATATACATTCAAATGTTTATTCAGCTGATATTGAAGAAGACTGGCTTTCTTAACAACAAAACTATTGTAAATGTCTTAAAATTAAACAACAAGCTTCAGGCAAAAAGATGTATGTGCAGCAAAAAGCTATTACTTACAAGACCATATGTGCCAGAAGGCAAATACTCCCATGTTCAAAGACAGAATGGAGGAGACAAGGTATTCTAGTTCTGAGTCCTTTTAATGCATCTCCCTTACATACACAATAAAGATTTTTGGATCAAGCTGACTGCTTTCTTTCTACCAGAGTAATCAAGCTCTACATCATTAACCTTTCTGTTTGCCTGGCAGATAATCTGGGAGAGTAGCAAATGACTACTCCTCCGGGTTTTGGAGGCAAGCCAATACAATTACTCTCACCCTGTTCTTTGAGGTGGCAGCTGCAGAGAGATCAGGATGTAGAAAACAACCATGAAATCAAAGGGTTACAGACTTTGGAGCCAACTCTTCATTCATCTGCCGATCAGCCAGAGCTCCTAACTTGGACGACAAAACTCACAGCTCACTGTCCATGATGAGCAGTTACAAACCATCAGTCAAGCAAAGAATGCCTTCACAAAGGTCTAATGTTAGCCCTACTGTCCTTCCACCTGTCTTTATTTTCTGGTGCTGGTGGTTGTGGCAGTAGCATGAATATGTAACAGAGCCAAAAGTATGCTGTCTTGCAGATTCTGTTCTCCTAATATGTCTAGTTGGATAGTGTTATTGTATAAAGTCTACTGACATTCTGCCAAATGCCAGCTTAGATTTTTGGAAATGGTTTACGCTCAGAAATTTTCATACACGGGCTAAGAGCGCTTCCCTACCTACGTGTTCTCACTACTAGGTAGTGAAAATGGCAGCTCTTTTGTGTCGGTGATGAACACAGTTAAGGAGAAGGTGATCACCTGTGAAAGACAGGTAGCAAAAGGAGGTGACACCTGAGTCATTGTCCAGGATCTGCAGCTTCATAGGAGATGAATAATTTCATTACATGAAGGCCCTGATATCTTCAAAGGAGTTGCTCAAGCGTTCACTAGGAGACAGAATAAATAAATGTATAAAGGGAAAGAGGAATACAGAAAGGTGAAGTAATTTATCCAAGTCATGCTAATCATGTTGGGCAGAGAAAAGATCCCAGACTCTCTACATCCTCAGCCTGTATCCCAGTTGCTAAGCAACTGTCCTGAATGTGAGGGTGCCCAAAGCACAGTATATCAGATGCTATAACATTGGCACTCTGACACCTCGTGCTTTGATTCACGCTGTCTCTGAGGTCTAATAAAGAAAAAAAGCAATGGGCTTCCTTGTCTGCTTGTGGCTTCAGCTCTCTTGCATTTAGTCTCTTAAATGAAGCCCCCAAATTAGAGGGCCCGTTGAACTGTATGCTTCCTTACCAGCAGATGTAAAACATCATCACTCCAGTGGGTGAGTCATGCTGCCTCAGCTCTGAAGGATTGCAAACAGGTTTCTGTCTCACATGCCTTAAGGAGGATAAGAAAGGTGATTAGGGTGATTAGACTCCTAGCTCAAGATGTGTCAGACATAGGCATAGTATCACCAAATCTATCTTGGTTTTTATGTCTTAAAATTCTGCTGAAATACATATTTCATCACAATAAAAAGAAATGGCTGAAATGCTTAATATCTAAGAAAAAATAACTGGGAATGTTCTAATGGACAGAAATGGATTCTTAAAATTACCAGGTCAATGTCTGGAAATCTTCCTTGACAGTGTAATTACATGGCACATCTGCTATAGCTGACTTCTGGATGATTTTCAGTTGGCAATGGGGGGGCATCCATCAACCAGCAAATATAGTTCATAGGCCTAAAATGACAACCCTGCCCTTGCCTAAAAGGCATTAGGACCAGGGAGATGATCTCCAACAATAAATTTGCAAGGGAGCCAAAGAACTAATGTTGAAAGTGCTGAAGGGCACAGTGAAGTGGTCCAGGCTGCCCTGGTCACAGCAAGGATGTGTCAAATGGCCTTTGTTTGCAGACTTCCCACGTGCCGCATTCCAAGAATCACAGAGACTTCCAGGACTCTGCACCATTGTTGCAAAGAATGGAGAAAAGTTAGAGAATGGTGTTGCAAGCCCCCAAAGAAGAACATAAACTGGAGAACTGAATCTGAGAAATCAAATTTTCTAAGGAGATCTCTCAAAGTCTAGAAGAAATCTGACCTGCAGAAATCTAAATTATTTGATATGTGTTTTGTTTTGTTTTGTTTTGTTTTGTTTTTCACAACTGCCAAAACTTATGGGCATTTTTCTACTCAGTCTAAAGACATATTTCTATGTGAACAATGATCATAAGGACATAATGATAGAACAGGCGGCAGTGGCTTCAAAATAAGAGTAGGTTCAGATCAGATGTTAAGAAGAAATTCATAACTGTGAGGGTGGTGAGGCCCTGGCACAGAGGACCAAATCTGTACTTTTCCTAGAGAGGCTTTAGATTCCCCATCCCTGAAAGTGTCCAAAGCCAGGTTGGATGTGACTCTAAGCAACCTGGGATAGTGGAAGGTGTCCCTGCCCATGACAAGGGGTAGAACGATATTAGCTTTAAGGCCCCTTCCAACCCAAACTCTTCTATGAAATCAATGTCTGCCTCCCACCAGCAGTTCTCTGGAAGAGTTCTAAGAATGCTGCCATTCACACTGGACTTGATCTGAGTCTGATAGTCCGTCTGAGTTGGTTGGACTTGATGATCTTGGAGGACTTTTCCAGCCCTGATGATTCTATAATTGTAATTCCGATTGTTACTTCTTGCTCCAGCATTAGGATTATACATGTGCATAGACCTGTACCAGAGAAATAGAAAAGATATATATGTGTGTATGTATATATACACACACAGTTATACATATGTATGTATGCACAAGTATACATATATATATATACATGTATACGTCCATATATATTATTAAATGAGGATTGAAAAGCAAATGCAGATATTGCACCCATGCAGTTGAAATTGAACCAGGCTGCCCTTCTGAGGGTCTCTGTACTGCTGCAGTTCTGGATACATGGTGCCTCAGTTTCAATACAGAGGATGGGGATTGCCAATACCTTTCCTCTGTATTGAAACCTGTGAGTCAGTCCAGGTAGTAGTTTCCCCAGCTTTTTGCTGGGATGATGGTTCATTTTGATGGATTTCAGGGAATGAGGAGCAAGAGAGATTGGGGCTTTGCTTATCATGAGAGATGTCAGTCTGTGTCTACCGGCTTCATATGGGAGTCCTGTTAGGTAGATAAAGCCTAGGATCACAGCCACACAGAACCATATAGGCAGAACAAAGGACATGCTAGCATTTTAACTAAGGGGTATTTTTTGCATTCAATGACACAGATTTTCCCTTTGTGTTCTCTAAAAAGTCTTCTTTGTTTACCATGAGAGGTGGTTGGGGGTTTTTTTGTTTGTTTTGGGGTTTGGTTTTTTCTGTTGTTGTTTTGTGTTGTTGTTGTTGTTGTTTAATTATAAGATTAGTTAAGGACAACTAAACATTGGAATAACTTATGTAGATTCTCTATCTACTCAAGAATCTAAGTAGAAAATCCACAGCTTTCTCAGAAATGAGGTCACTAACACACTATTGGTTTGATGCAAGATTATTCACCCTTTGTCTTGGAAAAAGCTCACCAGATACTCAGAAATTCCATTTACTTTTAATCTCCTTTCTTATTTGACCTTCATTATGAAAGAGGTAATTGTCAGCTTCAGTGAAGCTACAGCATTTCCATCACGCTAGAAATGCATCCATGTGCTATATATATTTTACAGAACAAGATAAAAAACATCAGACTGAGGGTTGGAAAAACTCTGAGTACAGGATCCCAAAATTCAGCATTTAAAATTTCATAATGTAGAACTAAATAACTGAACAATTATCAATGAGTTTTGCTGTCATTGAAATTTTTAATAGTGTTAAAATGGTTTTTATTTTTTGTTTTTAATTGTTTGGATTTGTTTTAAAAGACTGCTCTTCTCTGCTGTTTGTTGTTTTCTACTGTCTGCTATTTCCATCATGATGCAGCAACAACATAACAATGTTGGCTGAAAGCCAGCTTGGGAATAGACTGAACCTTCAACGGATTTTTGATGCATGAATATTTTGAGGGGACATTTAAATGATGTTTGTGCTTCTCACAGTGTGAAAAAAACAACATTGCCAGGTTTCTTTGATCTACTGGAAACAGGCTATCATAATACAGAAATAGTTAGCTGAAATAAGTACATTCAGGTAGCTTCTTTCTACTTAACTGTGCATCATTTACTTCTACACTCACAAAGGAGGTTTTCATTCAGCTGGGGCAAAGTGCACACAGTTATTGATGGTTCAAGTATTTACTCTTTAAAATGACAGTTCTGAAAACATATTTCTCTCACCACACAGAGAGTGGGAGGGCAGTGGAAAGGAGGAGATAATTGAGGGAGCTGGAAGTGAAATGATGTTCATGTCTGTCAGATGCCATTTCCATTTTAATGACTGTAAAGAGGAGTGTCAGAGAGCTGCCAGACAGCAGAGGTTTGGGTCACCACTCATAGTGTCAGATGTTGGGGTACTCCAGGCTGGCATTCACGACTGAAGGGGGGAACATGTCTCCTTTGCCCCTTTCCTGGGATGGACTGATACTGCTTCTAGTTTCTGATGTTTCGCAGCCTAAGGCTTCAATGAGGTGGTAACATTTTTGTGTTTGACAGCCTACAAACGCAAGGGCATTCATCACACCTTCAGCGGGCAAACCTGCGGTCTGAAAAATAAATATTGATGATTTGATGAAGCAAGCAGCTCAGAAGAGGAGGAGGACAAATAATAACAAGTTGTACCAGTTGTAGGCAGCCTGGCTCTATGCAGCGTTTAGAGCAGGACACATGTTGTTCTGATAGGCACATGCTGGACTGATCCTGAATCCTTGTAGCTCAGTGTCTCACCTCCATGATTTGTGAGCACTGTGTCTGAAAGTATTTTGGACAGTAAGCACGGGCCATCACACAGATCCTTAGTGTCCCTCCTAAATGGTCACTCTGGCGCCAAGGAACTTTTCCTGGCTGAATGTCTGGAAACAAATATTTGGTGAAAATTTGAAGTAACATTCTGTGTGCAGAACATGAAGACTGATGCTCAGCATGCTTAAATATACAAATTACATTATGAACTAACCCCAGTAAGAGCCACTAGGTCCTCAGGGTCTTTTTCCTCCAAAGTTTGTGGGATTTGGACATAAGACTAGAAGAGCTCTTTAAAGGAAAGTTCAAGAAATCTGGCTTTAAAAAGAGATTCTTCAAAAACTTCCCAAAAATATTTTGCCTTTTTCATTTCTACATTAGAAATTCCTGTTATCTGTTTAAATATTTATTTGAAGTATCTTTAGTTATCGCTTCCGGTGTTTCAGAAGGTTCCATTGCTTAATCACTCATTGTAGGAAAAATATAGACCACTGTTGCCTTTTATGTTTTGAACTTGCCAGCCCCCCTAATTTTATTACACATTCTCTTGTCCTGCCACTAGCTGAGAAGCACCTAATTTATCTCCCTCAGTCATTTATTTTTGTCCTTTCATTATGTGTTTTTGTCCCTCTCCTTTCTAAGGTAACTTTTTCCAATCTTTTCAATCATTCTACATGACAGATTTCCCCTCTTTTTTGATGTTTTTTTTTTGTTTGTTTGTTTTGTCTTGTTTTGCTTTTTGTTTTTAGGTTTTTTGGGTTTTTTTGTTCCTCAGATGATCACTTTTCTTTGTCAATTTTTTTCCTTATTTTTTTCTTATTTTGTTTTTACAGTAGTGAAATGATACTTCACAAATTTTTCCAGATGAGACCACATTTTGATTTATAGGTTGGCTGTGTAGTATTTACTGCATCAATCCCCATCTCAGTTCTTATGAAGCCTCACATCTTGTTTGAATTTTTTTTCTTAAAACTACAGCTGCATATGGTAGAGAAATCTGTCTTCATTGATACCCAGATTCCTTTCCTGGGTTGAGACAGTGAATGTATACCCCTGTCAGATGTACAAGGAGTTTAATTTATTTTTTTCCCTTCAGTATGCCTTAGTTTGCATTTGCTGGCATTGAACTTCATTTGCCCCCACATGGTTTAGCTAAGTCTCTTTGAAGTTCCTCACGGATCTCTCTGGTCTGTGCTTGCTAAATAACTTTGTGTCATCTGCAAGTTTTGCTAACCTCAGTATTACCCTCTTTCAAGATCATTAATACAGATTTCAAACACGAGATCTAATGCAGAACAATGAGGCGAGGCATCCCACTGTTCACCTTGTGCCACTGACTATTTATTCCTTCCCTTTGTTTCCCATCTTTCACCAATTTTCAGCCTATGTTTGATGCATTCCATGAACACATCAAATAAGTGAAACCATAAGCCTGGTTTAACATCAGCATGCCTAGCTCTTCTCAGTGCTTTGAATTCAATTTGTGTGGTAAACACAGAGTGTTTTTTCCTTTTGTCCAAGAAATCCCATTTTCTTGGGGGATTTATTTATTTATTAACTTTCAAATATCTCTAGAAATTCCAGTTGGTAAACCTAAACTTTGTCACTGTCTGAGAAAAAAAAAACCAAACAAACAGACAAACAAACGAAAACCCAAACAAACCTAACATGCTTATAGTTGCATACACAGTTGAACATTTTCAGGAATTTTCAAATTTCTACCTATGGGATGACTTTTGTCATTTTTATCTCTGAGTAGTTAAGAGTTAGGGAACTACATACAAAAATATTTCATCACTTGCCTCTGTGAGAACTTTACTCCTATCTCCAGAGACATCAGCACATGTGAAAGCACATCTTTTTTGCATAAAAGATTAACCTTGATTTTGCCTCCTATCTTAGGAAGAGAATATAAGATAAGACAGTTTTCAGCAAGAAAGGATATCCCTCTCTGCACTATCTTCTGGATGATCAGGGCTGTGCTGCTTTACTGTCTGAAAGCTCCTTCCTCTACTTTATTGTGTACATCAAACTCATCAAAGTGACTCCTACACCATGGGTACTCCCCGAAATGAATGTGACACTTTTTTTTTTTTCAAATAGTTTGCAATATGAGCTTAAAATTGAGCTCGCTCTGCAAAGAATCTTTCCAGTTATCTAAATAGCCAAAATATCAAGAGAAAAGGAGTATAAATGATGTATGAGTTCAGTCAACTCAAACATGTTTGTTATTTGGAAGAAATGCTTATAAAAAATGTTTAGTTACATGTTTAGAACCTCTGCTCAGGAGCCTTCACAAAGTGCTGAGAAAAAAGGGAGATGTCATCATTCCAGTATTAGCTGACACTGATATTGATCCTACTTCCTCCTTTTATCTTGGAAATCTTACTTTACAATAGCAATTTACAATCCATAAACATTTAAGCATTGAGTTCTTGTGGTGTTCCGTGGGAATGTGGCTTCTCATATGATGACACCTTGATTCTGATCCATTTTACACATAGCTTAATTTTTTAGGTTCCTCATCACTGTGGCAAGATCCACAGAATAGATTTTGTGTGAGGGAGGTAGAGAATGAGTATTTTTTTGGGGGGCAATCTCCAGGGAATTAGTGGTAACATCACACTTGGAACTGTTCAAAAAGTATGTAGATGTGGTGCAGGGGATATGGGTTAGTGCTGGTCCCAGCAGTGCTTGGTTAAAGGTTGAACTCAATGATCTTTGATGTCTTTTCCAAACTTCTATGATCCTATGAAACACTATATCCCTCTCACTTCAAAATTTCTCCATCCTAACATTGCCAGTAAAGAGGAATTTTCTTCCATTTGGAACGTTCAAACATAATCCCTCTGTCTTGTCTTTATGAAAACAAACAAACAAGCTCAGGCAAAAGTATTTTTTTATTATCATTTTAAAAGTTGAAATGAAGGGAGTTAACAATGTTTTTATGTCTTAAGTCTTAGATCTGCCTTCCAGCATGTGGGGGATCTGAGTTCAGATCCCCCCTGTGCCTGAGGAGATTCAAAAGCACACTGCTTATCTCCTGATGCAGAAGCATTTCAACAGCAGTGACTCACAAAGCCTAATTTTCAAATATCCAGTTTTTGCATGGTCTCAACACTTTGCTAAAAAGGTAGACAACTGATTATAAGCCTCTGTTTCAAAGCAAGCAGGATGATCCTTCAGTTCCAGAACTCCCCACTCAGTGCGTGCATAGATGGTTTTTCTGTCATTTGTAATGGAGAAGGAGAGTCTCTGGTTCCTCTCTTGTAGCCCTGGTTCGTGCCTGTGATGTTTTGGTTTCTCGGAAACTCTTTCCAAGAGAGTTTTCTGTCAGCAAGAGACATGTTTTCCTCACTGTAACCTTTGTTTACATTCCTTTCCCTAAGAGGGACTTCTTCTTGATGCCCCTCTGACTTTACCAATGTGATTGAAGAAATTTGTCTTTCTTCCACCCATCGGGTCATTCTCTGTAGAACAGTATAAAAGAGAAGGAATTCCCAAAAATAAACGGAGTCATTGTCAACCTTTTAGTTGAAGTCTGTGTCGTTGTGATCTTTAACAGCATCACTCTCTGAGTTGTCCTTTTTCATGTGTTCTGCTTGAGGAGAAGGTTAGCTATAGATAACTAGTTATTTAGATAACTGTTGATAAGGGGAGATAATTTCTGAGTTTTCTTCCATATTTCCCACTAGAAAGTTCAGAGAACTCTTAACATAAGCTTGAGGCCTTCCCTAATCCCAGTTTTATCCACTTAGCTCGCCCTATAACTTCCATAGAAAGCCTGATAACTCTAGCTCTGAAAAGTTTAACAATTTCTCTATAATTCAGGAAATTAAATGTCATTTGTCATTGGAAACTTTACACTGGGTTACCAAGTCACAACTTCAGTCAAAAAGTGACATAATGACTCCTGAGAACCAAATTAGTTTTAGGAATCTGTGCTTTTCATTTCTCTTGAACTTTATGAGAAACCCATGTCACATCTCCAGTTTTTGTCAAGAGCATACTTTTGAGGAAATCTGGTTTCTCCCAGTTATTGCACAGCATGGAGGGGTCTCAAAATCTTTTAAATCAAACAAAACTAAGAGATGCTCTTGAAAAATATACTTGATGTCCTGCAGACCTGTTGCATCCCAATTCATAAGCCTAGACTAAAGATAATCTGAAAAAAAAATTCTTTTAAAATGTAAAATAGGCCACAGCTGCAGCTGTTTCTCTCTGCAGAGATGCTCCTCTTACACCGTACTTATTCCTTGCATAGACAAATTTTTGAACTAAAATAGGTACCTCAGTTTGTGTGAGGTGTATTCCATAGTTGTCCTGATCCTGCTAAAACATGGCAATTGTCTTCTCTCAAATAGTGGCTGAGCATGCTTTTCTCTGTGAAAACCTGATAGCACATCACTTGACTATAAAAGAAAAAAGTTTCTTGTGCAACCTAGATTGCAAAATCCCTTTAGCCTCTTTACTGGGGGAAAAATTAATAAAATAAAATGTGTTAAATCAAGTGACAGAGAAACTATTAAACAGGTAGTTATCCCTTTTCTATAAATTGAGAGTCAATAAAGAATGAATAAATCAGTGAGATTTACAAAACTCATAATTCATATTTGGCAAGCTTCACAAATATTCCTTTCTTTCTTCAAACACTCTTTTCACCACAGACCTCTTTCCCAAGCCACAATCCCCAAATTAAGAAATCTAATAAAACATATGTAGTCACTTCTCTTTTAGGAGTGAAACAAACCTCTGTGGGATATTTTTTTTCCTCTCCTTTTAAAGAAAGAGAAATTAGACTGAACTAATCAGCATAAATTGTATGGGGAACGTTATGACTCATCATGAGGAAATTCTGCTTCATCTCAATTTAAAAAGAAATAAAAAATGAGGATTTTAAAATTTACTGAAAGAAAAGGAAGATTAACTGTGCTCTGAATGCAAGAGCTTTCCAGGAGACCAAATAAGTCTTCTATAAACTGATTTGCCTTTCTGACTGCGATTTAGTAGAGTGACACCTAATTTGTTCTGAGAGTCATTGATGCCTCCAACACAATGGAGGATGACAGCTTGCATAACCTCTCTTTCAGCTCTCATCTCATTTATTCCGTTTGAAGTCGAGTTCCGACAAGCGAGAGGCACAGAATTAATATTACCTTAGATCAGCTCAGTCTCCAGAGGGAGCAGCAAAAGCTTTTCTGGAAACAATAAACCCTTTAAACATGACAGGAGGAATAGGACCTTAGGAGGTATCTGAAAGTATCCATTATTAAAGAAAGAAAAAAATACATATATCTATGTGGGTCACTTTGATTGTGAGGGTTTCTTTTTTTTTTTTTTTTTTTTTTCACCTTAACAACAAAAGATGAGCTACTGCCAGTCTTACAAACAAATTTAAAGATGTTGGATACTTTGTGGTTAACATCTATATTGCGCACACACAACACACACACATACATACATATGTTTTCTTTTTTGTTATTGTAGCAGAGTCCCTAGTCATGGATGGTATTTGTTTTGACTTTGAAATTCCCTGCTTGTTTGATCTGGTTCCTTTCCAAATTAAGATTAAAAAAAAAAAAAAAAAAAATCAGGAAGGGAAATTCCCATCACATCTGATGGTTTATAAGGTCAAATTTAATTATTGCAATTTACATTTTAAATTAACGTAACACTTTTAAAGTGAATCAGAGGAAGCCAAAGAGATTATTTGTGCAGACAGCTTTATAGAAGGAACAAAAATAAAGATGCATGACAGTGTCTATGTGCACTTTAATCTGTGGTCTACAGAACATCACCATGGATATAACTGGCACGATTCTATTCAAGTAATAAAACTACAGTGAATTATGCCAGCTAGAGGACAATCCTTTTACATATATTTATTTAAAATATACATCTATTTAATATTTATATTATATCTATATGTACATAATGTTTTTTGAGCTTGGCTGACAATTGAGATACTTAAGGGGGAAAACATATGTGTGTGTATATATATGAATGTATATAAAAACTAGAAATTATTCTGTTTATCTAAAATTTTCATATTAAGTTACAACTAAAGTAAGGAAAAAATATCTCCCTGGGGTTTCAACAACTAAGAGTAGATAGTATTAATACAAGGGCTACCCATTAATAAATGATCTAGCCAATGGATAAGCCTTGCAGCATTTTCTTTTTGTGAATTCTCAATGGACTTCAGATTTCTATCAGCACACATCCAATTTACATGTGAATCGTGATTTCATCATATCATATCCTGTCATTCCACTAGGAATAATTTCCTGTCATTCCACTGTGAATCATTTCAGGAAAGTACAGATGACTTAATAATTTACAATTAAATAGTTCATGTCATGCTGGAGCAAACCATGTGAAAAGAATCAGTGTATTTGCCACACAAATGCAAATACCTCTGGGACATGCAGCGTAGAGAAGAAGAGAAAAGAAGGGAGGAGGAAGAGAAGAAGAAAAGGCGATAATTTAATCATGGACAGGAGAATGGCAGCATGGAGCAAGATGGTGGAGTAGGAGCCCAATTTTAATAGAAGTCAGAAACCTAGATGTAAATGAGGATGTTAACTAGGTTGGAGAGAAGGCAGCCCAAACATCTCTTTGATAGGAAGGGTGATGTAAACCTTTCCTGTTCTGCTGAATACAGGAGAACCCTTAACAATGTCAAGGGACAAGCTATAGGCCTTGTGACTGAACAATTTACTGAAGGAATATCACTTGTCTTCCCTCCAGTCCCTTCTCCTTCATGAACCCATCTCCACCATTTTTTTTTTAATAGGCTTTGAATTTTAGCATTTTGTTAGAAGTTCAACATTATTTGTCAGCAGCTTTGGGAGGTTCTACATATGGCTTTGTGCTAATCTGTTCACTTCGGCTGTGCCTTTTATCTTATTTGTGATGTGTGGCCAGCTCCACTGCATTCCCCTCTGCCTAGACGAGAAGAGAGAGGAAATATATTCTTGTGGTCTTTGATACAGTAATATTAGTTCTCTTTTCTGGATGGGATTCATCTTCCTTAGCTTTAGACAATTACAATACAGATGTCTCTGTCTGAAATACTCATCACTGTCTCTCTATGAAAAAAAAAGAAAAAAAGAAGTGTTTTAAACAGAGACTATTCTGTCCTACATTAAACACCTTTATTCAAGAAGAGATAAACTTCTCTGTAAAATTACCTGTTTCACGGAATCATAGCATCATGGGATGGTTTGGGCTGGAAAGGACCCTAGAGATCATCCAATTCCAACCCTCTGCCAGGGACACCTTCTACTATCCCAGGTTGCTCCAAAACCTGTCCAACCTGGCCTTGGACACTCCCAGGGATCCAGAGACAGCCACTGGTTCTGGAGCAACTCATGATAGTGTCTCATTACCCTCATGGTATAAAAATTATGTTTAACCTAAAGATATATTTTCCTTCTGTAAGTTTCTCTTTATATTTTTGGCAGGGTTTTTGGTTGGTTGGTTGGTTGTTTGTTTTAAGTTGTGGCTTTAAATAAAAACACAAAACAGCCTGTTATAAGAGCCTAGATGGAAACATCTACAAGCTGGATGCTAAAAAGTAGGTGTAATTAATACAATATTCCAAGTCAGCTTATTTTGGTAATAACATAGCAGGATATAAAAGATAACAGGAGGGATGCTGGAGAGGGTTTTTGAGCACAAAGATGAATACACTTCTGCAAAGCAAAGTAAACAGACAAAAGGTGACCTTCTAATCAAGATCCAAAATAAAATCACTTACCTATTAGACAAATATCCCTTGAGAAAACATTCTACCAGGGTGAGTCATCATGAAGAAGGACACAGAACACAAAGGCAGAGGAAGACAGAAAAAATTAGTTCTTTGATGGCATTTAATAGTCAGGGCAAATTAATTCCTTTCATTGCATTAATTTAATCATATACAACAAGGGCAAGGCAAAAGGTGTCAAACGTCTCTGTAACCATGCCTTAAACTTGCTCTTTAAAAATGCTTTGGATGTAAAAGAAAAAAAATAATGGAGAGTCTATAAAAATACAGTGTTTCACTAGGATAATCTTTACTGCAAGATGTCTCGAGCTTGTAAGGGAACTACAGCAATCCTATGTATATATTCTCAATCAATTTTAAGAGCAAAAACCATAGGAAAAAGTGGTTAGATACTTTTCTGAATACAAAGTACATTGGATAGTGAAAAGGTAAATTAACTCCCAAGGGAGTTAACTTCCAGTTTCTCCATGTAATGCCTGAAAATGGTCAAACAAGTTACATCAATAAAAAGACCTCGCATATTCCATGGAATTTATATCAAAGATCACTGCATTTTACAAACAGCAATTAATTATCATTATGTCACTCCAAGACATAACTGATAAAAGCAATTTAATCTGTGGGTGGACTCATAGCCCAGAACAAAATAAATAAGAGTAAAATAAAATCCCTGGATCTCATGGCTCTATTTCAGAAGAGTACATACAGTGAATCCAAGTTACATTCTGTAAGTCTTTCATCTAGCTTCCCTCCAGAGAGTGAGATTGAAAATGTGATGATAGAAACTGTCTTTATAACAGTAACATAGTGGTTATAGAAGCCCTCCAAGACTGGGAAAGCTATGTTCAATTCCTCCCTGCAGGAATTCAATCTATTTTCCCTCCTTACATCTGAGGAATCTTGAAAATTTTTGTGCTCAATGACAAAGCTTCAACAGACCACCAGGTAGGTGGAACTGCCCTCCTTAATTAATAATAAGGAAGTATTCTATATGTTATTTTACAAATGGGATACAAAAATTATCTGCTCTCAAATAATTTAGGTTTTATAGGCATGAATTAAAGATTAATTAATTGGACTCAAGGAAAAATAATAAAACCTGAGTGAATGGGTATGTCCTTGAATGTCCAGCTAGAAATAGACTCTAGTTCTACTCTTGATTCTTTATTTCATCCAACTGATAAAAACTCTACTCTTATTCTCTTTGTTATCATGCTCTCTCAGGAAAATGGACATGATATTTAAAATATTATAAGAAAAAAAAAAGGAAATTAAAATTGGGCCACTCATTATTTTTAGGACTTTTTTGAATCACCAAAATTTATGAACATCACAAAAAGACTTCCAATGCCTTAAAAAAAAAAAAAAAAAAAAAAAAAAAAAAAAAAAAAAAAAAAAAAAAAAAAAAAAAAAGTTGTTGTAAGTAACTATGTTCCAGAGAAATATTTGGGACTGTAACCACGAAATGCTGTGGCACATTCTAAATACTGAGCAAAGTGTCTAAGATTCAAAAAAAAGATAAGTTCTCAAAGATTTATTCTTGTCTTTCATGCTTCTCAACCAAGCATGTAGGATGTCTTTGATATGAAGCAGATCTGAATGCACTGTGCAGTGATCCTGGGCAGCTGTCATGGAATTCAGCTTTTGCTGTTGCTACACGACCTACCAACAACACCTGCAGCCCCTTTGATGCCTCTTGCCCTGACAGTTTTGCAGCCCTTTTGCCAAAGCATCTTCCCCATGCTTGAATGTCGATTTTTCACCACACAGTGAGAGGGAAATTATACGATCTGTATTTGCGAATGCAAGTGTGAATTGTAGATAGCAAACTAAAATGTCCAGCATGACTTATTAGAAACTTCTGTCTCTTTACTGTCTTTTCTGTGGCATGGGATCTCCTTCTGATGTATCTGTATCGCCAAGGGTTATTCTCAACAACTCTAGCAAGGGTGTTAACTCATGGCCACCACATAGAGGCTGGATAATTGTACTTTCTTCTCTTGGCAAAGCCTTGGATGTGCTGTTTGTCTTAGAAAATATTAGTATTAATTATAAGTAGTATTTCACATCACTGTCCATTTCCTCATTAAGGGATGAAATACTCAAGTGCATGAACCCACATTAATTTTCATTAATGATGCCAATTAGCAAACAGTTATAAACTCAAAATAATATTGTAGCTATATAAATCCTTACTGGGATTAATTTTTATCCACCACATAATCAGCTAAATTACTGAATTATTCTGCTGTGGATTTGTCACTTCTGCCACAAGTTCATTAAACAATGTTTAGGGTCTTAGGTAATTTTCTTCCAAAGTAAAAAAAAAAAAAAAAAAAAGTGCAAATATTTGTGTAAGGGAGAGCAAATGAAAATATTTGGTTCTGTTTGATTCTGGAAGGCAGGGAGAGATGGGAGTGGTTTGTTTTGTTCAACACCCAAAATACCATTGAGTAGGACAGAATTTTTCAGTGACTTCAAATGCATTGAAGCGTTTCACTTTTTGTATTTTTCTTTATATATTGGTTTCATGATGCAGAAAAAAAACACACAAAAAGAATAATAAAAATTTGAAAGGATGTTGTGAAACTGAGATCTTTGATTTTCTGAGTGATATTATGCTGCAAAACCTTGCATTTCTCCCGTCCTCCTGCATGCTCTGGGCCTCCTAACTCAGCCTCCAGCTGTCACTTTGTAAACGTGTTGATCTTCAGTGGCTCCTGGGTGCATCTTTCAGGCTCATGCAGATGTCAGACACTCCAACGTTTTAAAATTAATTTAGACATCTCTGTTCAGGTGTCTTATCTGTTGTGAAATAAAACATTTCAATTCTCTCAATAAAACAACATATTGTAGATTTCTTTGAGAATTGTCATTTTTTTTTCTCAAAAATCTGTTTTTAGCTAACTCAGATATGCCGGTTTTGGAGGGGTTGGTGGGGAGTTTATCTCTGAGGTTTCATCCAGGTCTAGAAGGGAAAACAAAGGGTTATTCTGGAACACCTCATTTCAGGCTTCTCTGTTTAAAACTTTTATTTGTATCCTAAATTTACAAGGCTGATGACACAGAAGAAAATAGGTTATAAAGTTTTTTCAATGTTATACCTTAATATTTATTAACCATAATAAGTTTACCAATGTTTTTCTGCCAAAAAAAGAATAACAACAATTATTTTTCAGTTAAAATTTCAGAGGGGCAAGAGTAAAATAACTTACAGAAATGAAGAAGGTTCTGTAGAAGGTATGCAAGACCACAGCTGGTGTTCAACAAATGCAGAAGACAGCTCTGCTTTATCTGACAGAAACCAAGGCAGTAGGTTAGCAAATTAGCAGAAAAATTCATGTCAGAATAAGTGTAGAGAGACTTCTGGAAACATGAATTAAATAATAGATGTTCCCTAAAACTTCTCACGCAGCATTGCCATATTCATGTGAATGTTACAGCCTAATCCTCTCACCACAGAAGGAGCACAAAGACATAATGTTGCCATTATTTTTAAACATGACCACATTTTGTCCATTATCTAGGTTTCCTCTTTTCCCCACCATATAATTCCCTCATGCAGGCTTTTCATCCTGCCACCTTCAACTGAACAAGCTAATAATCAAAATTATTCAACTATTGACACTGTTCTCTCTTCGCTCCAGTCATTTAACAGCTGTAATATTCTTCACCTGGTAGCACTGTAACATCCTTACTTGTTAATGGAACAAGTATCAGCTTCCAAATGCCTCTGGCTTGGCAGAGAGAAATGGTGCTATCACAATTATCATGAATCAGTGCATCCAACACTGTTCCACATTCTATGTTTTAAGCCAATAATAATTTCAATAATAGTGTTATGGCTGCCTCGAGCAATTGGAGAAATCCCTGAGTTAGTGTCAGTTGAGCTGATGTATCCATTCAGACGGGTGAAAAGCCACACACAAACAAACAGTTTCTTATGCTTCTAAAGCAGGAGAGCTTCATTAATTAATGTTTCCATCAGGTAGGACTCATAGATGTGGCCACGGAGTGTCCAGCTCCAGAGGTCACATTGCCCATACTGCCAACCAAGAAAAGCATCTGCCCTCTTAGATGCTTCATGCATATAAGGCTGCATTTCTGGTTGGTTGTTTGTGCCTCTGCACACATCTTGCAGAAGTAAAGGTTTTAGGTGGGGTATGAGACAGGCAGCTTCATCACTGCACATTCATGCCACAGGAGAGGGAGGGAGGCACACTACAGTGTGCAGAGGCTGTCCCAGTGACATTGTCCCAGTGATTCTGAAGTGCCTTTTTCTCTCCCTCTTTACAACTGCAAAGGAAGCCTGAGATGAACAGCAGCATAAACCAAAGGCCTGAACTTGTGGAAATAAGCTGAGTTTTTTAATTTTTAATTGCCATTAAAAGGCAATAATGACTGAAAGAGCTGTTAGCTCTAAGGCTGCTGTTGGTTTCTTCTATGAGACCAGGATCTTTTTATTTGCTTGCATTTTCTTGCAGCTCACCTGGCTTTAATTCAAGCCAAGTAGTTTAATATTCAATGAAAGAACATGTAAGATGCCTTTTCTTGCACTTTCACATCCTGGACTAGGGATCCTGCCTTTTTGTTTACCTCAATGGGAAATTTATGCATGTATTTTAAGCACCATCAATTACCATTCACAAAACAACTAGCACATAATTGTGCGTATTTTCAGATCAAGTCACAAAATCTTGTGCCAGTACCTGTTAGATTTGATTGGACAAGGTCACACAGAAGAACATTAAGAAATGGAGACAGAGATGTCAAAGCATTTCCAATGGCAACAGCAACCGCCCCGCTCGTATCAACAGGGGGGAAATGGAAGCATAAACCAAATTGCATCCAAATGATTGCAATTGGAGCACATGTGTTATGGGAAAGGTTTGAAGTTAGCACATGTGCTGATATAGCAATATGACGATGAAGGGGAAGAAAATTCCAGCATTCAGTGTCTTTGCAGCACAGATGGCTGGGATTGCTTTTGCTGGCCTGCTTGCTCATTAAAATGAATCAGATGAATCTGGCTATCCCAAACTGTTAGTGTATGTCTCTGCCTTATTATTCTGTGCTTTGCAACAATGATGATACTATTCTGCCCATGGGCCAAATAATGCTTCAGTTTGGATCACACAATATTCTGGTGGTGGGCTGTCGGTGTCTTGACTAGCAATCCACTCTGCAGTGAAATCTAGGAGAGGCTGCAAGGCACCAACTGGATCATATCTGGGTGAATCATGTTTTACAAAATCACTCAGTAGGTACAACACAGATAGTAAGCAACTATGTGTGATTAATTACAGCATCACAAATTAAACCCATTTTTGGGAACTTTCATGTTTGGACTGTACTAAGTGGTTAACTAGCAGAGTACCTTTTATTTTTGTCTTCTTTTTCCTTGTTAATGTAGCAAAGGATGTGTATAATGCAGAGAACACCACAGCTTTCCTCTTCTTCTTGTTTGTTTTTTTTTCTCTCTCTCTTGTTTTCTGTCCTTTTTTTCTCTTTTTATTTTTTTCCCTTCCAGAGAGTGAATAACAGTGAAGAGTAGGGTGATATATGGTCCCTCTACACAGTCATAAAGTGTAAATTTTGAACATGAGATGCCTGTGGGGAGGGTAGATTTTCCTTCAGCCTCATGAGTCCCACTGATGTTAATAAAGAAGGCATGTCTACAACACCCCTCACTGAATAATTTACATCTGCACAGACAGAAAGTCAGAAGGCAAAGCTGGAGACACATCAGAAAGCTGGCTTTAAATCAAGTTAAAAGTTTGCCTGTGTTTGTGGGTGGTTTATTATTATAAAAGGAAATCAATGCAAATTGAAATTAAAGCTGTCCGCTCAGCTTTGAGGATTTCAGTACGGGGTTTGACGGGGGCGGGGGGGTAGGAAAATAATATGTATGAGGCATGGCTGAAAGAAAAAGAGAGATTTAAGGAGGGAAATGAAATGCAAAGGTTAAATGAACAGCAGAGTGATAGGAACTACAAAGCAAAGTTAAAGTAGTTCTTTCGGAACTTCTTTCACAAATATATTATTTTGTTTGCCAACAAAGAGGAAAAGAAAAATCCAGTAAGTTTACTGAAAATAATGGAAATTTGAGAATAAAAAATTATTTTTATTTACAGTTAGTAGCTTAGTTTTAGATGTACAATTAGTACCAAGCCTTCAAAATAATCCAGATGCCAAAACATAGACTGCCAGGGGCATCATAAAGAATGCATTTTACGAGATTATGTTCCTAGAGGCACAAAGCAAAAAAGGCACATAACATGATGGTTCCTTAGCCAGCCCTGGGTGGACCAGCTGAGGTGTAGAAAAAATATTATTCTTTTAGTGTAGCCATTTCCTACTGCTCTGAGGATACACTTTCTCTGAATACTCAGCATTAGCATCCTGCCCAAACTTTAACTAATTTCCTATGGGTAACTTAAAGTCACTATGAAGAGCTCTAAAAATGAATTTCAGTCTGTGGATGACAAAGGTGCAGATCCCCATAAGGGATAATGAAATTCCCGGGGGTCCGAGCCTGGTAATCGGATCCCTTTGAGCTTCCTTGGGACTGTGACCCAATGGCCACTTGATAGAGAGAGGCAGCCTTGATCCAGCTGTCCAGAATGGAATTTTAATAATGCAAAAATAACAAACAAGAAGGCGTACACTGCATTGAACAGGAACAAGGCAGTACCAAGGGACAAAAGGCGGGGTCCAGGGTCAGACAGGGGTCCTTATGCACCCTGGTGTGGGGAGGAGTTAAGGCAGGGGCTGAGTGAAAGGTCCAATAGGGGAGAACAACTAGGAATATTAAAATTTCTGTGCCAAAAATCAACATGTGGTAACACAAAGAACTAGGAACTTTCTAGCAACAATTTGCATACTCAGAACAGAGTTTCCCAGGGCATTAGTCCAGGGTTTTCCTCTTCCCCAGGTAAACCACTCTCTACAGGATAAACTGTTGGGTTGCCTCTGATTTTCTGGATCGGAGGTAACTATTTCCTCCCTAAAGAGGTTTGTCTGATCCAGTCATTTAAGCCATGGGTGAAACGCACAGTTTCTCAAAAAACTTAGGAATTATCCCTCACGAAACAGTTCACTCTCAAAATCTAAGCAAATACAGACCAAGAGCACTAATGAGAAATGCCATATCACAGAATCACAGACTGGGTCAGGCTGGAAGGGACCCCAGTGGGGCCATCTTATCTCACCTCCCTTCTCAAGCAGAGCCATCCTAGAGCACAGGGCACAGGATTGAGTCCAGAGATGTCTGGAATATGAGGGAGACTCCACACCCTCTCTGGACAACCTGTTCAGGGCTCAGTCACTGTCCAGGGCAGAAGTTCTTCCTCGTGTCCAGGTAGAACTTTCTGGGATGAGCTCCTGCCCATTCCTCTAGTGCCATTGCTGGGCCTCTGGAGCTGAGGCTGGGCCCTGCTCTGACCCTCCCTGCAGACAGGGACAGACAGACAGGGATGGGGTCCCCTCTCAGCTGGGGCTCCTCTGGAGGTTGAACAGCCCCAGATCCCTCAGCCCTTCCTCATAAATGGATGCTCCAGGCCCTTCATCATCTTTGTAGCCCTCTGGACCCACTCCAGGATCTCCCTGTCTCTCTTGTCCTGAGGAGCCCAGACCTGGACATAGCACTCCAGATGTGCCTCACCAGGGCTGAGCAGAGGAGCAGGATCCCCTCCCTGACCTTCTGGCACCCAGGATTCCATTGTTCTTCTTGGCCCCCAGGGCACTGCTGGCTCATGGACCACCTGTTGTCCACCAGGACCCCCAGGCCCTTCTCCTCAGCTGCTCCAGCAGGTCACACTCAGCCTCTGCTGGAGCCTGGGGCTGTTCTTCCCCAGGTGCAGGACCTTTGCTCTGTTGAATTTCAGCAGGTTCCTCTCTGCCCATCTCTCCAGCCTATCAAGGCCCTTCTAAAGGGCTGCATTCTCTGGGATATGGAGACTTGGGGAAATCAAGGTTTTGGCTGCTATAAATCAGTTGAGTATTCACATGTCAATTTCACCATAGCTTCACAGAATCATAGTATGGTTTGAGTTGGAAGGGGCCTTACATTTCATCTCATTTCAACCCCCTTATCATGGGACAGGGACAACTTGCACTAGACCAGGTTGGTCAAACTAGACCTATTTACTGGGCTGGACCCCTTTCATCCAGCTGAGGAAACTCAACATGCCAACAGGCTTATTGTTTGGCCCATCCTGTATGCCTCTCTTTAAACAAGACAAAACATTTCCACAGATTTTTTTTTTCTTTTGCTTATAAAAATATTATTGAATAACTAACAATTTCAAACACCAAAGCTCCAAATATTTTTGGTTGGGGATTGAGGTCCTGCTGATAAACCACACCACAATGCAGAGTTTGGTTACATTTGTTGGTCAGGGACTTTGTGCCGTTGCTCCTTACTTTTCCTGGATATTACTCTGTCCACTGAGTTAATGGCAAAGCTGCCTGGAAAATACACACTCCCTTCCAGGTGGGTTTCTGGGGTGTTTGCTGAGCAGTGTTCCTACAGACTCGTCCACATCATCCTAAAATGAGCTGGGTTTTTTTGCACCCTTCACTCCAGCACTGGCTCTAGTCCTATTGCAAACACATCTGTGACAATGACAGCTCCTCTGAGACCTTGTTTCTACTCCTCTGTCTGTCCCTATTAACCATCCTGCTCTAACAGAGCTGTATAAAAGTTTCCATGGTCTGTAATTTCATCATGACTAAGAGTGAGCTCTATTACTTCTGTTCTCATTCTACATTAAGAAGTAAGAAAGAAGTGCCTTAATCCAAACTGAAGTGACCGCTGTGTTGCAAAGCTGACACATCCCACATAACTCTTATGTGTTAAGCAGAATCATCTGTTTCCCAGTTCAGTAAGTCACAAAGCGATGGGGGTTTTTTCACTTCTTTTTTTTTAAACACAGTTTCCCCCCACCCCTAAAATACCAAGCTTGGTGATAGTTTAGTTGGAAATTGCACAATCTGAACAGATGGAGGAAAAATCTTTTACAGAAAATATATGCTTATTTCTTTAACTGATGTTTAAGGTGTTTTTCACTAGGTAGGGACCTGCTGAATATTTAAAAAGGTTATTGTTCTGCCATAATCACTACACAACTATGTAACTGCAGAGTGATTTTGAATGAAACAAAATTAGCTTCACAGAAGTGCCGGGAGAATGTTTATGGTAGCAAATTGTCTGACTGTTCTTAAACCAGCTGCTTTCAATAGGAAGTGGGCTGTCTTTCTTCAGTGCACTCCTCTTCGGTTCAGAGCCAAGAACTGGGAAAAAAAGAAAGAAGTTTGCAATAAATGCAGGAAAATGGGGAGGGGAAACTGAAGTTAAAAGGAAATGAAAATTTTGTTTCACCATACCTCCATATTTCACTGTTTAGTTTGATGTCAGTGTCACATAAACATGTTTGTTTCCTAAGAGGAATAAGAAAGAAATCCTTGGTAAGGAATTTATATGTATTCTAAATGTAATTTGTTTTATTTACAAGCCTGGCATAAAATGGTCAAACAGCAGGCAAGATAATCTATTTTTCTTGGGATCTTAGCCCTCTGTGAAGTTCCTATTTAACGTTCATAGATAAATCTAAGCAAGAGCCCAAAAAGGAGGGCAATCTTTCCTTGTGTTATTTATGTATTTTTGTTCTTTGATGTTCATCTATGGTACCTCTCCATAATTCTAATTTGATATTATTAACATATTTTCCACAGAATCATACTTTTTGTCAATTAAGTGTAGGAATTTTGAAGCTCAGGTATTTTCAATATCAGTAACTACACTTGAGCTAATAGTTCTAGATTGCCTCTACAGTTTATGGGAGTAATCTGTCCCAATCTATTTATGTTTTAGGATGGGAGGGCTGAGTAAACAGGATGTAGCTTTGCCAAAAATTAGCTGGAAATTCTGATGGCCAGGAGGTTGAGCAGGAGTCAGCAGTGTTCCTGTGCCATGAAGGCAGCCACCTTCATTCAGGGTTGCGTGAGCAGGAGATGCTCAAGGGACAGAACTTGTGAGACATAAGGAGAAGGTGGAAGTTTCACTTTAGGCTAAAGTGAAATATTTTTCTTATTCTTTAGGATAAGAATAAGCTGGGTCTTACTGCTGTCTGCAGCTACCTGTATGTAGAGGAGCTCAAGCTGCTGGTGAAAGTCAGAGGTGGGAAATTTTGGCTATCTATTTGGAAAAAAATCTGGATAGTGATGAGGGTGGTGAAGCACTTTAGCAGGTTGTCCAGGTGAAATTTCCTTTTTTAGGGATGTTCAGACCTTGACTATAAAATACACTGAGGAATCTTATCTATTTGGTTGTGCTTTGTGAAGTGGTTTGAACTAAAGACTTCCAGAACTCCTGTCCAAGCACCTTTGAATCTATGATTTGTGCCCCATAAGTTTGTGTGGACTTTACAGTTATGAAGAAAGACAAAGTGCCACAATAAAATCACACATTCCCACGTAAACACCTCTGTTTATGACCTCCTCCACTGTTGTACCTTCTGAGCCAAAATTAATCACTCTTTTACCTCGACATTTTTTGGTGTGTTCTCTAACCCTCTGCTAGCGTAGAGGACCATAGCACCAGTGCACCTATACCATGACTGGGTGCTCTGTTACTAGTTTTTATATTTGGCTGTCAAACTAAGCTATCACAATAAGATTATTTGTGAATAGAGGTGCCTTACTGTGGCTGAGACAGAACCATTTTTCCTTAGCCAAACAAGAAAGAAGCAAAAGACTTGAAGAAACAATTACATTTTTATTTGATATGGCCTCACAACCCAAGGAAGAGCACACATCCTGGATGTGCAAAGAAACAATTCAGTTTCTCACTATCCCATTGATAGAGAGACAATAAGGTGATTTCAATTTTTATTTCATAAGGTTTGTTTCCTTTTTCTTTCTCAGCTTTTCTTATTAAAGTAAAACAAATTAATTTAATGAACTTTCAGGGAGACAGCTCTGATTCAGGAGCATATTTATCTGTGAAAGTTTTCCAGTGCATGTAATAGCAATCCCTGAACTGAAAATGTCTGCAATGAAAATTCTGTCAGCCATCAGGAATGGATTAGCACAGCCTGACTTGGCTAGAGAGACCCCTAGGAACTGGGCTGGACTGTCATCCTTGAGTCTATGTCTCAAAATCTCACTGTTTTCAGCTTCAATCAAAGATGGTCAAAGAACAGCAGTTAGACAGAAGGAAGGAGGAAAATGGATTTTACATGTGGTGTGACTGAAATACTTTGGAATCTCCGGCCTGAAAAATTCCAGTTGAGGGAAACTAGGACAGGGGTCTGTAAAGCTGTGACATGGAGAAGCAAAAGTGGGAAGACTTCTACTGTGTCCTATAATGTAAGAATTATGGGTATCAAAAGAGCCTGTCAAAGGGTAGATTTTGGAGAAACGAGCAATTTCAGCTTTTCACAACATGTATTTAAGGTGCCATGGGATACTGAGGGCGCTAGAAGTTGATATCAGCTCAAGGACAGAGTAGATTTCACAAAGTTCTGCAGAATCTCTCTCTATTAAATAGAAATATTTGGCTCAAAGTATTCCAGGCACTGAAGTTGCTAAGTTTCTTACAGATTTGATTAGTTGAGGAAAGTCTCTACCTTGTCTTGTAGCCCGTCCCCGGGCTTCTGGTTTCCAGTAAATGTTGGTGACAATGGCCAGATGGAATAGAATGACTATTCATATGACTATTCATATGACTATTCATATGACTATTAAGGGGTGATTCAAAGAGAATGCAAAAAGCTTCTGAAAAGCCAGTATTTGCCCCAGAGACAAACTGATGTGGGCCAGATCTTTGCCTTCATGCTTTTGAGATTTGGTGTCACCTTGGAACACAGTCACAGCTTTTGAAAATTGATCATTTCAGTCATTCCAGTATCAGATAAGAGTGAGAAATATTTTCTTGAAAAGATATAACAATGTTCTCTTTCATTTTCTGGCTGCCACAGTTTCTTGCCATTCATTAAGACTATTATAGTGAATAATCATATTGGGAAATTAAGATTAATAACAAAAATTATTTGCAGATCATTCTTTAGTCAATTCTCTGCATAAAGGATAAAAAAAAAAACTTCATTCTGTTGGTTGTGGAAAAAAATTCAATGCTATATCATCATCCTGCTGGGATCCAAAACACAGGATGAAAAAAAAATCCCTAAAATTAAACTTATAAATCCATATTTAGAAGCCTGCGTGTATACTCTAAAATTTGTCAACAACTCAGAGGTTCCCTGTGGAGTTGGCAATAGAATTCAAAAGCTGTTACAACACAGTTTGAGGTTTGAGTGGGCTCCTCTTTTCTGAGCTGACTGTACTATTTCCAGTTTTGTGAATGGCTGTACCACAGCAGATGCCCTGAAGCTTATACCTATCTACAAAACACTTAGATAATTTCCTTGAGGAGCAGTATTTCAAGAAAAACTCACTTGCCTTCCACTCATGTCATTTTATCTTCCTTTCTGTAGTTATTATTATTTTATTATTTATTAGATTTTTTAGTAATTTTAAGGTCAGATTCTTTGGTGGTAAGGCACTGGCAGAGGTTGTCCAGAGAAGCTGAGTGTTCTGTCCCTGGAAGTGTTCAGATCCAGGACTGGAGAAACGTGGCAAGGTGTCCCTACCCATGGCAGGGGTTTAGAACAAAATTATCTTTACTTCCAACCCAAAACTACCTGTGATCCTGTGATTGAGATTTAATGGATTTTATCATTCTAAAGGAAGTCTGGTTTTTTTCAGTGTTGCCCTGGATGTTTCTATTACTCATGGCTATTGAGAGAATCATCAAAGACTTGAAACATCTTTCTTTCTGGGATTTAGTATATAAAAAAGAAAAATATTAAACTCCAGATCGTACGGCTGTGTTAGACACCTTAGGCTCTCTTTGCTGTCAGTTTGGGAACAGTCAGACTAGGACACAGTTCACCTCATGGTCTCAGGCCACTAAAGATGGTTCAAATTAATCATTCTTTTCAAATGCCAACTTCTCCCCATTGACTTTATTAGACATCACCAGTCAATGTAGCATACTCAAACTTCAACATGTGTTTAATCCCTAGACATCTTGATCAGAATGAAACAACTTCACTTTGAAAACCTAATAATTTATTCTCTGTATTTTTTAATGTGGTATTACCACTGGAAGAATAAGCATAAAATATTGAGTAGAAAAAAAAAGCCCAAAAAAATTACTTCCATGTTCTACCCCATTTCAATACAACAGTGATCTTTTGTACTCATACACATGAATAGTAGGACCACAAAAAAGGTACTTGCAATAGAATCTAAGAGCAGGTCCAAATTAAAAGTAAAATAAATAAGATCTCCGAATTTTCTATTCAGCCAAAAAGCAATTTCTGTGCCAGAAAATATTCTTTAACATCTGCCATCTGTTGGGTTTCATTTTTATTGATTTTGAATGAAAATGGCACTTGCTGTAAAGGATTGACATTTGAATTTAGGAATACATAACAGACCAGAATTCTAACTTGTTCTCCAGAAAGTGCTTTTTTGCTTTTTTTCAGTCCCGGGTTGCAAATATTTTAATGGACTTATATTAAAGCAAAGTCAAGCACTTCTAAGTAACGTTTTCATGAGTCAGAGGTGTTGAGTTCATGAATGTGATTTTAGCTTTGGCCAGAGCAGCAAGTGACCTGCACTTCTGAAAGTCAATCTCTCAAGTCTGAATTTAATTTGGTCTTTGTAAAATAAATAGATGAATTGTTTTGGCATTTCACAAGCATTAAAACAAACAAACAAACAGATGTTGTTTTGAATAAAAAATAAATAAAACATAGGCTCTAGAGGAACAATTTCAATGGGAATCACAACATTCTATTTCTTTTTGTTGGAACTCAAAAACTCTATTTACTTCCATATGAGGGTGGAAAACGAAAGGTTTCTCAAAAACTGAAGAAACAACCCCAGACTGGCATTTTCACAGCACAATTAACAACATCTAAAAGGAGGAAATAAAACTGCATGATATCATATCTATTTCCTTCAACACTCTCACTCATCTGCTGACCACACAGTACTCCCCATCAGCTGTAAAAAGCCATAACACTCACAGCAAAAGCTAGAAGCTCAACATATAATATCCCAAAATGCTTGTTAAAATTGGGCAAGAGGGAGCTCCAGCCTTGCCTTCTGCTCTGGATTTTGTATTCTGAATGTTAGTGTGTCAAGCAAGTAATTCTGTTTCCTTGCATTCCACTGAAAAAAATATTTTTTTGGTTTGCAGAGGTTTAATTTTTAGATTGAATTAATATTTGCAGAAGATATTTAAAAGATGTTTTCTTGTAAGTATTGTAATAGGACTTCTTAGTATTATTGCTGCTGATAACAAATCCATTTAATAGCTGCTTTTCATGTTACCAGTTCCATACATTAATGAAGGCTGTTTTTCAACATCCTCTGTACTTCCAACCCCAAAGAGCAGATATAATCTTTTTTAATTTCATTGTAATAATAGAGGATACTTGAAAGTATTATTCTAGACATAAAAAGAGATTTCAAGATCTTGAGGTAGGTGCTTTCCAGACAATACTATCAAACTCCTTAAGCTGAGAACTAGGTTCTCACTGAGATTAATATCTAACCTAAAATTCTGATTATTTTATGTTAAATGATTTTTCTCTCTGTCCTTTGCCTTGAGCCTCACAGTCATACCATTTGGGCATGCCATACTCAAGTACAGTTTTTTTCCTTTACAAACCCTCTGAGAAGAATAAATTATCTCTCTTCCACAGAAGAATAAAATATGGTGGGCCAAAAGCCTTGTCAGTAGTCACATGGGCCATACTAAAGAAGAAGAAAGAAGGTAAAATCCATTGTTATCTGTTGTAACCCAGCTTCCCAGCAGCCAGGAAAAGAAAGGAAGATTTGCATGAATAGCTCTTTAGAAGTTTTTAAATAGATAATGTCCCCAGAATACATTTAACACCAAGGTGTAAAGTCATGTTCCTACACCAAAATGCTGGTCGGAGGATTTGCATTGTTACTTCTTGACTCATGTTGACTAGGGACTACATTCTGTACAAAATCCATCTTTGAGCACTAAAACAGAACTGTTCATATCAATGCAGAGTGTCTTCATCAGAAATGCCTCAAATCTGACTGGTGACATACAACGATACTTTTCATCAGTATAGTTAACACAGGCAGCTCTACAGAAATCATCTCTATATTCTGGGGAAATGTTCAGAAGGAGTAGTGAGCTGTGTATCTGTGTTCACATGCATGAGATTTATATTTGGAGACAGTTGATGAGTTTTGACACAGTCCTTCTAGAACTTCTTAGTTTCTTTGGATGCCTTTCAATATTTTTACAGAAGCGTAAGAAACACATAAGCATGTTTTGAAGTGAAATTCCATCTGTGTAATTAGACCTATTTAAAAATCAAATATTTGATCTAAATGAACTCATAAGGCTTCTTCCTTAGTCCCCTCTTAAGAGACCTTCATGTCATATGGAGATCTCTCTGAGTTGAACAGAATGACCTGATGTGCCAAGATGTTCTTTGTGATCGAAAATTATACTCACCAAACTTTTGGACATGAAACTTACAGATTATTTATACTTTGGAGTGGTACTCCAAAGGACCTCTGAAAATTTAGCCTTTAAAGCACCTAGGAACTTGCAATCAGCCTACTTGGTAAAAATTACCCTTTCTTATAAGTTCAGTTTTCAACAAGGCTGTCTATGGCTCTTTATCACTAGGAAACAGCATGCACAGAAAAACATAACATTTTCATCATGTATATTAAAAACATCCAGCCAAGAATTTTCACTAAAAGCTAATTTCAAGGCAAAGTAACATCA
This sequence comes from Phylloscopus trochilus trochilus, assembly GCA_016584745.2. NCBI lineage: Eukaryota > Metazoa > Chordata > Aves > Passeriformes > Phylloscopidae > Phylloscopus > Phylloscopus trochilus. The sequence continues at coordinate 63,804,338 of WQNJ02000015.1, read as the reverse complement.
AATCTGCTTGAGTACTGGCACTTTGTCATGGGAGAGATCTAAGGGGTTGCAACTTCATGGTCATCTCCTCTGCAAGGTAAATGCAGATTGGGAAAAGGCTTTGCAGGGAAGGTAAAAAGGGACTAATTTGTTTTTTAAACCAGGTTTATTATAGCTTAAAACTGATAGTTTCTCGTACTCCAGAGGACCATTTAAAAATATTTAGTCCTAGAAGTTTACTCAAAAGTTGAAATCAATTTATGAGGTCGATAGCACACAAAAATAACCTCTCTCTGATACACAGAGACTTTTAAATAACATCCTCTATGAGGCACTAAAGCTTTAATATCAATGATATTCCTGAAATGAGGGTAGTGAAAAAAAAAAACAAAAAAAAAAACCACCAAAACATGAAGTGCAGAAACTGCTATCAATTCCAGTCACAGTGGCAGAATGACTCTAATAGCTGAGACGTTTATGAGTCATAAATTACCATTTATAAATGCAGTGTTTAGCATTCATTTCAATGGACAACATATGGTAACAACATTTCTAAATAGCTTGAACTGATAAATAGGCCAGTGAAGTGGCTCAATTTGTTAAAATGCTAACGCATTAACTACTGCATGTGGTGGTGGCATGTTTGCATCCCTAACACTGCCTGTCTGCTTGGGCCTTATGGAAATAGACACTTGCCTTGAATTTATGAACTGGCAGAGTCAGTCTATTTTTCATGATGATTTATGAGGAATCACCATTTGCAGACTGGGTGATCCATCTATGACTGTGTTAGCCGCAGTCCCACCACGTTTCATACCGTGACTGCATCCCACACGCTTTAACCCCTGGTGCCCTGTCTGGAGAGTCTGCCTGATTCCTTAGCAATGTTTGGATCTCTTTGAAACACTTTGTCCTTTTAAAGGGGTTAGGTAACGATTTGAATGTGATCATTACTACAATGAGACTGATTAACACAAAATGATCAGCTGATGACTCACCTGAGGTCATCTCAGCTTTTATTAAAATCGTGGTCTTTCATGCACACCATTCACAGCTGCTTCCTCTTTAGCATTAGGTAATAACAACACTCATTTTCAGTTTAAAAAAATTTAAAATAAATCAGTTCTTGGTCTGAAGAAAACAGAAATGCCCTAGCAACCATAACATTACAGTAATACAAACTTTGAATAATATTTATGGAATCTTTGGGCTGTATTTTTTCTACTCTACTTGTATTTAATTAGCTTTCTTTTGTCCTCTCAACGATTTTTAAAAAACAGGCTTGACATATGTATAAAGCCAAAGCAAACTCTCAGGTGTCCTAAATATAATGCCAGTTGCTGGGTTCAGATGATCTAGCACAACTGGATAAAAACTACTGCTGAAATTCAACACAGCAATTTCTTTTTCTTCTTTTATTATTTTCCTTTCCCTTTTCCCTTTTCCCTTTTCCTTTCTCTTTCTCTTTCTCTTTCTCTTTCTCTTTCTCTTTCTCTTTCTCTTTCTCTTTCTCTTTCTCTTTCTCTTTCTCTTTCTCTTTCTCTTTCTCTTTCTCTTTCTCTTCTTTCTCTTTCTCTTTCTTTTTTTTCCCTTTTTTCCTTTTTTTCCCTTTTCTTCACTTTTCTTATTTTTTTACTTGTCTATTTTCTTTCACCACAATTCTCAATAACATTCACTGTATGGCTATTTTTGTTTAATGGGAGAGGAAGGCCCTTCAAAAATTCCTTTCCTCATTGCTGACTGTAGAAATACAGATTCATTGGGCTGTTCTGTGACAGAGTAATAATATATGAGATACAGTTTATTAAATCAAAATCACTGTGGAACAGGTTTCTTCAGGCTGCTAACACTTTAAAAAAAATCTTGGGTGTGTTTTATGTGGGGTTAAAAAAATCCCACACCTGATTGCTTTGGAAACAGATGATCCCCTAAAACTGGTATCTGTCATCCAGCAGAAACATCTGCAGTGGAGACTGCTGTGTCCAAACTTGTTGGGGACAAATTCACCATATTCTAAAATGGATTTATTAAACCAGGTCAGGTGAATTTCTCTTCACCAGCTATAAAGAGAGACTTAAATTTAGGTCAAGCACCAACTAAGCACATATTTATTCTTTCCTAATAGGGTTTTTATGGTGCTAGAACTTTGTTTTGGAATGAGGATGCTTTAATCACAATGATGATTGCAACAATATTAATGTGAATGATGATAATAATAACAGTAATGATAACGAAGAACAGAAAATGCAATGCTACCTATTTAATAATTTTATGCAGTCTGGATCCAATTGTGTTAGGCATCATAGAAACTTTGGGGATTAATCAAACATGCTAAGCTAAATAAGATTTTGGAAAACAAACCACACATACACACAAAAAAATGTGAGGTTTTTTTCATGTTTCAGGAAGGGAATAGAAGTGGAGTACATACTTGCAATCATTTGATAAATCTCCTGGTCTCATTTAGGTTTGTAATGACAAAACTCTTGGTATGTAAACTCAAGGTGAGCAATTCAAAAGTCGTTTGCCAATCCCTACAAAGCATCCTTCAAGAGGAGGTGCTCTGGTAAACTTGTATTTTCAACTTCTTCCCAGAGGGAGCTGAGAGGCTGGTGTTGTTTCAGTATTTATAGTTTCAAAACCTGAGGATATGTAAGGATAGGTTGCATTATTGATTTTGAAGCTGCAACCATTTGAGAAATAATGTTGTACAACAGTTAAAGGAAATTGCTTAGATAACTGCTCAGTCTTAACTGTTAGAGAGAATAAAATGAGCAAAATTCAGCCTTTCACACTGGGATCAGTAAAGAAAGCAATGAAAATGTCTATTTGACAATGAAAATGTCCACCTGCAAGCTATTCTTTGTGTTGTTCTTATGTTTAAAACAGTTCGTGTGGAAATCCCAAACTTTCATGAGTGGTTATGAAAAGAACAATAATAATATTTGAGGAAGAAAATTTCAAGACAAGGAAGGTGTGCCTGACTCTCAAACATGATCTCCAACCTACCATTATGTGCAATGGTACTTCAAGGGAAATATTGTCTTTAAACTCAAGCTTTTCAACAGGCCAGATGTCCTCACTGACTTGATTTCTGGAGAAGCTGGGCAGCTCACCTCTATTTTTAAGAAAATTTCTGAGAGTAATATCTAGTCAGCACTTTAAAAATCAGGCCCTGAAAACTGACCTAAAAAATTTTATCCCAAAAGATTTAGAAGTTTACTTTTTATTTAAGGATTTTCCCTTCACATTACAGTTATATTTTTCCTTTATGGTTGGCAAAACAGACAAGACAGGATTGTCTCTGCTGATCACATATAGCTAAAGGTGGTGTGGAGCTTAGCTCAACCCAAACGTCTGAGGTGTAAATGACTATGGAGAAGGGACTTTTCTCTCTTTTATACTTCAGAGATTGCCCTATAGAGTTCTTTCAGATTGGCTTAACAGCTTTGCCACTATACAGCTCATTAGTTCTTGCCATCTCTTATCAGAACAGCTGGGTAAAACATGTTTAATTTATACTCAGCTTAGGACTGAAATATATTCTCCATAAAACTTTAAAAAGGAGAAAAATGATATAAAAAATGTTCCTCCCAGCATAACCATCACTAACAAATAATGAGCTTGTTTATCATTGCTTTTTTTATGTCTGATACTTCAGGCATTTCAGAGCCCTTTCCAGACTATTATCTACTGCCCTTCAAACCCTTCATGTTGTTATTCTGTCTTTTATATCGGTAATAGGTTTTAAGACTCATAGTAATGAATGCAAATATATGACTGTTTTAGGGCAATAAAATTGTTCTATAGCAGTTAACTACACTCTTTGCAACAGTGAAAAGCATTTTAAATTAGCAGTTGGAGAAAACTAGGACATTGGAACACAGAGACAATATAAGAGCGCAGCAATCTATTGGCTGTTACCTAATGGAAACGTTAGTTCATTAATGCTCAAGTCAGCTGTTGATCACTAAGGGCTGCAATGTAAAGTTTGACTCCTGTCTAATGTGCTGTTGTTAGCTGAAATGGTTTTCTAAAGTTTGTGTCTAGAGTTGATCACAAGTTTTTAAAAAGGAGAAAAGCAAATGTGGTAGCTGTTTTTGTTGTTTGTTGTTTTTTGTTTGGTTGGTTTTTGTTTTGTTTTTGTTTCACATCATTGAATTTTCTGTTCAGAAATTTTTTCTTCTGTTTTTCTTTCTTTTTTCCTCAGTTTCCCAGGAATCTCTACCTGTAGTAACAGCTTGGTAATCCATCTAACTCCCTTCCAACTCAGTGTATTCCAGGATTTCATGTCTCAGCCCCAGTTACAAGAAGAAGCTGGGAACGTGCATCTCAGATCATAGACATGGGTAAGCCAGTTAAAGCCAAAGGTACTCTCTATCCAGCACCCTGGAGACAAGCCATCCAGCCATTACGATAAGAGTGTTGAAATCATAATGTTGCCTAAAGATTTTTGCTTTCTATAAATTTTTCATATATTTGTAGCTTTGTAAAATGCTAATACATAGTTGTCTTGCTCCCGGTGTTTTTCTTTCTCTTAGATTTTAGCTAATCTTCTAACACATTCCTGAAATGCTGTTTAGTCTTATTTTCAAGAGGACCTCCACAAGGATGTTTTGTTTTCCAAACAGAATGTGAGAGGACACAAGAAGAATTGGGACAAAGAAGCTCCTGGACCAACTCCAATAGGGCACTAGCCAGGAGAAAATTACCAAACCAACTGCTCTTCTAATTGGACAATTGTTACATATGCTAAGTTGTTAAACTTATAAAAATTGTAGAAATCCAATGCTAGGAGTGCCCATAACCACCACAGAGTCACCTGGAATTCCCAAATAAAGACCTTCTTTTTATCTTACTATTTTAACACTATCATAAGAGTTTTGTCTTTTGATATTAGGCAACAATAAAGCTGAAAGCTGATTCAGTCTCCTGCATTCTGGAGAACTGATGGGTGACAAGTGCAAAGATAACTAAATCTACACTGTGGATGCCATTGCTCTCCTAGCTCAAATTATCCTGTGGGGTTTCCATGAGAAAAATGACTCTACAGCTTTTCAGGATGCTCTGTTTCAGGGCTGGCAGCATCCCCACAGCATTAGGATGATGCTGTGCCCATGCTAAAAGGCCTTGCTCATAAGCAGGCTGAGCTGGTTGCACCCAAGCAGGTCAGGTCTCTCTGTGCTGTGCTTCACTGCACGGTCCAGACCTCTAGCCCCAGACCCTCAAAAGAAAAAAACTAGAAACCTAATCTAAATGTGCTTAAACTCCCTCCCGTAAATCAGGGATAATAGATGGCACTGTCAACTGCACAATGGAGAGGATAAATATATTAAACTTTGGAGCTACTCAGTTACTCTCACACAGAGGTTATTTAGTTCTGTTTCTCTGATGGATGGATGAACTTTAGCACATTTTAATTCTTTCCTTAACCATAGTCAGTGCTGTGGGAAACTCTCCTCGTAACTGATCTGTCAGCCAACGGTCTGTTTCTGGGGTTGTAATGATCTATAATTTTGTTAGTGGGAAGATGCATATGAAGCAGCTTTTGCTTCATTTCCTTATGAAGGCACCACACTGATGGATGGCTAATTCAAAAGCCAGTGTGTTCTTACAGAAGATCTCCACATTCGGAGTCCAAATCCTGTCATCTATGTCTGTTTAATATCTCCTAAATGTGTCTTTGTTTTTCCCACTACTTCTATTGCTAGAAATATGATTGGTTTAGTCATCACTTCCATCAATTGCTATTCTGCTCTCCTTGTTGGTTCTTCCCATCACCCTACACAAGCAATCATTCATCTTACCCTCTGCTCAGACTTTGTGTAACAACACATTTATTCTGTGTACATTTTCACTTGAAATGTTGCCTTTGGTGAAAAATGTGTTTAACCTAAGACAGAGTTGCCTGTAGAAATAAAATATTTATTCTCATATTTTTATTGAAAACATAAATTGATTCCTATTTTGCTCACAAGCTAAACAAATAAAGGGCGGAGTACAGAAGATGTAGCTTGGCTGACCAATCCCCTCCAAGTTTTCTTAGCAGTTAAATAACCAAGAAAATTAAACTTTGTAAGTTTGGGGTTTTCGATGACTGACGCACAAAAATGTCAGCAAAAATGTAACATTGTTCATGTTTGTTTGTTTGTTTTAAATTTCCTGACACATTTATGGTGCAACTAACATTTTTCAGAACAAAATGCACAATAAAGATTTTAGTTCTATCACTTCAAATTTCAGTGCTCAGTCTTGGGCAAGTTATATGTTTGGGCAGTAACACTGTTAAAAATTATGGAGGTAATCAGCCTCAAAAAGGTCAGTCTTTAAAAACGGCATTTATGGTTGCTGAGAGTAAGGGTATGTATTTGTTATGAACTGGATCTTTTTTTTTTTTTTTTTTTTTTTTTTTTTTGTGTTGGGTTTTTTTCCTCATAAATTTTATCTGTGGATTTTTCAGTTCCCTCAAAAGCTTGATTAAGATGAGGTGTCATGACAGAGAGAGTTTCAGGAACCAAATTATGTTCTCTGGAAATGGGGGTAATATTTGTTTTTAGACAATTCAGCAATGTTCTGGCATCCCTGAGAGTTCAGCTTGCACGCTTTCAGCATTAAATGATGTAAAAATAAGATGGAAAAGTCATTATCCCAGCAACTATACAATTAGAAAAACTAGGCTGTGGTCATTTCCATTATGTTTTTCAGGCCCTTAGTCCAGCTAATAGGTCTGTGGACCCTAAGGAGAGATCAGATGTGACCATTTCTCAGACATTACACAATCTCAGTGATTTTTTTCCAGACCCAAACAATTTACTTTAAGTTTTCTTGGGTTTAATGTAGAAAGTAATATTCTGGTTGTGACTAGCTGAACTATCCATGGTATTTCTTCCTCTGAAGTCAAATGATCTTAAAACTGGACCATTCAGCCTATTCAGACACGTGTCTTATATAAGGCCTGTCACATTATAAATAAATAAATAACAGAGAAAATGGGCATTAAAAGCATTAACGCCTCCAGACTTCAGCATATTGCCACAAAACCTGCTTCTATAAATTTTCTACAAATTCAAGAACAAGTGTGGCTTTACAGATGATTTGCTGTGGAAATGCATTGAGCATCACTGTTATTTTAAACCGTGGAAAGACATCCACAAGAATCTCTGCATGGAGCCAGCTCAAGCACAGCAAGGTCAGTGCTATGGCTGAGCACAAAAATTATGTTAAATCCAACTCACTACGTTTTGTTGCTGTACCAAACTCCCCAGAACTACTTAATTCAAGAGAAACATGCAGAGATACCCTGGTTCTGCATGGGGCTGGCTTGTGTCCTCTGTGCTAATTAACTTGGGCTCTGAACACCATGAGAAGAGGGTTATCTGGTCTTGAAATAGCATTGGAAGCAGTTTTCTTTCACATACTGCTGTGCCAGAGCCAAAGCTCTGGTGGACCCAGCTGGCTGTCACCATTTCTGTCAGACATGAGCTGGCTCTGAGAGTGGCATTCATCTCATTTAATGTTAGATGTCTGCACTACAGACATCTACATCTCGATTAGTCACCCTTGTCTCCCTTTATAGTCAATGGAGAGAAACAAGCATGATTCACCCATCCTAAAACAGACATCTCAAATGGATGAATCATGCCTCAACAGTGTCTGTTTTGTGCAGGCAGTGAGGAAATGATGGAAACACAGGGCTGATGTCAGGAAGGAAATCAGAGCTTGGAAGTTACTGAGTGACAGAACTGCAGGAGAAGGGTATTTGTGGGACATATAGGTAAGTAGAGACAGAAAACCCCACATAAACTACTTCTTTATGGTCTCATGGCAACTGGTTTGAAAATCTAGGTGTCAGAGCATCGTCTTTGAGTCAGGAATGAAGGTGGTCACTTTGGTATTGGTTTCAGCATTAATGATAAAAACCACGGTGTTTAATCAATGACCTGCATGCATCCACCTCCTCCTAAGGCAGATCATTATGTATGATACATCTCTCCAGTATCACAGCATGATTTGAGCTAAGTGAGATACAGAGAACTTCACTGGATTTAGTGATCAATTTTAATGTCCTTTGTTGTTCATTATTTTTTCTTTTCTTTCTGGTGATTTATCAAAAACAGTGAAGCCAAGCTGAAGTGGTGTCCTGTGGCTCCTATAATCCAAGCAAGTTACTTCATGTCTTCACTCACTGCATTTACAGCCTCAAAAAGTAAGATAACAGTTCTTTCATTTTTGCCTAGTATCCTCCTCTTAAAAAAATAAATAGTATTATGTAATAATATATTGCAGCAGGACCTTCTCCCCTCTAATAGTGACAGAATGCAGTTTATTTCCAAACAAATGAGAAAGCTTATGCAAAAAAATTTGGATGTTCACAGAATAGTTTTGGGCAGCCTTTGCTTCTGAGTTATGTAACTTTGGCAAGAAGTTTGGGCAGTCCTGTGGTTTAAAATAATAAAAATCAATGTGAAATAAAAAACCCCATCAAAATGTGGCATTCTTCTACAGCTTGAAACATGAGCAGTTAGACAGGGATACACAATGTGGTGCCCTCATTTTCTCAAAGTGGAGCTCTTTAAGGCTTGCATCCCATGCCTTTCCTGTTGACATTCAAATTGACTTTCTGCGTTTCATAATGGTAGCTCCTGACACTTTATCTGACAAACCCACTGCTGGGTCTTTTTCAGATACACAAGAGTCAGGGATAAAGCTGAAGGAAAATGAATCATTTATTGCAGTAATTCTACTAAAGCACACCCCAATACCAACAAAGTAAGACAGGAAATTATTAGAATTGGACTGCTGTCATCAACTGTTATTTCATCAATTGCTCAGTTTTCTGACAAGCCCAAGTTCTTCTTAGCTTTAAGCCATTAAAAGAGTAGTAATAGTAATAATAATAATAACAACAATCATAATGCCTCTAGAGAAAAAACAAGGCAGCACTTTAGAGAGAAAAGTACCACGTTCTTGTCAGTGAAGACTATCATCTCCATGTAACCTACCACAGAAATGTCTCCAACCAAGCAACTACTCTGCCAGGGTGCCTTGTCTGCGTGGCCTCTAGAATCCTAGTTTCTGCAGGAGTGAAAGGACATATCTCTTAATTCCTTTCTGTCTGTTGGAGAAGGAATCAGACACTGAACAATTTTTCTCTTGAAATGCAGGTGATGGGGAAGAAAGGCTGTACTGTCTCAGTCCTAAAGGAGCTAATTTCTGCTTCTCAGCTTCTAGGAAATTTTATGACTCTGAAGAAATATTTGCTGGCATTCCAGGCCCTGGCCCTGAACATCTACCAGTGAACCCTACCACATGGGTTATTTGGGCATGAAATACTCCCCATTGTGTAACTGGACAATGTCCGGCCTGCATGGCTCTACAAGAAAGAATAATTACACAGATTTGGGGGCAGAAATTATGCATATTCTATTTTTACAGATGAACCAGGCAAAATGGTCCTGTTAGCACCACCAGTCTGTATCCAAACAATCCCACTGACCTCAGCTGAGTGTAGCTAAGAGGAGAGCTCAGCCGCAGCGCGTGTCCCCTACGGCTGTACCACAGTGTGTAATTATTGCTGTTTGTTATTTCTCTTGCTGCAGAACCCACAGGATCAAATAAAGATCAGGATCCCAACTGTGCTGGGTGCAGTGCAAACATATAAGCAGTCATGGTGCCTGCACTGAAGAGCTTACAGCTGTGTCTCTTAGGAGAACATTTCCTCGTCTAATAGGCTTCTCTATTAAGAACTGTTAATTGCTTCATTCAGCCTAATTTTTTCGTGTGTGCTTAGTTTCTTCTATTTCTCCTGTTTGGTCCCCTTAGACCATCCTTAATAATTCTCCTTCCTTCACAGTATCAACAGCTTTCCACACTGTACTAGCAATTATTATTTCCCCTCTTGCTTCTCGATTGTCTGATCGGACACTTCTCCCCCAGACACTTCCTGCTTTTCAATTTTTTTTTGTTAAAACAACTATTTGTCCTCATTGTTTTTATTGTAACAATGGGTTTGGATCATTATAATTCCAACATGGCTGAGTAACACAACTTGTGCCTCCTCTCTGAGCCATGATGTCATGTTCCCTTGAAGAAATGGACTCCCCCAAAGCACATTCACACTGCTATTCTTTTTGCCTGTGTTTTACTATCAGAGAAATGGCACATTGTCACCCCACAGGTTTCCTTCACCGTTGCAACCTAAATATCACATCTTCCATTTGCCAAATGTCTGCTTCAGATTACCTCTTTACACACCTCTCTCCAGAGGCATTAGATGGTAGGGTTTTTTCCACTCCTCCAGGCTGAATCTCTTCTTACTGTTGCCTGCTCATATTTCTAAAGCCTCTCTGTCCCTTTGTATAACTTTTGTGCTTTAATTCTCACACAAAAATCCCAGCAGGTTTCTGCCACAGGAGGGTCTCTGTGGCTTCCAGAGGCAAAGTGTTACTCCCTGCAGTGCAGTTACACCTTTAAAAGATCACGGGCTTGCAGTAGAAGCTCTGACTCCCACAACTGCAATTGTGATGCTCCATGGCCAGCACTGGTTTCTACTCCACTACTGGAATAGCAAAACTGCGCTCCTGAAGGGGATTTTTCAGAACTGTAATGCTCATGTTGCTTATTTCTTATGAAATACATACAGTGCTGAAATAGTGGTCATACTAGTCCATGAACCATTTACCGGTCTCTTAAATTTCCCCATAAAAACTCCTTGAAAGAGAGAATATTCCTCAAATGCAATTGCTTTCCGGTCTGACATTAGCTGCCAGACTAGAGCAGGGTATAGTAGAAATAGTGGGTGTTTCTTATTATTTCTATACATTTTTAAAGGTTGAAAATCCATCAGATAACTTTAAACTTGTAGGTAATTAATTGTATGTTGTTGGACATCTCTTACCAATCAAATTTTCAGGAGGGAAATCTCAACAATCATGTCTGGACACACGTAGTTAGACATCCCAAAGCAAATATCTTGAACTACTTTCAGGTGGAGAAAGAAGTTTTCTTATTCTTTCACTACAAGCACTATCTCTCCTCAAAAGTAATTTTCGTAACATTATATAAGGTGCAGCCTCTTCCTCATATCTGTTTGAAAAGCAATCATGTAAGGATTAGGTGGCAAACACCCTGTTTAGTCTAGAAAACTGTATCAGATTTCAGAGATTATAGTGCCCTGACTGTCTCCACAATTTACTCTAATGAGAAAAAAGTAGGTGACCATGTTCCCTTTGATGGTATCTGAATTTAATACAAAGACATGTCACAGCAATCATGTCATTAAGTGGGAGTTATTGTGACTAACCAGTAATACAAAACCACTTTTATTACCAAAATTAATTTGTTAATTGATCAACTGTTATCTTTTAGCTGTTTCCTTGGAACAATCAAAGACACTGGGGAAGAATAACTTCAGGAAATAGAATCTTCTTTCATATTGGGCGTTTGACAAAGTTGCTTCAGTTGAAGGGATCGTCGTTCTGTAATTTAAACTTGTTGTCTACACCTTATGTATAGATTTTAACATCAGTAAATTTAAAGTTCTTCAACTGGGATTAACTCCTTCCCATACGTGGTAAATCAAATTACCTCCTATGCGCTGCAGTTAAGAGTATCATCATATGATCACAGAATCATAGAATGTCTTGGGTTAGAAGGGATATTAAAAATCATCTCATTTCAAGCCCCTCACCATGAGCAGGGTCACCCTCCACTAAACCAAGTTTCTCAGACAATGGATTGTGGCTCAGAGGAGTGTGGTAATAATTAAGATATAGTAACTTAAACATGAGTTTCATCTCTTGGAGTTTCTTATAAAAATATCAGAGAAAACCAAACGATGTGGATTAGGGAAGAAAATTTATTTTGGTACATGGAAGTGTCCAGGTGTTTTCTACTGCTCTGCAACCACAAACAAAAACATGAAAGCAGAGGCTGAAGGTAAATCTCAGAGTACTCCTGTTCAAACAGGAAGTTAGCTATGTAAGTCCACTGCATTCTTCATACTCTCACTAGGGGCAATTTGACAATTTACTGTAAGGTTATGCCATTTAAAAACTTTAAGTAGATTTGAGGGAACACCTTAGTGGATTGATTTTTTTATTTCAAGTTAAACTAATTTCTGCTGCTGAAATGCTTGACAATGTACAGTTTCCTTGGTTTTGGGGCAGGAAAAAGAAACTCCTCTGCAGTAGATTAATCAATTCTTTATGTCATAAGGGTACTTTGTATTGATCAAAATTAAACAATATTAATATTGATAGGATGTCTTCTATTATCTGCAGGCTCTTGAGCAGTTTTGAACATATCACTCCAAGAAAAGCATGGTCTTGGTATTCAGAAAAGAGTTAGGAAGAGAGGTCAGAGTGGGTCTGAAAAAATGACCCAAGCAGAGGAGTTGAAGGGATTTGGGCTATTTAGTCTAGAGAAGATATCCTGGGGGTGCTGCTGATAGTGATCATACATCTCAGTCTTCCTAAGGCCACTGCTGAGGAAGAAGAGATGATGCATACTTGACATCTCTGACAGGTCAGTCAACACATAATTTCATCAAAAAAGTTAAAATGAGAGTTATGAGAGTGAAGATAAAAATGCCATGGAAGAGAACATCTTGGAATTTTTTGAGTTTCCTGTGTAAAAATCTTGGGGCAGGCTAAAAAAAGGTTCCAGAGTGCTAAAACCAGTGCTCTATTCAGACCACAGGAGTGATATATGAATATTCCTACTTTTACAAGGATGAAAGGAGACACCTGAAGTACCCAGCAGCCATATACACAAAATCTCAAAAAAATCTCATGAAATCAAGATAATTCACACAGTAGTATATTGTATATCGTAAATAACACCTCAGATTCTCTTGCGAAGTTAACTGAACTTACCTGTAGTTCTCTGCATTGTTCCGTAATCATAAATGTCTTTGTATTCATTGCTTATTCGTTTAAATCCATGCACGATAGGCCTGACCACCTTTTGCCACAGCATTTCTTTCAAGATTTTTTTAAATCTCTTTTTCATGTTTTGCATATCTTTTTATTCAGTAGCTGTCACTAGATTTTGCATAAAAGGTAATGCAAAAACTAAAGCAAATACTGTGAATACACTTTTCTCCTGTCTGAATATGCAGTTCTTCTCACCCTGGCCCAGTGCTATCACACTTCCACCAGCCTGGTTTTATTTTTTTTTTCAGTGGAATCTGAAAGGAACAGCTAGTTGAAGAGCTGACAGAGAGGAATTGAAGCAACAGATCCCCTGACAAGTTGTTTCAGCTTCAAGGTCAATTAGATATTTTGCAGTCAAATGAGATTCTGAGTCCCCGTGTATAGCTGATCAAATTGTCCAGATTTCTTATCTTGCCTCTGCTTCAAACAGCTTGTCTAAGGCTACTGCAGTGATCCTTTCTGAATGAAAACTCTGGGGAAGAGTGTCCTTCATCACAATGTCTCAGGCTCATTTGTTTTGTCAACAAACTGCAGTGTTTTTGAAGCTGCTGTGGGAACCACAGGGAAGATGTTGCAAACACAATAATGTATTGTCTGAGGAAGCATTTAAACGTAGCAAAGGAGTCAGATGTCATAGGAACATTTTGCTTCTTATTTCTGTAGTGAGAGTGAGCAAAAGGAAATAATCCATGAAAGACACCCAGGTACACTCACTCTTTCATTATTCTACACACCAGTTATAGCAAGAAGGGATTTAAAATAATTGTTTAAACTGTGACAGTTCTAAAATGGCTTCCTGCTGACAGAGAGTGTCATACTCTTGCTGTCTGTCTGCCTGATTTCTAAAGCTTATATTTGCGTAATATCTATTTTGGCACCTGCATATTGGCAGCAATGGAGAGTGATGATTATCTGCAGAGGATGTGAGGCAGTGCAATATTCCCCATTGTCTCACAAGTCCAGCTGGGTCAGACTTCAAACAGACTGGCCATCTCTGGGTGAAGGAAGATCTCTTTTTTCACTGCCTTTTTATATTTGGTCTCTTCTCTGTTCCTCCTGATTTTTTAAGAGGTTGTATCTTATTGATGGGCACAATTAGCAAAAGAATGTAGCACAAAATTCAGCCCTTTTGTGCCTTATAGTATCTACCTGGTGTAAAATGTAGATTTTTCAAGCAATGATGATGCTTTTTGATTTCTCCTGGACTTTGAAACACCTCCATCACTTTCCAGTTGTGAAAATTCAGAATAGTACTAAATAAAATCATAGGAAGGCTTGTGTTGGAAGGGACATTTGAAGCCATCTAATTCCACCACCCAGCCATGGGCAGGGACACCTTCCAGTATACCAAGTTTCTCCAAATCCCATCCAACCCTTCCAGTGATGGGGCAGCCACATCTTCTGAGGGAAACATGTACCAGGGCCTCACGACCCTCACAGGAAAGAGTTTCTTCCTTATATCCAATCTAAACCTACTCTCTGTCAGTACAAAGCCATTTCCCCTTGTCCGATCACTTCATACTCCTGCAAATTAATTCTAATTGAAATAAATTATTGCACTGTGTCCAGTTGTCTCAAGTTTTTAAAGTGATTCTACTTAGATCAGAACAGTGAGTCCACCAGGCTCTCTGTGTGGGCTTGTCACACAATATACAATGCCATTCAGGGCTCTGATTCTTACTTTTGGGATTTCTCAAGTTCTGTCCCTTGTCATCTAAGAGCTGTGATCAGTACTCCACAAGCTCTTTCTTCAATTAAAGAAATAGTTAAAATAAAAATAATGACCTGAGTAAAAACAGTACCAACCACCCTTTTTTTTCAAGTGCAAAGAATCTTAGATTCACTCTGTTCTGAAAAGGGACTGGGAATGGATATATTTTTATCAAATAGAAATTAACAAAAAAAAAAAACTGGATTTTTTTTTACCTGACATAGTGAGAATAAAACTCAGAAAAATACATAAAGTCTGTTAATGAAGGCATTACATGATTAATAAGAATAAGGTAAGATAAGACAGGACAAGACAGAACAGAAATTAGAGGAATGCCCAGAAGTTTGCTGGCTTCCCACCAGCACAACCATTTCCATCTCACATTCATTAATCCTTCATGAGCCTCAAAAAATTGAGTTTATTAAACCAAGCTGAAGCCAAACCACCCATGGATTTTCAGCATGCTTGTGATTCAGTTCCCCTTTTCACACGGCTACAAAAAAATGTAAATACCTTGTCATGTCTGTGTAGAAAATTTGTGAAAAAATAGAATTTGCCAGTGCCTGGAAAAGAGAGAATTAATTTCACACAAATCAAAGGTTAATGTTTATTTCCACTCAGGGTGATAAAAAGATGGACTTCTATATTTAAAAAAAATTAAAATAAGTTGTCTGTTTGGCTTACAAGGGGCAGGGCTGGAATTTTTCATTGTTTCAATGCTAAATATTGATTTGAACTAAAATTACCATTGGATTAATAAAAATTGCATCTATTGGTTATTGATACAATCTTTATCAATGCTGGGGCACTGCAGGAGTTAGCTTTTCCTGACTTATTCATGTACTCTAAATATAGCAGTCATGAATCAAATAAGAAGCAAATTTATAAATAATTTATGGAAGATGAATAATGGATTGTTAGACGTCTTAATAAATGACTAATCAATTGTTATAGAATCCACAGGCCAGAGGTTACTTTTAAACATGGCAAATAAACTATATGAATAATAAGCTGTCCAGATAGCATCATCCTTGCAACTGTATAGAAAGCCATTCATATCCATAATACGCATATAACTAGGCTTGATGAATAATGCAATAAGAAACAAAATCTAAACCACACACATTTGTTGAGTATACTACTCAAAACCGTTCATCTTACTGGTCTAGGGGTTCTAAAGCTGGCAAAAAACAATGGGAGCTTGAAAATTGCCCATGAAGATAGTGGCACTGTCCTCCTCAAAATCATATTCCTGATTTTCAAATGGTTTGGGGAAGGTGCAGATATTGCACAAATCTTTTATAAGATCAGGATGTGATTAGCATGGTGAAGGATGCAGGTTATTTCTGTACTGTTGCTACTCAAGATTCTTTCAGAGATCTATATATATTTATAAATAGGAAGACAAGTTTCCTCATCATCAGTTCCTTATGCTATAAAGAACTTATTCCGTAGCATACATAGCTGGTGAATGTGCAGGCCTGCTACTAATATCCAACAAGACAGACTGCAGAAAATCTAAAATTGGTAGTAGTGTTGTAAGATTGCAGCCTGACCCCGGACTGAGTATCTGCGCAGTATCTTACATAGCCACCCCGTAGAACTGTATGATCATCACTGTGTTCCTGCCCAGCACAGGAAAGGACCAATGCTACACTCTCTGGTGACCTTCAAAGCTGTGTCCCTGAGTGGCAGGTCATACATATTGCATAGGTTTGATTAACTACTCTTGAAGGCCTCATAAGAACCCAATAATGAAAAGAAAAGCCAGATATAGGTAGAAAGCTATACAGTATTTGGGAAAATGGAAACTCTTAGACTACAGGTAGTTGATAATTTTTCTTCCTGATAGAGTAAGAATATATATAAGAATAAATTACTCTCCTCACATTTTTAATAAGATGGTAAAATTAATTCATTGTACAGTCTTCTTTTTGTTTTTCTTAAATCCTGAGCTGTTTCTGAGAGCCTTTAAGAGTCAAGAAGTCTATAAGACTGTTTCAGCACATTAAATAATCCAAAGGAAAACCTGAAAGACAACTGAATGTGTCAGCTAAACAGTTTAAGCTCTCCAGCTTTAGTCTCTATAGGCAGCAATTACATTTCGAAGGAAAATGTTTTACAATTGTAATTACACATAATAGGAGGAATGTATTTTTCCCTTTATCCTACTCCCATGGTGAGTCAATTTAATTTTTAAATACAAGAGACATAATTGATTTTAGCCCTAGATTAGTACTGAAAATGATCTATATGTGCTCTCACTAATGGAACAAGAGAATTGGCATTCCTCGGGGACCTTAACCCAACCCTGTTCATGGCAACAATTATTAGACCCTGACAGGTTAGCTACTAGGAAGAGGGGGGCATAGAATACCCTGCTGATTAACAATCTCGTGAAATAATTAATGTTATGCTCTTCTCATTTAATTACGGATTATTCACAAATATATTATTATTAGAGACCACAAAGGGAAGTGGCTGTGCAGAGTTTTGACTTCATCTATGCTGCTTATAAGGCTTTTTGTAAAGGGTTTAGGGAAGCTTCTTGCTTTGATTTGCTTCTGAGAATATCTTAAACAAATGGGGAGCTTTTACAATTTCATTAAGGTCTGATCCAACAGCCATGGAAATAAAAAATTTCACACTGATATCTGTAGAATTATATCAGGCTTAAAAGTATTATATCAAGGCGACGTGCTTGCTCAATATATTAGAGTAATGGGTGAATAATCAGCAACAATGCACCCTGTTCAATCTCTAATACCTTTTTTTCATGTATGTCATAATAGTTTATATCAATCAGAGTACGTCATTTTACAGGCTGACATGAATAGCAAGAATAAGCACAAGACTTTACACTCTAAGTGTATATTTTTTTCATCTGCAATAACCTCAGTCATTTTAGATGTCAAGTAGTTTATTTTAAATAAAATGAAAGTGAAGTGAATGGGAAAATGTTCATGGCATCTGGGAAATGCCAGCCCCTGTGGATCACTGACCAGACAGATAATTTATGGGTAATTTGGCTCACCTATAATTTCAAGTGACATACACACATGGGCATATAGACTAAACTATCTCACTTTGATAGCAAAAATGTGCTTTGTTCTGCTGAATATTTGTCTGTTTTCTGGAAAATAGGATCTCCCAAATCTCACATGTTGCAGTTCTGTTAGTTTCCAGTCAGATGAATCCCAGATCCCAGGTTTCAAATGTATTGTATATTCTTCATCAAATTTGCACTTACATATGACAAGGATAGTGAGGAAAAAAAAAAAAAAAAAAAGAGAGAGAAAGAAAAAAGCAGCTCAACTTTCTAAACATAGGAGTTCAGAGTTAGACTCATTGCTAATAACATTTGGTGTTTTTAGTGACAACGCACTGTGTTGTAGATCTTCAATCCTTTCCACCATCCAGAAAATAACAGAGAAAGTCTCTAGAGAAGGTGCACTGTAGATTTTCTAACTAAGCTGTGTGGTCAGGATGTTCTTGTCACTCTTGTATCTTGCCACACATAATTTCATGTGAGCAAATTCTTGTCAAGTCCTATTGACTCCAGGCTAGGCAGCACAGCAACATATTTTCAGCGTGGAACTTGTAGATTCTGTCCTGACCCCTTTCTATGTGTCCTTGACTTGTTTCTACTGATTGAGTTTTTAACAGAGATTATTGGCACTCTTCTGAATATTTAGTGAACCATGCGAGTAATGGTGTTAATCTTCACTCCTTCAGAGGGATAAGACTCATCTGAGAAGGATCATGCAGTTGACTAGAGCAACCCAAGAGCAAACAAACTGATTGATCAGAGCTTGGCCATGACACACGAGAACCAATGTTGAAGATGTCCCTGCTCAAAGGAGGATGGAGTACATAGCCTTTAAATGGTTGGATATCCCTTCCAACACAAACCTTTCTATGATTCTGTACATTTATGAATGTATCAGCAAGTGCCACACTTCAGAGGAACTTATGGAATCATCAGTGAGACCATACATGCAAAGATAGTGTGTTATATTGTTAAAGGAGTAAATGCAACTGCTTTGTACCAAAGGCCACACCTAAGAATCCCTTTGATTTGTCCCCTAGTGAAAACTTTGCTAGCACAGGACTATGTGCTGCAAGTATCTCTCGAGGTGTCTGGCACCCCAAAGGGTTACACATGGCACTTGTGTTCAGCAATATTTTGTACGTCTCCTATGAGTTTACAACTTTGTGCTGTGTCTCATAAAGACCGCTCTTGAACTTAGTAAAACCAACATGAATAGCATCATCTGGTCTGGAATGTGAAAAAAACTGTTTCTAGATAAAAAGAGACAAAGTATTATTCTGACATACATGCAGCAGAATTTTGGGAGTGGAAATATGAACATAAACCTAGTCTCAAGGTAACAATGTAAGATATTGGCAATCAACTGCCTTCCTTGATGTCTGTCTAGCTTTTCTCATCACTTCAGTTTTACTGGAAGACTAGTGCAGCTTTGCTCATTTTGGGCTGGACCAGGGCCACATCTGGCCTTCTCAGAGCACAGGAAGAACAGATAGATGAAAAATGCCCTCTTTAAAAAAAAAACCAGCAGTATAGACCGTGGACCACAGTTATGTACTAGCACTTTGTAAGGCTACACAATATTGACAAGGGATAGTTTAGTGGTACAGCCTTAAATCTGCTCAACATTTTGAAGTCTTTTGGGGAAAACCAACTGCTGACCCATTATAGTCAAACTTTTTCCTCTCAACATATATATTCTAATTGGAGAATAGCAGCCCCATAGCAAACATAACAGCCAACATGTTAAACATGTTAAAACATGTTAAAAATTCAGTAGGAATCTATAGACACAGTAAATGTTAATTAATAGCACCGTGCCAGCTATTGGTAAAAATTCTGCATCAGTAAAGTGTAACTTTGCTACAAAAAATAAAAGCACAATGAGGTGTGTGCAACTGGTATTTCCTAGCTTGAGCTGTAATGTAAGAGAACATGGATTCAACTCAGAGGAGAATTTTACAAACACCCAAATATTACCTGAAGAAATATGGAAGTGTCTAATGTGGGCGATATTAAGCTAGAATTTATTCTGGCAAAAGAAATGAGAGATTGGATGCTGGATTTTGTTTCATGTTTTCTGCTCTTACAGGATTTCCCTCTTTTCTGATATATAAACAGGGAGGCAGTTTCTCCTGTGAAACCACTCTGCTGACTCCCCTTGTCCCTGGTGCCCAGCAATAGGAGAGGAGGCAACGGTGGAAAATTCTGTCCAGAAAGTTCCACCTAAACATGAGGAAGAACTTCTGTGCCTGGGCAATGACTGAGCACTGGGAGATTGTCCAGAGATGCTGAAGAGTCTCCCTCACTGGGAGACTTCTGGATACAATCCTGTGCCCCATGCTCTGGGATGATCCTGCTGGAGCAGGGAGGTGGGACCAGATGACCCACTGATATCCCTTTCAGCCTTGCCCATTCTGTGATTCTCTGATCATCTACCCCAAATCGCCAGGCATAGAGTGCTTCTCTCCTGAACACTGCTTGTGATTTCATCTTGAATAGATGCAAGTATGATGCTCTGTCTGAAGCATTGCTTAGTGGGGCACCACTTCTGTCCCCATGGGACAGGAAGCATAAGCCTGAGGTGGACTCACAGTTTCAACCCCACACGCTCTTCACTTGAAACTGAATGGTTCATAATAATATATAAGGGGAAGAAAAGGTGCTGTTTGTTCCTACATTTGCACACATATCCTTACTTTCTTACTTTCCAAATAAACACAAGATTTCTGTGGCACATCAAGGACGACCAGCAGAGTGCAGCAACCATTTGAGAAGAAGGTCTTGCAGGTTGCTTTTTTTAGCATGTGCCTGGATAAAGAGGAGGCCCCTGAAGGCAGATTTTAAGCCCAGATGTGCACACATGTCAGTTACCAGAACTAGAAATTCCTCAGTGAAACACTTCCAGAAGGCTGCTGTAGAAAAGAAAAAATTGTTCATCACACCTAATTCTGTGTTAATCAGTCCAAACCAGAAAAAAAAAAAAGTGTGTAGATGATCATGCAGAAACTGAGAAAAAAAAGACACTAAATGCACTTTTTTGTATACAAATAGCAATTAAAAGGTCCAAGTATCCTACTGTGAGGTCTGCATTACATGGACATTTTTCATCCATTTATTGATTATCAGGATAATGATGGAGAGTAACCTTTCACAGTTTGAACACGTAAAGAACTCCTAGAAGGTCAGGGAGGCTCTGCTGCTGGGATGGCTCCTGGCTGTGGTGTTCCACACTGGACACACCAAAGGTAGAAACAAAAGAGGATGTTGAAAATGTTAGCAAGCCACTGATTCCAGACAATGCATAGTAAACAGCAAAGAAAAAGTAGGTTAAAATTAAGTGGGCTACTGACTTCTTTTAATGTTCCTGAAAATGAGTGTGTAAATAATTCATGAAAGCTCGGAAAAGGGTATATGAAGACTGACAGTAGGTCACATATATTTAATTTTCTCACAATAAAAGATAACTCTCCTACTTTTTAAGAAAATATCTTGTTCAATTTTTCAGATGAAGCACAAAGTAGACCCACAGCAAAATGACTGGTTTGAGGAGGGATTCACATAAAGGCACCCCCCAACATGAGCACCCAGAGGGGTTTGAATGTATTGTGAGAAAGACAGGATTGCCTCAGCCCCATTCCACAGATTTACCCAGAGCATTCTCTGAGTTGGAGAGGACATAGAGTACAATAGGCAGACCATAAAATTAAAAGCACCATCTTCCCTTACATTTGTTTAACGATTTAGCTTGATGCAAGTTTAACAACCGGAAGGAATTATAGAGGAGATTTTTGGCATATTATGGCAAAGATGAAGCCATTCAGCAATTCCCAGTGCATCTTACGAATCAGCTTGCGTAGAATGCTGGATAAAAGGGTGGACAATACATAGGGCTTCCAACTCTTAAAATGCAGCCTTTGAAATACAGGTAAGAAAAATAACTGTTTCGTATAAAAGATCTAGCACACATTGTGGTACACAGGATTTAACTTTCAGGTATGTATACTGATTATGGAAAAACATAATGGGTAAAGAAAAAGATCACAAAGTGGAAGGTGTGAAAGAGTTCAAGCCTCTAGACTCTACTCCTTTTCATTAAATTATATTGCTGCCATATACTTAGAGGTGTAAATATCAGTTTGCCAACTAAATTTGTAGCTGAATTTGGTCAGAATATTTTTGATGTATTTATGTTTCAAATCCAAATGCTTGAACTGATGTTTATTCTTGTCCTCCTTATGCAACCACAGGCTTCTAAGTCTTCTTCCCTGCTTCTGTAACATGCAAACTGGGCACAGATAATAAGTGAATGCTGGGGTCCCCTCAAGGTCAGACCTCCAGAAGCATACAGACACCACCAGGAGCATCCAAATGAGATTGCCTCCCTGGTTTTAGTGCTTTACGTCCTTTCCTCTCACATTGATAGATCTAGTCTTGCATTTTTTGACCAAATCCAAATCCAAATAGAGGAGTATAATACCACCCTCAAGCCAAAAAGTCTCAAAACTTTGTCCACCACAGTAACAGTTTATTGAGCCCATCCCTGCAGACGAAAACTTGTGGATAATGGTTGATGAAAAACTCATGAGCCAGCTGCATGCACTCAGAGCCCAAAAAGCCAAATGTACCCTGGGCTGCATCCAAAGGAGTGTAGACAGCTGGTATGAGATGATTTTGCCACTTTGCTCCTGTGAAACCACACCTGGAGTATTGTGCTCATGTCTTCAACGGAAGACATGGAATTGTTGGAGCACGTCCTGCTGAGGAGGTTGTGAATTCTATAGGAAGATGAGAGTACCTCCTCTATGAAGACAGGTTGTGGAGCTTGGGGCTGTTCAGCCTGCAGAAGAGAAGGAACGAGGACATCTCCCAGCACCTTCCAGTATCTGGAACAGCCTACAGGGAAGCTGGGCAGGGATTCTTCACCAGAAACTGTAGTGACAGGACAAGGACAAAAGGACTGAAAGAGGAGAAATATATCTTGAATATTAGGAAAAAGAAATTTACTATGAGGGTGGCCCTGGAACAGGTTCCCCAGAGAAACTGTGACTGCTCCACACCTGAAATTGTCCAAGGCCAGGGTTTGGAGCCACCTGGGATATTGGAAGGTGACTCTGCCAATGCAGAGGATGGAATAGGATGAATTCTAAGGTACCTTCCAACCCAAACCATTCCATGATTTTACTAGTCAAGAACCCCGGTTGTGAGAGAGTTTGATTTAGAGCTACCTATTTATTTAGGATACTTACCTATTTAACACTTTATATTTACTTAGGATGCAAAAGACTTTATTCAAGATTCAGTGATGCCCTACTGAAATGTGACCCATCAAGTGACTTTCAATTTTTCTCTACCTGGATCTATTGGAAATATTTTGTGGTCACATCACCTTACCTAGTGATTATCTGTTCAGTTGATTGCTAAGTAGAACTGCATTCTGTTTGCTCATTGATGATTTTTAATTATAATCTAAACTCTGTCATGGGCTCTAATCAATAAAGTGCCGGGAAACCTCAGAAGCTGAAAGACAGAGAAATAATCATTAGATGTTATTAAAGTGATGTCCAATAGAAGCACAATTCTTTGTACAATGTCCAATGTTTCAAGTGCTTATTGATTTGCTTTTATAACAATTATACTGCACTCAGGGAAGCTGGGAAGTTAGAGGAGGAAGAAGAAAAGCCAAGGGGAAAAAAAAAAAGAAAAACACAAATCCACAGCAGTTACTCATGCCTCAGAAGGCACAAGTCAGAATATGCCCATTTAGATGATAATCTGTTCTCCTAAACCTTCATAAAGAAGTCATGCTTCCTGAATGTGTTTTCTTTAGTTTTTCATGTTAAATATTTTAATATTGCCGTTGCTTACCAAGGGTCTACTAACCACAGTGTTAGCCATACTGTGATATCCCCATTCCATGCAATGTGATAATTCTTCAGACAGCTTTAATACGAAAAAAGTGTTCCCCTTGCATGATTTATAACAGCTTTATAAGGTGGAGTAATTACATTATCAGATATCCCTGATGTGTTTGAGCAATAAGGCACCTTCATAATAACAGACGACATCTTATAATTACCACAAGGCAATTGCACTCCTGGGGAAAGGAGGAGGTCAAAATACATGTCTTGCCTATACAATGCCCCAAGGAAGTTATTATCAGGATATAAATAAATAAATACAAGGAAAAGAAGAACAAGGAGGAAGAAGCTGATACTGAATAACGTTGAGCTGTCTTATAATGTAATTCAAGATTTATGGGAAAGGGCAAAAGTGTATTTTCATACTAAGATACAATATGACAGTTCAGAATATCTAAACAGCAATTTTGAATGAGCAGAGCTAATCACAGAAGCTGACCCATCTCCTCGGAAATCTCCTTAGCCAGTCAAAACCATTTGGTGAAAAATCAGACTGGACTGAGAAATACATTAAATATGCAATGTGCTTTTAATGTTCACAAAACTGTTGCAGTATATGTTTCTAGGTGATTTAACACATTTATGATTCTTACATCAAGGTTTCTTCCTCCTCCCAAATGTTCCTATAGGCCTGTTAATGGAGTCCTAGAAACCAACCATGTCCCGAGCTGCACCCAAAGGGGTATGGGAAGCAGTTAAAGGCAGGGGATTCTGCTCTTCTGCTCCACTCTTGTGAGACTCACAAAGGATGTGGAGCTGCTGGAGCAAGTCCAGAAGAAATCAAAAAAGATATTCCAAGGCTGGAGCCCCTCTGCTCTGGAGCCAGGCTGGGATAGCTGGGGGTGTTCACCTGCACAAGAGAAGGCTCCAAAAACCTTAGAGCCCCTGGCAGGGCCTAAAGGGGCTGTAAGAGAGCTGGAGAGCGACTTGGCACAAGGCATGGAGGGACAGGGCAAGGGAGAATGGTGTTAACCTGAGGGAGGGCTGGTTTACATAAGGTATTCAGAAAAAGTTATTGGCTGTGAGGGTGGGGATGCTCTGGCACAGGTTGCGCAGAGAAGCTGTGGCTGCCCCATCCCTGGGGATAAGCTGGCCACGTTGGATGGGGCTTAGAGCAACCTGGTCTAATGGAAGGTGTCCCTGCCCATGGCAAGGTGTTGGAATGAGATGTACTTTAAGGTCCCTTCCAACCCAAACCTGTGATTCTGTGATCTAATAAACCTGCTATAAGTTTTATTTTCTTTTTCTTCACAGAATCTAAAATGGGAAACAAAACCTTTCTGTCAGCAGAATCTTGTTTGTTATTTTTTTTCAGGCTATTTGCCTTATTTTTGTGCAAATTCTAATTAGCCAGATCTCTGGAGTGTGTTATATTCAAGGGCCTATTCAATTATCTTCCATTCACTGCTTTTAAGACATTTTTAGTTTCATGGAAGGCCTAAAAAAAATGAAGCCAATGACTAAGCTGATGGGCAACAAGATAGGCAACTTTTACATATGTTGAGAGAGGATCCAAAATCTGGTAATGGGAATTAACAAGATGATGTTCCCAAACTCTTTCCAGGAGGAACAAATCAGAAGACAAACAGACTGTGGTGTGGGAAGGCAGTGCAGCACTGCAAGAGGTTACATGTAGGGGTGGGTGGAGCCCCAGCCGCCATGCCCTGGAGAGAGACAAGCTGAGGAGCTAAGAAAGAATTTCACAACTGCACCCAGAGCCCCTAAGGCAAAAGACAAGCCTTGCAGTCACGGCGACCTGTCCGGGGACCCACAAGCCCCCTCGGGATCTTATGTAGATCTGCTACAATTGATTGGTTTTGTACTCTTTCCCTCCCACCCTGGTGTCCCATAAAAACCCCTGGGTTTCCTCTGGTTGGCAGAGGATAGCTTGTCCCTGTACCCCTTTCGCTGGTACCTCTGCAATAAAGATACCACCTGCAGAAATTCCACACCAGACTCCCTCTCTCTCTCTCTCTCTCATCACGGCCGGCCAAGTGAGGGGCAAACTCACAGGGGCAAGAGCTGAGAACACTGAGCTGAAATCACTGAGCTGAAAAATCACTGCTCTGCCCTCCTGCTGAGAAGCCCCTCTGCCAGCTGAGGAGCGCCCTGACCCCCCGAGAAGCTGTCTTTAGCGAGACACCTTTTGGGGGTGATTGTGGCTCTGGGTCCCAGCGGTGGACCCCAGCACCAGCTGGAATAGTTACACAGACCAATTTAAATATTCAAAGGATTCGATTTATTTTCCTTTCTTCTACCATCCCACATGCTTCTTGTTGAACACAGGACATGGAAATAAATTTACGTGTCCTTTCCCACCCAAAAGTTTCTTGGTGCTTTTTTCTTGGCTCAAAAGGATTACATGTCCTATGTTGCTGTTTCCATTTTACAATTAAACTGAAGTGCTTAATCAAAGAAAATAATGTCTCAGCAGGAAGCCAGAAGTCGGTAAATAGGCTGTAGGGGGCAGGGAGAATACATAGTGTTACCTAGCAGTGCATGTGGCTCAAACATTACCCAAATAATCAGTAAATCAAAGAAGCTTTGTCTCCGATACTGCATAGGGCAGAGCAGGCCATTAACTTACTCACAGTGACAAATGGGGATAGATGGATTTTAGTTTCAGGTTTCATTCCTGAGGTACACTTCAGGGTTCTCTCCAGAGCTTCACAATGTGCTTTGTTTCCCATCAGAACTTCCCTGACAACTGCTACTGCAGCTATTTATGCTTTGGGAGCTTTCAGGTGGAGGCAGTTTTGCCTGGTTCCTGCTAGCAGAAGACCTCCAGCACAATCAACAACCAGCTAGAGATGTCACATTAAATTCTTGGGAATTTGTTTGAGAACACATGAAACCTGTTTTGTACAGACAGGGTGGCAATTGTAGAGTGTCTGTTTATCCAGTTCTCATTCCTTTAATCTTCTTTTGTTTATCCTTCCTCCAATTTTTCTTTGCTTCTTTTTTATGCTCCTCTTTTCTTCCTCAGTTCTCCCAGCTTCTTCCTTTTTTATTTTTATTATTTGTCCTTCTTGTCAAAAAGCATTCCTATGCTTTAGTATAAACAAACATATTTTCCAAAACAAAATTCTTTCTGGAGTGCATAGAGTACTCTCTAATCTGATTTTAATGACTGTGTTTAACTAGTGGTATGATTCAACCTGTTGGTTAGACTACATAAATTTAGAGATTGGCATGTAGATAACTAAATGTGACCTCAGTGTGTGCATTGTCATTTCGGACACAGACATGAGTCAGCAGCTTTGGCACAAACACTGAACATTCTTTGAGCTTCCTAAGGCACTAAGGCACCTTGAGTGATCTCCAGCTGACCAAAAGTACCCTGTAGATCCTGAGTGATATGTGCCATGGGTAACTTGGAGCCCAACATGTTCTGAATGGCAGTCAGTGCTACGTGTAGGACAGAATCAAGCACTAGGATATTTAGTGAGTGCAGAGGTCTAGTCATCCTGATGTAAAGAAGACAATCCTCTTTATTTAGTCAGCTGAATGTCTCCATTGACTGTACTCACTAGATCTCCAATGGCTACAGTGGAAATGGTGCCAGAAGCATGTTTGTGAAAACCTGTATTCAGCCTTTTTGTATCCTATTTGTCAGCTGAATCCCAACTTGTTTGCCTCCTAAAAATAGAATTAAACGTCATGAGTTGTGTATATGCCAGAAAGAAAGATGAATGAAGTAAAGGATTTCTGCTACATTTGCCTAACTTTTGCAGCAAATTGGCAGATAGGTAAAAACAGTAGGGATTTGCACAGGTGTAAAAAGGAAGTCTGGATTTGTTTCCCATCGCCAATATTTTCAGGCCTCTGTTAAGCATTTATAAATGTTTATAAAATACCTATCAGCATTTATTTATTTATTTATTTATTTATTTATTATAACAGTGAAATAAGTTTGTTGTTCAATAGCAGAATCTGCTTTTTCAGCTTTCCTAAGAGATATTGGTCTTCCATGTACACTTAGATATTATATCTTAATTAGAAATAGAACCTTTAGAATTGTTTTAAGTATTTTTATTAGTTTGAGATATACTAAGCATACATTTATGTTCTGGTTTTGTTTTGTTTTGTATTGTTGTTGTTGTTGTTTTTTTTTCCTGGTTTCTTTGTCTTTTGCATTCTTGAAATAATGGGATCTTGGTGCCACTTCAGTAAAAAAAATCTATTTCACATTTTCCTTCAGCTTCCTGAAAGTTACAACAAGAACACACACCCACAAAAGTATAATTCAAACATTAAGGTGAATATATCTGTTAATGGGCTTATGTGAGTATTTAGTTCTTTCAGCTGACAAACATTGAGGACATGGAAATAGTTGATGAAAACACTGGTGATATAACAGAAGAAAATCTGTAAGCAAACTCATAGGACTTAAAATGCTTCATCTTTAAAGAAAACAAATAAGGGTTCTCACAGCACACTTACAAAGAAGACAGATGCTGGATTCCATATCTGGTCAAAAAGTTATTTATCAAATCAAAGCCAA
Source organism: Phylloscopus trochilus trochilus (assembly GCA_016584745.2). Lineage (NCBI taxonomy): Eukaryota > Metazoa > Chordata > Aves > Passeriformes > Phylloscopidae > Phylloscopus > Phylloscopus trochilus. The sequence goes on along the minus strand of WQNJ02000015.1, from coordinate 63,776,239 downwards.
CATCTTAATGGGCAGAATGTTCTCATTAAACTCTAATAAAAGTTTCAACCATGAGATAAAATCCATAAGACTTTATTTTAATCCTACTAAATCCTGTCAGGAACTTTTGTTATCACACATTATTCCCATACTATTCCAAAAGGAGTTTGAATTTTCTCTGCTCTGCATCATTTTTTTCCATTAAAATTTATTCTTATTCTTATATTAGAAAAGTGTTATACAAATAAAACATCCAATAAAAATCCCTTTTAAGAATGTTATGTTACTATTAAACATTGCATAAATTTAATATGAATTAGATACTATTAAATTTAATAGGTTTTGAATTATTGAGTTTAATTAATTTTCAATAAATTTCAATTAAGCCCAATTTGTTTCATTTTTTATTATTAATTCCAGTCACTATCAATTATCTTCAATTAAATTCATCTTTTGCTACATTTTCAGGTAATTCTCCATTACTTTCAATTAGCTTCTATTAATTTCAAGTGAGTTTTGTGTCTGTTAACTGATTTCATAAGAAACAAATGTCCTTCTTTAATGTGGGTCTGCACTATTACTGCTTGTCCTCGTGCCATAAATGAGTAATTCAGGGCCAAACCCTCATGTGAGGATACTGGTGTAGTCCCAGCAGTGTCAATGTAGTATTGTTGAGCAAGAACAGTCAGAAAGGTGATGCTTCCTGAGAACTAAAGAATGTCTAGGAACTAAAATCAGCATGAATTTCACCTGAATCTTCCATGAGGTCTGGGTTTCACCCTAATCTTTCCAAGCAAGTATACTAGTTATCCTGCCTTTCTCATCTCTTTTCCCAGTAACACTGGGGAACAGAAACTTAATGGTCAAGAAAATGTGACTCCTCTCATCCTAAAATAAGATCACCTGCATTGAGGAATCCTGTGATTCTTCATCTCTAAGCCATATTATCCATATTGACTGCCTCCACTGATTACAGTAAGAATTAAGACATTTAAATTTAGACGTAGACATTGGCAGACCAGAAATGTGAAAGTAGGTCAGATGATCATCAATTCAAGCACATATGGTTTGGTAACCAGCCTGATTTCCATGAAGGACAGCTGAAAGATAAAGAAATTATCTTCTGTGTTGTTTCCAGTTCAGTGCTCAGCTTAAGCTTGTGATGGCTATAATTAAAACTCTCAGTGTTCTCTGAATACATAGTTGTTTAGGGTAATATGATGAGAAAATTCACGTGGTAAAACAGCATACAAATATCCTTTGAGAACATGGATGAAGAGATTTGTGATGGAGTTTCATAGAATAATGTAATGTGGGATTGAAAGAGACATTAAAGAGCATTTAGTCCAACCCCTCCGCAATGAGCAGGAACATCTTCAACTAGATCAGGTTGTTCAGAACCCTGTCCAAAAGAGCCTTCCATGTTCTGTTGATGAGACATGCACTACCTCTCTGAGTAACCTCTGCTAGCATTTCACCACCCTCATTGTAAAAAGCTAACCTAACTCTACTCTCCTTTAGGCTAAAACCATTACCTCCTGTCCTACTGCAACAGAGCATGTCCCCACTTTTCTGTTTGTATGATTGTACTGATTTATTTACTGTCAAAGCAGCAGCTACCTCCAAATAAGCTCTGAAAAGTGAGGCAATAATCTTGCAACTGCACCAACCTCACCCACAACAAACTTTTAGTTTAATTATGTCAAAATTAAAGTTAACCTCTTCAACATTTCTCTGCAGAAAAATTAATGAGAGATATCAGTAGGTTTTACACCCTAAAAATTAAATTAAATCTTCACATCATTCATAAGTGAGGGAAAACTGTAATGTAGTTTAGCCAGAATACATCTCTGGCTGCTCAGCTTCATTAGGTCTCTTCTATCCATAAGCCACCACTGCTGCAACACATGACAGACATCAAAATCTGGAAGAAGAGCCATTAGAGTTGGAGAGAACTGATTGGAGTCTTCACATTAGAGGCTTCACATTTTCCTTCGCTGAACTTTTGGGGAATGTCTTGAAGCACAAGCAGGCTAAGGTTTTGGTGGTCAACCCTCTGTGTTTATTTTAGTCTGATATTATACATCCAGAAACCTGAAACTCAAAAGGTCTGTTCAAATACAATGTGTCTGATCAGGTTTTACAGACTCAGTAACATGTATGCAGGGAGGGCTGGCTATTTATTCTCACCAGGCATGTAAGTGAAACACACCTGGAGCTAGGAAGCAATTTCACTATGGAGCCACACAATTATGCAGTTTATAATAACTGTCTTTAATTCTTACCTCCTCCAAAATTACCATCAGCTACAGATTTCTGGTGTTGGTGAACCCCACTGAAACAGTTCAAATTTTTTCGCCTAGTAACCCGCGAGCGATGCATGAATACAACTCTCTTTTCAGCAGTTGGAAATGTGAGTGATAGAAGCACTTTTCTGGATTAGTATATTCCACCAATATAATGACAGTTTTGCTTGTGCAGGTCAGTGCTCAAAATAAGTTACTACATTCAGACCGACCAAGTAGAAAGGTCTCAGCAGCTCTTTTCTGAAAGCTTTTCCTTTGGGTGGTTTCATTTCATGACTATTTCAGAATACACAGATGTCAAGGACAGAGAGGACTGCAAAATAATTACAGGTATATATTGGAAAGTTGCCTTCCCTTTCAGATTAATTTATAATACTGAGAAACTGCAGAATGAACCTGAAATCACAGGCAAGAATTCTGCTTTTGAAAGTGTTTCTGTCAGAAACAAAATAAATCAAACTAAACAAATATAGAAAGATGTTCAGTAAAGATGAAATTGAAAAAAGGAAAGATAGCATATTATCCACTGCTGTGTCAGCTGACACTCAGGAAGCTGGTGGGTTTTATTGAATATACACTGTTTTGGAGAAATGTATATCCATTTGCATTATAAAAGCTCATCTACAAATGTACTTTGGGTTTAAAATCCCATATGTTGGCTGCCTTACTAATATTGGTTCAAGCAAATTATGGCTTGGCTTCACTAAATGCACATATCTATTTCAGTTAGAGTATTCTAATTTGGCAACAAATATTGTATTATTTATTCTGTGGCATAGATCAGGTTATATAAAATTAATGACTGAACTCCATTCATATGGACTGAATGAAAATGCGTTGGTCAGAATGGAAATGAAGGAGGAAAAAAAAAGAAACCTGGATTTGATTATATTGATATCTGTTCCAGTATCAGCACAGAACAGTGATGAACAAGTGCTGGCTGTACTTAATACATACTAATTTAAAAAAAAAAAAAAAAAACAAAACACTGGCATAGTTTTTGCTTATGGAGGTTTTAATTTGTAACATATTGGGGGTTGTAGGTACCAATTTAATTTGAATTTGTTTTAAAATGCCCAAAAATATTTAGTGACAATCCTTCCCTACAGATTCTCCATCCTATCCATCCTTACCAGTATGGCAGTGTACCAGTCAGTCAAGACTCTGGACGTTCTGAGGACAGATAGGAATGACTGCAGAAACTAGTGTCATGGATAGATGTTTCCCCTTCCTATGGCACATCATGGACAGGGATCCCTTACTGCAGAGCCAATCCGGGTCTGGATTTTACTACAGATGTTTGGAGTGCTGGTATAGTGATTAAAGTGATTACTACTATTAACAGTGCTGAAAAGCATCAGACTTGACATCCATCCATCCATCCACCCATCCATCCATCCATCCATAACAATTCCATTGTCTGCACCCCTACAGATGGCACAGCAGATTTGAGATTCTGCTGCCTTCCCTCAGATGATGGAATACCACAATTTGGCCATGTCTCACACCTTCCTGTAACTACTCTTTGGCTTTTCATTTGAGACTACCACTGTGTACAGTTCCATCTGGGCCCTGGTTTCAGCCTCATCCTGTCCAACCTCCCTGTGAAGATTCTGAGACATCATGGAAAAGAATCCCAGAAACATACAAGCAGGTTTTAGCCCTGGATCACTTCATTCAAACTCATTCAAATATTGCCATTCTCAGAATATACCCCATTTTTTTTAATCTCTTGACTTTGCAGTTAAAGAGTAACTCAACAACTCAACAACTTTTTTTTTCTTTTTTTTTTTTTCCTAGAGCTCAGAAAAGCAGGTGTAATGCTTTCTTCCCAGTGATATTCCTATTCCATTAAAGATTACTGCTGTTATTCATATGTCTAAAGAGAAGATGCTTCCTTGTACCCTCTGCATGCACTGTTGGCACCCAAAATGTCTCAGGCTCAACTGCAGTACTGCCCTTCATTTTGTGAGCTGTGGCTGCATCTCCAAATAGTGATACACCTGCCTACCCAGCTTCACACTTCCTGACAAGCGTCTCTTAACCTTAAAAAAAAAAAAAATGAAAATAAAAGAGAGAAGTAAAACACACCCTGGTGGAAAACAGAGCAATCAATCTCCTGAGCAAGCAACAGCTGGAAGCAAACTTGTATTTGAGCTGACACTGATGACTTATTATATGAAATCAAGAATTTTCTCCTCAGTTTCCAAAATCCCATATTGCTTATGCATGTTATCAGAGAGATGGCAGAGGGAAGCTTCACTCCGCACAAAAATCCAGAAGGAAATTCTCGAAAGAAGGAGATAAAGGTGTTTTGGCTAGTGGTGAGAGTTGTTTCTGGAACACATCAGAGTGACTGTAAACCTCAGCATTTTCAGAACAAAATGTAAAACATTCTTCCATTGACCTCGCTTTCCCACAATAACACCACATAAAATAACAGAGAAAGGAAAAAAAAATACAGAGTGCTTTATAAGTGCACTTTAATAAATCAATAGGGGGTTTAGATACCACAGTGGTAGCTGCTGTATAAATACCCAGACAGGAAGATCCTGTCCTGGAAAATTAGAATAGGCAGTTCCTGAACCTGTTATTGTCCAGTCTTGCTTGATGTAGGAGATAGTTTTATTTTATTTTTTTCCCCACTGTCAGAGAAAACTGTTATAAATAGGTATATCTCTGTGTTACTGGTGCTGGGTATAGCACCCAAGATGTTTTCTGTGTGATCCAGTCAAGGGAAGAACTACAATTTGTTTGTATTTCTGGTTATGAAGAGATACAGAAAAAGCACAGCAGAGATGAAATTAGCTTTCATGTCTGCATGTAAGTAATGGAAACAGAAGGAAAAAAACAAATGGTGTGCAAGACAGCCATGTATTATTTCTGAGTTTCAGAAAAATGCTCAGAGATATTTTATGTTCCTGATGATTTCTCTTGCTTTACTGATGCTTTCAACAAGTGACATTATACTCTTCTGAAACAATACTGTGTATTAAGCTAAATTAGCAGGTTTTAGGCTAAGACGGTAAGGATTGACTATCACAAAAACTCTCCAAAACGAAACACACCAAACACACTGCATTTTATTACAGTAAAATGCTCTCTTTTAGATTTGAAAAGGAGAGGTGGAATGGTTGCCATCTACAGAGATACAGAAAAAAATAGCCTTGATTAAGCTGAGAATCAGAGATTACAAAAAGGCAGTATTTTAAGGAAAACAACTGAAGAGAAGAAAATACAGAATGTGAAAGCTGGTGGAGATCAGGCTTACAAGCAGGCAGGGCAGAGTGTTATGGGAAGGTCAAAAGCCAATTAAGAGCATGATGAAGCAAAGGTCAGACTTCTTGCAACAAAGTAGGTGATAATGTTAGGAAGGTGAAAGGAGGATCCCATCAGAAAATAGAAGAGCAATAATAATATGTGGCTGGGAAAGGAAGCAGAGAAGAAATGGATGTAATTGGAAGTAGAAATAGAGCTGCAATGGATGAAAGGAAGAAAGGGAAATAAAAAATTAGATAGAAGATCTCTAGGAATGGATTTGCCAAAGTCCATCTTTGCAGGCTGAAAGATGAAAGAACAGGAAAAGCTAGTCTGGGGCTTAATTGCCACTGTCATAGCTAATGAATTATTAACAAGTAAATGATGAAATCGAGTAAATTCTTCCTCTGTCTCAGTCAGCTTCTGACAGTCACCAGTGAAATGCAAAGCTCTTTTTATAATTCCTTTCCTTCTCTTATGCAATGGCTGGCAGCACACTCATTGGATGGTTTCCTTCAGAGCTGTTGGAACCTTTCCCTTGGCTCTTTTGAGTGGAATTCTCCGATCACCACAAGTCTCCACAACATGAGTTCGTCACAAAGCTCTGCTAATGACAGATCTACAGAAGTTGCTCCATTACTTCCATGGGTTATCCCAGACTTAAAAGCCATCATCACTATGTGAATTTATTTGAAACCAGTGCAATAAGCCAAGCTTAATGATGTAAAGAAATGTGTAAAACCCACAGACCAAAATGCTAGATTTTGTTTCCTTGCTCAGAGAACCTCCTGCCCAGATTATGCTGCAACAAGGAAGGGTCAGGTAGCTAGGAGCCCACTTTTAAAATGTCCACCATGAGTTCATTTATAATTGACCAAAAAAAGAAAAAAAATTACAATATCATTGAAATAAAACTAGGCACAACATTTTTCTAATCTTGGGTATGGGCATAACATAACCTTCTGTCTTTTGGGTGATGGTTCTGCATACTTTTCCAGCTTGAAGAGGCAACCAGAATTTTGTCATGCCTCAAAAAAGGGATATAAATAGGCATCTTCCAGGTTTGAGGGTAGAAGAGGTGAGAGGACAACAGTTTCATCCTCTACCAGTTCTAATGCAGTTTTAAGGCCTAAACCTGAGGAATCCTGTCCCATCCTCTATATCTCCAGCCACAATTTGGCTATTTTTTCTTACAGACTTAAGGAAATATATAACTATTTTTTATTTTCCTAAATAGAGGAGAAATAAAACCCACACCATCTCTCAACCATGATTTTTCAGAAATTTCAAAGAATGTAACTGTTTAACCTAAGCACAGAATTCACTCAACCAAAGCTAACATCTTCTGTCTACAGTAGACTTTGCTAATTTTAGTCAAAACAACTATTCATTGGTGAGTTCTTTTTAACTAACATATACTGACTATTTTTGGCTTAGCTGTAGGATTGTATGCCCCTGCTGCCATGAGCCTGGTATAGACACTATATTTGCTTGCAAAATGAGAGAATGCACAAATGTCACTTAACTGGTCCTTGAGGTAATACAAGCAGAGAAGAGAATTCTGCAGCACCTTCTAAGCAAAGGCAACCAGAATAGACCAAGGAAAATATGCATAGCCAGATTTAGAGAAGACATTAAACATGAGGAGCTTCTGGGGGATACAGAAATATGGGCATAATTAACCCAGAGTAAGATCAGCACTCATGGATCAACAACCACCAAAAGGAGGGATCAGAAGATCTGCTGCTGCTCTGTTTAGCTTTCTGAGGTCTGTTGCAGCACACAAATTCTCTGTGTTTCCTTCAAAAGGACAGAGTACAGACTGAAGCAGACACTCTCTGGTGATGCTGACCAGAATCAAAGCCTTGCTGTTGTCAGCTCCAACAGTTTTGTATTTTACTTTTCTCCCTGCTAGTCCTGTGAGCAGCTGTCTGCTCTCCTCCCTGGTGTAAATCAGGAGTAGCTTCAGTCAACATGGTGCTGTTTTTCTTTCATCGTGTGGCAAAGATATGATACATTCTTCCTCCTGGGAGAGTAAAATGCAGCCAAGGATATACGTTGGCATTGTCCTTGTTCTTACGCCAGCATGTGACTGTTATCATAAGAGATTTGGGGGGCAGGGGTGTTTTGTGTTTTGTTTTCTGTTTTTTGTTTGTTCGTTTGTTTGTTTTTGTTTGGGATTTTTTGGTGGTGGTGGTTTTGGTTTGTTTTTTGTTTTGTTTTGTTTTGTTGGGGGGATTGTTGGGGTTTTTTGTTTGTTTGTTTGTTTTGCTTTTTTTTACGAGAAGCAGTACCCATCTAGATTAAAATCAGGAGGAATCAGCCCTATGTGGTGCATTTTTTTAAAGTACAGTAATGTGAAAGCAGTTCAAGAAATAGAGTGGGTAGTCATATTAAGGAGTTCAGGATCTAGAAATATGGGGTTTTGTGTATCACTGAGATTTTTGGTACTGATTACAGTTATGAGGATAAGCTTATGCTGTGACTGAGATGAAGACATCTGTGCCCAAGGCTAGGTAGAGCTGATCATGTTCTCAGACCCTCCTGCAAATGGGATAATTAGTGGGATCTCCTCATAGTCAACTCAAATTCCCACATCCTGAAGTGCAGTTTCAGCTTTCTCAGAAATCTGCTGGTAGTCTGCAGATCTGGTACAAAAGAGGTGCCATATTAAATGTTTCTATTTACTGCCACAAAGTATGAAAATCTGTTTTCTGGCTTGGAAGACTTGAGCAATTTGAGCCTTGAAAGCCATCCTCACTTAAGCTGATTTCATGTCCGGGTGTCAAATCCACCCTGACCTGTATCAGTTGAAAACCAGTTGAATCAGCTGAAACTTCAGAAACTTTCCAGGGGCAACCAATTTCTGTCCAGTGTCAATACCCAGTTACATTTGGGTGAAAGAGATTATCTCATGCATTAGCAAGTACATATAAACAAACAACTCATGGTAAGGCCATGGGATGAAAAGGCAACTGTTGACAAACCTTGCTAACCTTAGCTGTGGGCAACAGAAGTCATGGAATCACAGGATCATAGAATCATTTGGGTTGGAAGAGAGGTCATCGAGCCCACCTGTTTCCCAGTGCTGCCAAGTCCACCACTAAACCATGCCCCCAAATGTAATATTGACACATCTTTGAAATCCCCCTAGGGAAGGTTTAGACATTAGGATATTGGGAAAAATTTCTGCAACAAAAAGATTTTGCAGCCCTGGCACAGGCTGTCCAGGAGTACATTATCATGGGCTGAAAATTTCTCCTCTTAGGAGTGGTTAAGAGATAAGGAAAAAGTTGTGGGTGCACATCATTTAGTTTTGCAGTAGGGAGAATTTAGCAGAAGGTGTCCTCAAGAGCCACATTGTGCCCACTGTTCTTCACAATATCCACACGTAATCGGAAAAAGGAACAGCATTTTCAGGTGTTAAGAAATATACAGGGCAGTCAAATCTAATACAGCCTGCAAAGAGTCACAGAATTATCTTGAGGTACCATCTAATCGGGTAATAAAATTGTTGAGAAAATCTAATTTCTACAAATGCAAAGTAACGCACATGTGGAAAAATAACCCTAACTATAAATATTCATTGATGGCTCCAAATAAGATTTGTATCACTATATTTCATTTATGTATTCTGAATGGAATATACTATCACATTGTCTTGCAAAGGATATAGTAGAACTGGAAGACGTAGAGAGAAGGTGACAAAGACAATTAAAAGCATAAAACACCCACTACAAAAGGAAAAGAAACTGTTTTGGTGGATATAACAGAGATCTATAGAACAAGGAATTGTGTGAAGAAAGTAAGGAGGGAAAATACTTCACTTTTTCACCATACAATATTTTCAAGGCTCCAAAGGACATAGTTAGGCAGAGAACCTAAAAAGTGGGCTTTCTTTTTGTTTCTTTTGCTTTGCTTTTGTTTTTCATTCTTTTTTGTCTGTTTGTTCTTCTTGTTTTGGTTTTGGTTTCATTTGGGGTTGTTTTCCCATGCTGCACATTGAACTGTGAAGCTTTGTCACAGAGCTTTCCAGAAAATAAAAAAAATATCCACATGTCCAAAAAAGAGAACAGACATCCATGGAAGTCCACAGATCGAGCTGCTATTAAACACGGCAGCACATCTGTGGCCTCCAGTTCAGCACTGCCAGTAATACTTACTGCTGGAAAGTTGTCTCAGGGGGATCACAGTGTCTTTTTCACAAACCCCAGGGGGTTTTTTTACACTCTTCTGGGCATCTGTTGTAGCTACTATGGAAACAACATCCTGATAAATGTCTTTCCTGATCCAGTATCTTACATCTCTATATTTTGAGGGGAAAAAACCCACAAAAACTCCTGACTAGATCAGTAATATTAGCGTATTAATTTAACCCAGATCCTGTTGTTTGGCTTCTCACAGAAGCCCACAAAAATTCTGTGACCAATTGTAAATACAATTTGCATAAATGATCATGCTAATTTGCATATAGTTGCTTCCTTTGCTTCCTTCCCTCAGGGACTGACAATCTGTTCCCTCTGCAGTGAGTTTGGGATTGCCTTGCACCTCTGAATTATATAATTTTATTTCCTTTCTCTTTCCCTCTTATTCATTTCTTACATTATAACATTCTTCTTTTCAGGCTCAGCTGAGCCTGAAAAGGCTTACCATAGATCTTCCTTGCCTTATGCGTTTTCACTCTTTCCAAGAAAATTCACTACTCTTTTTGATGGATATCTGAATAGCCCCTACAATGTGCAATCACATCAGAAGAAAACAATTACTAACTTTTTACCCTCTGGTGTACATTCAGCTTGCTGGAATTCAAAACTGTAAAATACATATAGGCAATGTGCAAAACTGTTTGGTATAAGACAAATATACTCTTGCTTATTGCACCCCTCAATTTTTTAAATTGTGCTAAAATGGTCCAAATTGTAACTTTCAGGAGAATGCAATTGGCGGGCACTTTGGGTAATTTAAGTCATCTCTCTCCCTCAAAAATCAAACTTCTTAATTGAAGCGGAACAAACGTGCAAACTAGACCCTGTATTTTATCTCCTTTTAGTGAGAAAGTTTTAAAAAGAAAAGACCTTTCTGAACAAGAACACCTTTCTTAGCACATTTTATCCAGTTTTTAATCCAACTCTCAAATAAAGCAAGTTGAAGAATATTTTTATTATGAATAAACGGACATTTACTGCTCTGCTGCTTACTACCCATAGGTGGCTGAGGAGGATCAGAGTTCAAACCTGTACTTTTTCCATCAAAGTGTGACTGGCCTTTCCTCTGTGACTGCTGTTGTCTTCTGCTCAGCACTGTTATAGATCTGCAACAGTATGATTATACAAGATGTCCCAAAAATATGGTAAAATCCCATAAAAAGCTGAATTTCAGACTGAAAAACTTTCAGATTAAAGCTGAAAATGCTTTCTTGCATTCTTAAGAAGAGTTCACCAGGTTATAGCGGTACCAAACCTCATCTGAAGATTAAAACCTCCTGTTGGGCAAGACTGCTCTGGACCACTGCAGCTATTTTCTGGTTGTCAAACACCCATCATAGAGGAGATAAAATAATTCATTCAGGGTGAATACAGTTAAAGGATACTTCAACCACAGGAATAAAACCTTCCAAGCCTCTTTGCTAATGTGAAATTATGTAGTTCATGTGATTTTCATACACTGCGAGAATTTGTCTGAGGGATGTTATGTGAGGCTGTAATGAAGGATGGACTTTTATTAAAAGATTGTTCTATTGTCCCCATTCATTCCCTTCCAGGAATACCCAGTGTGGGGCTGTTGGTTTAAGTTGTTTCATGGGATGTGCAAATGTCTCCTGTGAGAGAATGAATGAGCACCTCATGGAGTACCCATCCAGAATTTCCCCTGCCACAAACAGGTATTCAAATATCAGTACTGGGATGTGTGCTGGGGTCCCTGGTAAAACACATGCAGCAGAATGAGATGGGATTCACTTCACAGGCAGCACAAGTTAAGCATGAAGCCACTGGTCCTGCAAGTATATTCAAATGTATGGAGTAAATCCGATTTGGCTAATAGCCAGCTGTATATTTTAACCACCAAGCAGCCCTTTCTCTCCCATTAGAGGGTATAGTCATCACCTCTGCAAAGCTAGAGTATCACTAAAAGGAGACCAGCTGAGCTTCCCTTCTGTTTCCTTGAGATGTGTGATGCTGTGAAAATACTACAGGCAATGAGAGCTGGTGCACAAGCAGTGCCGTGGATTAAAGTGCAGCATACTTTTCAGCTCTTGTGCTGGAAGCCATTGCATAGAAAGGAAACCAGCAATGATAAATGGGCTCACTCTGTGTAAATCACCGCACCAGAGGGAGAGAATATTAAAATGTGGCAGCACTTTGGGATAGCATGGTCCAAACGGGACAGTGTCTGGTCAAGTAGGGCACCAGCCACATGAACCGCTGTCTCCTTTCCAGGTCATCTCCAAGCTGTGCTGCATATCTTCTGTGGGGAGTTATTAGTCCATGATAATCACACGCTCTGCAGTTCCTTTACTGCTATTATAAAAATGCTTTTATGTTGGGTAGATGTGTTATTTATTACGTGCTAGGAGGAAATGAAGTTGGTAGTTCTGAATGTTGAACAGCAGTTGGAGCTGAGTTGCACAGTTCCCGGTCCCGAAGAACTCTGTCTCCTGTTTCATAATAATAATAATGATTTATCCCCTGTGTTATTAAGCCATTCGAATGACTCCATGCAGATCTCGAGGCCAGCATTTTATTTCTGTCATCTAAGCTAAAGCTTTTAGTAGCAAGGACTGACTCTTTTTCTCTTTTCTTTTTTCTTTTTTCTTTTTTCTTTTTTCTTTTTTCTTTTTTTTTCTTTTTTCTTTCCTTTTTTTTTTGTTGTTTCTTTTTCTCTTTTCTTTTTCTTTTCTCTGACTCTTTTTCTTTTATCCTTCCTTCCTTCCTTCCTTCCTTCCTTCCTTCCTTCCTTCCTTCCTCCCTCCCTCCCTCCCTCCCTCCTTCCACAAAACCTCCTTCATGCAAATGTCCATATTTAGGCAAATGGTACACTTCAACATTTTTTGGCTCATACCTCTGTTGTGAGGACTGTTTTGAAGTTGTTATTATTGTGCATTAGATGAAATTTCTTTTAAACTTCATTTAAAAGTCTATTTTAAATTGGAAAAAAAAAGGTGCAAGTTTATTCATATTTTTAGCAGGACACTGATGCAACTCCAATAACATGGGACATCCTTCTCAATGACAAAGATTTTTTTCAGACCAAGCTTTTTGAACACCAATTGTCCCATGTGTTGTCTGAGCATTGAAAGTTTTAGATGTGGTCAATGGGTTTAAAAAAAAAATCCAAGCAAAGAAAAATCTCAAAATAAAATAAAAGATTGCTTTTCTCTTGCTCCGTGATGTAAAAATCTGTGCCCAAATTTGAGCAATAATCAATCCCTTGTATATTGCATGGGCTTCAGCCCACCTTAACTTCAGGAGTGAGACTCAGTTCACTGATTTAAAGGTCTAAAGAAATCAGTATCTATGTACATAAATAAGCTCACTTTTCAGTTAGGGAAAGTTTCATTTGGTTGTCCAGACTCCACAAGAAAGATCTCATAGTGATGTCTGGAGATGGAAGTGGGAGAGTTTCCCCTTTTGTCAAGACTATATTCTCCATAGCAGAGGAATAAAGATTACTTCATTCTTTCAATGTATATGCCACCAACTGTGCAATGAAATTCCTTAAATTATGATGAAATTGCTCATTTCCTGAAGTGAACACAACAAACTAAGAGGCACAGTAATTTTTAGTAGATTTGGATTCAATTCAATTTTCCAGATGTTCGCCTGCAATCAGCCTAGGAACTCAAATCTCAGAACGGTGCTATTCACACAACAGCTGTTGCAAATTTTTCTTTTGAATCACACCAACCTAAGTGTGGATTTGTTTACAGGCAGCCCCAATCTTACATGAGGAACTGACTGATTACATAAAAAAAAAATCTCAAAAATATTCTTCTGACCATTTAGACAGTTCCACTATTATTATATTAAGGCTCCTTTTTAAAGTAATTTTCCTCATAAATTAGTAAATTTAGTTTTCTTCACCAGTCAGTGAATTTTGTTGGTGAATTTTTTATTTTTTTTTTTTTAATTAGAGTCAGCTTCCTGTAAGGAATGTGTTAGAAGGAAATAGCAGAGTAGTCACTGAAGACCTATTAGGAGTCCATTGTCATCAGTATTTGCATACGTTAACCTGCTCCAAGGAGTGTAATTAACAGATGCTCAGTCCAGCAAAGATTAGCAGCACCTTTGGTCAGACCTTGTATAATTCACACCTTAAATTATCTCCTTCTACAGAACTCAATGTCCTTTTTTTGATTTACAGGAAAAAAAATTATCTAGCCCTTCTTTTGATAATTTATTGTGGTGGTCAGCTATTTTAATGGCGTTCACCCTTGTATTTGACTTCTGGCATATTGTAAATACAGGGGGGTTTTAATTATGTCTGCAATTGCTTTCTTGAAGCAACCATGAGTTTTTCTCGCACATCCACTTCTTGTAGTTGGAGAACAAAATGATTTATGCATGTTTGGTACTGTGCACACAATTTATGTTGAACTTTTGCTGCTAAGATTGGTTCACCTGGACCTACCGTCAATGGAGAGAAAAACCGGATAATTTTTCTCATATTTAATTCTGCCCCTTGGTTCCTTTCAATCCATCTGCATGTGTCTCCTGGCCGCAGGAGACAAAAATCAGACCACCACATCTGGATCACATTATGTTTTCTTGGGTTTGTATGACTAGAACTTGCATTTTCTACCTCTTCAATTCCTGCCCCAGACAGAAAAGAGCCCCCCCAGGTTTCCAAATCCAGTCTTTACTTTATGGGGTGAGGTAGAACCTGAATTCCTATATGCAGCATATAGGAATGCTACCATGCTGAGCAAATACTTGACAGGACCATTTGAAGGCAGCTTGTGTAAAATAGGGAGAACATTTACATGGGCAGATAGTGATGGGACAAGGGAAAATGAATTTAAAACAAAAGAGAAGATATCTAGATAACATGTAAGGAAGATCTTTACTGAGAGTAAGAGGGTGATAGGATCCTGGCACAGGTTGCCCAGAGCAGGTGTGACTGCCCCTGGATCCCTGGCAGTGTCCAAGGCCAGGTTGGACAGGGCTTGGAGAAACCCAGGTTAGTGGAAATTGTCCCTCCCCATGGCAAGGAGGTGGAACAGGATGAACTTTAAGGTACTGTCTTGGTTTGGAAAGACGGGTATCTGCCAGGGAAAGCTGGAGTTTCCCTTGGAATGGAGAATGTAAACCCCTCACCCCCTCCAAATTATAATTTTGCAATTAAGGGCTTTCAGGCAAAGATTTGGGAATAGGAATAACAGTTCTTTACTAGGAATCTTAACAATACAAATGTAGTAGAAAACAAAACCACCCAACCAAACAAGCAAACAAACAAACAACAATCCCGGAAAACCCTGACAGAGCCAGAGCTACAACCTGACACCATGTTGGTCAGGGTGTTAGAAGCAGTGCAAAAGTAAGTCCTCCCGGAGTGGCAGATGTGGTTGTGTTGGAGCAGAGATGATCCTGAGAGGAAAGGGTCCAGTGACAGTGAGAAGGGTCCAGTGATGTGAGAAGGGTCTGGTCTTCCTCTGGGAATCAGGTGAAGCTAGATGCCTTGTGTTCCTATGTCTCAGTTTTTATTTAGGTAGGAATGGTTGGCTCCCCTCCCCACTGGGTGGAGCATCTCACAATGGGATGATGGAATGTGGATGATGGAATGTGGATGATGGCTTGTGGATGATGACTTGGGGAGCCTTAATGACCCATTAGCAGAAGATATCCCCCTGGAGGGAGGACAGGGGCAAAAGAGATAAGAAACACTGCCCCACCTGGTTTTAATAGCTGGTCCTGTATCAGAAGGCACCTGCACCCCTCCCCTCAGCATAACAAGAGATAAAGAAAAAACATCTCCCCAGCTGCTTTCATCAAATGAAATAGAATACACATTTTTGGTTCCATAACCCAAGACAGGTACCTTCCAACCCAATCCCTTCTGTGATTTTCTGAAATATCATGGATGGAAATCTGGAGATGGCTGTAGCTGTGAGATTGACGTATTTGTGACCAAGCTCTCATTTACAGGTATCTTACTAATGAGGATTTAGAACTAAAAAGCTAATGAAATGGCTAGCTAAGTGATGATGGTAAGGTTTGGTTTGGGGTTGGTTTTTTTTTTAATATATAAAGGAGAACAAAGTTAAGTTTTTGTATTTACAAGGAAATTATCACGGTTAATAATGTAATCCAAGTGATTAACACTGAAAATTTATTAGATGTTAGGCAATAGATAATAAAGGAGATTTAGTGTCAAGAGTTCTTATAAGAAATTAATGAAGATAAGATACGTTTTTTCAAGATGCTTACAAAGTTTGTGTTTGACAACATGGTGTGTCTGGTGATACTCTAGTGCAAGTGTCATAATTATTGATAGACAAAAGTAATTTAACCAGAATGTGAAGTGCAGAACCAGGGGATTTATTGGAAAGGGTTACATACAGAGAGAAAAGCTGAAGTTACCTGAATTACACAGTATCTTTAATTCATAGTGCTACTGACCCAAAGGTGTAGGGAATATGATAGGGAATTATTCACATTTTTTGAAGTCCTTAATGTTTATACTGCCAAAAGACTATGCAATGTGTTAATAAGGAAGACTGAATCTGAGGAGGTTTTGTTTTTTCAGTGTGGCTTCTTCTAATATATTTCCAAATTTTGGTGTGACTGAATTAAACAGTGGATATTTAATTGACTCATTCCATCTACTTATAGAAGACCACTCTTTTCCACATTTTAATGCAATGGACACTGGGTTCCTCTAATACATCTAAACAGAATAACACATTTTCCTAAAAGTTAGTGGAGTTATTTTTTTTTCCAGAATATTTCCCTGTTTGATGAGTTGTATTATGAAAGAGCTTAACTGTTACCCACTTCCTTCTGCCATGTGGAACTACCTAGACTTTTCTAGACCTTTTTTGTTGTTGTTGTTGTTCTGTCCTTCAGATCCGCTATGGATTTAGACAATAGTGCAGTATCAGAAAGACCCAGAGACCCTTTTACTTTGCTAAAGTAAAAGGCATGTGTTTTAAGTGGATGCTCCTGAATTATCCTACTAAATAGGATCATACATACAAACGTGCATATAACATGCATGTTTATCTGAGAAAACTGTAAGAATAAATCTGAAGCTGTTAGTAACATTCCCCAGTTTCCTTACAATGGAATTGAGACTAGAGAAAAAATACATGGCAATGAAATAAACCTGATTAATTTTCACATGAAGAAATTTCCACCACTGAGGATTTTGGTTTCTGTTGTTATTGTTTTAATTTTTAACACATGCATGTGCATAGAAATAGCTAGAGTCTGCTTTAAAAACCACTGGAGTAATTAAATGAAATTAACTTGATGAATGCTATCATGCACATCCTGATTGCTGAGTACTGAAGTTCTGTCTTCCTTTAATAACTTGGTGAGATAAAGTGATTTTAAACTGAATGTGATGTATTCAATCCAGCAGGCAGCAACTGGAGAAATCCAAACTCATCCAACAGATAAAGAAAACTGTATGGCTTGTGAAATACACGTGTTGAATTCACATCACACTCTCTTCATTCAAGAAAAGATGTCTGAGACATCATCAGTGAAGTGACATAGTTTCATTCAGATGTGATACAGATGACACACATACACAGTTGTGGTTACTGGAGAAGACTAATTGCAGCTGCTAGGATGTGCAAAAACCTCCCAAGAAGAGGAAAAAAATCTGTCTTCTACTCTTTTTCCTCCTTTTCTCCTTCTTCTTTTAACCCTTGTTTTCTTCCTTTTGTCTAAATATCTTCCTAAATTTCTGTGATCAGTTTTCCTCACTTTTTCTTACTCTTTAAACAAACCAGTTTCTCTTTTCCTCCCATATATTCTCTCAGACCAACACCCTTCCTAAAGAAGGTTCCCACATTTTCTTTCTTTCCTTGCACCCCAAGCGTTCAGGTTCTCCTCCCACATCCTGATGTTGTTCACGTCCCTTCTGTGTTTATATATATATATATATATAAATATTTATATTTTTTCTGCAGAATGACAAATACAGTAAAGAAAACTAGGTGTTATTTTCACAAATGATAAGTTTCTTAGGTAATGAATATAGCTAAGTACCTCACACTGCTATTAGAGTCAATGCCTCCCCTTCTCCTGTTTAATGCTAAAAAATCAATGGAGTTTCCAAAGCATTCAAAAAACATGTGGATATGGCGACATGGTTTAGTGGTGAGCTTGACAGTGCTGACTTAATGACTGGACTCAATAATCTTGGAGGGCTTTTCTAACCTAAAGGATCCTATGATTACATAAATTTTTGGCTAAATAGAGTCGTATTAAAGCCACTGTGATTCAAGCTGCTTTGGATCAAAGATTTGGGGTTTGGCAGACCTTTTCTCGCATACTACTCTGGGCAAACTCCTGGCAAACTCCTTGTGGAGAAGAACAGGAATCCTGCTTTCTGGGATACTTTATCCTCTGACTGATGCGATTAACATAGCCTGAAACCATGAAGGGTCTTCAACTGTAAGTTTCTAATCATGAAGTCAAGTCATCAAATAAGTAGGAATAAATACTTCCCGGTGAGGGTGGGAAGGGCCTGGCACAGGTTGCCTAGAGAAGCTGTGGCCACCACCCTTGGAAATGCCCAAGACCAGGCTGGATGGGGCTTAGAACAATCTGGGATAACGGAAAGTGTCCCACATGTCCCCACCCCATGGCAGGGGGTGGCACGGTATGATATATAAGGTCCCTTTTAACCAAAATCATTCTGTGATTCTCTGATTCTATTCTAAACTCACCAAGGTTGCAAGTCCTGAACAATTCCTTTAAAGACACATCAACATCTAAAACTTACTTTGGGTCATGCTCAAGATCCAAATAGTCAAAATTTACCTCAGAATGGAAACCTTGCTAGTTCTGGCATGCCCTTGTTTAATTTGACTTATATAACATGCATAAAACAATTATTTTGTCCATATGGTTGATGTTTGCAGCCACCATCAGCAGCAGCCACTGTGTGGCTAGTGGGTGTAATTTAAGGGCTGAACTGAAAAATCTCAGACATGAATGAAAAACAAACTCTGTAATACATCAACAGATTTGAGGGTATTTTTAAATCAAATTAATATACTGTTCATTCATTAAAAGGGTGGTAATATTTTCAGGGTTCCTCAGTACATAAGTTCATTTGAAAATCAGACAGACTGTAGGTGTTTAATGACTAGTTGAAAATTTCAGTCTCCCTCTCTTCCTTGAATAACCATTAAATAATTCAATGTCTCAGTTTCCCCTTATGAAATAGGGATAACTGCACTTCCCTTACTACTAGGGAGAATGGAAGTTCATAGAATAAATAATATTTTTTAAATAATAATGTCTATTATGTAGGCATTTTGAATTAGCTAAAACCCTGTCCTCAACTATGAGGTCTAACCCTTCATCGTTCAGTGTTACAAAACCTTTATCCTGGAATTTTTTTTTTCAAAGGGGCACTATTCCTTAGCACAAAATAACTGTCAGAAAAAACCTTAGCAAATTATTATTTTCAAAGCTAGTGGTAAAAAAATAGAAATTAATCATAATGGTGTTTCAGAAAAACATATTTTGTTTCTATCGGCGTATCTTCCATGAGAAGTCAGAGGAGAAGGGAGACATGCATAATATATTTCTCAGTATTAATAAGTTCTTCTTCTGCTTGCACATAACAAAAGAGATTTTAATCACCGTGGTTATCTCTCTCTTTGAAGTGAGTATCTTATATTAATCTTTAGACAAAATTGGAGAAAATGAAGGCAAAAATCTAGAATATAAAAGGACCCTCAGAATTCTTATTGAAAACAACAACAACCCTTATTGAAACCATCATAGTAAAATATCCAGGTTGTTTGTTTGGGGCTTGTTTGTTTGTTTGTTTGTTTTCTGTTGTTTTTGTTGTTTTTGTTTGGTTGGGGTTTTTTTTGTGGTTTGGTGTTTTTGTTTTTGTTTTGTTTTTTGGTTTTTTGGGGGTTTTTTTGTTTGTTTGTTTGTTTGTTTTTTTACAGGAGCTCCTTATTTTCTGCTCTTGAACAATATTTCCCTAAATAAAAGTGCACCACACAAAGTGCCATTATGATTTCCAACATTCATTTCCAGAGGGGCTCCTGCTAGTCCGTAGCTATAACTATGATGAAAAGAGGCTGTGGACAGCCTGTTGCAGTAATGCTAACTTCCCATTTATCAACCCAGCAGATTATATGAGTAGCATCTCCTTAGAACAGAAACTCAGAGATGTAATAACCAATGAGACCTGGCAAGCTGAGTGCCTACACGAATCCATTGCTATAAAGGATGCCAAATTATTAGTGCTTCACAAAAATCTATGAATTGTAGTTAGCAGGACTGAGACCAGGAATAAAGCATTAAGGATTGACTGAATGTTTCAGTGATGGTCTCTGTTTTTAGAATATGCCATTATAGTATATATTTTGGAAGTTCTGCTTTTTCATGTTGTGATTTAATGACACAGGAGCCTTAGTGGCCACAACAAGGGTCAGAAGTGACCATAGGTCTTTTTGACATTGCTTTCTCCTCTCTTGGCACAACCTGGTTATGGACAGTATCTGTGTGTGAGATGGATCAGGACGCAGAGCTTTCTCCCTCTGGCTCTGAAGGCAAATATCTTGCTTTTGTGTTACTGTAGCTAGAAGTATTGAAGATATTTAACCCAGACATGTTTCTTCCTGCAATGTGACTGTAGGAAGTAATCAAAGGCAGAAAGGAGCAGCTGTAACTCCTTAGTCTGATATTCCCTCCAGACATCTCTTATCAAAACCTTACAGAATGCAGAATCTGGTCATCAGCCCAAGGTCTGATTTGTATTCTGTAGGCTCATTCACTCTTCAGTGGTGCCACAAGACCAAAGACAAGTAGTAGACTCATCTAGAAATAGCTGCTGAGGGCTTCAGTGGAGTGTGATGAGAAAAATGTCACTGTTAGTGGCTTATATTAGAAGTACCAAAGCTTTTCCAGATACCCAAATTCTGGAAACAGGATCATGAGGATTGGACAGATCCAGATTAATTGGCAGTATAAGAACAATAAGAACATTCACACACCTTTCATTCACAAGCTCGGGTCTTCATACACCTGTGGCATGCTTACTGTTACAGGCGTGCCTTGTATTTGGTGAGATATAGAGATCTGCTTGAAATAAACATAGATATCTGTTTGAATTATTTAGACAAGGAGTGAGAGATTACACAATTGCACCCAAGAGAAATAAGTTCTGCTTAACCAGTTCTCTTACAGATGAACTGCTTTGTTGAGCTTTCATGTATTTAAAACCATACACAGCACCTTTAAGCACATGAAATAAATAACACTAGAAGCAAATTAGGCAGTGATCCAAGATTCAGTCCTACCCCAACACTTTCATTTGCCTTATGATGCCATAACTGTTTACTAGAGAAGAGGAGACTGAGGGAACACATCATTGTGGTCTACAGTTTTCTCTTGATGGGAAGTGGAAGGGGTTGGCACATATCCTTCCTCTCTGGTGACCAGTGACAGGACCTGAGGGAATGGGCTGAAGTTGTGTCAGGGGAGGTTTAGGCTGAATATTAGGAAAAGTTTCTTCCTCCACGTGGTGGTTGGGCACTGCAATAGGATCCCCAGGGTATGGCCACAGCACCAACCCTGACAGAATCCAAGAAGAGTTTTGACAGCACTCTCAGGCACATGTGTGACTCTTGGGGTGTCCTGTGCAGGGTCAAGGTTGTACTACATGATTCTCATGGGTTCCTTCCAGCTCAGGATACTCTATGATTCTATAAAATTTTCTTAATGGAGCAAGCCAGCCCTCTGTTTCAGTAGGACCTGCAGGATATGTCCCCCTGTGCTGCCCACCACTGCTGAGGGCTGTAGCGATTGGCATTAGCACAGCACCCACCGTCCTCAACAGCTGAATACAACCTGCAGTGCATGGTCTGCAAAGCCATTTTGAGACCAACAGCTCCTTCAACTGACCCACATTGCCCTTCATAAGGAGAAAAATACTAGGAGGTGTTTCATTCCAACAATTTAACATTAGATGAGAATATTTAAAATTCCTAGGAAAGGCTTTTTTCATAATCTGAGGCTGGGTTTTGAAGTCTTTACAAACTCTGTCTCCAGGGAGGCTGTGTGGAGAGAGCCATCCTTTCAGCTCACCCTTGAATGCACTTTGAACAAGCAGCTGCTTTTACTGTAAGCATGTTATTAATGGTCTCTTCTCAAAAGCAGATATAGTACCCTGGAAAACGCTCTATTGATTTTTTCCCTTTCCCTGTCCCTGTTTCAATCACATTCGTTTGAATGGCTTTCATTTTTAGCAACAACAAGAGAATTTCTTCAAAGAAAAGTGGTGTCTAGGTTTAGCCTTAAATAAAATCACTGCTCAATTTAAGCTCTGAAAAATACTATTGATATTTTAATAGAAGATTGGAGAACCAATTGGTGGTTCAATAATAGCTACAAGGAGTTTATACATAGGAAACATACACAAGGATGATTTTATTTCTTTTCCTCTAAGTGTTAACAGAAAACAGCAGCCTAAATCTTGACTCACTGGATTATTACATGTCAAGGATCTCAGGAACATGGAAATATTTCATTCCAATTTTCTAAAGTAGAAGCGTGCATTGAGATAACTGTGTGCAGAGTGTAGAAGATAGAAATGTAAATAATATTGTACCATATATTCCCATACAATAAAACTCATGCAGAGAAATATTACATAATAAATTGTGCACAGCTGGAGACATGATTTTGCTCTGAATTTGGTTTATGTTATTGTTAATTGCTTACATCACATAGAGTCAAACAATTTTTTTTCTTAACTTTTTTTGCTGGGGACCAGAGAAGAAATCACAACCACTGTTTTGGAAACCTCTAAACTGAAGACATAAACCTCACACTGAATTATGTGCTACATTAACATCTAGGGAGAGATTGGTGATGTCAATTGCCATGAGTATGTCTCAGAGTGGCTGATATTTATTCCCCATCCCTGGAAGTGTCAAAGGCCAGTCTGGATGGGGCTTCAAGCAACCTGGTCTTATGGAAGGTGTCCCTGCCCATGACAGGAGGTTGGAACAAGATGAACTTTAATATCTCTTCAGATCCAAACCACTCTATGATTCTGTAACTGAGCTCCTGGAAATATGAGATGATGTGGGAGGTTCTGCAGAAGTGGGGCCATGAATAGAGAGAAAAGGCAAGGCAAGATGATCCTGCTTTTGGGGAAAGAATCTTGAGAATATAGCATAAATGTACCTACTATTTAATTCCAAAATCTACATAAAACAATATATTTAAATAAATAGTCAGATAAAAGATATATGCATAATTAGAATATATAAACTAAATAAAGGTATATCATTAAAGAAAGAATACATGTAAAAGCTACCAGTATGAGGAACAGCAGAGGGAGATGGGATTGTTTAGCCTTGAGAAAAGAAGGTTCAGGAGTGACCTTATCACTCTCTGTAACTCCCTGACAGGAGTCAGGTGGGGATCAGTCTCTTTTCACAGGCAACAAGTTACAGGAAAAGGGGAAAGGCCCTCAAGCTGTGCCAGGGGAGGTCCAGGTTGGACATCAGGAAGCATTTATCCATGGAAAGGGTGGTTAAACATCAGAATGGTCTGTCCAGGGAGGTGATGGAGTTCCCATCCCTGGAGGTGTCCAAGGAAGGCCTAGAAGTGGCACTCAGTGCTCTGGGCTGGGGACAAGGTGGGCACTGGGTACAGGACAGACTAGCTGGGCTGGAAGGCCTTTTCCAACCCAAATGATTCTACTGTTCTAAGATCTGATATTTTCATTAAACTCATGTCTTCCAAGGACTTTTATAATGCTAGTAACTGAAAAATTCTACATTTATGTACTTTTTCAGACAGAATGAGTAGAGAAAATAACATTCATGAATACTAGAAGCTGTTGGATATGAGCCAGAAGTCTAACTTCTTACTGATCGAGATGCACAATTATGTTATGCATAAAATTTACACAACTTTGCTCATAAACCCATTTGACAATTTTTTTGTTCCCTGAGATCAGTGAAAATTAAAGCTTCTTTAAAAACCAAGACACACATTTGAGTATGGGTAATTACTTTAAAATTCAGGCTTGACTATCTAAACTGTTTTCAACCAAGAATATTGATTTGTTCTTTTACATGTAGAAAAAGCACCAACCAACCAACCAGCCAACAAAAAAAAAAAAAAAAAAAAAAAACCAAACAAAACAAAACAAACAAAAAAACCTCCACAACCAAAAAAACCCCAACAAAACAACTCCATGAAAGGCTCTCTTTGTACTCTCAACCCTTTGCCCATAAAGACTTAGATGTTTATCTGATGGCTGCTTGCCTTCTTTAACAGGCTGTGGTTACCAGTGTGAGCCTCCACAGGAGAGCTGTTACATTTTTATTTTAACACTATGTCCTACATAAAAGTTGGCAATAAGAGAAAGTACTGTATAGGATATGACTCCCCCATGGACTCCTTCGCATGCTGACATTTTTACATGTCAATAATGCTCAAGTGAAGGTACCTTATTGAAAAAAAAAAAAAAAAAAGACAAAGAGGAAGGGAAAAGATGGTGGGTGAAGGCAAATAGAATAAGCCCAGGGATCTTCTGGTCATTATAGTAATTCAGATGTTTCTTTTGGTTAAAACTAACCAATGAGCTTAAGAGACGATGATGCAGATGTAAAAGAGGAGTGTGTGACTTAGGTGGCTGAATAAAGGTATGAAAATTTGGTTCCTCAGCAACATTAGCTGTTTAGAGCTCCTTTCCTCTGCCTTGAGTGTCTTCTTTCCAATGTCATCCCACCCGAAATTTGGTCCTTGGCTCCACTCACTCTCACATAGATGTTTATGTCTGTAGCTGTACATTGCCTCTGCTCTCTTTTGCTTGCTGGCTCTTACAAAATTGGTGTTAAAATCCATGATTTATGTTATCAGTTTTTAATTAGATGTGTTTTCTGTTGGAATGTGATCCTGATCAGGCCTTCACAAATATTCCCTTTATGTTCTGCTTCCATGTTGCAATACAGAGTTGGAAAATCCAAGGAGTCATCTTATATTCCTGGCTACTTACCTTAATACAATGTTTCTTCTCCAAAACTATACATAATCATTGGCTTGTGTTTAACTTGCGATCCTTAATTGCTGTCCCACAGAACTTCTACCAAGCCTATCATTTCCATCTTATATCTGATTATACCTCCCAAAATATGTTACCAGTTATTTTTCTTCACTGCATTTCAATCTAGATATGTTTAAAAACATTTTCCAAATATATACTGGTCAATTTGAATAAAATTTCTTTCCATCAAAATACATCAAGATTTTCCAACCTGTCTCTGATCCAATAATTTAGAAGTCAGACTTTATTCCACCATACACATCACTGATATCAGGAATTCAATGGTAAAACTCAATTTCCCATGCCCTTTCATTGACTGAGAATATAGGATAAAGCCTATACAGGATTCTTTTTATTCTCTTTTTATTAACTAACTTCTACTTTTATTGTGAACAAATGCTCATTTATGTTTCTTAGCAGAGATGGATACATGATGTAGTTATCAATCTTGATATTTTCTGTCATGCTTTGAGTTACTTAGCAAAAATCCAAATAAACAAAGCAACTATTTTCTCATTCTGCAAATGAGAATGTTTTGCATTAGATCACAATAAGTAGCACCACTGAATCAAAATGGTGTAAGTTGATTTAAACTACAATAAAAAATTTTGTCCTTATTATACTCCCTCAATTTTCCCTTGCTTATTGTCTTATGTTATCTGTTCTATCTGATGACTCTTTCATGCACTGTTTTGTTTGGTTTTCTTTTCTTTACTATCCTTCCTATTCATACAAAATTTTAAAAAATCTCTTTAATTTCCTCCTTTGCTTGTATAGTGTTCTTTGTATTATTTTTTGCTATATTTTATCATTTGTCTTCTTTTTTATCCTGGGTGCTGTACTAAACACTGCTTAGTCATGAATATAATTGTTGCATTTTTTGATCATGTGTTTTATAAATTCCACCATGGGAGGGTCATCACATTTGTATCTTAAGTAAGATTTCCTTTTATCTGATTAGTTCATTAAGTTGCTTCTTGATATTTATTGTTCTCTCTGGTATGAAAAAAAAAAGACTGAACGAAACACCAAAATCACCACCAAAAATAACTTTCAGAGAGTAGCAAAAATTGGTATTAAAAGTAATTGCATGATCACTTATAGAATTATCCACAAACTATGAATGGACAAGCCATGCAACCCCATCTGGAGACACTTAGAAAAACCAGCTTTGCTACACATACAGGAGTTGGTCACATTTCTTTATGTCTCCCTGAAGAGGTGGCCTCTCTGATAATTTACAGTTCATTATTCTCCTCCCTACTGAATTAAAAGATTCACTATTTCCTAAAGTTAAAAAAGATAGAAAGAAGGAAAGTGTTTATTACTATAGTGCATATACTGAATTTTAAAAAAATATGGTAAGTTCTGCCAACACTGTAAGTAACAGTTTCTGCATTATGAGCTGGATAAGGGAACTGGAAGATTTAAACTGAAAAAGGAGATATAGGTGAGATGTTAGGAGAAAATTCATCATTTAAAATGGTAGCAAGTCACTGGCACAAGCTGCACAGAGCAGCTGTGGCTGCCCCTGGATCCCTGGAAGTGTCCAAGACCAGGCTGGATGGGGCTTGGAGCAACCTGGGATAGTGGAAGGTGTGTTCGCCAATGGCAGGGGGTGGAACTGAATGAGTTTTAAGGTGCCTTCCAAACCAAACCTTTCTATCATTCTATGTTTCTTTACTAAGTGTATTCTCAACACTAATCTCTCAATAAGGCCATCAAGTTAGCATTATGAAAGTCATGGAGAGGGTGAATATTGGAGTTTTTGAGAATGTCCTGATGAGGTTCTAATGTCCCAGAACAGAGATAGTATTCTGGTAGAAGGTCTTCACTTTTTTTAAACCTCTTTGTAAATTTAACAATCCAAAGCCTAATTCTGCACTTAACTACAACAGGCTCAGTTTCCTCTGTTCTTTAAATCAGATTTTGTTGTTTCAAAATGATATGAGAGGAAATGTCCTGTTTCCTCAGAAAGAAGTGAATCAACATATACCACAGAGCAGAGACACCCGCTTAGCCTCTACCATTCAGAATATATTTTTAAACTCTCAAGTAAGAATGGCAAGTCACAGCTGCAAGGATTAACTTGAGAACTGGTGACACCAAGTGCCAAGTCTGTAGAGAGCTGGTGTCACTCTCTGTAGAACTCAAGACTACTATTTAGACAGTATTTTACAGTATAATAACTTTTTCCATGCTTCTAGCCAGACCCTTTTCTTCCTGCTTTCAAATGGCAAGTCTTGCTGACCAGGATTATTCCCTTCACCCTGCAATTTCTTCCATTTCCTACAGTCTGTCTCTGCTGAAAACAGTGCCCAGCTCTTCAGAAAAACAGCTTTTTTTGTTGGTTTTTTCTACGTTTTCTAAGAGAAACCTTTGATTGATTTGGTCCTGATTAGATGTCATTCACCTATGTTTTAGAGGTGACAATGATCAATGTAAATGTTGTCTGTGGACACACTAATCTGAATTTGAGTGGTTGTATTTACTACAATAAAATAATCCTTTTTCTGTTTCACCTGAGCATCCACTGAATATTTCAATTCAACAGTGTTACAATGATTTTTTTTTTCTGAGATATGTATCATCTGAGCACAATATTCCACAGCTGCCTCAAATTTGTGGTTCCATACCTTCTTTACCATGAATTCCCTACATTCTCCAAGTTCCTTAAGTTGTTCATATCTGTTTTCTGGTCTTTTTCAAACACTAACACATGAATTCTCACTCAAGCTGGCAAATAAGTTAGTGGAATCCCTTTGAATAAAGACTTTATTTAATTACAGTAATTAGCATGGCATTTTGAACCTGTGTTTTTTTCCACTCCATATCTTTGTAAACTCCCTTCATGAGTCTAAAAATACATAAAAGAGATACTGGTTTTCTAATGATAGGCACTGTATTGTGTGCTGCTGAACTTCACATGTGACAACCTAGGAATTGTGGGTTGCTGAACAAATGTTATGATTCTAGGCTGGACTTACACAACACTAACAGTGGGTCCACAAATATCAGGAAAATAGAATCACAGACTCACAGAATGGTTGGGTTGAAAGGAACCTCAAAGTTCATCTCATTCCTATCCCCATGGCAGTGACACATTCTGCTAGACCAGAACTCTGAGCCTCATTCAAGCTGGCTTTGAAAACTTTCAAGAATGGGGCAGCTACATCTTCTCTGGACTTGGCCTTTCAGCCAAGAATTTATTTCTAATATCTAATCTAGCCTTCCCCTCTACCTATCATTTTGTGTGTGTGGTGGTCCCTGGACCATCCATAGAAGACATTTCACTCCCTTGAAGAATGTGCAGCCTCTAAGCTGCCTCAGGTAGCAGTGACTCCCCTTTGGGAAGTCCCACTGGGAGATTTCTTTGTTGCTCAGGGTGAGCAAAATGCTTTAACCCATGAGCCTTCGCAGCTCCATGTTAATGTTTTGTACCCTACTGGTTATTCCCCTGTTCCTGTTTTTTATCCCTCCTAATTTGTTCTTTTTGGATCCTTTCCCTGACTGTTCCCTTTCCCAATTCCTTTCCCCACTGGCCAAGTTGTGAAACCCCGCACCCCGGCTACCTTATACAGCCCCCCCCCCCCTTGGGCTATCTGGCTCTTTCCCCTGTGGATCTCATGGAGAAAAGAAGCTCTCCTGGAGACAGGAAAGAAACCGTCTCGCCGCTTTTACTCCTGCGTCATCGTAGGTGGCAAGCACAGCTCTGCTGCTCAGGCAGCCTCATAAAAGAGCTGATCACTTTGTGTCTGAGAGTGCCTGTGCCCCTGTCAACCCGGGCATCTCTTTAAAGACGCTTCTGACAAGGAAGGTCGTGTCACCTTCACCACCGGAGCAGACTGCGACACATGCCCTTGTGAGAACTCCTTGTGCAGTCACTGATCTCTACTCTTTTAGTGTGACCTCCCAGCCAATTCCTTATTCACCATGTGGTCCATCTGCCAAATCTTGTCTCTCCAATTTAGAGACAAGACTGCAGTGTGGGACAATGTAAGAGGCTTTGTACAAATCCAAGTAGATGGCATGAGTCACTCTTCAATCCTGTAGCTTTATGACTCCTTTTTGATGCAAATTGTCAGGAACCTGAAGACAATAAGAGGCCTTAATTCTTCTCGCCAGGCTCCCAGGGGTCCCTCATGTACCCCTGACCATCAATCCTTCTTTCTCAGTAAGTCTCAGAACTTCACTGTTCTTAGCTCCTCTCCTGTATGGGCCCATAGGAACTACACAGCGGTTTGCCTCCAGCCTTCTCCTTTCTGCTGTTAAAACATTGAAAGTTCTTCAGGTCAAACAGAATTTCTACATCTTGTAATTACCACTGATCCAAAGAAATTCCTCCATATCTTTTTGCACAAAAGGGCCATCACCCAGTGAGAGAATGTCTTGTACTCTCAAAATGTAAAACCTCTCCCTTGAAAATATTTAAAACTTTTTTTTTTTTCTCCAGATATTGAAAAAGTAGCCCATCCATATGCAATACAACAGACACTAGCCCCAAGAGGAAGCACCTCACTGCTAGATGAGGTGAGATTGCAGGAATAGCTCGTGAACGTGGACCTTGCTTTGTTTACTATGAAAGGAGCAAAGGACAAGATAATTCTTTGGAAAGACATGGCAATTTATGATCTCTGAGAAACATCTAATACTCTGTTCATTGGAAAGTTGCTGCTATGGGTGAAATGAGGAGTCACAGGAGCTGCTGAGGACCTAACACTGCATGAATAATGAAGAAAGAATTGGAAAGATATATAGGAATATATTGCTTGCTTTGGAAGACCCTAGTGAAAGGTCTTTCATGTCAAAAGAAAACAGTGTCAGTCACCACAGATAGTGATATGTCTTTTCATGTGTTTGTCACATCCATTTGCTGATGGATGGTCAGACTCACAGCCATTGGGCCAAAACTTGCCCTCAATTATTCATTTACATTACATTCATTCAGGAGAGAGCCCACCAGAGTCAATGTAAATTCCTTTATGAGAAATGTCTGTAAGGCGTGTTGAGCTTACAAACACAGTAATGGGGGAGGACCAGAATCACTGTGTTTTCACATGAGTCTTCATCTTGAATTGAATAAACAAATGAAATCTTAAAATATTTAATGGTATGAAAGTTTCTTAAAAATTATATGGGAAGTGAAATCATTCATTCCTGGTAGTTTTGATCTTTGCTTTTATCTCTCCAAGCAGTTTTGTTCTTCATGGGAATTTTACAGCAACAGCTGAACATCTTAAACAATGTTGACTATGGGGTCCGCATCTGCACTGTGCCTGTCTTTAGATAAGCACCCATTTATACACCTAATTAAAGCTGAACAAGAGCAGGTCTGAGGATAAAAGCCATTAGTAACCACAATTACCTATCTTCACTGGAGTTATGTTCTATTTATGCTGAATTACGTTGAGGCTGGAGGAGCTTGTCAATCAATGGTGGAGGAGTTTTCTCTGGAGCAGGAGTAATCCCAGTTGGTCAAATCAACTTTATTCCCTTTCTTCTTTCTCTGCTAACCTTTGCAAAGGGTGCATGAATCACACTGTGGTTAAATAGGGTAGATGATAACAAGGACAGCTGGTAGGATGAAGCTGAAGAGCTACAGTATGAACAAATGACACCCCAAAACTGCAGTCTGAGTGGAACTTATCAGCTCATTCTAGAGAAAATTTCATTTAATTGGATGGGTGAGAGCAGTCTCAAAGCTTATACATATAATGCTGGATGAAGGAAAAGCCTTCAATCATGGAAATTATGGCACTTACTAGCTGAGCATGTTAAATGAAGATCAAGATGAGTGGTAATTCCTACTCATCATCGTACACTGTTTAATCCTCACATGTGTAACCCAGAAATGCTGAGCTGAGATCAGGCTGGTTTCCGAGATGTCTGGTCCATTACAGGTCACCTTTGCAAGGATATTTCAAGCCTACCAAGGAAAAAGAGTGGTCAACTACTTTTGTGGGAAAAATTCTATGTCTCTAGTTGGTAACAAAATATGCTGTAATTTCAGCCAAGGCAGGATTCTACCTGCTAGTTTTTAAATCTCTAAACATCAGGTTTGTTTCTGTACCTACAAGCCCCTCAACACCAACATTGAGCCCAGCTTTTGGCAACCAGGGCAGCTGCTTATTTCCTTCAGCCACTCCTACCTCTTGCTAGCACTTTCCAGAATGACAAGTAACGGGACAGCTTGTGTTTTGCTTCTTTCCCATCTCAATGGAAAAAAAAAATTGATCTTATCATTTTTTTTTTATATTCATGTGCAACAATATCAAGTTTGATTTGTTTTGCTTGGTGACACATATTACTGCCTTGGAAGCAACTCATCTCTCTGCCTTTTGCACATCCTTCTGGAGGTATAAGATCCAAATATCATCTGAGCTTTTCTGCATGGCACACGCAGAAAACCTACATGTCTCAAATGACTTCCGAAGACTGCATTTTTGAAAGGAAAATACACTGGCAAATACTCTTCTCCAAACCCCATGGAAGCGTACATCTTCTAACTTCAGTAAAAAACATTTAGGATCTAAGCAGTTGGAAGATAGAAGTAAACCTGTGTCTGAAAATGAACAGTGTTATTGATTCAGACTCTGTGACACGTTCACAGGATGTATAGGTAAGTCTGTTTCCCCCAAACAACAATTAAAAGAAAGCTAATTTGTGTTATCTGGCCTTTTGATTTCAGTGACAATGATCATTTATGTATTTCTTCAGCTCAATTTCTTCAGTGTCAGTGGCAAGTGGTAAAGAAAAGAAGCAAAGCATCAAAAAGTGAGGGTTTTTTTTCTTTCAAAATCAGTGGTTTAGAAAAGCACAGGTTGGCTGGCCTTAGAGCAAATAAGCTACTACACTTCATTTTATACATCAAGATTGAAGGCAGATTTCTTAAAACAAGGGGAAAATGTTATTTACTGTGTGCCAAACTTTTTGCCTGAACAACAGAAAACCTTTATCCATGGTCATCATTAGACAGGGAAAGAGAGAAAATATAGAAACCTGTGATATTTTAGCAATTGTTGCTCACTTTTTTTAACTGCAGTTCTGAAAAATTTCCTTTAAGTCAATGTAACTCTGGGAAATTATATATTATAGGTGAATGAAATTACCAACTCTTTTAGTGAGGGTACTGAAGACTAACTGCTGAGGTAAAGCAGAAGATGGAAAGTTGTGCATATGGAAGACATGTTTTCTCCAATAAAAATCACTGTTGGTTTGGTACAGTCAAAACTTATCCTTCTCCAATACAAATAACTAATATGCAAATCACTTAGTCCCTCCAGATTTTAGAAATGTGGAAAACCGTACTGGTGAAACTTTTTTGGTTTTCCCCTTCATAAGGAGGACCTGGACTGACCACAAATGCATGGGACAAATCTTCTCTTATACAGAAAGGCTGAAACCAAGGTACATGGGAACACCACTGAATTTTAAATATGAAAGCTGACTTGTCTTAGAGGTACAATGAATTAATGACCCATACAAACGACCTGAGTAGTCCTCATAAAAAGGGTATGAGTATTACTCCTCAGTAAAGTACCCAAACTACTGGAGCAATATCAAAGAGCCTGAAGCATAGCCAAATTAAAATCATTTTGTTCATTCAAGCTTGTCCTACAAATTTATTGCTTGAATGCAAAAATACTGTTTAACATCACAGGAAATTGCTTTGGATCAAAAGCAAAACTGGTCAGTTCCCTTTCACCATTATGAAACTTTAAAAAAAACACAGGTCAGATTTAACTTTAATCATGGTGCTATTACTTCAGGAAGGTCTATTGCTGTCAAGCCCTAGTATCTCTGGTGTTTAATAGGGGAACTGACTGAATGAATACATATACATATACATCATATACATATATATGTGTGTATATATATATATGTACATATATGTATGTATTTCTATAAATACATGTATACATGTGTGTGTATGTGTGTGTATATGTATGTATGTATGTATGTATATAATGGTTTTGAGGTACTCTACCTTAACATTTTTTAAGTGCTCTGCTTTCTGAAGTGCTGAGCATCCAGGTTGGCCTCAGTTCAGTGCTGCCATATGCACATATACTTTCCTAGAAGTTTTTTTTCTTTCACAGCTTGTCTACATGAAGAAGTTAGATTAGTGTATGAATTTACAACACACTAGATACTGCATATGGTTGAAGTACAGGCTACCCTGAACCTTATGAATTACAAGTTTCTTTTCACTTTCCTGCAGGCCAGGAGAAGCTAAAATTTAGTAACAACTACAGGAAAACCACCCCTTATGTTTGTTCTTGCTTAAGACTAATCTATTAAGATGGTATGAGAGACAGTTTGAGTTCATATTGAGATGAGAGAACTCAAGTTGTAAGTACAATGTCTGCCAAGGATTAAAGATTTTCAGTGATGTTGAGGGCAGTGAAGAAAACAAACAGTTTCAGTTCTCATTTTCCATTCATGGATGATGGTTGCATTGTTCTGAGGATTGTGCTGCTGGTGGAAACTACATGGGAATTGCTGCAAAGATTCAGCAGTGGCATGTACAGAAAGGATGATGTGCCAGGACTATGCATTGGCACCATTGTTTCTTCCATCAACACACATGGAGATACATCTGAATTTAGTGTTGCTAACAGCAGCAAAAGGGCCAGTAGGCAGACCACACAGACAGGGATGAAATATTTTTCAATTTCCATGCATTCTTCCACATATATGGAAATTACTATATGCCCCACACAATTATCGTGAAAATTACCCACCATCCAGTACCTAAAAGGAGCCCAAGAAGAAAGAGAGGAGAGGCTATTGTAGTGATAGAACAAGAGGGAAATGAAAGAGAATAGATTTAGATTGGATATTAGAAACAATTTCTTTACTGTGAAAGTGTTGAGGCCCTGGCACAGATTTCCCAGGGAAGCTGTGGCTGCCCCATCTCTGAAATTGTTCGTTCAAGGCCAGGCTGGACAGGCCTTGGAGCACCCTGGGAAGGTGTCCCTTCCCATGGCAGGGGCTGGAATTGATGAGCTTTAGGGTCCATTTCAACCCAAGCTTTTCTGTGATTCTATGAAAAACCAGATGTTCATTTAAGGAGTAAAATAATGAAAATATAAATGTAATAATTTTTTAGCAGATTCTCATTTTCCTAGATGAGAATTCATAAACCTTTTTTAGTCCTATTTATTCTACAGCCACCTATAAAAATCTAAGTAACCATGACTGAAAAATGAGCACAATGAGAGAAAATATCTATCCTTGTGCTCTGGCTCCATTTGCTAACTGCAGTAAAACCATGGAAATGAGGAGAAGATTCAAGCTTCTGTTTGAGCCTGGCACAAACAACATAAGAAGAAAATTTCTTAAAAATTTTATTCTGAAAGCTCCTGACAGGATGCACAGAGGTAGTTTAGATAAGGTTAAATTAATAACATTAATAATTAATAATAAATTAATTATTAAAAAACCCAACAAACAAACAAAAACCTGTCTAAATGGACTCATTATATTCAAACTTCTCAATTTTGCATTTCAGCTATCACAAGCTGTCTGACTGTTGAATTAATAGTGTGACTTCAAGCAGTCATGGATTTTCAGGCAAGGATTGAAAACAGATGGTCTCTGATATCTTTTTCATTATAACTTCCCTAAGTTTTCAGAAATTTGTAGCTTTGTCTCCAGGTCATTCACCTCTTCAGCCTTTGATTCACTGAAGAAAAAAAATGTCAATATTCCTTACAGCTGAGGTGCCTTACTCCAGGAACTGGCAAACCTTCTTATCCTCTGGAGATGAAGAAAAAGACAGCTGAAAGGAACTAGGTGGTTTCTGACAAGGAAAAAAAAAAAAAAAAAAAAAAGGCACTTCTGTACCACAAACTGTTTATTGAGAAAAAAGAAAAGAACTCCTAAGGTAGATTCTGTATAACACATGATACCATGGTTGTGGTTAAATGGCTTCAGGCCAGGCAAAGAAAATAGATGAGAGATGGATTAACTCTGCTGCTGCAGATGGTAAAGCAGTGGGATGTGTATTGTCTGCCCCAGTAGTGAAGTCTCCCAGACACACAAATCCTAGACAAATATCAGCAATAGCCACTGAAAAGTTTACTGTATCAAATCTGTTCAGACTCCAGAGCCCCTGCCAACAGCTGAAGGACATTACAGCCAATTGATTTCAACAGTGTAGACAACACCTGAAAATAACTTTGCCTGGCTGGAGTGTGTGGTTCTGTCTTTGTTAGTTTTGTCTTTAGTTACTGCCTCTTTTATATGCCCTTTGTGGATTGCTCACCTGGAAGTTGAGTACTTTCTTACTTCTCTGTCACTTTTGTTTTTCCAACCCATTACAGGGTCACCTAAGAAAAACTTTGAAGGTTTGACTCACAGTCATGCAACAAAATTTGTTTCAGGTGGTAATGTTTCCCAGTAGGAAAGTGTTTGGGGAAAAGTAGTTTATTATGAGAATATAAAACCGTTTTCCAGGATGAACATGTGATGTTTTTTTCTGTTCCTTTGCAGTGCAGTTAGTGAGCAATAGCCTGAGGGAGTCAACTCTAAATCAGGCTGGATAATTCCTTGCTTTTATTTTGATATCTTTTTGCTTCCATCCATCCCTGGTCTACTAAATGATTTTCCTTTTTGTATATCTAGCTGGGGTTTGGAAAACTACAATCAATATTGCAAGTGTGTGGGTAACCAAGTGATATGGACACACTTCCCAAGGCTGTGTGTGAGAAATAAGATCTCTAGGATTCATCCTTTATACTGGACACCCTGACCCCTCTACAAATATGGGTTCTATGAGAAGTATTTGCCAACCTGTACAAAAGGCTAATGTCAGTAGACTAATGTTAGTATTCTGCTTTTACAGGCATATACTGAAACTGGAGTCATGCTGAAATAACTAGTTTGTCCTCTTCTTGTTTGGACATTAGAAGTTTCACTTGCTCTTTTGTTTCACCCCTGCTTGAAGGTGAGCCTCCTCACCCTTGAAATTTATCAATACCTAGCTCTGCTTTTCAGGGGAGATTGAACACGGCTCAGATCAGAAGTATGCTGTAATAATAGTTACTGCTTCACTGTGGACAAAAAATATGCTGGGGCACCTGTGCAGGTTCACTCACAACACACTCGACTTCAAAGGTCAAGATTTCAGCTCTCCAAGCCCTTGGAACTGTGCAACTAGGTTAAAATATATTTAAAATCAATGGAATTTATTTTGGTACATTGAGGACAATAGACATTATTTTGATACATTTAGCGAGCTAGCCAATGTCTCTGGAATTGGTGCCTGAAACCAAGTAACTATGACTAACTTGAATCTTTAGGCTGGATTTCTTAAATGGTTGCAAACCTAGTGAGAGACTCCAATTCCAGTTCAACAAAAGTGCAAATCTATGAAAAATACACCATTGACAAAAACGTCATGAAGAGAATGGATTGGGACATGGATTACACTGGCATATAACACAGTGCACTATCAACTGCTTGCATACAGCCTTAAAGCAAATCTACTTAACTTACTCAAAGAAAATCTGCTTCTGAATATGTAATGATTGGATGGAAGAAATCTTACTGAATTTAAAACATACAAAATCCAAGAATATAACATTAACAAGTTTATTTGGGTCCTCCTATCACTGGAAGGTGTGCTGAGTGTTTCTTCAGAGACATCTACACTTCACTACTCTCTTGAGGAGGAAAATACCCATGTAATACCATGTCAAAAGAACAAATACTGAGGCTGGGCACAGATTTGCTGTTCATGAGAGACTCTGCAGAGACAGATGTGTTATGGGCCAACATAGAAGATTGAAGAAAGGCAGGCCATGGGATCCAAAAGAACTTGAAGTTTTTTCTGTCAGGCCCACTCTTTAGCCAAGGAAGATTGATCTGTCATGATGGGCAGAATAGAAGGAAAGTGAATTGTCTTCTATTCAGTTTGTGATCTCTTCCTGGCATGCTATGAAAATATATCTGGTCTTATTCCTGTTTAAACCCATTAAGTATACCAAAAACCAGAGCACCTGCAAAGATAATTTTATAGTATATACTTTGCATGTCTCACTTCAAATGAAAATGGAAATTATGGTAAAGGATGCAAAATCCAGATTAAGTTTTACTAGCAGATCACCTGGTATGTGTATGAACATAATAAGGATACAATTTAAACAAACATACACACATATAAATTAGAGATTGGCATAATCTTTTGGCATCAGTTCTGCTCCTCAATTATCCTATTGCGGGTGCTGGTGTTAAACTTATAATTCATTATAGTTCTCTGTCATACCATGTAGACTACTACCAATTCTGGTAGTTGCTAATACAGATTTCAGTAATCTCCACTGTACTATTTTAGATGTGACATTTTGAAGTGTGTGCACCAACAGATTCATTACAGGCCAAGCCTATGTTTGTTAATACTCTAGGGAGATGCAGCTATAATATCTTTTGTGGAACATCATTGGATTTCTAGTGTAATATCTCAAGATTATGATCTATCTAAAACTTCTTGAGCTTTGTTCATAATTTCAAGGAACAAAATACTAATTAAATCTGTCAGCATTTGTATATAGAGTCTAGCAATCGGATGAAAGATCTTTACAGAATTCCTATGTAATTCTAGAGGGCAGTAGCCCAAATTATTAAAGAAATTTGAGAACTACCTGGAGTATACAGTCATCACAATAAACAACATCCATAGCACTCACAATTTTAATTTGCATATATAGACAGCTATAAAGTAAATTCTCATGAAAATTAGAGATCTAAATTAGGAAGCCTTTTATTCTGGGCTTGAGCCAAGTTTTACAGTAATTGATGCATTTTTTTTATATTGACTAAAATGAGGTCTGAATCAGGTTATAATAAAAATTTTCCTCATAAGTGAATAAAGTGAATGAAAATTGTGAGATCCCGTCTGAATCCAGTTCCAGAAGGGCTTCAGTATTCACACATCTGGTAGCCAAAGAGACTTTTTCATTACTGCTTTTCCTCTAAACATTTTGTCACAAGGTGATTAAAGAAAGGCTGACAACCAATTTCTGACAAAGTCACTTCACAATTTCATGTTGGTTTGGGAGCCTACTCCTTAAAATAAGCTTCCTGATGAACAATCAGAGTATGGATCTCTGCTGTTGTCCGTGGAATAAGAGTAATACAGCTACAGAGAGACTTAACATCTCTACAGTTTTTTTGCCTTGAAATCCCCTAATGTATTAGGATTTCTCCAAAGATCTAGGAGTGTCCAACCAGCAATGCAATTTGACAAAGAAATTTAAAAATATTGTCTTTCCTCTTCATAAACAGATTGATGTTCAGGATACTGCAAATGCCTTTCTAGAACTGATCTTAAAAATAACAGAATCTAAATCATGAAAAATACACAAAAAGTGAACAACAAAAGATCCTAGTTTGACCATTTTAAGATGCTGCTTACGTAGAAACCAGTTGCAACAGGAGTCAATAATAAATGCAGAAAAAAAATTACTAGAAAGATGGTACTGAACTATCTTCCACTGTGGGGAGGTTCTGGTTAGAAGTTCCTTAGTTAGGTAAATAATCTCCACTGTGATTTTATTGTGACTAGTGGGCCTGTTTTCCAAAAATTTGTCTGAGTTTGCTCTTCACAACATTCTACAATACTCAATTTCTATTTACATTTCTATCCTGTATGAAAAACCATACCACCAAACACTCACAAAACAAAACAAAACAAAACAAAACAAAACAAAACAAAACAAAACAAAACAATTATTTTCCTTGTTTTACACTTAATGGTATTTCTTCATGTTCTTACCTATAATAAACAGCAGAAACTCATTCAGTTTCAGTTGATAGCTTTGCTCCATTTCTCACCAATAAATTCTGTTTAAGATTTTTTTTTTAAATCCCCTCAGATATATCTCCTTTTAAAGAAAATTCCTGATCTATTTAGTCTCCCATTTAGAAGCTGTCACAATCATCCACATTACCATTCTTTGACAAAGACACTGCAGTTGTGTGTTTATGAGAATTTAGAGATTTTCATTCAGGCTAAGGTCTTTTTACTCCCAACATGACATTTTGCTTTCTCTTTTTGTAATAAAGCAATCTTTGTTTTATTCCTCATCTAAATGGTTATGAGTGAAAAGTACTAACCGCTCCAGGCACCCATTATTAGTTATTTAGTTTATACAGGTTTTCAAGAGATGGGCAGTCCAGTGATGTTCATTCGTTTTTGGAGATAACTCTAGCTCCTGCTATAAACTTCCCCTTCAGGCAGAGTAGTGGAGGTTGTCTTGAGAATGACTCTTCATTAAAAAGCAATAAGCACTGAAGGATAAAGAAAAATGAAAATTAGTATACCTTTTTTCACCGTGATTCATCATATTATGAGAATGGTCAACAGTATCATCACTTACTACACAGAAGATGCATTGTAGTCTTCCAAAGACAGTGTGTACAGTGTCTCCCTTTAGTGAATAAGAGATACCAGATATTCATTACCTCATTGAGTCCCTCCACTTGCCAATGCAGGATTATTCTCTGAAGTAAATTTCTGAGGGACCTGCTAAGTACCTGCACAGACATGATATTCTGGTCAAAACTCAGGCATAATTTTATATGCGCTTAGTTTTACAAGGCCTGGAAATTTAAAATGTCCTTACTTTTTTTTGGATATCTATTCCTGATTCTTTTGTGTTACTTTGAAAATGAAAGTTCACACTGTTCAATCTGTACAGGAAACTGGCATGAGTTTTTTTGTGGTTATAAGTGCAAATGTACAAGTATAAAACAAATAAAAATAACAATATCTTCCATATTTTCATAAACACTAATGATAATAGATTTTGAAAGACCATTACTTCGGGCTGTAGAGAAAATCTGCTGCTGTAGGAATGAAGGTTGAAATCAGTCTGATAAAAGATAAATATGGCCCACCGTGTCCATTTCTAGCTAGCCAACATTGTAGACTCAATGACATGAAGTCTTCATATCAGGGATAAAATTCCTGGGAACATGCAGAAATTCAGTTATGAAGTGTAAATCACTTAGTACAATCCTACCTAAATCCAGGCTAAAGTCAATAAAACACCTGGTTACTTGTCCAGTCAAGAGTGTTGTAAATGCCATTGTGGACAGGAACCCAGATTCCTGCCTGGGCTTCTGTCCCCATTGTGAACCAACATGTTGGGAAGCATTTTTTTAAGTACTCAGTGGAAATGTCCTTTATTGCAGCTGGAGTTTGGTGTGTCCTGCTCTTTCACTGTGTGTGAATCTCTGGCATGGTGTTTTCTACAGCTCTTCTTGGTACAGGATGGAAGACTTTGATAAGGTATTTCCAAAGCTACAATCAATCTTGAAATAAATCTTTTGCATGTATTCAAGTTTCTTGATCTTCACTGTCATTTGTTGCAATGTAAGTACATACTAACTTTATCAGTAGTGGACAAATGCAGTGGGGATATCTAAAATTCAGATGATTTGGCTGATGTATCCATAAGTTCTTACTGTGTGACAAAAATCTGTGGAATTTACTTTGATTGCTGCTTTTTATTTATTCACTGAATAGAATCTCCCAAAAACATGAAGCAGTTGCTGAAATCAAGAAAACTTTTTGGGCCAAATTTCTTTTGGCTGATGGGCAGAGCTGCATGGCACTTGAGAAACGTGCACAAGCAATGATTGTGAATTTAGAATAAAAAACCAACCAACCAACCAACCAACCAAAAAATCAAAATCCTACACTTCATAGTTTTATGGAACTGCCCTTTACTAAATTAGTTGTGATTCCTGACACCACTAGACTAGTAA
This sequence comes from Phylloscopus trochilus trochilus, assembly GCA_016584745.2. NCBI lineage: Eukaryota > Metazoa > Chordata > Aves > Passeriformes > Phylloscopidae > Phylloscopus > Phylloscopus trochilus. Next base: position 63,735,656 of record WQNJ02000015.1, on the reverse strand, counting down.
TAGTCAAGTCTAACAGCATGTGCATTGAAGTAAAGTGCCTGGAAAATGTACAGCTCTGTACCAAATTAGAGTATCCTGGAATAACTGGGATAATCCGCATGGCCAGGTTATTCCGGGAGCAGTTGGATGGATGTTTTTTTCCTTGGAATAAATCTTAGAAAATGTGCTATCAAGAAGTGTGTATCGTTGATGGTTATGGTAGCCCTGTCACCAATCTATTACATAAGTGTTAGAGATGTTCTGAACTGTGGTTGCCCAATCACGCTAGGATGACATAAACAGTTCAGATGTCATAAGAACGCAGGGTTTTTTGACCATGGATCTAAAGAAGTAAAGAACTGTCGTGGGTTTCGTTTGTTTGTTTGTTTTGTTGTTTTGTTTGTTTGTTTGTTTTTCCTATTTGACCCTGCTGTGAACTCAGGACTGGCTGCTGAAATACTAAAAGTTTTTCTCTTAGTTTTTGTTTCACCTTTTTTCTCCATAAAAATATATACTACTACAACAATCACACCATGAGTTACACAGCCAGGGAACAAGGAAATGAGCATTTTTGAGTGTAATAGTACTGAAGTGAACAAAAATCTCTTCTTTTTTTTTTTTTTTTTTTTAATGATCCCAAATGTTTTGGAATTCATATACATGCTGTAGAGCTAATCATGCAAATTTTAGGATCAGTGCTCTAGTGTAAGCTATCTACATGTTAATCACTCTCTGTCATCAAGGAACAGACACACCCAGAGATGAACTCATCATGCTACAACTGAGACGTCTACACGTATACTGTCTCTACATTAGTGATGAAGAGAATAAGAAGAGCTTATACCATTTACTTAACATTTAAATGACACACTGAAGAATCTTAAAAAAAAAGAAGTTTATAATTGAGTTTCACTCCCCATTATTATTATTTCTTTCCTTATTTCTCAAATGCAGTTTCATCAATTATCTCATATTCCTGCTATTAACTGGAACACAAAGCAAAATAACTGTTTCCCTGTGTCAAGAGTAATTGTAAATATCCATTTGTCTTTATTGCTTTTTAGGTGGCTACTTTCTTTACTTTTAGCTCAACATTTAGGCAGAGCCTTTCTTATAATATGCATCATCACCAAGCTGTTTCTCTAGCAGTGCCTGTGTGATGCTTTTCCAAGTGTCCAGGGCTGTCTGAAGCTTCAGAAATAGCTTTGTATTGTCACAGATATATGGCAACCATGTACAACACCTGCCTCGTCAACAGGATTTAGAAGAATCTGATTATTGTCCCACCTCAGACTCATCTTTTATAACAATTTTGCTGGACACATTTTATTTCACCTCCATCTTTAATTGCTTGGATAAAATCTTCTTTCATCAAGGTTATTGTTAATCAAGTTCCTGCAGAACCATGGTGCTGAATAAAATACTACTCTGAACAAATTTCTCAAAGGACAGGAATATATCAGTAGCTAGCAGTGGTACATATGATCTTTAACTTGGTATAAATTAATACTGAATCTCTCATGCTCCATATTGAATGGCATATTCCAGAGGTTGTCTCACTTCCACTTCTAGTGGAAGGTGTCCCTGACTATGGCAGGAGGGTTAGAACTAGATGATCTTGAAAGTTCATTCCAACACAAACCATTCTGTGATTCTGATACAGCTGGTAAAAAAATTGGAATAAATATTTTGCAAGACATTACAAAACTGGTTTTATCCTAGGTCATGACAGAGCCTCACAGGTACTGATAATGGGTGCAATTTTCCTAATCTTTTCCTTCATTTCCTGACAGTGAGTTTAGCAGAAGTGCATTCATGGAGCCACATAACAAAACATGGGAGTTACTGTCTAATTTTGCTGCCAAACTCACTTTGGAAAAACACCTGGACTATATAGAACAAAGTGGAATGGCTTCAACAGAAAGATGTCAGAGTTTGAGGTGAAATTGGGAAAAAATTCTTCCCTGTAAGGGTGATGAAGCCCTGGCACAGGGTGCCGAGAAGCTGTGGCTGCTCCATCCCTGGAAATGTCAAAGGCCAGGCTGGACAAAGCTTGGAATAATCTGGTATAGTGAAGGTGTCCCTACCCATGGCAAGGGTTTGGAATGAGATGAGCTTCAAGGTCCTTTCCAACCCAAATAATTTTATGATTTTATGGTTCTACAAATAAAAATCTATAAAATTAATGGGAAACAATTGCCCACATTCCATAAGGAATATTGAGAGCTTTGGCAAAATCAGAAAAATAAAAATTACAAATTTTAAAATCATAAAAAAATTACACCAGACTTGCATAAATTTAGAAAATTAAGACTGAGAAATAAAAACAGGAAAATCCTACTACAATTGTCAGCACAGGCAGTGAGACTGCTCCTATCCCCTGTAGATACAGCAAGGCTTTGTCAGGGCGGAGGAGGAGGCAGCCTGTGCTGCTCATCACCTTCTCAAACTCAGCAATAATAAGCACAATTTGTCTGCTTTTACTTAAGCTGTTAGGAGTTAAGTGTTTAGAGTCAGTGAGTAGATCCCTCAGGTCCATTTACATTCAGTGAAGGAAAATAGTCATCTTCAGAAAGTGATTCATTGCATCTTACGAGGTGAAGCATGAATCACCTGCTGGGTATGCCGGTTTCTCTCTATTCACTTCAAACCCAGCCTGGGGCATCTGGCTCAGGCTCACATTTCTAATACTCAGACAATCAAATTTAGGTGAGGGGAACCCTACCAAGATAGACTATGACACCAGTGGTATCTGAGTTAAGCACCCTCAGCACCCAGCATGGGCTGAGCCCACAGTCCCTGAAAATGTTGCCCATATCTGAGAATTTTTTTTGACACACCTCAACATCTGAAGTTGTTAAGTGTCATAGATTAAAAAAAAAAATTAAAAAAAAAAAAACAGAGTACCTGAAACTTAGATAATTGTTTCAATGGTTCTTGGATTTTTTGCAGATTTTATTTTCACATTCCACAGTTAACATGTGAATCTCTGCAGTTTCTTAATTTTTGTGGTGGTGTTGTTGTTGTTGTTTTTAATTATTTACCTTCCTGAAGCTGAATTTCTAAAAAGAACCCTCAAAAACAAACAAACAAATCAACCAAAAAAAGCCTTGCAATTCATATGACAATCAGTGGAATAGTACAAATTAACAACAAAAAAAATTTCCACTTTTAGTATGCATGAAAATTTCTGTTTCCTCATCACTTGCATTTGTTTAATGTGTGTATGTCTCTATATAAATCATCAAAGAATCAAGAACTTCACATCCAAAAGGAGATTTTTCAGGAAAAAGATTAGCTTAAGGAAAACAAACAAACAAAAGCAAATGGAGTTTGGATAAAGGGTTATTCCCTTTGTCTGTAGACCTTAACAATTAACGAAGATAGAGTCAATATTTACTTAGACACTCAGGTTACTAGTGTGTATCTAATATCTGCAAATTTTGCTTTTAGAATATGATTACTGTGTTTAAGTGTAATTATGAGTGTTTTAGAAGCACAGCATTTTCACTGCCTCTTCATCTCTCTGATCACATAAGTGTATTTTGGGATGCCTGTCAAGAAAATTTGAGCAATGCATTTTAACAGCAATAACCTTTTGAGCAAAAAAGCACTTATGAAAAGACCCATAAACCCCTGAATTTTCAGGTACTCAAAGATTATTAAAGAATTATGCTGAAGGAGCCTGACTTGAGAGTTTGAATAAAGCCCACTATTTGGAGGAACCATTTCTTTTTCTATATTTTTCTATAGGAGTAAAATCTTGGATTAGAATTTTACATAATGAGAGAAGAATTGTAGTTATAAGATGTTCAAACAAGATGCTGCCTGTTTCAGTTTTCAGAGCTCTTGTTCTGAAGATTCTCAAGCTGCTGTAAAATCAGGTATTATCTTGGTGATTGCTTAAATTTACGTGGTGGCCTTGGTCTGAAGAAGTAAATGTCTGTGATGGGGCTCAGGCTTAAGTAGGACTCAGAACCTCTCTCCCTCAGATGGAAAGGGCACAAATATTGTATTGGAAAGCAGCTAATGAATAGTCCTCAAGAGCTCCACCTTGACTTCTTATCATCATGTCCGACATCTGGAACTTGTCTTGGTAATTCTTTTCATTGTTTTGCTGGTTTCACCAGATCTAATTCCTGCTTCCATGCAAGTTTATCTTTGTTTGAAAGGATTTATTGGCTGGGTTGGTGACATCCTTCTGTCCCTGGATAAACTTGTGCATAAGAAGTGGGATTCGAATACACAATCAGGCAAGTAAGTTCTGGTGTCTAGTTCTAAAAATAACTACATCTCAGTTATGTATCATACCCCTAAGTAAGAAATGATTCAGTTGATTAAATCAAGGTTTTCCAATTATTATTTTAGATATCTTATTGTGTGCTAGATATCTGCAAGACACTGCTTTATATTTCAGATGACATTCATACACCCAGGCCCTCCTAGAATGGCATTTGTTGGTCATGCAAGACATTCTAGAGCTTCTGAAATAGCACCAGCTGTCTGCATAAGCAACTCACATGGTCCCTGGAGATCTGTGAGGCCAATGGTCTATTGTCCAACCTAAGACTAACGCTTAAGCATTAGTGTCCAGTGTCATCTGATTCATTCTCTAATCTAAATTGACTTTATTGGATAGCTCTTCATCAGCTCTGGTTGTTCAGGGTGACCTATTTGCAGCCTTTCAGTATCTGAAGGGAGCCTACAAGAGAGATGGAGAGGGACTATTTACAAGTGTAGTGACAGGACAAGGGGGAATGGCTTCACATTGACAGAAAAGAGATTTAAACTGGATATAAAGAAAAAATTCTTCCCTCTGAGGGTGGGAGGCACAGGTTGCCCAGAGAAGCTATAGGTGGCCTGTCCCTGGGAGTATTTAAGACCAGGCTTGGAGTAACCTGAAAAAATAGAAGGTGTCCCTGCCCATGGCAGGGTGTTTAGAATGAGGTGGAAGTTAAGATCCCTTCCAAACCAAGCCTTTCTATGATTCTATGAACTCTAAGGGATTAGGCACGCTAACTAAATGGCACACAAGTTTTAATCACCCAAATTTAGTGTCCTAAGTCTGGGGTGGAAACCTGCTCCATAAGTGTCTCCTGAATTGCTCACCTAGTGCCATCACTAATGGGTTTGTTTTCCTGTGTGTAGCTCCCCCCTGTGAAAGCAGCTGGACACCTGAATCTGGGCAAGTTGGAAAGCAAGACAACAGCATTCACACAGCCATGTATTCACACAGCCATGCATGCACAGAGCAAAAATCCCCAGTCTTACCCCATCTTCCCAAAGCTGTCCCAGTTCTTGCTGTTACAGTCTGATTAATGCTCACTGTGACAAAACCAACCAGGAGGTTCTTTTGAGGCTTTTGGAAGGTGGGTGCAGGGGTTTCAGATGACCCTTCATATTGGAGTTTCTGTACTCTCTAATCCCTGCCCTGAACATGCATTGTTCCGTCTTACCTGCTTGTATGAGTCTGGATGGATGGCTCAAGTACCAGTAGCAGGGTCCTATTATTAATGAGAAGAAGAAAACAAAGGACAGGAGTGACAAAAAGAGGTAGATGGAGACTCAGTTTATAAAAACTAGTAATTTTTTCCCCAGAAATGTAGGCCCAGGATCTAACATTAGTTTTCTTTTATATTGCATTTATTATTTTTTCTGGAAGTACCTGGAAATAAAATCATGTGTATATACATATTTCCTAAAATAAGGTTAGAATTGTTGTTTTTAAAGAATGTTTTATACCTTCCTACACTAGCCAAGTAAGAACCATGCTTCCCTCCATGATTCATGGTTAATAGCATACTTCCTTTAGACAACTTTATTTATCCTACAATAACATGAAAAATATGCCTGAACCGACTTTATTTTAGCTAGTTTTATGCTGGCATTCTTTTAACAGCACATAAAGGGAGGGGTGCAGGGGGAGTCAATAAAGAAGAATGTGAAAATGTGTCCTTCTATAAAAAGCAAGCCTGAAGTAGCAGTTGGACTTTGGCATATGTGTGGCCTATTAGTGCCTTCTGTCGTAATAAGCCTTCTGGCAGAGCAATAACATCAAGGTGTTGTTTATACACTATAAAACGTTAAAATGGCATTGTAAAGATTAGCTGGAAGGTAAGGATTGTTTCAAGGGCTTGGCTGTTTTGTTTTTGGGCTTTTTTTGTTTTCCTTTCTTTTCTATTCTTGAGACCAAGAAACACCTCCCACAAAAAATGCCTTCTTCAATAGTTTCAGTGACTCTTTATTGGGAAAAATGTTACCTGCAGAGAGGCAGTATGGCCCATGGCTTAAAGGAACTAAGAAGAAAAAGACTTTGTTTGAATCCTCAGTTCTCCCACAAATATACTTTGTGACCCAGGTTCACATCCCCTCAGTGTGCCTCTTGCCTCAACCAACATTTGATGCAGCTGAGGGCTCAGGCACTGGGAGCCCCAAGAGAATTATTAACTCCCTGCACCACAAAACAGTTAAAGGCAAGGAAAGTATCTAAATTATGAGTTTTCCATTCTGACCTGTTTTTCACCTGAGGTTCAGAAACATAAGGCCATCAAGTAGTGTCATCAGAATCATCAGTACAAATTTCTTAAACAGAGTGAGTTCAGTGTTTCTTAGTAGCTCAGTCCCTTTTGTACATGAGGTTTCCAGGAGGGATTCCTTACAACAAATTAACATAAAAAGAACAAGAGCTTCCCTGCACTAGCAGACATCCTCATGATTGCAGGGACAAGAAAATCATTGCACAGGAATGTGGAAGAGACATGTACCCTGGTCTCATCTCAGCTGTCCACTGAACAAATGATTCTACAATACCCTGTGTGATAACTTAGAACATTGAAAAGAACAATGGAGAGCTCACAGATATGGCGCAGAAACTACCACCCTCTTAATGTGACAGCTGGAGGACAACCAGGATACTGACACAAGATGAAGTTAAGCCTCCATTAGTGAAGCTTCATGTTTCTAGACCTGCATTTCACACATAAATGTAGCTGCCCCTGTAATCAAAAAGATTTCAAGGGATGAAAAAACTGAGCCCATCTCAAACCCAACCTTAAAGGCTTTAAGTTGATGGGTTGGAGGGGCTGCAGTACATCTTCCAGAATGCTTTCTCAAAATCCAGAATTCTTTGAAGAAATAGAATTGAAAATCATAATTTTCAATTTCTAAACATTGAGTACCATTTTCCCAGCTCTCCTCAATATTTTGACTCCTCTGTAAAAAAAATAATTCCTGTTTCCCAGCTGGCATCTGAAGAGTACCAGGGAATGGGAATGTATTTAAGATCTTGATGCTAAAATTAAAACTTTTCCTGAAGAAGAAATCGGGGGGATAGTCAGGGATAACTTTATATAGGCACATGGGAAAGCAACCTCTGCCCCTCACCCACAGTTCCTAATAATTGTCATTATTACATTATTTTGTGTAGAACATATTAGATGATTTTTAACACTGATTCCAAACCCTGTGGGCTTCCCTTTTCTCTAAAAGTCCCTAAGCAGCAACCTGCTGAGAACTGGGAAGATGTGCCAGTCAAGGAACCACTCAGCACTTGCTCTGTTTCTCATATTGTCTCCTAAAACATGATGTCACTGGTTGCTGTCAGATGCAGGATACTGGGCTAAACTGATTTTTTTTTCTGCCCCAAAGATTATGTAATTGTGTAACAAATATTTCCATGAAAAATGTGCATGTTTTGGTTCTTACCACCTTCTGATGATGAAGTTTGGAATTTCGGTGGATCCAGGGGAAAGCCATGGGTTGTAAGAAGTCTAAAGGGGTTATACAGTTTGGTCCAATTATTTCTATACCATTTGGCAGCCACTTTTCTAATCAGTTTACAACAGCCCTGAGCAAAGAAGGTCCACGGACTCCCTGGAGTTCATTGCACTTAAAAAGAAGTGCTTTCCTCATCTCCAAGCTATATCCCCTTTCCTACAATTTAAGATGAATCTGACTCTTTTATCCTCATTAAATATGGGAAATAGTTTATTCTTACTTTATTTTCAATTTCTTTCCCCATTACATTTTATGGATTTTACAATTCTTTCCTGCAATTTCCTTTCTGTACCAGCATCCTCATCTGCACAATTGTTGCATAGTCTAAAGGTCTCTTACAACTAAAACTATTCCATGATTCTATAATCAATCTTTTCTGAGAGCTCATGGTTTTTATCTGAGGACATTCCTATAGCTCTCTTCTTCATTTTCTCCTGTTTTACTCTTCAGTCAAAAAATCTAAGGCCCTGAACTGGTGACAGTACCATGGCTGAACATTTATGTTATTTGAAAGTGGCAGAGGACAAGACCACTCTTTGTGTGATGCTTTCTCATCGTGGGTAGGTTTGACTGTGGCACTAGCTTCCTATGGACTCTTTTCTTCAGCAAAATCAACCCATAATGATATTTCAGGTCCCAAATAAAATAAATAAATAAATAAGTACTAGATCAAAGAAATAAATTCTGAAACAAAGCATCAAAGAAATTATCAGACATTGTTTGCTTTATTATCATCATCATAACAAAACAACAGATTTCACTTCACACTTTCTTCTTGCAAGAGGTGAATTATGTTTTGTGGTTTACATGTAGTCCAACCAACATGCACCAAGAGAGATGGCAGCATTTTAATTAAAATTGATAAAGCCTCTCTAAAAATTAGTCTGGGGAAAACACATCTTGTAGAATACAGAGCTGCCAAGTTTTGGCTGGAGGCTGAAGCAGGGTTTGCAGGAACTGGAAAGAACCTGTACTGGGCCAGTGGGAGACTAGGAACAAAATCACACTGGTACAATCACTTCTACTGAATTAAAAAGTGCTCAAGGAAAGAAAACAACTTTAATTACCAAAATGCCATCATCTGAAAACAAAAAGGAGTTGAAGAGTTGGTCTCCCCTGTCATCCAGAAGGTTCAAAAATCTCCAGCTCATTTTACATACTCTTGATGGTGGAAGACACCTTGGCTTCCTCTGCCTTCTCATTTCTGAATTCTGAACAGTATCTTCTCTAGAGCAGGAAGAATTCCCTAATAATTATTTCCCTCTAATTGTCTAGTATTCCCTATATAATATTAATGCGGCCTAAACTCTAACCTGTGTGTACCTACTCAGTGTTCTAATAACAACCCACGAGGCATGAACCTAGTGGAGAGTAATGGGGTGGAGACATGTACCTGTTACTGAAAGATGAGCTTGGGCTAGTGCTGTAATACAAATACTATATGGGAACGTCTCATGCCATGGATTAATTCGCTCAGCCCTGCACGTCACCACAGTCTGGAGTTTTTCCAGCCCTCTGACTGTCTTGTCTCTTCTCATCCTCAATATCAACTATTCTGAAGATATTTCTCTGTCCTAAACAACCCCTAAATTTACACCATACCAGTAGGAAACAACACCTTTGTTATCTCATGGATGTGGAAACGCAAAGGGAGGAAGGGATCTATAGCTTTATATGTAGCTCCACTTGACAATGTTCATCAAAGCTGGTTGTTGTATGCACCAGGAGATGTGTAGGGGCTGGGGAGAGAAGCAAGTGGAGAGTTATTTTGCCATCCCTGCTGCATCTCTGTCTCCACTTATGTCAAACATCCCTTTGGCAGAAGCTCACCATTGCTGTGCAGGAGCATAAAGCAGGAGCTGTGTGCAGAAGGCAGAAGATTGGCAGGTCAAAAGCATCAGCTGTGCTATAAAAGCTATGCTAATGTGCTAAAATGGAGTTTATTTGGAAATAACCACTTTGCATTAAGGAGGACTGAGTTTCTTGGACTCTTAGGTTTTTTTGTGTGTGTGCCTCTTTCTTCCACCCACCTTCATCTTGACCTGGTTCCTTCCAGCCTTCTGCCACAGACACCTGGGGCCAAGTGCAGAAGATGTGTTTTGTGTTAGGAGCAGCCACCAGTTGGCAGGAATAAACAACCTACCCCATTAAAAGCCTGTCACCTCTGCTGTCAGCTTTACAGAACCTTTAAATCCCAGTAAAATGAAACACTAACAGCTGCCCATTATTGCATATTGTGTCCTGTATTATTCCGTCTGTGCTGCAGTGAAGTTTAGTGGGGGAAGAATAAAATATATATATTTATATATATATATCACACTTTCCCCCTTGCCAGAATCAACATGTGCATCTGGAAGAATTTTCCCAGTGAGCAAAAATTGGATACAAAAGCATATTCTAAGGAAATTGCATTTTATCTTGCGTTTCCCATTCTGCATGAGCAATTATTTGTGTGGATATATGATTTCTTTAGCCTGCATGTGCCCATGTCTTTGACTGTCAGTGACTTCAGAGTAGCACTAGTTTCATGCAGGATTTAAATGCAGACACAGACTCCATATAAATAAACAAATAAATAGATAAATAAATAAATCCACATTCACCCAGAAAAACTACACCATCACCAAGCAAAAAGCCCCTTTCGTCATTGCATATGCAGTAGCTCTGCAGAGAATAGCCCGTTCTTTGTTTCCATCCAAAGAGACATTATTTTATTTGACACCCATGGAGCTGCACAAATGAGAGTCAGCAGGCATCAAGCCGTCCTCTTGGAAAAAGAGTTGGCATTTCCCTCCCTGGCACATCTGGTGAGTCTGAATGGCATTCACTGGCACGGCTTTGCAAAATTAATTACATTCCAAAGCCTTGTCACAAACAATAAACCCTTGTGCCAAACGCTGATCTTTTGTTTTCTGCCAGATGTAATGCATCTGCTTCTCTTTATCAGGTTTAATCCTATTTGGCTTTTTCAGTGCAGTAAACAATGCTGTGGAAGTTGGAAATGAAAAGTGGAAGAATGTGGAAAGGTACTGTGCAGAAGAAGAGACAGAGATGCCACATGGTTAAAACACTTGAAGTGGAACAGCTGGATAATGTGCTGTCATGCGGCACAGCCATGGTGCGAAGGGCCTTTCCTCCTTAGTGAGATTGCATCAAGCAGCAATGTGAGGATAGATCCTCAGTGAGCTGTCAGAAATCCTACTGAATGGGCTTGGTGCTGAGTGTCTTATTCTGCATGTCTAATTTTTCTCAACAATTTCACTGTATAATCTTGTGCAGGAAGATCTTTCTCAATTTTGTCTCTCAAACTCAAGGAAGGCTCCATCCAATAGAAGAAAGGTGTAATTAAGCACAATTAAAAAAAAAAAAAAAATTCACATCTTCATTTTTTCCCACATCAGGACTTAATTATTTGTTAATTCTAAGAGAGAACTGGATGGGTTAAAACAAAATTGAATCCACCTACTGCTACCACCAGGCATAGTCTTGAAACTATCTGTGATTCTACAATGTAAAAGGCCTTGGTTTTGTTATTCCTTCCTTCTCAGCCAGCCTCATGTACCTCATTATAAAGAAATACCCATGTCCTTCTGCTGCTGTGCTAAATATATTTTCAGTGGTGCGTGTAGCTGCAAGCCTGTGACCCCCTTCAGTCCTTACACTCCATCTCCTGCTGTCTTTAATTTTGCTGTGGTACAACAGGGATCTGAACTGTACAGCTCAGTTTCTCTTAAATTCCTTAAATTAAACAAGCAGTGGTATGGTTGCCACTACAGGGAACTCAAATCTTGTCTGGGCTATGACAGAGGACCAGAAAGAGGAAGCCTGAGGTCCCTTCTCAGTGGGGTTTGGGCTCTCTAGGGATGCCTTTGTCACATGATCTTTTCCTTCTTAAATGTATTTTTCAAGAGGAATAATTTCTAACTAGTTCAAGGTTAGCAGTTTCTGACACCTGTGAATTGGAAATAAACCAAACAGTTTCAGTCACAGATGAGCTGGAACTGAAGTAAAATTTACTGCTTCGATGGTCTTCCCTCAAGGTGTATTGAAATCAAAACTGTATAACTGAAAAAAGCAGAAAGGAGAATAAATGAGGGAGCAGGAGACTGGATTTCAATTCGACTGCCTAGTTTGTGATGTTTCTTCTGTTTCAGTTCAAGGGCATTAATAGCCTCAACTGCCTGATATATTTAGAAGTCTTTCCTGTCTAGCTCAAAATTTTCTCTAGAACTTTAAAGTATGGACATCAGTTTGAACTCATAACTGCTATTCATCACCATAACTTTATTTAACAATAGTTAAATTTTTAAAAAGTTTTAAAAATAATAGGACTTTAAGGCATGAGATCTCATTCCCTGAGATCTCTTTCTCTTCCTGTGTGTGAGTTTCAGGCATCAGTAGACACCTTGGGTGCCTACAATAATTATTGTTGGTGAAACAACACAGATCTCACACTGGGAACCACCAAAGGGAAGAAATAGGGCTGAATGAAACATCCCTAGGAGCCTCCATTGGACAGGAAATGTTTGCTGTCCAAAGAAAACTGTCAAGTCAACAGACAGCAGGAAAGGCAGTCTCCAAGAAGAAGCTAGCAAGAGGACGTCACTGGAACAAGGATTGGCACCTGTTGTCCAGGGAAGTGATGGAATCATCAGCCCTGAAAATGTTTAAAAAACAAGTCAATGTGGCTCTTGGGGATAGAGTGTAGTGGTCAATATGGTGTTTCCAGGCTATCAGCTGGACTTTAAGATTTTAGTGATCTTTTCCACTTTAAAGATTCTGTAACTCTAAGTCTCAAAAAATTACAAAAAACAGTTTGTTTTGTTCTAGCCATTTTTAAAAGGACATGAAAGGGACTTAAACTTTTCAAACGTTAATTTTAGAAGATAGCTAAAAAGTTTGTCAGTGGTTATTGCAAGTTAACCTCTCTGCTCATTGTACACAATTCAGCATCACCTGAATTCTCTTGAGAAGTTGTTTAATTTGGAATTAGAGAGTTTGTGGTCATCATGACTCATCCTAAGACTCCTAAGGTCTGATCTCTGCTATCATCCCTGTGACAGAGTCAGCCAGGACAAGTTACTTGTGTTACAGTTTTTCCCCATCTGAAACATGTGAATTGTAATAATGTAGCATCAGTAAATTGCTCTGAGATCTACACCTGAAAATGTGTCATGTGACAGTGGCACTGTATGTAAACCTTGCTGGTAACACCTAAGCAGTCATGGTCGTGACCTTGGGGGGTTACCCATCCATGGGTGGGTGAAGATTCTGCTACAGATACACAGGTCACAGAGCCTGGATATCTCAGAATGCCTTTATTACAAATTACTATAAAATGACTATCAATGAAACCAAATATGTATAAATATACATACACAAAAATACATAAAACAGTAGAATCATAGAACTCTTAAGGCTGAAAAGGACATGTAAAATCACTGTGTCCAACCATCAGCCCACCATCACCACTGGGTTCACCATTTTTTGAACACTTACATGGGTGATGACTCCAAAACTTCCCTGGGCATCCTGTGCCAATGCTGCACAACCCTTCCTGGGAAAAAAAACTTTTGCTAAAATCTAATCTAAACCTCCTCTGGTGCAACTTGAGACTATTTATCTCATTCTGTCACTTTTTACCTGGAAGAAGAGACTGATATTCACCTCCATACAACCTCCCTTCAGGTAACTGTAGAGAGCAAGAAGGACCCTGCAAGCTATTACAGAATTTCAACCAGTGAAGTAAATATAAGCTTATGAACCTTTATTCATGTCAAGGCTAAAAAAATACATAAGCAATACGAAGTGTGCAGGCACAGCTTGCACCATATCATTCCCAGAATTTGGGCCTAACAATAGAAAATTCTCACTTCAAAAATGACCTGCCTCATGGTGTTTGGAGTCAGTCAGGTGTCCCCATCGAGGGTCCAGTCTGTCTGGGACATCTTACACAGGGAAGATCTTGCAGAGAAGTTAATTTTGTGTAGGTATTAAGTTACTTTTCATATCTTTTTTGGGTTAGACACACATGAAGTTGTGTCAAGGGATGTTTGGGTTGAATATCAGGAAAAAAATTTCACCCAGAGGCTGGACACTAAGAATCCCCAGGGAGGAAATCACAGCCTCAAGCCTGAGAGAGTTCAAAGAGTGTTTGGACAATGCTCTCAGGGACATGGTGTAGGATTCTTGATGTTGTCCCACCAAGAGCTGGACTTCAATGATCCTTGTGGGTCCCTTTCAACTCAGAAAGGGACTATGTTATGCCATGCTATGCTATGCTAGGCTAGGCTATGCTATGCTATGCTATGATATGCTATGCTATCATATTCTATCACTGAAACTGATAAACTCTATGGTAATACCCATAATAATAATAAAGAGTACAACTTCAAGGTGAATGTCTTACCATCTTAATTTATACTAAATATGTTATTAAGCAGACATATGAGGAAGATGCAGCCTACCTGATTTGTGTTGACGTCTGTGTGCAATTGCCATAATCAGTTTGTATTTGTGCAGTTACTCACAGCAGGTCATCCTACAACTTTAGGGTCATATCAGACCCACAGACACCCATCTGCTTCTGCTCCAGAGGGAGAAAGTGAAACATCTGCATTGTTGGAGGTGTTGTAAAGTTCTTCACATTTTCACTTTTCTTTACAATCTGTTCCTATTAAACATTTTAAATAATTACATCTGTACTGAAGTGAACTGTGTTTTCTTCTACATTAAGTATTCTCTCACACTGTCCAGGATGAGATAATTAAGAAAGTCCACACAAGATATTTACTAGTAACTAATAAATTCTGCCTGTGACTTTTTTCTCCCTATCATTCCTTTCATAAGCTAGGTTTACTTTATCTTTATTTATCTATCTGCATATCTAGAAAATATTCTCCTGGACACCCTGTTGCAATTGTTAGCTTTACAAGTTAGTGAAAAACAAAATAGCCTTTGTCTTTTTCCCAATTTTTTTTTTTACCTTTGATCTATAACAAAGATATTCCCCTTTTGTATTAACAAAGGTTCTGAATCCTTCTAGATATATAAATGTAAATTGCTTCCTTTCCTTCATTTAGGTTTTGATTCAAAATACATTGAAGAGCACAAGAAGACTATTAAATCTCACTGAAGCCAGTAAGCATTCATGCTCTGTAAGCTGCAGTTTACAGTGACCTGTACAGCTCAATGTATCAGTACTTGATTTCCCTGTTGTCACTTCCAGACCTCTGTATTTCACTCGGCATTGTTGGCTACACAATTTTCTTGCAATAACTGAATACCTTTAGGAGTTTCATGGCATGGCACTTACAAGGTTTTAATATTTCCTCTTCCACTGGAGAAAAGTTAATTGCACTGGGCCTGTGCTTTGCCAGCACCAATTAACACAGAAGTTGAAATTGCAGCTTAACATTCTGGCCATGTGCATGGGTTTGATCTGTGACACCTCTAGTACCTGCCCTCCCACATCCTTTGTTCCTTCCTAAGGCTTTGTAGGGGTTCTTGCCACAATTTTCAAACATCAGAGTTCTGTTTAATTGATATGAAGTAAAAGCATTGCAAGTAGAAGGAGATTTATAGAATTTTCAAAGATGTTTACAGTTGAAGAATCTCCACCTAGTTCAATTACTATGCTTGAGTAGCATAGTAGTCCTACACCAGTTTCCCAGCTTCCATGATCCTGCAGGCATCCATTTCCATACCAAAAAATGTTTTTTTTTTCAGAAAATCAGAAAAGACCTGATTTTTTGCCTTGCTGAAACAAGACACAATTTTGGCATTTGCATCTATATAATAAAAAGAAGATTTAAGAAAAGCTTACACTTTCCTGTTATTTTAGGAAAGTTTCTAAAATAGAGCCTAAAGGAAGTAACAGAAAGGAAAATGGAAGAGTGTGTGGATCTCTTAGGAATGGCAGTTAAAGTGGGACTATTGGGTATTCAGCTCTGAAACAAAGAATTCCTTGAAACAAAGAGCATGAAAAAACCCAACACCATCATAGTTGACTTGAGCAGCCACCAGAATCCCCATGCTAGTCGCATGGCCAGATTAGGAGAAGATATGGGCAATGCAATAGGGATACCTGTGATTCTGACTTTATTTTTTTTCTTTTTTTTTGCCAGAACACACGTTCTGCTTTTTCTGAGTAGAGTTGAAATCATTTGAATGTTTTTGTACTCAGAGAACAAAGTGTATTTCAGTCAACACCTGTATCTTTGCCTTCAAAACACATTGAAGAAACCTCAACAATATTTGCCTTACACTAGGTGCAGGGAACTGTTATGTAAAGAAAACTAGGTTTAGATTTACAAGGAAGGCTTAGGTTTCATCACTGTAATAACTAATTTTAAGCCACCCTTAAGCTGTTTTTTCCATCTGCAGGAACAGAAGTTCACTGAATTAATCTAGCTCAACATTTTATTGAGGTAGGATGCTAGGCAGTTACATACAGGAACTGTACTCTCCTACACTCCGTGCTGGTATACTTGCCCTTATGCCTTGATCCTTCTGTGTTTTCACTTCTTCTGGAAAATACAAAAACGTGCCTGGGTTTTTAAAAAGAATCGATATTATTGCTCAAAAACAAAGACTTATGTGTATATGTTCTTAGTACTCTTATTTTTGCTACTTATGCACTAACTGTACCTAACAATCACAAGCTATAGTCCCAGCCACAAAAACAAATATTAAAATTATCACACTATTTGCTTTTGTGGGAGTTTTACAGATTTTAAATTTTCAACTTTTTCTTATTGTTTAACTCACATATTCCAAAGTCCAATATTTATTAATTAAATACTTGCCACAGTCATCTTTGATTTGGTTATACTGGTTTAACTCCTAAAGTGTCTAACTCTTTAACTTCTTTAACTCCTTACATTCCTATTTTTATGTATCTTATTTTCTTTGTATTCATCATACAAAATTGCTACAAGCTGTACCTCATCTCATCAGTAAACTAAGAAAGTGTCTTATTTTTCTTAAGAATTGGCTAATGATGTACTCTGCTTCTTGGAGAAAATTAAGACAGCATGAAAAAGAAAGAAATTTGACTACAAAGTTTTTGCTTAACCCATGAGACTATTCTTTGGGAAAAAGATGTGTAAAGTGAATTACCTCTTTGAAAAAACACAATGTAAAATGACTGCAGTTGATAAGCAGGACATTTAAAGGACAACTCAACACCACCCATTGGAAAAATTCAATGGAATCAAGTTGCTAACCCTCACTAAATCTTATTAACATATTCCCCAAAACTGCCATGTAAACAGCAGCATGTTAGGTTAGCTGGAACACACAGGCAAATTCAGGATAATGCCAACTGGGCAGTGGCAGAGTTTCAGTGGCATAAACCTGAGGCAAAATATAGAACCAGGTCTTCTGAGCTCATGACAAGATGCAGTATCAATCTTTCCACTGAAGAAGTCATAGTGTCTCCATTCACGTCTAAAAAAGTTAAAGAAAAAAATAAGGCTGTAGAAATAAAGTAATTCTGTGGACAGAGGAGGCATATGGGCTGTTGAGGACTCCTTCATAATTAACAACTACTGGACAGAGCCAAAACCTGAAATGACCAGACAGACCAGTGTCCAGTGACAGACCGTATAATTACTGAGTTACAGAACATAAAAACAACTGACTGCTTCCAATTATGATGTGAAAGGGCAGCTTCACAGTTGTGCCACTTCATATTGCTGAGGAAAGGGAAAGGAAAATGTGTTAAAGGCCTAATGAGGTGTGTGGGTGGAAGTTACTGCCACAGTTTACGGCGGCTCAAGTTGTTAGTTCCTACCATGTGTCACTATCCAAGGGAAAGAGGGAACGTGAGGGAGGCAGAGATGGAACCAAAGTGTGGGAAGGCATTTTCTCACTGGGATAACAAGTAAAGATTTCCTTTTTCTTTTCCCTGAACAGACCAGACACTATATTTTTAAAGAGCCATTTTAAGATTCCCAGGCAGTTTCAGTAATTGATTCAGCATTTTGCAATCCAGGAGACACATTCACTTATTTTAGATAGTCTGGGGATTTGTCCCTCAAATTCCTCAAAAACCTCTACAGGGAAGAAAGAGGTAGGGGCCTTAGTACATCTTCAGGAACAGAGAGCACAGGGAGACCATTGTGTAAAATGTTGGGTGAAACTATAACCCCAATGAGAACCTCTCAGGATATACTCAGCCCACATAAAATTCTTCTCTCAAAAGGCCCACTGCATCCTCCACTTCTTCACAGAACACAGCATCTTGTCACTTATAGCTGGCACAGACAACTGAGATGGCAGAGAGTCAGCCACAGTATCTAACTCATTTGACAGTCCTTAATTTAAAATAAATCACTTCTGAGTAGATTAATTGAGTTTTCCAAGGGGTATTTGCATCCTATCCTTTTGGCAATGGCATTTTCAGCACTGGCTTTCCACCTACCCTCAAGGGATGGAGAGATCAGCAGACTTGTTTTGTGCAAAGAGACTGCATAATCTGTAGAGAAATACATATCAATAGTTATTTGGTAGTTTGTGATGACACTACAATATCAGCTCCTTGAGATTACATTCAGGATGTTCATCCCCACATGGTCCTTCCATGCCTGACAAACTGGGGAGGCTTTAAATCCTGAATTTTTAAGTATCTGGCATTAAATGGAACAGCAGAAAGAAAAGGGGACAAAGAGACATTGTTGCTATTTTCCTACTTAATCCTGAAAGACCCTGAAAACCCATAACTTTATGTTGGATGAGAAGAGGGTGTCTTGCTTTTATTGTTGGGCAAGGCTACTGCAGAATTTCTATCTTGACTTAATACTTTGGGTTGCTCCTGGTTTGGACTCAAAATATTTGAGTTTCTGCAAGATGAACAAGAAAAGAAGTAGTCAGCCTGTAAAGAATTTTGGTGACATTCAAATAAAATATAACAGTTGAAATATTCCATTCACAGCTGGTTTACATCTTCTACAGCTAAAAAACTCCTTGTCCTATCAAACATTACAACTCCTGCTGACCACAAGGGAATCACTCAGAGGGTTTTTTTAAAGGAAATTCAGGTGTTAGACCTTCCTTTCCCCTATACCACCAAACAATAGGTATAGGAGAAGGATAAGGCCCATAACCTTTTTAAAATCAGTGTGCTCTATGCACATTGTAGATGAGAATGGCAGTATTTTCACTCCAGCTCCCTCAACAGACCCAGACATACTTCCACCACTTTACACTCAAGTTTCTCAAACACTTGGTTACAGTGGGTAAACTCTGCATCTCCCACTCCTCACAACACAGAGGAAGTCACTGCATCCCAAATGACTTAAAGAGGAGTCTTTGGCACCTGCTTCAAGAATACTCATTTCATTATGGGAACATCAAAATTACAAAGAATCAAAAATTACAAAAAATATGAAAAGCCTGTTTAATGAATCAAGTCAAAATCCTTCCCTTGAGCTGTATTGGAATTGGTGTATAATGGAGGGTTCAGAGTCCACCAAACATGCTCAGCCAGGATCTGCCAAGTCCTCTGCTGTGCCTCCCCATTAGTCAGCTATACTTTTACTTTCCTTGGATATAAAAAACAGTCTTTTCCCTAATTAGTGCACAAGCCGGGTATTCTTTTTCTTGTTCAGAGTGTCACTGCTTAATTTCTAGACAAACAGGATTTTTATTTTTTTTATATTGAAAAATGAGATTTTTCAGTCAACAACAAGCACGCTAACACAAGTTTTTCCTGCTTGTATTAGTACACACCATGCCACGGCACATCATTTTGAACACTACTGCTATCAGTATGCCACGTAGTGACAACACGAGCAGCAATGGAGTTGCTGTTTATCTGACAAAAAATGATGTCAAAAACAAACACACAAACAAACAAAAATTCATGTGAAAAACTAAATTATAGTGAATTTAAAAAATTTTCAAGATTAGCGTTTTCCTTATGGAAAACTTTTTCCATGGAGACAGGGTGAACCACTTTTATTCTTATTTGAAGAAATAACTATGTTTGACAGAAACTTGTCAGGAAAAAAGTGATATGAGTTTCTCTCAGCATAAAAATTCACAAATCCTTCTAAGCACTGGGCTCCTTTTTGGGGGTGTTTTTTGTTTCCCATACATTCTCCTTTCTCCAAGAAGGAGCACATTAGAAAATCAGGTGGATGTGTAACATGAGAAATAGAGCAAATTTGTGAATGTACTCACTCGTGTTTGAGTTCCTCCTCTCCCTCTAGATCATCAGTTTCTAGTATCATGGAATCAGAGTGTCATAGGACCATAGAACCACAGAATCATAGAACCACAGAACCTAAAGTCATAGAGTCACAGAATTTGTGAGTCATCGAGTCATAAAACAGTAGAATCATAGAATGTTTAGGTTAGAAGGGACCCAAAAGATCATTTTGCTCCAACTCTCCTGCCATGGGCAAGGATGCCACTCATTGGACCAGATTGCTTAGGGCCCATCCAACCTGGCCTTGGACACTTCCAGGGATGGAGCATCCACATCTTCTCTGTGTTTGGGCCTCACCACCCTCTGAGTAATGAATTTCTTCATAACATCTAATCTAAAACTGCCTTCTTTCAGTTTAAAAGTGCTGTCTCTTGTCCCACAACAATCTGCCCATGTAAAAAGTCCCTCTCCCTCCTCCTTATAAGACCCTTTTATAGGAGAGTGGGCATAACAAGACCTTTTCAGAGCATTCTCCAGGCTGAACCGTGCTAACTCCCATCCTGTCTCCACAGCAGAGGTTCTCCAGCCCTTACAGAATCTTTATGGTCCTTCATATCCCTCCTTGCAGATTCAACAAGGTGTCAATGACAGCTCCCTGCCCCCTTAGACAACACCACAAGCCTTTTAGTTCCTTAAGTTAAAGAGCTTTCAGTCTGTCTCTCTGCAGTACACAGATGCAAAATTGTGATCTATTCCTGTCGCAGAGATCTCTGACATCACTATCCAAGAGAGCAGTTTGCATCACTTTCTCTAGGAGTCCTGTATTAGAATCAGAGAATCACAGAATGGTATGAGCTGAAAAAGGCTTTGAAGAACACTGAGGTGGGACACCTTCCACTAGACCACCTTGCTCCAAGCCTTCATCAACCTGCCCTGGAACAAAGAAAAGCCCTATCTTCACCCAGGTCTTTGCAAGACACATAAATTCCCACCCTTGAAAAATGAGCTCTGAACCCAGAGGAGAGGGACAGAGTCACCTGCCAGCCCAAAAATGACATCTGTGACCTGCTCCTGGCCCCGTACTGGCATCAAGGGGAGTCTGCTTCTCTTTACCTGCATGCATACACTGTATTGAAGGACCTAATTTCACCATGAACTCTACAGGTGACTCATGGCCGTGATATAAATGCTCTGTGTGATAAGGATCAGCTTGCAAAATGCAGATCACCTTAGCTTAAAATCCTTATATTGAACTTCTCCTTCACTAAATCTGTGTACAGTCGCTACACTGGTCAAATTCCAGGTTTTAAACATTTCTCTGGTTGTCCAGGGGATGAAACCTGAGATTTGAGCATCATCAAGTGTATAATACCCCAAAATGGGAATTCATCCCCTAAAATGCTGTAACTTTTTTGAAAGTGTTCATTTTTCCTTTTAATTTATACACAAGATCTTTTTGCCAATCCTGGCAAGGTATTTGACCTTGAATTATGTTCTCCTTCACAGTTTGTGTCATTTGAGTTGCCTAAGCTGTGCTGCTTTTGAAAAAATACATCTTTTTTATTCAAATGAAGATAACAACCACATCATGAGATAGGAAGAGAGACTCTAACGATACTTATGATATGATATATTGCTAATGGTATGAGCTGCATAAACTTTTACAGAAGTGCTTTCACTCAGACCTAAATTATTGATACCTACTCAGTGCTAGGTGAAAAAAACAGATGTGATAAAAACCAGAACAACTGTGACAAAGAAGCATTTTATTGTTTGTTATTTGGTTATTATTTGCCCATTTATGAAGATGAAGAATACAGGGCAGTCTTTGTCACTGAACTTCAGTAGAAATCAATCTGAGAAATAATTAAAATAATTTAATCTTTGCAATGTTTATTGAAGCAATATGAAGGAAATTGAGCTGAAACTGGGTCTCTGCAACCTATATATCTCTGTGCACTTCTTTTCTAAGTTGAATAGATATCCTTCAGGCATGAGTCGGGGGACGAAATGATAATTAAAATGTAGAAAACTGAATTAGGATCAAGGCTGTATTTTTCCTGAACATTCTGCAAAAATGTAAATAGAGACAATTTGGGTCTTTGTCTGCCTATCCACTAGACTTTCCTCTTTAATATGAGATTAAGGGAATATCCACCATAGGTGGATTTATAATCTAAAATATTTTAAAGAAAGTGTATTTCCATACCATGCTCTGAAATTGGTGGCCCTAATTCCCTAGTCTGTTATTAAAGCCAAGACTTTCAGAGGATTACAAAGGGTCTGGCACATACCTAGATAAAATATTCAGAAATCTTAAAGGGTCAAAGCTCTTGTGCTCCTTGGTGTGTATCAACTTTTAGTGACTGAGACTCAAAAAGAAACTTTTCTGCCCTTCTGAGCAGACTTTGCCTTAATTGCAAGGTCTATGGCCTTTCAAAGCAGGTGGCTCTGGCCCTCTCTGGATGATCATACAGCTGCTGCTTCTACTGTTCCACAGTTTTATTGTCCTTGGAGAAGAAATTGTTTCTTGATGAGCTTCAGCCTTTTACAGTTGTGCATATAAAAATGCTTGGTTATAATGTGTTCTTCTTTATTACAGGAATTACACAGGCAGATAGCTGGAGCTGAGGTATTTGCATGCATAATTAGAGCACTTGTATGCACAATTCTACATGCAACTTGAAACTATGAGGAGCCAGGTAATTCCCTTTTGGTTGAGTTCCTGAGCTCATCTCATCAGCTCATCTCTGTTTCTGTAGATAAGGTCAGTATCTGAACATTTCCTATTTAAGATCAATTAAGGCACAAAAACATATCCAAACTGACTTCCAGCTACAGCCCCATAACTGATTGATGGGGAGACTCTTAAATGAGGGACTTGAATTAAACCTTTGAATTCTTAGGTGTGCCTTTATTCTCCTCTGGCTAAGCCTGTGGGTTACAGTGGACATTAAACTGTCCGACCAAAACCCTCCAAAGTATAACCTTTAGCGTAACCCTCTGATACAGATTTAATGTGTAGTGGACCCTCACAATCCCCAGAAAACATTTACTGTCTACAGAGAGGCTTGCAAGTTGTTGCAGTGTTGGGTTTTTCCAGTCAGTCGCACAGGGAGCAGGCCCTTTACGTTTGGAAACAACTTTTAGCTGCTGCCTTGAAAATAGCTACATCTGCCCTGTTCATTTGTTTTAGCCTCTCCTTATACTTGTTTCCCATCACTTTCTCCTGATTTCTTAAGAAATGGCACATGTTTTCTGGGGGAAGAAGTACAGCCTACACAATTGGACACTGGCTGGCTGAAAAGGAAATCCTGATTTTCTTCCAGAACTTCTGTGTGTTATGAGTCACTTCACTTCCCTGTGCCTCTATTTCTAGCAGTGGAGAGGATGATGTTATATCATTTTTAAAGCCCTTTTGAGATATCTTGATGAAAAGTACTCTGTCTAAATTAGGTAATACCTTGTATCTGCAAGTCCTTAGTGTTGTGGAATGCAAGTTAACTGTCCACTGTGTTTGACAAAAACCAATCTCAGAGGTTCTCTCTCCTTTTGCATGAGGAAAACAATTAAAACTATTAACCTCCCTTCCTGAATTGAACTATCCTAACAATGTTTAATTTCTTTTTAAATGGAAACTGTACTCATAGGTCTATAAATTTGTGTTGAAACTAATTTAGAGATCTGATGCCAAATATGTTTGGATTAGTAAAAGATTCCAAAGATTTCAGTAGGGTCTGGAAAAAAAAAACAAACAACCAACCCTTTTATTCTTTTTTTCTTTCCTTCTTTTTTAATTTTTTTTTTCTGTGAGAAGAGGGAATGTGAGTGCTGCACTGACCAAATTGTTTAAATGGAGATGTTTTCATACTGGAAATTATAAGATTACTTTGGAGATTTTTGCCAACAGCATTTGGACTGGACAATGTCCTAATACTTTATTTTTCATCCTTTATTTGAAAACATTTTAAGAGGATTATGAATTTCCTCTTATACTTCAACAGGCTGCAAAGGAGGGAAAAGTCACTTTCTCTATACAACATGAGATGTCTATTTGTAAAACTGTATAAATAGCACACAATATATCTTTTCCTAAAAACAAAGTGTTCAAAGAAATTTAAAACTTTTTACTTTCTTTTCTTAATTTTGAATTTTTCTTAAAAATAATAAATTCAGCTCACCTCATTCCCAATTTCCTCCAAATACTCCTTAAAATATCGATTTTCTTGCAGTTTAGTTAGAAGTGTAATTTAGTTGAATTCAAAACTAAATTTTCATTTGCAGTGAAAAAGGTTTATTTTGTTTTAATAAAATTCATTAATATATTGGGGGATTTAGTTACATTCATTTTCCCCCTAATATCCTAAACTGATAACCCAAAGCCATGGTGGCTGAAATATATATAACAACTACATGTGTGAGAACAAAATTTGTGGATATAGAGAAATGGAGAAATACACAAAAAAAATCTCAGAAAATTTGCATGTAAAATAACCAATTCAACCTTTTATATATACCAAAAATACATGGGCATTTTCCACAGAAATGGTATTAAAGATGATATTAAAACATCAAAAACTTATTCTACCTTTCTTCTTTTTTAATTTTTTTAATAATATTGTGCTCCTAATAGGAATTTGGCTTACTAACTTGTTTCACCCGTATTTGATTTAGTATTGTTTCGAAATAACATTTCTCTCTATGTGTCTTATCTACTTGATTTTAAGTTTGGTTCTACCTGAACATTCATCACATCAGATGCTCACATATGAACTATATTTTGTTGCTATTTTTTTTAATGCTTCAATTAAATTTTTAATGTTCAATATAATCAGTTTATTCATCTGTGAATAAAGTGTACAAAATCAAGTAAGCTTGGTCACATCATTATGATTTGATTCCTAAAAGTCATTCTCTTGGGTTGCAATGCAAGATGTAACTAAAGTATGTATTCCATTACAATCTTTTTAAACCGCTTGGAGAAGTGTTTTCTTTATCTCTTTCATGATCCATCTCTCATAACTCCAGGGGAATCTTCTGTTAATGGGCCAGTTGTTAAAACCAGGTGGGGCAGTGTTCTTTACCTCTTCCACAGCCCATCCTCCCTCCAGGGGATATCTGCTGTTAATGGGCCATTAAGGCTCACTGCATTATTGATAAAATTACATCACCCCCTTGTGAGATGCTTCACTCAGTGGGAGGAATCAACTGTTCCTATCTAGATAAAAACTGAGAGTCAGGAACACCAGGGCAGCCTGCTTCCACTGGATTCCCAAAAGAGGGCTGGACCCATCTCATCAGTACTGTACCTTCAGAGGAAAACTCCACCCCTTTACAGGATCATCTCTGCTCCAACAGAACCACATCTGTCACTCCAGGAGGACTTGACTGGACTGCTACCAACACCCTGACTAACAGGGTGTCAGACTTTATTCTGACTCTGTCAGTGTTCTTTTTTCTTTTTGTTTGTTTGCGTTTTTTTATTTTAGTTTTCCTAGTAAAGAACTGTTATTCCTATTCCCATATATTTGCCTAAGAGCCCCTTAATTTCAAAATTATAATAATTTCTGAGGGAGCAGGTTTACATTCTCCATTTCAAGGGCAGCTCCTGCCTTTCTTAGCAGACACCTGTCTTTCCAAACCAAGACAGTCATACAATATCCACTAGCGAGAGTGTTCTGGTAACTGGGTGTAGCTGTTTGAAGAGCAGACATGGTGTAACATCTTCTGGGAGCTCAAACTATCTTCTCAACTCCTTTATGCATTTCTCCTGAAATCTTTATTTCTCAACATGCACCTCTGTGTCTGTGTATGTGCATACTCTGGTCCTTTCCTAAACTGAATTTGTTTCACAAATAAGTGCAGCTATGTCTAAAATATATTCATTATTTTAAAATATTTGCTCATACTTTATATTTGATATTTCACATTGCTTGATTTTTACTTGCATTTAAAAATGTTAATCTTTGAATATTTTTCATTCATTTGTCCTCCATTTTTCCCTCTGAAAAAGTATTATTTGTTCTGGCTATAGTATGCATTTGTTAAAATAGATTTTTTTTTAAATTTAAATCAAAAAGAGAAGACTATACATAGATTATTTTTTTTTCCCTTGGCGGTATCTGATCTAAAATCTGATATTAAATTAAAGATTAGTGATATCACACCCTAAATAGTTGCATGGTTTATTTAACTCTTCTGAACACATTACAAATCTCAAAAGTTCCTTCATTTTTACATTTTCATTAGAATCTGACGCTTCCTAATCTCAAATCTTTTCAAGGAGTGCAGTACCATCTAAATATGTTTAAGACATCTATCTAGGCATTTTCGACCTCCTCATGTAGCTATTGGTTATTAAATGCATCTGGTCATTTAACCCAGTGACAGCAAAAAATGAATTTGGAATTTTAAGCTGGACTTTATAGTTATCAATATTAGCAATCAACTGGGTTAACTCATTCAGGATGGGAGAGCTTATGATAAAAATAGGATGTTGTTTTTGAAAGAAGGTGTTTCCCTGAACATCACTGCTTTACATGGATTTACTCTTGATACAATTTTTCTCCATAAACTTGGGATTTCATCAGATCTGTATGTAGCATTTGCATGCTACATTTGTGGAGTCAAAGCCTCTTGAACCACTGAAACTGTGAAAACACTTCAGACTGCTGTCTGAGGGGTCTGTTTTTCATGCAAAAAAAGCCTTTTAGGTAACCAAAACATCCTACAAAATGCAGAGGCTCTCCTCAACATGGAAAACAAAGATGCCTTTTCTACAACTCCTGAAGAGTTTACTGAGAGTTTGTAAATCGATCCACAAATAGACCCGGAGATAAAGACACTCCATTCTATTAGCACTGAAGGGTTGTTTGGAACTTCTTTTTCTATAAGTAAAAGCACCAGCCTACAAAACAAAGCTTTGATCCCTTGTTCTTCTGACGGACTCTAAAGTTTGTTTAGACTTCATTCATTCTTGTGAATTTTGCAAGCTTGAAAGCACAAGATGTATTTATATATACTAAAGGGAAAAAAAAAAAGGATTTTCCTTGATATTTACAAATTAGATGCTATTCATATAGAAATATAGAAATATTATACTTACTATTTTCATTTTGGTTTCATAGATAAACTCATGAAATTAGTCCTTTTTACACCAATGTCCCCAAAGGGAGAATCACTTTTTAGTAAGCCCTAGATATATATGTTATTCCAAGGTCTGGTATGAAATCCCTTCATTAACTTGTATAATCCTGACTCTATAATATTTTCTCTTCTGAGAAGTCTTTTGCAAATCTAAAATCATTAGTGTCTATTTTGTGTCTAGGTAATGCAAGAGTTAGAACAGCAAAATACTAATAGAGATATTAGCCTTTTTTAAAAAATTCAAAGCTTTCTGTAAAATGTATGCTTACAATGGATCAAAACAAACTCTTCTCCTCCAATGTAACACTATTGACTGGTATTATATTTCCAAAAATATATCTGTGTTACAAGATTAGTTATTGTAAATCATTTGAAACAGCCATATAAATACATCTGAAGTGGTATGTTCTGGAAATCTAATCAATATAGTGTCACATGAAACAGTGAGGAGCAGAAGGGTAAAGGAAAACTTAAATAATTCTGTGTAACCATTGAAATCATTGATATCACATAGAAAACCCCAAATGTTAAGTACGATTTTGATTTTTTTTTTCCTGGCTGTCACGAGGCTGGGCTGGTCATGTACATGACATGATTTTCAAACCTATGTTTGACTCTCAACTTGTTAGACATGTAGACTATCACTGTTCTTTTTCTACAAACTTTCTCAGATTTATCAGAGGACATGTATGAGGCCTGTGACTATTTTAGCTGCCTTTCAGGCAGCATCTCACTTCAAGCCGCAAGTCCTCTAGAGGTTGGTTTGTCCTTCACAACTATTGACTGTAGAAAGAATCAGTTTGTGGTTAGTAAAAACTAACAGGGGTTTAAATCAGCTGAAGTCAGGTTATGTTCAACTGCAGTGCAAGTTTACGATATGGATCTTTTGGGGGAATGTGGAGGGGAACTAATCAGAGCCACTGCAGCACTCTTGTCCCTTCACTGGATATTTGTAAAACCATGTTATCACAATATAGCAAAAAGGAAGCCCTGAATCCCCCTTTAATCATAGAATCATTTAGTTTGGAAAAAGCCCTCTAAGACCATTGAGTCTTACCATTAAGCTACCACTGCCCAGCCCATCTCTAACCCATGTCCCCAGGTGAACTCCACAGTATTTTTAAATTCCTTCAGGGTTGGATACTCAACCACTGTCTTGGGCAGCTGTGCCAGGGCTGGGCAACCCTTTCCATGAAGAAATTTTCCCTAATAACCAACCCAAACCTCACCTGACACAACTTGAGGTTATTCCCTCTCCTCTTTTCCCCATTCCCTGGGAGCAGAGCCTGGCCGCCCCCCCCGCCCCCCCCACCGCTGTCCCCTCCTGTCAGGAGTTGTGCAGAGCCAGAAGGGTCCCCTGAGCCTCCTTCTCTCCAGGCTGAGCCCCTTTGCCAGCTCCCTCAGCCTCTCCTCACCAGCAATGGAGGGTTTAGCTCCAGACCTCTCCCCAGATCATTCAAGTCATAAATTTCCTGACCTCCACAACTACTAATCTATCAGATCAAATATTTCCTGATGATTTAATTCTTCCCATCTACCCATTCATTACCCAGCTATGTATTTTTCATGAACTCCACAGCTTTTAAACACTGATGCACTAGGGTATATTTATCAGATTACCAAGGAATCACAGCTAGGATCATGGTCTCCCCCCTGGCATGGGTAAGATGGAATGAGTGACAGCTTGTAAAGAATCTGGACCCCAGAGTTTGTAGAAGAACCAGAGAGATCTGAGTTTGACATGCGTTGGTTGCCTCACATGCTCACTTACTTGCTTCTTAAATCTGTGCTTCCACCAGGATCTTCACCTTCTTTCTGAAGCTCGTTTTAACTTCTTTTTTTTAGGTGTTTTGTTTTGGTGGTTGTTTTGTTTGTTTGTTTGTTTGTTTTGTGTGTGTGGTTTGTTTGGTTGTTTGTGGTTTTTTTAAACTATGTATTTCTATATTTCTGTTTTATTTAAATTTTTGGTACTACTTCTTCCCAAACCTACAGCCCCAAGTTTTCCAGTCTGTGTGAAGGAGCACATCCCATGAACAGACTACAGACTGGTGGATCTGCCTCATGTCTCCTTATATGCTAGAGGATTCAAGAGGTGCCACTTCTGTTTTGTCTAGGAGTTGTCAAAATCTACAACCAGCTTGTACCAGGTGCAGCTAGAAACTGCCTGTGAGTTCAAAAGCTGATTTTGGGTACTGTCCAGACATGTATGAATGTGTGTGCATGTATATATACTCATTTTTTATCACCTGTATTCACAGTGCAAGACCTAGTTTTTCATTTATGAAAACTTCCAACAGCAAAATATCAGAAATTCACATCACAGTGGAAAAAGTGAAAACTTTCAAAGAGCCCTGGGAGTTTATTCCTCTGAGAAAGATTTAAAGTATACATATAAACATAGAGTAAAATAAGATTATTAATAAGATAATTTGACATCAATGAAGGTTTAGTTTTCCACTCTGGACCAAATAGTAAAGACAAGGTACAAATGTAGCATTATAAGGTACAAACAGAACATTACAAGAAACAAATGTGCCATTTTAAGTATCTTTAAAGAAAGACACACAAAAAAAAAAAAAAAAAAAAGTTTTGTTAGCTCATACAGATGGCTCATGGGCTGTGGCCTGAGCCATATCATAACATCACAAGCTAGGCCCAGATCTGCAAAGGTGCTGTGTACCAGCAGTATCCTCGGGTGCTAATAAGACCATGTGCTAGTGCAGAGATAGGAATATGTGCATACACACAGATTTGGAGCCATATGCTCAAGCTCTTTTTGTTTTGTTCTGTTTTCCCCCAAAGAGCACAATTCTTCCCTCTCTTCTCCTCAGCCATTTTTACTGACATAAGTAGCTTATTGTCTGTTCTGATCTCTCCTTCCAGTTTCAGAGCCTTTCTTCTTGAGATGTCACAGAAATGCAAAGGTTAAGTACTCTCCCTGAGCAGAGAGGCACTAGAGATACTTGAAAACTGTCAACAACTTCAATAGGAATCTTCTTTTCACATTGAAGGACCCTGCATGTCAAAGCAAGCTGTTCAGCAGCTTGGATTCAGCCTACTTGATCCAGTCTGTTTACCTCTTAGGATCCTTTGCAGGGTGGATGTTTGTTCTGCACTTAATGTTAGCCTGAAGTTAAAATGCTTCCAGGTAGTCAGGTGTGCAATTCACTCCATTGTTACACTGAAGATCACACCAAAAAGCTCAGTGAAAGTGTGATTCTGTCAGAGGAAGATGCCCTGCTTCTCAACAAGGTTTGTTATGATTTCCATACCAGCAAAAAAATATTTCCACTAACTAAGTGGTAGTTCAATTATTATGTAAACCACTGCACTCTGTAGCATAAAGATGATGGACATTTTCTTTTTTACTCTCATATTCCATTCAAAGGGCTTTAGACCCTGATCTATCTCAAGAATATTCCTCAAATATGTGAATTACTGCGTTCCATTTTGGGAACTCAAAGCATGAATATTTTTTTAGATAATAATCCCCAAGAAGATGCACACCAAAGTCTGTTCCATTATAAGATTGTTTTCTAATCAGGTATTATTTCTTCAACAATAAGTAATTACTTACACAAGTAGCCTAAAACAATAAAATAATTTTTCCATTTAAGTGTTTCATTTTGAGTTGCTACAAGACAATCTTCCTTGAATTTTAAATAAGTCATGCACCATGCCTTATTGTTGTTATATTAACATTTTAACTGATAATATAATAAATAAAACCCATTTTTTATTTATTACAAATTTAAGACAAAATGATAAAATCATTTGGGTTGAATAAAATGATAATAAATGATAAATATAATTACAATTATATATATAATTATATTATATGTTATATATTATATATTATATATTATATAATATATATTATATATTATGTAATATATATTATATATTATATATTATATATTATATATTATATTATATATAATAAATAATAATAATAATAATAATAATAATAATAATAATAATAATAATAATAATAGTAATAATAATATTTGGGTTGAAAGGCACCTTTAAAGGCCATCTACATCAAACACCTGCCATGAAAATGGACACCTTCAACTAGATCAGTTTGCTCAGAGCCCTATCCAAACTGTCCTTGGATGTTTCAAGGGATGGATCATCCACCACCTCTTCGAGGAGCTTGTGCCAGTGGTTCCCCACCCTAACCATAAAAAAAATTCCTTCTTATGTCTAATCTGATAACATCAGCCAATGAAACAGTATGAGTTATTAATTCAAGAAGCACTCATTTTTGCTACAGGTAGATGGTGGTGGCAAGGCAGGGACCTTCCTTTCCAATGTTTTACATCACTTGTGAATGGAGTTTAGCTCCTGTTGGGCCATATACTTCCCCTGTTTCTTGGACAAGTCAGCTGAATTTGCATATTAAGTGTCAAATATCTACCTAACATATCTGCCACATGTGACCTAGGAAATGGATGTCACTACTGTCAGTAGATATGACCTGAAAATCAACTCATTTTCCTGCTTTGTCCAGGACCATTTTAGGTAACTTAAAATATCTGCCTAAGAATGTTTTCGTGTATTTGGTAGATGTTGCACAGGTCCAAGGGTACTAAGCTTTCCTGTAATCATTCCTTGGCAACAACACAGAAGTTGTGATCCTCTTCTCATCTCCACCTGTAGTCCCATCCCTGGAAGTGCTCAAGTCCAGGCTGGGCAGGACTTGAAGCAACCAGGTATAGTGGAAGGGGATTGGAACTAGATTGTCCTAGAGGTCACACCTCCCACACAAACCATTCTAGGATTCCATTAAAGTATTTAATCTCTGTTTTTAAAGTAAAACTTCCTTAACATGTATGGGTACTTACATGGTTGCTGTTAGTATAGTATAGTACATGTTTCTATTCATCACAACACCGGAATAAAATATTGGAAGAGAACAATGAAAATCAAATTGCCCTTCAACTGCCTCTTGTCCTCCTCTTGCCTCTGAATATTACAGTGCCTGATTTAATTTTCTGCAGACCAAGATTTATATCATAGAATAAGGTCTCAGTGTTCAATGCACAGGGAAGAAGAAGAGGTAAGACAACTTAGAAGGAGATTTCAAGTCAGCCAGCAAGATGAACAGAGTAGACAAGAATTTTCCAATGGTGTTTCTGCACATTGAGCAGGTAACAAATCTCAGTCTCTCTCAGATGTTTTACTCTATATTTGAAGGAGATACTTCTGCTCACAGGGAAGCTGCAGTTCACAGTGCTCTTCTGCAGGGAGACGTCTGTGATCTCTCCTTCAAACATTTGAACAAGATACCTGTCTTCCCTTTCAAAGCAGGTAGGGAAGAAGGGAACAGGACAGTTCGTGAATCAGAGACACTTTAGAATGGGAAGTACCCTTGCTGGGATTAAAGAAGTGTCTACCTAGAAGAGCTCTAGATTAATAATTAAGAGAGTTGGGTTTCTGTCTAGTTCAGGAGCCTTGGTAAAGCAGTTGATGGTGATATTGTTGCTTCAACATTGTTCTGAAGAGAACCACAAACTTAAAGCCAAGCCACACTGAGTCAAAAATCATAAATTCACATATTCAGTCCAGTGCTCTGACTGAGAAATTGCTAGAATAGAGCACAAATAAGGCTCAATCCCCTACGCAAGCAGTCTCAGTATCACGCCAGACTGCTCTACTTTCCAGCAATGTATTTACTGAAGAAGAATGTGAGATGACTCAAGGCACTCTTCTAGCCTCATACCAGAGCTACCTCAAACAGAATATTTAAAATATTAAGAATTATCAATCCCAGTGAGTATAGTGATTTTTTTATTGCAGTACATGTACCCTTCATTCTGCCTAGAAACAGAATTCCTTGCTTGTGCTATATACTCTATACTGATAACAGATGGTGGTAATTTTTTCTATTGTATAGTCTCATTTTTTGGAGAAAAAGTTTCGTAGTGTTATTTCTGCAAACCACAAAGTTGTGAAGTTTTGTTGATGCTGTGGTTTTGGGCTTTTTGTTTGTTTGTTTGTTTGTTGTTTTTTTTCCAAGATGAAAGGAAGATGTAATTTTTCTGCCTAGGAAATTCTACACTATTTTAATGCAGAACTCAATAAACCTTTACTGACAGCTATAATGATTATTTTTTAACTAAAGCCATCATTTATTAACTGAATATATCTGGCCAGCTTAAATGACATTCTTTAGATATTTTTACGTGTGTTCTAGTCCCTTTTTTAATATGTATCCTAGGAGATAATGGTAGTCTATAAGATTTTCAAAAGTCAAATCATGTTATGCATCACATGGGATACATTTATGGTGGATGACATGACAGAAAACGAACCTTGTTAGAGCATCCAGTTATGTTATCACAGTTTGAAAGATGTAGAGTATTATCCCTCACAGATGATTAACCCACTTTTAAGGGGTGATAGGTGTTATTAATTGACCTGTTCACTGAACTCCTGAAAGTTTTTGGGAATGTGCATATACCACAAAGCATGATTCCACATCATTTATCATCCAAGTTTCCTTCATGACTCAGTAGAAATAGAAATCAAAAAACAAAAGGCTAGAAGATTACTTTTTTTTACAGACTCACAGATATACTGCAATAAACACATTTTTTCAGTTCAAAAAGAAGTGACCTTTCTCTGTGCCTCCTGTTAAATTTAACCATTTCTGCCTTTTCATCTCTGTTTTTTCCCTTGATGCTGCAGTCTCACACATTGCTTGTGCTCTTCACAAACATCCTGTCTATCCATTTCAGGTCTCCCATTCCTTTAACCTTTTTAATCCTTCTTTGTATTAAGTTTTCCTTCCCTTCCACCCATAGCAAAAGCTTTGACAGTTCTTGGTATGCAAAGCAACGTGGGGAAAGGGCAGAACAGCAAAGAGAGTACACGCACAGACAAGTGGGCAGAGGTCTTCCTCAGATCAAGAAGCTTGGTACAGGTTGCCCATGTGCTCTCCTGTGCACCCTCACCTTGTTAATGCATACCTTTCCATGCGCACTTCCAGAAGCAAAGCGTAACTGCTCAAATGTATAAAAGATAAGGGAAAGACAGCAAACTGAGACTAATTGAGCTATTCCTTCAACAGAAATGCAAAAGAAGGAGTTATTAATATTCTTCCTAGAGGCTTTGAATCTGCTCCAGTATGTGATGAGAGATCTGCACCTGTATCCTTTATGAATATTTAAGGATACCTTATTGTGATGTCAGGACACAAACTTTTGTACTGTTTGTTCTGCTAATGGGATTTATCTTCATCAAGTAATGTTCAGCATGAGTTCTCTTAAAAGATGCCTGTATGGTTAAACTATGGTAACTCAAATGATGAGTTAAAGATTTGACTGAACACTGAGTCTTGCTCATGAAATAATCATGACTTTGAGATGATGGACAGACTTGATTCCCTGAATTTCCATCTGAGATTTTCAGCAGGAGCTTCATTAGACAGACATGGGTTGAGACTGTTGTAATCCAAATACAAATGAATTTGAAAAACTGTTCTAACTTAAAACTTTCAGATCTGAATAATTTAGATTGCCTGATTGCTCCCTAAACTAACATCTTCATTCCTGTTTTGATGGCAGAGAGGAGTGGAAGAGTCATATTGTTGTACTGACTTAAATAATTTCAAGAAACTTTCCCACCTAATGAGGGAAAATCAAATTCAGATGTTTTGAAGATGAACAAAACTCTGTAATTGTGCATGGGGAAAATGAGCTAGTATGAAGACTGATTCATTTCTCCAAACATAGCACAGGGGACTGATCTATGTAGACAGAATGTAAGAGAAGAGATGATTTCTGAACCCTCTGAATTTTTACAATACACTGAAAGCATGCAGAGGAATGTAACATCATTTGCCTGGCTTTAGCTGATATTCTGAATGTAGGGGAACACAAATCAAAGAATTTCTGAGGGCTCTGAATCTCAAATTTTTTTTTTAGAATATTGATAGTGCTTAAGGTAGTCTGCAGATCCTGAATCCTATTAGCCTTCGCCCCAAAGAGTTCAGAACTTAGAAGGCAACAGAGGGTGCACAGCCTTGGCAGCTCCTTTCCTCTTCACACCCCTCTGAGAAAGTAATGATGATTTACAGATCCCTTAACTAGCAGAGGCCAGCATTTCACCATTTACAGATTAAAAGATTCTATTCCCTGTCTCCCCTTCATCTTCCTTACTTAAAATAATTTGAAATTTCTTACTCTTTGACCTACTCACAATAGCCCAGAAAAGCTCATTTAAAAACCCAGGGGGTGGGGAAGGGTTTAGAGAGTAAATCTGATGAGGAGTGGTTGAGGGAGCTGGGAAAGGGGCTCAGCCTGGAGAGAAGGAGGCTCGGGGGGCCCTTCTGGCTCTGCACAACTCCTGACAGGAGGGGACAGCTGCAGGGGGGCGGTGCTGGTCGGGTTCTCCTGCCAGGGAACAAGGGACAGGAGCAGAGGACACAGTCTGAAGCTGTGACATGGGAGGTTCAGGC
The DNA here is from genome assembly GCA_016584745.2 of Phylloscopus trochilus trochilus. Lineage (NCBI taxonomy): Eukaryota > Metazoa > Chordata > Aves > Passeriformes > Phylloscopidae > Phylloscopus > Phylloscopus trochilus. The sequence continues at coordinate 63,700,137 of WQNJ02000015.1, read as the reverse complement.
TGGATATCAGGAAGAATATGTTGACAGAAATGGTTGCTAAGGATTGTAAGGGGCTGCCCAGGGAGGTGGTAGAGTCACCGTCCCTGAAGGTGCCCAAGAAACTTCTGGATCTAGCCCTCAGTGCCATGGTCTGGTTGACATGGTGGTGGTTGGTCAAAAGTTGCACTCGGTGGTCTTGGAGATCTTTCTCAACCTTAAGGGTTCTATGATCCATCCCATGATTAGAGTTGAAAGAATATTCCAAAATTCTCAAGGCTCCTCTCAGTAATTAAAGGGATTTAAAAGTCATTCTGGGACCTCCTCAGACAATGTACATCCTCAGCACACAGGGAAGAGCTCTGGCATGATGAAATTCCTGTTGGGTTTCAGCATTTTACACTAATGTTGTGTAAGCAAAAAACCCAAGGGAGGAAACCTTCAAATTTCCCTTAGCCCAGCTCCAGTGCCACTGCAGTGACTGCTTCACTGCCTGGGCTAAAACCACTGTTTGTTTAACCCTTCCTGAGCCTGCCTTGGGTCAGCCCTAGAACCCTGGAGCCCAGGAGTGTAGAGCCTCGTGAAAATATGACCCATCTTCACAAGAGTTTAGTTGGACTAATTAATAATACAGTCAAGAAAAAAATGATCCAGTTTGTAGGCACACAGATCTTCTTTCAGAGCTTTCCAGAGCCCTCTTCAGGGTCAGTGATTACTCATGTTCATTTCTAGGCTATCTGGTTGTATTCATTCCTAAAACTCAAAATCCTAAAATGGAATCTTTCTGAACTAGTGTGGTATCATCTCAATATGTTCTCACAGCCCAGTACATCCCAAAGCCTTGCTTATTTCAATACAGATAATACTGTATATCTTGAAATTAGCCTCTTTGATTTGCATCTAAATTAATTCTCATTTAAAGGAAAAAAATATATGTTATAGATAATAGGTGAAATTATGAGTGTGCTGTACAGGTCAACAAAATTTGAGAAAAGGCAATGAAATTTTGGTTGCTCTGCTTCTCACGAAATATTATGTTTATTACTAATTTGAGCTGCTGCATTTAAAATAAAATACCTTCAGGTCCGAAAAAAAGAGAAGAAGTTGGTAATTCTATATAAACACTTGTTCTCGTGCATTTTTCATGCATAAACAGCTGTAAAATATAGGTATTACCACATAATTTAGAAAGAAAAGCAAAATCCACTATTACAGGAGACTTGTGTGGTTCATTTAGACGATCAGTATCAAAACAGATTTCTCTGAGCAATTAAGCAGAAAAATATTGAAGAGCTGTAATTGCATAAAATGTCAGTGAGGTCCATATACTTGAATGAGTGGATCCCTTCGTTAAACCAGATCTAGAAACAACCCAACACTGCGTTGCACCTGGGATATTCAGAGGTGTTGTGATCTTGCAGATAACTGGAGATGTTTTTCACATCTGGTGATGCACCAAAATGCCTTGATTTTTCTTTGTGCAGCAGGGTGCTACAGAAAATCTAAAGAGGAATATGTTTGTTACCAAAAGAAGCAGTGAATCAGAAGTTTAAATGAATGAAAATAGGAAAGAACAAAACCCTCAAACTCTTTAAGCTATGATACAGATTATTAACTTCCTTACTTAATAGTAGAACATAATTAGGATTGGTAGTACAGACATCAGGTTTTGCTTCCAGGCTTCTGAGTGCCATGCATTATTACATTGCTCTTTACTACTTTTTAAAATTCAGGCCATAAATCTTAAGTAAACCACTGCACTCCTCTGACTCTGGAACTTGTTCTGCCCCAGGACATTGGGTTGTGTTCCAAATGTCATCTCACATTGTTAAACTCCACTGAGCTGAAAAACACAAACAAGAACAGTCCAATAAATTGTGAGTCTGCATCCTTACACCTTGGGTGGAGTAGTGGGTCCCTCACATGCACCTCACAGTGTGAGGGTGACAATTGCAAGTCCTATATTTGTGCAAGAGAGGAAGTTTAAGATATTGTTGGAAAAGAAAGGAAGGATGGACTTTCCTGCCATCATTGTTAGATTTCCAAGTTGTACCTTTATCATTCTAAGAGGATTATTGACATAAATATGCTCCCCAATAATCAAAATTCAAGACACGCTCTAAAAAGCATCAGCATACCTTCTGCTGAAAACATTTTCTGAGTAAACGCAACAATTTTTGCAAATCTGTGATGACTTCATTTACATTCCTATTGAGGTATATTTTATTATGTTTTGATTGGACTCTGGTGACAAAATTTAAAATAAATACTTCCAACTGACAGAAAGAAGTGTTAGGGTAGAAGATATTACATGAAAAAAAATGTTCCTTTTCAGTAGTTTTGATTTTTGTTTTCCTCAGAATTTTCAGGGCTTCCTATGAAATAATAGTTTGGTTTATTGAAATGGTGCAGTGGGGTTAAAAAAAAGAGAGAAGTTAAGAACCAGATATCTCAATATAGAATACAGTTCAGCTAAGTTGCTTGATATCCAAATATGGATTATTACCACACACTTAAAGATATTGGTCAGTGTTAGACACTAAACAAAGTTAAAATGGATTATAGAAAACATATCCTTTCCATTTTGAAAGACTCTAATTTCTTTTTTAAGTGCTTTATGTCCTTGCACTGAACCTATATTTACTCTCATTATAAACCAATGCTGATGTCTCTACAACAGAATTCAAAATATTTGATATCAGCAACAGGTTTATCATGGAAATTAACAGCCATGGCCATTTCTAATAAAATATGAGAAGTTTAAAAAGTAAAATACTTACTTTTCAAAAAAGGGACACACTCAAATGCATATTCATATACATACTCTCCATATTAAATGCCTTTGAAGTGAAAGAATGATTAAAAATTGAGTGTTCAGATACCCAGTCTGCAAATTATTTTCTCAGCTAGCCTGTTTTCCCTGTTTAACATATGCTACTAAATAGCAACTTTTTAGGAATGATATGTGACTGGAAAAGGAGGAAATAGAGTAAAGCAAGATTTGCTGTGTTGTGACAGCTGACTTTGTGGAGTATTTGCTTTTGTTTGGGGATTTTGTGCATTCAGCTGCATCCAGCCCTCTCCCTGGATCACCCTGTTCTGCACTCCCACATTCCAATCCGTGTGTTTGTGGTGGACATAATCAATCTGTCTGAAGATTTTCCAAATTTACTGTGTGCTTGTGCATGTCTGGATACAAATGTTTTGTGCTGGAGACAATTTCCCACACATCAGTTGTGCTGTGGTGTGTTGTAAGATACCCAGAAGGTGTGCAGCCACACACAGTACTGTGGGAAATGGATTTGTAGAGAATTCTACAAATGTAGAAATGTAGAGCCTGACAGAAGGCTCACATAGTCTTGTACATCTGTATTCAAACTCTGAGATAAGGTGTGCTGACTTAGAAAGGCCATGGAATATGACAGACATTGTTGAGAGAGAAATTGAACTAGAAACAAGTTTCAAATTATGACCTTTTAAATATATATTTTGGAGAAATAGAACTATGAAAAATGTTTTGTACCAAGACTCATGTGGGCTATTTTAATAGATGATTGACTTAGAAGGATTAGCAGCATTGTGTGGCAAAAGCTGATAGGCCAAAAAACACTTAAAATGTATTGTAATTAGGAAGTAGTTTGGCTTCTGATTGTAGTGGCTTGAATTGTAACATTTGTACTGTCTCACCCTTTTCATGAGACAGAAAATGGAATAAAATTTTTTAAAACGCCTCTCAGGAGCCCCGTCTCTGGGTCAGGAAAAGGGTTTTTCTGACACAGTACCAATCCCAAAACTGTGAAGCAATCATTTTCCCTTACAGTGGGGACCCTCACCTCATTTCCAACCAACCTGTGAAAGGAGGAAGGGCAGTGTGTGATGCCAAGACCTGTTTCCACAGAACTGGCACCAAAATCACTGCCAAATTTCTCAATAATTTGTTGTTACAAATTATCTCCAAGTGCAACAGAAGTCTATTCACATTGCTAATCAATCCTACAAGATAAGAGGCTTCAACAGGAGCCATAAAAAGAGACAATAAGAAGCTCCTTACAGAGACTTTATCATTTCCTAATTTTGATGTCCTTGGCACTTGTTCTGCTCTCCCACTAATCAATCATTAAAATGGAGGTGTGTGGAGGTCCCAGTAACCATTTGACCTCTTCTTATCAACTTTCCCCCTTCATGAAACTGCTCACTTCCCTGTGATTTGTGTGGATCAATACAGCAAAAAGGTCACAAAAGCACTAAACAGATATGCCAATCAGAAAAATGTCGAAAGAAAAAGAAAGTTTGACAACACCAGGATCAATCAGAGGCTGCTCAGGAGAACTTGTCAGCAGTGATTAATGGCACATTGTGCAGTTGCTGTCATTTGGAAAATGCTTTAGAAGTTTTGAGATCACTGCGTGGAGAAATTGAGATGAAGTTTTTTTGTCATATTGAAATTTAGGAGTTACAGGATGCAGACTGGGTCAGGCAAACTTCTTTACAAACAAAAGCCTGGTGGTGTCATGGATGAGTAAAACTTCCTTGTGTTTGGGTAATGATGGGATCCACTTCACATAGCTCTGAGGGAACGCTGCTCCTCATCTCCCTCATGTCATGATTAACTGGGTGACCAAAAAAGTGACAATTACACGGGAATACTCTAAAACATGGGTACTGTGAAACGGAGAAGTGGCGCTTCACAAGAAGTCCTATTGTTGCTCCCTTCCTTTGCTGGATATTTCCAAAGCCCAAAACCCACAGTAGATTTTGGAGCTGTGACAGGCCTTCCGGCAACTTCCAATACCCTCAGACGAGCTCCTCAAGCACAGGTGAGGGACAGAGGAAGAGCTGGATGACTGTAAGTTGGATTGTCCATAAATCATGCAATGTGTCACAGGACTGGCAGTTTTAACCTTGGTACCATCTCTCAAACTGGAAGGTAGTTCTGTTGAAAAAGTCGAAAAGGACAGATGTATTACCAAGCACGGAGACAGTGAAAAAAGCTGTGTCACATTTTCAAAGCTTTTTCAGTGCTTCTCTATTATTCCAATTTTTTTTTTTTTTTTTTGTGTGTGTGTGTGTGTGTGTGTGTGTGTGTGTAGGGAAGGAAGTACCCATATTTTGTACATGGAGAGTCTATGCCATGGTTGTCAGCAGAGACAGGCTGGAACTATCCACTGGCACCATCTGAGTGAACATGTCTTCCCACTACTTGTTCAGCAGTTCTGATTCGTGTCCTTTTGCTGTGTCCTTTTGCTACTATAAGAAAGGTGCCTGGAAAACTCAGATCCGCTTTTCAGGCTAGAGTAAATTATGGGTTTTAACTGAAAGTAATAATAGCTGAAATTTCTATATCAATCTGGAAAAATGTTTTGCTTCTGCAGTGCTCTCTAACCTATGAATGGTGGTAAAATTATGTTTTATAAGTGATACTTATAAGCAGACATTCCTACTCTTAGGTCTTCCAGTAATTTTCCAGGTGCTGAGACATAAAGGCAGGTTTTATGCAGCTGGAGACAACCCTATCTAGTGAAAGCTGTCCCTGATCACGGCAGAAGGGTTGGAACAAGATGGTCTTTAAGGTCCTCTCTAACTGAAACCCTCTGTCCTAGGGTGACTTTATGATGCTTGTATCCCCAGTCGTCTGTTCTGTCTGTGCTGTATATTAAGTTCTGTACCTTTAAAATGGTTCTGGGAATGAGGGGGAGAAAGCAGCAGTGCACAGTTTGTTTTGAGAAAACTGCCTGATCCCACACGGCCTGGCTCCAGCGTTCGTCTGAGGCACGGGCAGTGGTGGGGCAGAGATCTCCTGTGCTTTTAGTTGGTTTTAACTAGCTGAGGCAGAGAAGTGCCCTGGACTGTTTATTTCTTTTTCTTGTGACTGTTTAAATCTGCTCTGGACTGACAAACCCAGAGGAGCAGCGAGGGCTGGCACCTGCGGCCGCCGGGCCTGGAGCTGCGGAGGGAGTGGGGCTGGTGAGAGACGGAGTGAGCTGAGCTGCACCCACGGCAAGGACTGCCTCAGTTTGCCAGCTCTCTGCGGAGCAGCCAGAGGTTTTATTGTTTGTATTATTCATTCTTTGTGCTTGTGGGCATCTTGTTTGTTAAATAGTGTTTTCCACTTTTCTCCGAGGAAGTTCTTTTCCAGACTGGCTGGCAGGAGGGGCCATTTGGGTGTGCTTTCCAGAGGGACCCCATTCAGAGGTTTCCTCCCAAATTTTCCCTAAACCAAGACACCCTTCTGTGGCTTCTTTGTTAGCGCAGTGCCACTGAATTTCTACCTGAGTGGACAGAGATATCCTGAAGAGATGCTGTTCTGAAGTTTACAGAGTGATCTATATCCAGTTGGTATTCACATGATCCGTAGCCTATAAAACCTGTAGTAATTCTCACCTGAAATTTTTTACAGCATATTTCAAAAGATTATTTCAAGGTGACTTACAGCAAGTGATAACATAATCGTCCTCAGATGGGTGAAAAAATGCATGTTACCCCTACAGGATAATGGCATTAGAAGTAAACTGTTCTTTCATGTAGGCCATATCCTTCATCAGCTAAAGGTCTTCCCAAACTGTATCTTGATGTGCAGCACTACCAGCCTAATGCTTCAATATGGTTCTCTAAAACTCACTTGTCACAGCTCAAATCAAATTAATCCAGTTACAGAAACTAGCTCTTATTTGGCATGTGGTTGTCAGTTTATTTTAGCAGTACTTTGAATAACTTCCATGATGGCTCAAATTTCCATTAATTAAGCCATATCATTTGGCAAGTGTAGTTGTGTACAACAAAATCCCTATGCTGCATTGGACAGAAATACTTCAGCCTACCTTCTTGTTGTGGTGTGTTCTTATTGTGTTTCCAATTGCAGCTCAATTTTAATGGTCACTTTTATACTCCTCCCATATTTTGTATTGTTATAGTATATTTTATCCCTAATGGATTGTTCCTTTCCCCCTGTGTTGTTGGTTTTACCCTGGTTATCTATCTTCCCTAGACCTGCCCTTCCTTCCTCCTACAGAATTGTCAATCCTTCCCTAACCCTGCCCCTTCTTCTAGACCCTTCCCTGTCAATCCCCCAACCTTCAACACCCTAGTGGTTAGTTTAGACTGTTCCCTCCCCTTGTGTTCTTTCATTGGTCTTGTGTATTGTACTCCTTGCTTTATGTTCCTTATGTTCCTTATGTTCCCATGTAACCCTTATTGGTTGGAAATTGTATCCTCTCTCAAGACACACACACTCCCCCCCCCCCCCCCCCGCCCCCCCCGTCCCCAATATAAGCCCCTGCAAGCCCGGTTTCTGTGCCTTTTTCTGTCCATGACCCTCCAGGGAATAAACACCTTTGGAAATCACACAGAAGGCCTCTCCCTGTTCCTTATGCATGCCACCTGTGCTTTAGAGCAGTGGTGCCCTACAGCTGCACCCCGGATTGCCTGGCTCTCTGCGGGCAGCCCACTCCTGGCAACAGTGCCGGGAGCTGGCTGGGCTGAAGAACACCGGCATCACATGTTCTGTACAGTCAGGTCTCTAGAGGTGGAGTTTTCCATAGTTACGCCCTTCCCTCACAATGAATCTGTGCTTTGCGGCTGGAGTATATAACCTCCGATGCAAGGAGAGAATGTCAAAAACCCACAACAGATCCACATCAGAATTGCAGGCAACCTCAGCTGGTGATCCTGAATACAACCACAGCACCTGTGGTATACCCAACTCCAGTCATACGTGTTTAGAATGTAAGAATTCTGATAACACTTTGTAACCAATACACATTGTTTCCCATACTTCAAGTATAACAAAACTGAGATTCTGCTGAAGACGTGGGTGGCAGTATATCAGGTGCATGAGATAAATGTCAGGTTAGCTGACAGTTGCATGCCGTTTAACACATTTAATACATTAAT